>JAMXBB010000003.1:80810295-81506082 GCA_024138015.1 Lumnitzera littorea
GGAACATGTAGTCATAAAATAATATTACTAGTGAATAGTTTTTGGAACATTGTATTATATAATATAATGATATGATTTATCTACATCAGACTGTCTTTTTTTATAATATGATATTACATTATATTATAACGTTAAATATAATTTATTAACTACATGTACCGTCAACCCTAATTTCTAAATGTTATAGGACAATAGTACTATTAGATTTTATTTCTGGTATCTTATCAAATAATATTATACTAAATACAAATTATATTTACAATATCAAATTATTTAGTGTGATACAAATACAAATTGAAAAATATTATATGATAATAGTACTATATATTTATTATAGTATAATACATGAACATTGATATATGTGGATTATATGCATACTAATTATGTGTATGGATTATAATATAAAGTAATGATAACTATATACACATTATGCAGTATAATTTTCGGAAACAATAATATGCATAGAATAGTATACTGACAATAATATTTATGGATTATATCCTTACCAATTATATGTACAGAATATTATATGGTACGAATTTTGTAACTTATATGAATTGTGAATCAATAATATACATATTATAGTATATTTAAAACAATTTATACAAATTACATATACGAGATCCTGTAATTTTAGCAATAAGCATTGAACACCTAATTTAGGAAAATGTAAACCCCGCACTTTTACAATTAAGTTTTAAGCAGTCAATTTATGGCATTCACAAAGGTAATCCAGTTGAACTAAAATTTTACGTGTGGGTTTTAGGAGTTAGTCAAAAAGATCTCATGGGTATGAATTATGAATATATAACAATGATGATGATGATAATATAGCTAAAATAATTAATTTTAATACAGTATTATATAATTATTAATCAATAATGCACAAATCAAACATCGATGGTTACCAAACTCTTGGAGATAAAATATTTTGGTACAAAAATATAAAAAATAAACATATAAATTGATATAAAGTAATATTTGAAATCATGTATATGCTTAAAAATATATTCAATGTATAAATATATATAATGGCTATGAATACTTACAATTTCATCAAATATGTATAGATTATACTAAAAATTCATAAGTAAGATCACAATGATTATATGAAAAAGATATAGATAATATTTTAATAGACATATAGAAACTAATTTAATGTATTTAAAAATAGAAAATATAAATAATATTTTAATAGCAAAATATGAAAAACAATTTTTTAATAAATATGAAAAATTATTAGGATATAGAGATAGTATAAATGAAAAAAGTGATGAAGAAGATTTTAGAGAAGAATCTGAAAAAGAAAATATTAAAAAATGGACAAAAGATGGATTAGAAGAAAAATTTAGAAAGTAAGCATTTGAAATGGTAAATTTGGTTTATTAGATGAGAAAATTTTACACAAATATAAGGATAAAGATGATCAAATTTGTATAACTGAATCAAATATTAGTATAATAAATATTAAAGTAGACAAAGAATTAATGGAACATAGTAATTCAAATAACATGACAAGTCTAGTTCTAGAAATTTATAGTTCAAGTATCGCACTAAGAGCACCATATACAGCTTATGATACAAGAATGGAAAATAAATATGTTAGTAAAGGTAAAAGATTAAATTTTACACAAGATTTTAAAAAATACATAGATGGTAGTAAAATGTTGAATCCCTCAACACATGATCCTCAATTGTGGCCTGAAGAAATAGCTAAATGGAAAAATTTAGTAGTATAAGATTATCTTAAATAAGGTTTTGATTATATAACGAATGAAATGTTTAGATATTTAGAAACATACTTAAGTCTAATTGATAGAGCAACATGAGAAAGGTATAAAAAACATTTTTTATAGAAATTTCAAGAACATAGAAGTTATAGAGCAAATCCATATAATTTTATAAATATAATAAAATAAATATTAATAAATATAAGCCCAAATAGAGGAACAATAACACAACAACAAGATAGCATTAGAAGGTTAGAATAATTACAACTTAAAGATTGGATGAATGTTATATTTTTCTTAAGAGATTATTATTATTATATAAAATTAGCTTGATATTTCTTTAACAAAGTAATAATACAAAAATTAATGTTAAAATTATCGGGACCCCTAGGAAAGAAAATAAAAGAAAAGTGAGATAGTGAAACGAAAATGTTAGGAGATAGCCATATATATAATATAGCTATAGATATAAGATTTATTATAGATAGGTTAGTAGATAAATATATACTCATGCAAATATAAAAACAATTAAAAGGTAATTATTCTTTTGGTAAAAATATATATATACCTTAGCAATATGAACATAGACAAAGGAAAAGAATACCTAGAAGAGATAATAGAAATAAAAAAAAGGACAAAGAAATATTATCTTAAGAAAACATTAGCTAGAAAGCTATTTCTTAACAAAGACAAGCATGTTAGAAAATTTAATAAGAATAGGAATTATAAAAATAAGATAACATGTTATACTTGTAGAGAAATGGGACATTTATGTAGAGATTGTACAAAAAAGAACTCTTTACATAATAAAAATTGTATTCTAGTAGAATACATAAATCAAGATTTAGTATAAATAGATAATAACATAAGTGAAACAAAATTTATTTACAGCATAGCAACTTATGAAGATCAAGTAGAAAATTCTGATAGTGATTAAGAAAATGTAAATGAATTCATAAAATCAATTTTGAAGATTAACTTATAATAAGAAATTTTTTAATATATAGATAATAGTTTAGAATGCTAACATGATTAGCAAAATAATAAAGGCAATTTCAATAAGTCATGTGCATACTATAAAAAGTATCCTATCACGAACCTTAAATACCAATGCTATTATTGTTATATAGAATATTGTAAATTTTGTCCAGAAAAAACAAGATTAGAAATCTAAGAACCTAATACACAGATTAGGCAATCTAATAGGAATCATCAAGATAAAGAAATTGAGAGATCAATAAAAAGAAGATTAAGAATTTTAGAAACAAAAGTAGATAAAATAGAAGATAGATTAGACAAGCAACCAACTATATTAGAAGATAAAATGGATAAGCTAGTAAAAGAAGTTCCTATAATGATAGAACTATCAAGTAAAGACTTAACAAGTATAAGAGTTCTTAAAATTAGTAGTAGCATTAGTAGATACAAGATATAGTAAAGTAACTATAGATAATAAGATTATCTCCTAGGCAGTTCATAGAAGATACTAAACCTTAACTATCTGAACAAATGGATCAAAAAATGGTTTGTTATAATAAATATATTAAAAATATTAAAGTCAAATTTAGAAAAAATTTACAAGAATATACAAAAGATTATGATTTAGATTTTGCTTATGTAAAAGATTTAAATTTATCTAATACACAATTTATTATAGGTTTATCTTTTTTATTAAAAGATATTAGAGAATTAGTCATAACAATAGAAGGCATACAGTTATTAGAAAATGATAAGATTTTATATACATCAAAGTTAGCAAAGAAGTATGATGATACCCTTTGCACTTTAGAAAAATTTTCAAACTTAAAAAACTTTTCTAATAATGATAGTAATTTAAGAAATTTTTCATATGATAATTTAGATATAGAAGAAGTATGTGACTTAGAAAAAGAAGTTCTAGATATAGAAAAAAATTATAATTTGTTAGAAGTAAATGAACCTGAGATAGATAGGTTATTAAGTAAACTAGAGGAAGAAGAGATAATAGGAGAAAATCCTCAAAAACATTGGGATAAGAATAAGGTAGAATGTAAGCTTAGAATTAAAAATCTACATTTAACCGGAAAATATAAGCTATTAATGATGAAATTAAAGATTTTGAAATGCATATAAAAGATTTAGAAGAATTAAAGGTAATTAGAAAGTCAGAATCTAGCATTTATAGTTAGAAAGTATAGTGAAACAATAAGAGGAAAGCATAAAATGGTGATAAATTATAAAAAATCAAATGATAATACGGAAAATAACTCATGTGATATACTGGATAAAACTCATCTAATAAATAATATATAAGAAAGCTAATGATTTAGCAAGTTTCTTATAAATACTCTATTCACTATCTTTCGAGTCAGAAATTCTATCTTCAAAACGCAGATATCCCAACAGACGAAATACCCATTTAGGCCTTGTTTGAGTAGTGTTTAGGCTATTTAGGAGAAGCAGGTAAGGGACATGAGGTTGAAGAAGATAGATAGAATGTCTACAAGATTCTAATCCTCTTGGACATTCCTGAAAAAAATAAAATAAAATAAACTACATGGGGTAACAACAGTTATAACTTGACCACTTTCCTAAAGAGTCTAAAAATCGTCTAGAAATACTTCCTATGAAGTGAAAATTTTTGAGTAAGAGAAATATCATATTAGTTATTATTGAAAAAGTTTTTATTAACCAATATTTAAACACTTCTTTTTTTTTCTTCACCAAGCATTAACACTTTAGCTTGCTAAAACTCAAGGAGCAAAGGGGACCCCCTAAACAAGTTTGTTATCAAAGCAAAGGTTTATTAAGTTAAGTTTTATTATTTACTTTAAGTAGTTATAGTAGAAAAGTTTGAGTATCTTAATTTAGAGTTATATAAAGAAAGGAATGTAGTTAGAAATTTTGATTATAAATATAACTGTTATTTTGCTAATATTTATCAACATTGTTTGCATAGTGATAATGGATAGTTAAATAGTTTAGTAGATTTTCATATAAGTACTATATCGTCTCTAGAAGCACAATATAAAAAAAAAACTATAATATCTGAGAAAGAGTATTAGAACACTTAAAGAATAAAAATAATATTATATTAGAATCGACAAAAGCTTAGATTTTATAAAAGATCAAAACAACAAGATAAAAAGAAAATTTCAAGAGATAGAAAAATATAAAAAAGTTAAACAATACCAAAAGTTAAAATTCTAGAATTCTCATAAAGTAATCCTTAAAAATTTAGAAGAGAAGTTTATAGAATTAGAAAAAAGAAATAGAATTATAGAAGAAAAGGCTATAAAATTGGAAAAGATTTCATCCAAGCTAGAAGAGATATTTAGGGAAAATAAACAAAATATACAAAAAGTAAAAGTAATAGCTCTAGAAACAGAATGTTACCTAAAAAGTTTATGATTTTAGAAGAGAATAAAAATTATAAAGAATGTTTAGTATATACTAGAAAATTTTTAGAAAATACTGTAAGATTTATAAAAACTGAGCTAGTACAAACATTACATAAAGAAATAATAAGAAGCTTAAATACTTTGATAGCTTTAGTTATTAGATTACATTGTAGAATAGAAAATTTAATTAGAGAAAAAGAAAAAGAAAAAGTAGAGTATTCCAAAGATCTAGAATTAATAACTAAAAAATTGGAAAATATTACTATAGGAAGTATAAAAGATAAAGGAAAGAGGACTACACTGGGATCATTTAGATATCCGGTACCTCCTAGTTATAAAAAGAAAAATGATAAGTAGAACGAAAACAACACGTAGATCTAGAACAATTCGTAAACAGGTAAGTAGCAATAGTAGTAATAACTTTAGTTTCTTAGGAAGGATACTTGATAGAAATAATTCTAGTAATAGAGAAATAATACTAAAAGATATAATAGATGTAGATAGAAACATAGAAATTTTTAATAATTAAGGAATTGGTTTATTAAATCCAAGAATATTTGTATAAGATAGGTAGATTTGAAAAAACTACAGGCGTAGTTAAGGTTAACAAAGAAGAAGAGGTATCGGTAATAGATCAACCTTTAACTACTTCTTTGATAACTAGTCAAACTTATAATCAATTAGTTATATCTAATTATATGTTAGTACTTTTAGGATTAATAATCATAAGTGTAAAAGGATTAGGTAGAAAGAGATTAGGTATGAAAGTTTTAATTACATTAGTAGGCAAAAGTGGCGAGATCCCAAAATAGGGACAATAACTATCATAGAAGTAGACATGAGCGAGAGTAAACAAATATTTTATATTTCCCTATGTCTTTAAAAGATCTTGCTCAATATATAGAAATAAGAGTACAAACTAATGTAACATAGTAGGTGGCAATAATCTAATATTATAAATAGGCTTTATAGGAAGATTAGTAAATAATGTAAATACAAAATTTAAGATAAATATCAATGGAATTATAGAAAGCATGAAAAGTAAAGGTATAAAACTAATAAAACCAATTGAATATAGTCTAAAAACTTTAGCAGGAGAAAGTTGAAATATTAGTAAATTTTTTGAAAATAATAGAAATGTTATATGCTTAGAAGATTATATAACATATGAAAATAGTAGGGGAGATGTAAAAATTAGATTTAGTTCATATGTTCCTAAAAATTTAATAGACAATGATACTAATTCATTAGAAAATGAGATAGAAATATAGAAACAAATTTAATGGATTTAGAAATAAAAGATATGGATAATATCATGGTTGTTAAAATCGCGATTTTACTATTCATTTGTACAAAATCGATAGAATCTTAAGCTAGTAGAATTGTACATCAAAGTTCATAATTTTACAAAATGTTTATATATAAACAATATTATATTCATTTTAACTAAGAACAACATTATAAAATTATAAATTTGTAAAATCGTATTTTTGATTCGTGATTTTGATAACCATGGATAATATTTTAATAGCAGAACATGAAGAGTAATTTTTAAATGAATATGGTAGAATTAGGATTATTAGATGAGAAAATTTTAGACAAATATAAAGATAAAGATGATCAAATTAGTATAGTTGAATCAGATATTAGTATGATATGTAGTAAAGTAGATATTAGAGGATTAGTAATGACAAGAGAAGGCATGCAATTACTAGAAGATGATAAGATTTTATGTACATTAGAGTTGGTAGAGAAGCATAATGATACCCTCTACACTTTAGAAAAATTTTCAAACTTAGAAAGTTTTTCTGATAAGGGTAGTAAAAACCGAGCCAGTATAGACATTAGATAAAGAAATAGTAAGAAGCTTAAATACTTTGATAGCTTTAGTTATCAGATTATATTATAAAACAAAAAATTTAGAAAATTTAATTAGAGAAAAAGAAAAAGAAGAGTATTCCAAAGATCCAGAATTAATAACTAAAAAATTGGAAAATATTAATATAAGAAGTACAAAAGATAAAGGAAAGAGAAACATTTTTAGTACCTCTTAGTTATAAAAAGAAAAATGACAATTCGAACGGAAAAAATACCCTTGATAGGTAGATCTAAAACAAAGAAGTGTGTAAATGTTGGTTGACAAAAACAAGAAAGTGTACTTTTTCAATAATAACTAACATAGTACTTCTTTTACTCAGGATTTTCACTTCATGGGGAGGTATTTCCGGATGATTTTTAGACTTTTCAGGAAAGCAGTTAAGTTATAACCGTTGTTACCTTGTATCTAAAAATTCTTTACATATTTGAGATGCTTTAATTTTAGCAACAAGGACCGAACACCTAATTTAGGAAAATGTAAACCTTGTACTTTTGTAATTAGGTTTTGAGCGATCAATTTATAGCATTCACAAAAGTAACCCAGTCAAACTAAGATTTTATGTGTGGGTTTTATGAGTTAGTAAAAAAGATCTCGTGGGTATGAATTATGAATATATAATGATGATGATGATAAAATAGCTAAAATAATTAATTTTAATACAGTATTATAAGATTATTAATCGATAATGCAAAAATCAAATATCGATAGTTAAAAAATTATTAGAGATAAAATATTTTGGTGCAAAAATGTCATATTTCGACATAACATAGGATGTCTTATTATACAAGTAGACCCATTATAAATAGACTCAATACTAATAAAATAGAACTTCATTATATTTTTGGCGTTTAAAGGAGTTCAACTATAAACTTTTAATTACAAATATTTACTTCGTTTACAAATTTCAAAAACTTAAACATTAAACTTCTAGGTCTTCTTTGTACTTTTTTAATAATATTTTCACTTTCAAAATAGCTGACTCTATCTGGTGCTCACCAAAAGTCCTGTTGTTGGTAAAGCCCCAAAAAATTGCATCCTAACCCGAGGATAAAAGAAAATTTATCCCCTTAGTTACTATTGAGCTAAGTGAGAGTGGAAGATAAGTATGATACATTGAAGCACATAAACATAAACACTCAAGTTTTATATTTATTTAATATTTGAGTAGCAAACAAGTTAATGCAAAATGTATGACATGTATCAGTACTGATATCCTAGCTAGCTGAGCAACTCGTCCGGTTTAGTTGACTACAAATCTAGGCATCTAGAGAATATATCTAGGAACCTAGCAAAACATCCCAGCCTAGCAAAAACTCACGAAGTGTGGTTGAAGTTTTAGTCAATGCAAAACTATATGCATGATACCTAGCTTTACAAACTTATCTTAGCAAAACCATAAGTTTTAAGAAAACAGACCCGTAGGTCCTTTTCGTGTCATGCCATAAGTGCATCAACCAATTCTCAATCAATATCAAGTATATCGGCAAGGCTTATCAATTCCTTTATATTTCTGTGTTATGTTTTGTATTTGCTTTTGAAATAGCTTTTGATTTGAATACTCATTATGGTATAAATGTTCATATGTTTTACTCCTAACCAGATCTAAAGTTCATCACAAAAAACATTACTAACATTATACAAAATTTAGCATCACCAAGTACTACTACTGCAAATTTAGGCAATACTCAAACAATCACTCCATTCACAAGCCATAACATTCACAAGTCACTAATCAAGTGTAAGTTAAGCTTTTTATACAATAATTCCAAGCATCATTTACACAAACACCACAATTACATGCAAAGACAGTCAGATATAAATTTATACCCTATAGATGTAATTCCACTTACCTAGCTAGTAGTATGATCCTAGTTTACTCAGTAACAGGAACTTCCTCCTCTACGACTTCACCTAACAAAAGGAAGTACTTCTACAGTCACTTATAGGTCGTGAGTATATAAACAAATACTAGTTAAAAACTAGTTTATTGTAAACTAGTTTTGATTCAATCTTTGAGTTTGATTCTTAGTTTGCTTTTGTAGCAACTTCTTATAACACTATCCTCTTTTACAAATCCTCATTTCTTGACTAATCAATAATTTTTATAAGTTGTTCGAAACTATCAAATCCTTTGAGTTATCATTTAAGTGATTCTATGGTAACTTTCCCTAGTTGAAAATTCTCTAAAAAAACCTTTGAGTTTCTTTAGTTTAAGGCCTTTAATAAATTATCCTCTAAGCTACCTCCTATTGATAGTCAAGTTTCATTCACTCGTCCATTCGACTATCGACAACCGAGTTATCTACATCCTTAGCATCTCGTCAAGTAACACAGATTTGTTCCTAATTTGAATTCAAGGGAAGTGGTGCGAACAGTTATCATTGGCACGGTTATATTATATAATTGCCTACCCTCCCTACATTTCTGAAATGTGTCTAATCAAGAAGCTTCTATATGTTTTGATAATCATTCCGATAACTGTTGCTTTAACACAACATTCGCCTATAAATACGGGAAAGAAATATTATAAGAGATATTATAAGAGATATTTGATAACTCTTCACTATTCTCAACTTTTCTTACTCTCATTTACTAACTTAGGCATCGTAATGGCTACACCGAACTGACCTCGGTACCAAGAGTTTTTCGTTTCCTTGAAGGATAATTTAAATCCCCAAAATCTACAAACAATACCCTCTAATTCTATTATTCCTAAAATTTTTTAAGAAAAACAACCTTTGACCAAGCTTTCAAGTCCCCTATTTTTACATTTAACTTATAAATTGCTTCTGACCTATTCTCTAAGTATAACTTCAATACGAAAATCTATTCCCAGAACCTCTATGTTATCCTTTACCTTCAATCAATGTCTTACAATTTTGTTGATTCCCTCACTTTTCTTCTAAATTACAATTGTAGGATCAATTTAAAATGGTAAGCAACACTCCAACAACCTTCCTTAACTTCATTACTTCCCAAAACCCTTGCACATTACATTATCAATTTACCAATTTTACTCCAAATCAACATATGAAGCAAAGTATGTATAAATAATTGGAAAATATATATTACTTAGTATTTGTACTTCACGAAATCCATAAAATACACATTACTTTCAAAAAATTATAATGATCATTTTATGGTCTAGAAAAATACTAAAATCGCGTATTATATTATATATTCCATAATATGTATTAATCTTTATTTCTTCAATAAATAACTAAAATAGGGAAATAATTATACTTAACTTTAAATTTAGAATATTATACATATCTCAATATTACTAATCACTAGAAATTGGACTAGATTTATTTTACACACAAAATACCTTAAAATCCCCTTATTTCTTATAATCAGCAAAACGGCTAACAAGTACCAAATAAATTACCATAAATAGAAAACATTATTTTTCAAAAATTGTTTTTACCAAAATTTAGCATATATTATAGGAGTTTTATATAAAATTTTTCAACTTGAAACAATATCAATTAATATTTTAGAAAAATTAATCGAAATTCATAATAATAGGGTATGTTCTTAAGAAAGTACCCTAAATTGATATAATTTCAAGAAAAAAAAATTACCAAATGAAAATACATGTAAAATAACCTAGAGAAACCAAAATTTATAATTTTCTAAGCTTGTTTGATATTTTTAGAAAATAAATTAAAATTAGATGGGAAATCGGACACTCATCAACGCATAGTGCTTTGGCAACCTTCCGGCCACTAGGGTGTATCATTCCACCTTGTCTATAACCTAAAAACTTAAGTCTAATGGCCCACGATGTGAGGTTATGCGTAGATATATTAACCTTTAATCGCCTATTTTTACTTTGAATTTTCCAAATTTTTGTTATTTTTTTGTTTTAATTTGGTAGAGAGGATTTCTTAAGTGATTTAGGTGACCAAAATGATAAAGAATAAAAATTGGATACTTTTATACAATTTCCAAGTCGGTGGAGTGGGGAAATGCTAAATATAAGTGTCAATTTAGGTTGTATTTAGGATCAATTTGCTTGATTAGTGTCATTTGTCTTTACTTACTCACAATTCCAGCTATCCCTACTGCATATGAGATATGCCACACCTAAATCCTTGAACTCCAGGTGTTTCTAGTATTTTTTTACAATTTTTTGTTAATTAACTACAATTTTTAGTAATTATTTAGTATATTTATTAATATATTTATGTATTAGGTCTATAACGTACATATTATATGACTATAAATTCACGTTATATATCATTTGACCCTTAAGTATCATTTTTATAATTTAGATATTTTATCTCTAATGGTTTGTTATGTTTTGGGATTCAAATATTAACTTCCGGTAGTTAACAAATGCACTTAGTTAAAGTATGCTTTATTGACATTAAATATTATATATATATACTATTTTGAGAAATTGATCCTACTAGCATTCTTCATCTAACTTTTATGACTTTATATTAAAATTTCACTCAATTTGAACCAAATCGTGCGAATGCCTTAAATTGTTCTAAGCACCCTAAATATTCTAACTTATATTAGTTAGTTTAGTGACTAGGGTGCTTAATCAACTAAGCTCTCACAAAAAATATAAAAAATAAACATATGAAGTGATATGAAGTAATATTTGAAATCATGTATATGCTTAAAAATATATTCAATATATAAATATATATAATGGCTATGAATACTTACAATTTCATCAAATATGTATAGATTATACTAAAAATTGATAACTAAGATTACAAAAATTGGTATTAAATAAGTCAAAGACAATCAAAAGTAGGTTATGGACGTAGCGGATAGTGGGATTAAACAAAGGAATAATTAAGTTAAATATCGACAACGAATAACAACGAAAAAATGGGGAGTTTAGGAGAAGACACTTAGAATAAAAAAAAAAAAAAATAGAATTAGTCCTATGGACTGTTAACAAGGTTTAACTTTGCAGTTTAGGATTCTTTGGCTAATGAGGAGAGAGAAAAAATTAGTATAAGATTGGTAGTATGTAAGTTCAATTTAAAGTAAAAGTTAGGAAAAAATTAGAGTAAAATGGAGTATGGAAGGATTCACCAACCTAGACAAGATTTGGAAATGCCATCGCCATCACTTAAAGGAGTAACCCTCGACTTGGCCGTTAAACACACATCCCCTGATGATGGTTAGAGCTTGTTTTTTTAGTTAGTGCTTGATTTCCTCGTTTTTGCTAAAGTTTTACTAAAAATAGTAAATGATGTTCAAAAATCATGAAAGTTGGTTTTCTTTAGTATTTTTTACAAGAGGATTTCAAATATCAACCTTGATTTACAAATTCTAAGTGCATGTATACACTCATTAAAAAATTGCATGTGATGGCCAATTTTCTATTACATTTTCGAAAAACCAAATAGGTAGTTTTGGCCTCAATTATTGTGTATAAGTTTCTTTAGGGATGTATTTTCAAGCTATGTAGTCGGTTTTCTAAAATGATAAAGTCACACTTTTGATAAGTTATGAACTTATACAAAACAGTTAGTTGCTAGTGTTTTCTTAGGGAATTCTTAAATAAACTTTATGTAACATTGTAGTAAGTTGATACCTTTTGATGATATTCAGGGGTAGATAACCTTTAATCTTTGATGAAAAACCTATATTACCGGCTATTTGTTGGAAGTGGAGGCTAAAGCTACATGTTTTTCTACTAAAATGTACATATATAAGAATTGAAATGGAGTTTAACGAATGTAGCTAAGTGGAATCATTATGAGCCATCAATAATCTAATATTTCATGCAAGTATATACTATTATTCCTATTAATTAAATGGAAGCATATGATATTTCTCAAATAACTGAGTAATCTTACGTGTATAAGTAAGTGTTAGCTATATACTTTTGTTGTTTTATTCAAAGGAGGAGTAGTGGTATGAAGTGAAGTAATGCAGAGTAGGATAGGAAGGTGTAGTTAGAAGTTGAGTCAGAAAACTTAGTTATATCGGAAGTTAAAGGGTGAGTTAGAAGGTTGCCATGTTCAAATTCTAAGACTTTAGTTAGAGGGTTCCTTAGCTAAAATTTTATGTTAAAACTTAAGTCAAAGGGTTCCTTGGCCAAAATTTTATATTAAGCATGAAGTCATCAGAACCTACACTATTTAAATCTTACTTAATAAATAAATTAAGAACCATACTTCGCTTAAATGATAGACATACCTTATACTTAAAAATAAACTCTTATTTCCTAATGTTGACATAAAGTAAAGTTAATATATTGAATGTTTAGGAATAATTGAAGAAGAAAAGGTCAACTTTCAAGATTAGGCCAACAATAGAGACTTAATGTAAGTGGGATCAATGTCTTATAGCATTTTGGAGTATTATTTTTGTTGGTTCTGTATAAGATATCAAGAGAGGGGTGAATTGATATCTTTAGAAATTTTTAAAAAACTTTTTCTATGTAAATTGAAATTACCCTCTTTAGTAACTTAAATCGGTCAACAATGATATTTTAATAATTCAATACATGAATAACACAATTAAATAATGCAAATTAAAAGAGATAGAGAGAAGAATATTCGGCTTCGCATTTATAGAGCTTCGGCTTTATATCTACTGCTTTCTTCTAACTCTATTGCTAGGAACCTAGTTTACTTCACTGATACTATTTCGCTTGATCCATTATAATAAAAATCAATCAAGAGAAGTTTACAAGCATTTGCCACTGTTGGCCTTCATAGCACTCTACTTTGCATATGTAGGTTTTCTATAATCTAAGCTAATTACAAATTTATAAGGTATAATCAACTTTTCTTAAACAATAATATAAATCTCAAATAGTTTAGCACGAAAATAAAAATGAAGATTGATAAATAATCAGCTTAGGCACAATTCTTAGAAGAAGCATCTAAGAAATGTTTTATGCTCATTCAGATGGTAGAAAAATAATCACTGTGAGCCTTGTATTCGGCAATTAGGGATCAAGCGGATAAATTAGGGTTTCATCAAAACTAACTTGATTAATTTAAGAATTTATGTATAGGCTCAGGATATTAGACGAAGAGACCTTGTAGGTTTAGATATTAAAAATATAATAAAATAATAATAATATAGCTAAAATAGTACAATTTAATTATATTATATATTATTTGCAGTAATCACATAAATTATGCTCTGTTAGTTAGTAAGTTTTTAAAAATAAGTTACGTATAATAAATTTTATTTGGATCATAAAATAACATATATAATATACACATATGCGTTGCGTATAATTTTTAAGCATGTACGTATACTTGTATATAGTTAGAATACCCTAATAGATGTGATTTAAGCTAAAATAACTTAAGAAAATTAACAAAAATCATTAAAAAATTACAAAGAAATCATGGTAGCTAGGAATTGGAATTTTGAAATTTGCCTTTACAGGTGTTAAGTTAGGGTGATAAAGAATCATGTAAGAAATAGGGATATTTAAGCTGAAAACATAAGAGGAGAGAGACAGAAAAGTCATTTGGATTTCAAACTCATTCTAAAAGTTAGGAAAAACCTCTCCAAAAGATTATAAATGCAAAGTTGGGTTTAGGAAAATTTAGTGGGGAGTTTGAAGATTAAAGGAATAAATTAGGGAAAAAATTACAAAATCGATGCTCGATATTGGAGTTCAATGGTTTGTGGGAGTAGAGAGGAGTTGGGAGGGAACCACCACCACCACCACCAGAGGCCAAAACCACCGCCATTTGCTGTTGACAAGGTGGGGAAGGTAATTGGTGGCTGGAGCACCAAATTCTAGTGAGGTCCCATTTTCATTCGATTTTTAGAAATTCTGTAAAAATATAAAAATTACCCAGAAAAATATGAAAAAATTTATGCTTACATATTTTTGTGTATAGAATCTAAGAAAAATATTAATTTATATAAATTTAGTCACTAATATATACGTTCTTAAGAAATCAGCAAAATCGAACAATTTTCGAAGTCAAAATAAATTAGGTTAATGAAGCAGTTTCCACCTCAAATTTTTTCTAAAAACTATCCTAAGTTAATACTAAATTGCTATGTCAAAGTTTTTCATGATATTATTTTCCATATTTTTATTTGATTATTGAGTTAAATTAATGCTTAAAATGGTATATTTTAGTGAAAATTATGCATGTCCTTTGATAATCTCATTTAGGTACTGAATTGGAATAATATTTGGAGTGTGTATAGCTGTTCTAAAATGGTTAGTTTGGTTGTTAAAGTGGGAAGTGATGAGAAGTTGGAAGTTGGCTTAAAATTTGGAAGTTGATATTTGACTAATTTAGGGAATGTGATATAATAGATGATTTATGACGGAATAAATGAAGTTATGAGATGTAATGAGAATAGTGGAAAGAGTGTTTGAAGTGTATTATTGATTTTCATTTGATGTTATAATTATAACTTAAAAGGAAGTTAGTAAATAACTAATTATAGGATATTGATAATAGGTAAAGGATGATTTAGAGGCTTTTAGTAATGGATAATACATTAAATTGATGCTCAGATGATAATTTAGAGGTAAAATTCTCAAGTAAATGTGAGAACAAGGGAGGTAGAGAATTAGTTAGAGAATGTTGATATTAAAACTCCCATAGAAAATAGGGTTAGAGGATATCTTAGAGGAATTTTTTTAATAGAGTTTAACTTGGAAAAGTTCAGAGGATGTCTTAAAGGATAAAATCAGTAAAATAAATAATCCTTGAGTAGCTCAAAGACAAACTCATAGGATTTTTTACTAAAGGAATTTACTATGAGTTTGCTCAAAAGCTTTTTGGACTAAAGAGAAGTACTATAAAACTATTTTGGAATCAAACTCGGAGGATTTAGTTGATTAGGGTATATTGTAAAATTTATTAATTGATTAAGAAATCATGATTTTTAAGAGAAATTAACTTAAGAAATTTATGACTAAACAATAAAAAACATAAGAAATCAACTAATGATTAAGGAATTAAGGATTGAAAACTAATTTATTGTATATTTCTAGGGGCAATTGAAGAACAAGGAGGCGACTGTAAGGAATAAGGTACTCATAAACCCAGGTGAGTTAAGATCTGTGCATTGTGGCATATTGAAGTATTATGTGAGGATACTTAGAGGAGTAAGAATACTTGTTTGTGGGTGTAATTAGTTTGTATGCGCGTGAGCTATGTATGTGCTTGAGATACCGATTGATGATTGGGAGTTGAACTTCGAGTACTGCTTTTTGAGTGATATATCATGTCTTGAGTGTATGAATTTGGTTGCTTACCTAATAAATCAGATTAATCTTGAATTGATTAAAGACTTAACTTATCGTTCACGATAACCCAATAGGGATAATGATTAAGTTATCAAATTAAATATTGATACTTCGATGAGGATAGCAAAAATGGACCTTTTCCTAACCTTAGTCAAACTAAGTGACAAGAGAAGGGATCACAGTAAGGTTGAGAACCGTGGTTCGAATGCTATTTAGGGAGGAGAAGTATCTCCATCACTTCATTGAGTATTGAAGTGGCATCTACATCATCTGAAGCTTCTTACATCTCTAAAGTCAAGCATGTGATCTCCTTTGTTAGATGGTAAAAATCTTTCTTCGATTTTGACCCTAAACCACACATTACTCGACTAGAAGATGATAATGCACCATAGTAGACTTGCTCCATGATGATTGCATCTCTAGTGGCCTGTACTACCCCATCACCATCATATATGATCTTTGCCATTTTCATCCACCTTAGTGACATTAGGTTCTGTGGTATATTATTTAGTAGCTCTAGCTATATAAAAGGTATGTCAATATGGAAACCATCACAATCAATGGAATGGTCTAAGTTTTTGAATGTTTCGTATATAAGTCTTGATGGGTACTTTAGTAGTAGAGCATATGACAGTTACCCCAAGTTGGTTGTCATCGTAAAGGTAAGCAATCTACAAGGCCTCCTGTTTAATCTCCATCCTTACTCTTTTGGAGGATTCCCTTTTATATATGAAGGCTGCATGGCTTTCAAAACCCTTCAGAATGGTATGCATAATTGGTTTTGTGTTTGTGCTCTCATAATTAACCTTTAGTTCCACATGTATCGGATTGGATAATTCCCTTTCAAAGTATTCAATGACCTAGTACATCTAGTATTACCTACATATAGAATGATTCACCTTCATAAAGGAGTGCATGCTCTTGCATCTTTGGGTACTTCGCATTTCAGCTCAGAAGTCTCTTCTTAAATACACATGTAGCTAAGAGGATCGCTTTTGGTATAACTCCTTGATCTATTCGTTACCTTTTAGATCATACCTTTCAAGAATATCTCCCCTAGTTACCTTAAATTCATTAATAGAGTCTATATCAAATATGTATCTCTTGAAATCTCAGAGGAACCCATCATTATGAACATGAGACATGAAATTTCATATCGGATTGATATTTGCTTAAAGTGTGACTTAGCTATGTTTAGCTATGAAATGGTGTTTGGTTATTAAGAATATTTATTCTGTAAGGGATGCAATGGTCATTTCTATTAAACCTATGACATGAAGATTCCTTAAGAGTTGATAAATTCTGAGTAAAGTGGTAATGCTTGAGTATACAAAGATTTATGAAATGAATGTTAGGCTAGATTCTTGGCTATATGCTAAGTTAGGTTATGCTTAATTCAGTGTCTTATTCATTATTGAAATATTTGACTATAAGACTAAAAGTTAGGTTAGATTATCTTTTCTCATAATTTTACTTGGAATTCTTATTTAGTTTGGCTATACACATGGCATAGCACCAAAGGGACTTATTGGTCAGTGATAGGAATCGGCTTGCGACTATCTTGAAGCCAAGGATGAACAGTTTGTGTTGAGGCCTAGCGGTTACCAAGCGATCGAGAGGTAGAAAGGGAAACACTCAGCATCAGGCCTATCGTTTGTCGAGAAGTCGAAGGAGGACATTGTTGAGAGTTGGAGACCCAAGATTCATTCGATATGACATGGAGAGACTAGTGTCGACTAATTTTAGTACTCGACAATTGTAGGCTGACCTTTTGGATATCCTAGCCAAGCACTGCAATACTTTAGAGACTTTTCTTCGAATTTGGACATCCAACTGCCGACCTCGTCCGGGTCGGATCCTACTCCTTTCAGGATTGGCCAAGTGACTGCATGCCGTCTTCTCCTATTAAATGCACAATTTTGTATTCTTGTATATGTTTTCTTTATTTTATTCATGGGCCAATTTTTTAGGGTTTAAGGCCTTGTAAATTATTTACAATTTTGTCACTAGGGTTTGGGACTTACTATAAATAGCAACATTTGTAATTAGTAGGGGGATGATACATTATTGGATAAAAGAATATTCTTACATTGGGAACTTTTCTCTTTTGAGTAAGGCTATACTTGAGCTCTTAGAGTTTATATTTGCCGGATTATTGAGTGTTGAGTAACTCTTTAATCTTTCTTGTGTTCTCATCAATCTTGACCCTAAGAATGTGGTGAACCCTTATTTGAGTCAGTTAGTGAGTTGTATCTAAACCTCATTTGAATCCTAAGTGATATTTAGTGTTCGTAAGTTGTATCAAACCTTATTTCAAGCTTAAACCCCTAATTGTGTTTATGTCTTGGTATGTGATATTCATATACATTTATTGTCAAACCCCCCATTTCTCTCCTTGTTCTTCATACCCACTTGAATCTCGATTGCCTTCATTCCTAGTTCGAGACCTGCTACCGTATCAATTAGGCTTTCTATAACAAACATATAGCTAAGCTAGGCTTTAAGTATATAAAACTACATTGCTTAATCATTTCTGACCACTCAAGTGGTTAGCTAGGTTACGTTTGGCTACTTGTTATAACCTTAGTGATAGGAATTAAGTTCTCGGACCCATCACCAAGAACCAAGTTGGGGAATTGCAAAGCCTTACTTGATGAATTATAGCTCAAGAACCAATGTGAGATGAAGATTCATACGTAGTCTGAGGTTAGCTGTACTTTAATTAAGCTGAATACAGATAATTGATCATGGAACAATTGCTGACTTGACCTTAAGCAAGTCGGATGACTCGACCTTGTTGCTAACCTCCTTAATGCCAAGCTAGCTTGAGACCAAGCCGATATATCCATCTACTCAACTCAACTTGGGTTAAGTCTGTTGGTTTAACCATCTCAAAGCACTCTTCATTCCTGACTTACTCGTTTAAGCTATCAAGCTATTTGAGGACCTAAGCATCAATTTAACTAAGGATTACCTGAATATTCTTCTCTCTCCTACTTTGTTTGAGGAGCCAATCCAAGTCATACGTGTCATCATGGCGTAGGATCCCGTGATGGTTCTTCTGACATTTTGACTTATTCCCTTTTATCTTTCTCTATTTTACCCCTTTAGGAGTATATTAGGAATCTCTTTTATACTACTTTTGTATCTTACCCTTTTGGTCATTTTTGCTTGTGTACCTTAGTAGCATATGTAAAACTACCGTTGTACGTCAGCTAGATCAGCTTATCATTTGAATATATAATTTCTTTTCTTTTACCTTTTAGCTCTTATCTACTCCTTTAGCAAGAGTAATGCTAAGTAACCTAGTGAGTGATTCGTAAGTCATATTGAATGCTCATTAGGTTGTATAGGACTTGTAGGTGTATTATATCCTTCAAGGAGCTTAGGGGGTTTATTAGTTTTCCCCTTTTGTTTATCTTTGTGCTCACCTTTGATAACCTTTATATGTCTAATCCCCAAAGCATATCACTTAGGTTATGTTTTAGCTACTCATTGTGACCTTAGCTAAAGTTTATTTTAAGATCCTTACTCTCTAGCAACTCCTTATTGCCTATGTTAGGCTAGGATACTGGTGTTGATGCATGTCATGTGTATTAGCATGGCATCTATATGTTACATAAATGGTTGTAAGTTTGTGTGCTATCAAATCGTTATTTAGATATGCTAGGTTATTAACTCTGTATGCTAAGCTATTGATAATACATTAAGTGTTCTAGTTCGTAGTTTTATTTTAGTGTATCCTTGGTTAGTCTTATCCCATGCCGGTTTTTAGTTATGTGCTCACTTAAGTCAAAACTTGAGTTACGTGGTTAGCTTATCTAAACTTAGGTACTAAAGACAAGGTATATCGGGAACTAGAAGCTTAGCGAGGTAATTGAGACTGATTAGTTGTAAAATTCTCAATTAAGTTCAAGGATGCAGCTTTACAAGAAGATCTTCATGTATCATTATATATACTTACTATAAAGATTCCAAACATAAAAGTGAACTCTTTAGTTGTGAAGTTGAAATGGGATCTCTAGATATAGCCTACAGTTGTAAAGATTACTATTGTATTATTCTATATTAATTAAAAGAAGTTTTACAAGATATAAGTATTATGGAGTAGAGTTGATATGTTGGTTATAGGTTTAGCCTTATCTCTAACTTAAAAATAGCATAACAAAAAACGTCTTAGGTACCAAATGTGGAAAATAATTTTAAGTAAACTCCTTGACAGGTGGTTGACTTTGTATAATGGGGCTATTGATAATATAATCAAGTATTCTAGGTCACAATTGTATCTTAGTTAGTCCTATTCTATGTTGTAGTTTTTAGTTTTGTGCTCACTTAGGTCAAAACTTGAGCCGAACAATTAGTTTATCTAACCTTAGGTACCTAAGACGAAGCAAACTTGGATTTGGGACTTAGGTTAGGAAAATGAGTTTGAATAGTTGCGGCGTTCCTATATGAAGACTTAGGTTGTCACTTTACAAAAAGATTGTAGCATAACATTATGAATTTTTAGTGTGAAGATTTTGAATGTAGAAGTATACTCTTTTGGATTGAATTATGAGCTGTACAATGTAGACGAAATGTAACATTTTGGGTGTGGCTTATGTTTGTAAAAAGTCCTCATTGTGATTTGTTATGTTAATAAAATGAAGTTTTGGAAGTTGTATGCATTTGTGGAAGTTAAGTTGATAGGTTGGTTGTAGGTTTAACTTTATCCTAAACTCAGGATGGCATAATGTATCATCTATCATGCATTAAGTGTTGAAAAAAATTTAAGTAGATTCATTGAGAGGTCTTATATGAAAATAATTAAATAGTGATTAGCAATTATCACTAGTTGGTTACTATAGTGAAATTGAAGATACTATCTTCATTCCTAAAATAGAGAATAATTGACATTTATAAAAAATTAGCAATGAAAGTGTAAAAGAAACCAAACCCCATTGTGAGGGTTTATCTTATCTTTCAGTAAAAGAATAATAATTATAATATATTCATTGTACTCGTGACATGTGTATAAATACTATTCTTGTTAACACTAATATGTGTGTGTGTGGAGATGTTTGGATGCTTGTAATGTGACTAAAAGAAAGTTGGACATGATCTTATAAACGAAAGGAGGGAAGGAAGGAATGCAGGAATAGATGCATGGGATTTGGAAGATACATGGAAGAAGACAAAGGCGTAGATGTTTATCCATTGTATATGTAAGCTGATGAGATGGATGACAAGAATTCATTAGTGTTGGATTTGAGAGAGATATTTATGAACTTTGGTTGATGTATTCTATTCTTATGTATTTTCTTGAGGTTATTAATAATAAGACGTAAGGTTGGAGAAACCTAAAGGGAAAGAAAGCTCATGATTTTGAGTATTATATCATTGCCCTTTCAACTACATATGGGCTTATAAATTGTAGAATGGGTGAACTTTCATTTGTTAAATGTAGGTTTCATTTCATTCTATTAATCATTTGCTTATTTGTGATTTACTCCATGTGATAAACAAGTGCTAAGGACCACAGTGTAATGGTTCTTTCTTTGGGAGCATTGGGAAATAGTGATTGGGTATACTCTACATGTTGTTTATATTCATGGCATGGAAATGTTTGAGGAATAGGTCTCTTTTGGGGCAAGTCAAATGTTAATACTATTAGGAATATGCAAAATTTTATTCTAGAGTTCTTAGAGTACTGTCAAACCCTCGAAGATTTTGATTAAAACTTGTCAAACCCAAAAGATTTTTTGGAATCAATTTAGATTGTAGGAATCTCAAATGGTCATCAGAATGAAACACAAATTTATCAAGGCCATAGATTGATCGATTCACTCAATGAACTTGCTTACTCTTATGTGCCAAGTTTAACTCTTCGTTTATAAATATTACATTGGCTGATTATTTGATGTATTTAAATTCAAGTCCAAAGACACAACAAATTAAGGATGTTACATTTTAGTCGGCAGAAAACAAAAATGGGAAAGGAAGCAAGCAACATCTTACATAAATGGCTATAGCACATCAACTATTTGAGAAGTCAAAATTGAATATGATGTAAGAACCAAACACTATTTACCATGCAACCCCCATCTCAAACCGTTCCCCACCCTTACCTTCCCCTTTCTAAAAAAAAAAAAACAAAAAATAGGGAAGGAAAGAAAAGAAAATATAGTACAAAAGGGGAAAAAGGGAAAAGATATGCTCATAGGATGATTCTATCATTATTATATTGATCTTATCTTATTGACGAAGTGAAAGGCTTTGAAGATACATGAGCTGGCTATTAATTCATTGAATAAGCTAAGATCCTATCTTAAATAGGTATACCTAATTTTGATAGCTATCATAGTAATTATTAAAATGGCTCCTTTTTTTTAGTGAGATTGCATAGACAAATGCTTAAACCAAAGTATATTATTCCTATGAGGGCTATACAAATTTTTTTTTAGGCGAGGGGTGGCCGTAATGTTTAGTACTGATTATTATAGTACTATTTGGAGTTTGGATAAACTAATTCCTACAAATGTCTATTTTTCTAGCTATTCGCCTAAAGCGGATGCAGCTGTAGATGCTATAGAATTATTGGCACTAATTTTTTAGGCATAAAGTTTAAACGAGCTGGTATGACTTAGATAAATGAGCTCATATCATGATGTGAACTTTGTTCGTTCTTCAAATGAAATGCTTTGGAGTAGCTTAGTCTTTAGAATTTTATTTCTATTAACAAGAGCATGGCTAGTTTTATTCTAAAATCCTTCAAGACAAAGGGAGCAACATGGATGCAATTGATAAGATCATTGATACCTCAATAAAACTTTTCCACAATTAAAAGAAAAAGGAGAAAACACGATTAGCCTTGAGAAAGTAAAGATTGATTTAAAGTGATTAAGTATCAAGTAACTCACAAAGAAGGAAACAAGCCTTCGTCTCCATCAATCACAAATTTGCTAGTAGCAACATAAGATTTAGTAAGTCTACAAGGGTCTAAAATGAATTTCGTAAGTGCTAGTTTAAAGCTTGATATTGAGCCATAGTCCAACTACATAGCTATGTTCATTACATATACAAAACAAGTCTTATGCATGGAAGAAATTAACTTGTTTGGGTTCATATATTAAGGGGTAGCCTAACAGTGGTGATTAAAAGAGATGACAAGTGCAATTGTGCTGTCATATTCACTCTCCAAAATATCAAACACTTGAATATTTAGAGAATAAAATATACTTTCATTACAAATCATAGAGGTTAATACTATTACTCTCCCTTACCTACTCCTCCTCCTTACCATCTCTCTTTTACTTATCCTTTTGTACCATCCACATTGCTCCTCACAAGTCATGTAGCAAGTGAGGTACGCAACATGTAAGTGACCATTATATCTGAACCTATACACTTAAGATACCTGAGCTTATCTTCTTTGGTTTGTTATGCGTATGGCTTTGGGATAGATAGAGATGAAAAGGTTACGATTGAGTTGGAGAGGAAGATTAATTAATGGTGTTTCAGTGGGTAGAGGAATGAAAAGTAATTTTTTGTTTTCTTATGTGTAAGAAGGGTGGGAAAGAAATGGGAAAGATTGTAGTATAACTTAATTATTAGGTGATGGAACTCCAATTATCGAGACGTCTTTAGGTGTAGCGCTTTGGAGTTCACTAAAACATTGAAGTTAAGCATGCTCAGGTTAGAGCAATCCTAGTATAAGTGACCTCCTAGAAAGTTGCTGTGATCAAAGACAAAGTCATGTGGTGCTCTGAGACTGAGACAAAACTATGTAGAGGGAGGAGTTTTGGTTGGGTTGTTACAAGTGGTATTGGAGCAATTCACTAGTCAAAAGGTGAAGTCCTATTTGGTGGTGGTCCTAGACTTATGTAATGAAATTGATGAGGATGTCCATTTTATAGGGCTCTAGAGGTAGGGGTGGGTGGGTGTTGGATTGTAGTATTTCTTAAATACTAGGTAACAAAACTTTAATCATCAAGGTGTCTTTTGGTATAGTGGCTTAGATTTCATTAGAACTCTGAAGTCAAGCATGCTCAAGCTAGAGCTATCCTAACATGGGTGATCTCTTGGGAAGTGCTGCACTAAGAGATAAAACTATATGGCGTTCCATGTTAGAGCGAATAATACCTTGGTTGGAGGATTTATGACGAGGTTGTTACAAAGATACTAGTTTATTCATTACCTATGTGCTTAAGACAGAGAAGAAAATAATATTGTTATCATGAGTTTAGTTTGGGTTTGCTATATGTCCTACTTGCATATAAAGTTGAGCAAATGGGAGGGATTTTATGGGATTGATGTATTTAATTTGCAAAAAAGTTGTAGGTTGGACTAAAAAATTTTGATCCACTTAAATGCAGCTTTTTAGCTCACTTCTCTTAGCTCATGAATTAAAACAGGGCTAACTAGTTGTAAGGTGTGTTGGCTCATTAACTTACATGAATTAAAAAAAGAAAAAGAAAAAGAAACACATTACTTTACTCTATGTTTTAACCTTAACATTAAGCATGCGGTACTTTTATCGCAATAGAAATAATGTGTAAGTTGTAGAGCAAGTCATATATTGAATTCGGTTGTAACTAAATTATATCAAGAAAAGTAAGTGAGGCTTACATATGCGTTTTAACATGAGGTCTTCATAAATTTGGCAAGTAAAGTTTATCCTTTAAAATTTGCATAAACATGTTCAAATTATTCCATTTCTAATCTAGTATAGCAGCTTGCTTTCGCAATATTATCAGATTTTTTACCTTCTTAACACATTTCATTATTTCAAATAAAGGACATGCTTTAAGACTCTTAATCAATTTCTTTTTCTTTTGTTCTTTTACAAAAGATACGCTGCTAAGAAATTGAATCTTAATCTTTTTTTTTTTTATTGAATCCTAATCTAAGTAAATCCAATTTCCTATGATTAGATTTTTACTAATAACATTGTAGCTACTATGCTTTAACCATCCAAAATATATTAAACATCCTTGTTTTATATTTTATTTTTTTATGGGGTTGAATAAATAGTTTTGTTATAGAAAATGTATAGCATTACAAAGAGTCTTATAAAAGCACCATAATTTAATATTTTGCAAGTAGCTTTTCATCATCACCGTATATATGTATGTATGTATGTATATTTAGGTATGTAAAGTCCTAATCATATGTTACCTTATGGAGGGTCATTTTGGTAATTGGACTTTAAACCTAATTTAATGTCATGAGTCAATATCTTGGGTTAGTGACAGAGTCTATGAAATTGGCTCGATTAAGGATGTTTTAGGGAGATTTGGCTTGCCAGCCTTAGAATGACGATTGTTAGACTGGATTTTCTACTTTCGGCCTTACTTGGTTATCTCGCACATAAAAATAGCCTTTTTAAGTTCATTTAGGCTTTGTTTAGCTTTAATGAGCCTTTAGGGAGTTTATATGTGCTCCAAGTTTATTTATAACAATAATGGCTTCTTTTAATTATCATAAGCCTAAGCTCATGAAAGATAAAGGATATGATAGGCTTTAATAATAAAGCTTAATCTCATACGTTTACCTTATAGCCATCTGGCGGATAATACCAACTTTCGGATTCTATAAATATGAGACTCCTCCTTTCATTTGATTCATTCAGGACATTGGCAAGCTCGAGACAAACACCAGAACTTTGTTGAAATCACTCTAAAGAAGATCAAATAAGTAATTTTATCAAGAATGATCTAAGAACAATAAGTCTGATCTATTGTCACATGTGCACAGTTGAGATATCAAGTTCGCCGGTTTTTTCTCCTATACCTGTTCCTAACGACATCCCTCCACGTGTAATCAGCTTAAGATGTCTTTTAAGTCGATTGGGATTCCCATTGCATGTGAGCAACCATTTGTGATAACCTCATCACACATTATTTGGTGACTCCACTAGGGAATGAGAGACTTGATGGAATGGTACCTACACGTGACAAGAGTAGAAATGATGGGCACGGTTAGGAATACGAGAACCGGTACGAAGGGGTTGAGCAAACCTAAGTGACATAAGATTCTAATGCGCTAACTACCGTACAAGCATTGGGAATCATGTAAGTACCTGGCGCTGTTCAAGTATACGGTGTTGTACAAGCACTTGGGACTATGCAATTGCCTACTATTGATGATTCACCTATACTGTATGTAATATAAGAAAATACCCATATGATAAACCAGCTCTTTACTACTTTCATATAGTTCCTGTCGGGTATGACAACTGTAGTTGCCATGAATATCGACGCATTACCTAGTATGACTCTATCAATGCTTGCTATGGTAACTTTTGCTTCAGCAAACGTGCTATATTGCTGGGGATAAACCCCATAGGCGCTTGTTGTTGTCATTGCACCTGCTAGTCTCAACATTTGTGCCTCATGCTATTGCCCCATAAGTTGCACAACAACATAAACAAGATGAACTAGCCATCATAGAAGGTGAAGGAGGGCAATAAGCAAACCTTGCAAACCTACTGCAATACTTGACCCTAGCTTACTAGATACCTGCGGTTGAGGAAATAAGAGCCCACCCTAGAGGGTCCTCCTCTTTAAGCTGTAACCTACAGCTGCTAATGACTAGTATGGTTGTACCCTGCAATCTTATACTGATGCTTGAAGTAGTAGCCAATCCTATACCCACTACCTCATCCTATGTGATGAAAGAAGACATGGAGAAGTATGTTAGGCAAATGCAAGCCATGTCCTATGCTCAACTTGAAGTTCCCATACCCTTAAAGGGTTGTAGATAAGTCTTACCCAAAAGACTATGCTATTCCTAAATTTATCAAATTTAACGGAAAGCAAGGGAGCAATAAGGAGCATCTCATCAAGTTTGTGGAGACACTTAAGGTGTACAACATTGATGATGATCTTAAATTGAAAGAATTCTTGAAATTTCTTATAGAGAAAGCGTACATTGGCACATTAACCTTCCCCTAAGTTTTGTAGATTCATGAGGGACTATATGTAAACTGTTCTTAGAGAAGTTCTTCAAAACACAAGAATGTGTTACTATTGTAGACATGGAGCGTATCAAACAATGTCCTAAGGAAGACCTTATGGATCTCATTGAGCATTTTAAAGAACATTTGTTAGTCTGTGATGAGAAAGAACTTGTTAAGGTTTGCATCTAAGGCATGTTTTTGGAACATGCCATACATCTTGAGAACTTGTCACTGAATTCTTTTGCAACATATGTAGAATGTGCTTGAAGGACCAACAATTCAATCTCTGAGCAAAGAGTTGAGTCTGGAAGGAAGCAAGGGCATTCTGTGAACTCTACACTTGAAGGAAGATATAATAACTGCAAAAGGGTAAGGAATGACGTTTTCGAGAATGCTCTACCATTCCATATTTGGTTGACAAAGTTTGTACCATCTTGATAAATGGATTAAGGACAGGAATATCAAATTATCAAGGGTAAGTAGAGAACCCACTACTCAAGGGAAGAATGATCTTACATATTATCAGTATCATAGAGTTGTAAGTCATATCACTAAGGACTGTAGAAATTTGAGATGGATATTCCAAAAGAGAATACAAAGCGGCAAGCTAGTTATCGAAGATGATGGCATTCGTATGATGGAGATAGAGGATAGTGACAATGAATAGAGTTTTTGTGAAAGTATTTGATCATTATTAGACGTTTAAGCTACTCTTCATTTGTATTCATCTTCTAATAAGAAATAAAGTCAACATTACTCATGAAATGATATCTTTTTGCTTATCTTCTATGATCACTTCTATTAATCCTTTGATGATTGGCTTCATTCGTAATGAAAGAAAATCTGTGAATATTATCTCACTCTTTGAGCTTAGGGTAATCTATTTAAGCTATGATATGGCTTATGTTGTCATAAGCCCATGATGCGTAAGCGTAGCTAAAATCACCACCTAATAGCCTTTTATTATCAAGTGATTGAAGTATCTTCTTGATAAGCACCTTTTAAGCACTATGGTATAACTATCGTTGCTACCACAGTACTCTATTTATGGGTATGATAAGGTGTAGCTAACATTGCCACTTGCTATCCCTTATTAATAGTCTCTATGAAACAAAATTGGTGTGGTTAACATTACTGCTTGACCTTGTGTAGCTAACATTGCCACTACATCCTATGGATACAAAGATTTATCTAGGATCACTGTTTGGGGCTCTTCAATAATGGGATCAAAGCGATCTCGCAGCATACTTAGTAGTCATAATACCTTTCTGCATAGTTGAGGTCAAAGTGACCTCATCCATGAATGATTGAAGTAGTCATATTAATGTGGTTTAAGGCCAAGGACAGATAAGGCCGGTCACTAAGATGGGTTCAAGCTTGCTAAAAGCTTAAAGAAGGTGATGGAAGTCATTCGAAGGAACATAAAAAGTAAGATAAGCAAGCCTACAAACAGCTCCAAAGGATATGATGCACCAGTGAAACTTCCAAGGACTTACGGTGTAACTTGATATGATACACGAAAGGGTCTGGTGAGGTTACTCATCACCTAACCTTACTTAAGGGTTAGGATAAGAGTGAAAAGAGGAAACAAACTTAATAAGAGCAAACAAGCTTAACAAGAGCAATGTTCATAAAGAGAGAATATTTAGTATATTGATGGTATCAAATATGATGTGGCTACATGTATAAAGGGTATTTATCCCCGTAAAGCTAGGGCAACTTACCTAAAATGGAAAAGACCAAAAAAGGTAGTGTTTAAAAGGAGTAATATACAAAGTATGATGAAGGGTATATTGGAAAATGCAACAAAAGTGAGTATTTTGTATGGGGGATTCTATTACATGATTGCTTGGACACGTAGCTCATTGTGAGTGGACGAATTTTGGCAGAAAAGACAATTCTATATGATCAGTTTGATTTTTGTTGAACCAAAGTGCCAAGCAGGGGTATCGATCCGAGGTGGACTCATCAGAAAAGGAATGGCAGTGGATATGTGCTAGAAGTCTTTGCTTCTCTACACTAATGTTGCTAAGTTGGGGGTTGGCTAGATCATGGCTGAGCAGACATGTGTGAGGGGTTAGGCTATCAATAGATCTTTTGTCTAGTCGGCACATGACTTTGGAGAGATAAGGAGTTACTCGGCTTGGCATAAGGAGTTAGTTGGCAGCAAGGACTAGCTCGACTTCTACAGGATTTGGATGGAGTAGGAGGATTCATCATGTGAGTCCTTCAAGGCCTCGAGCTCGGCTGTACGTTAGAGGTCTAATAGTTCGATTCTTATCATTTTATCCTGCTTGATTTGGGTTTGGGATTAAATCCAATTGGCCTTTGCTTAATTCTTCCTTAGGGTGATAGGGGCTAAGGTTGGCAATGTTGAAGGTATTAGAAATCCCAGGTAGTTCCAATCTATAGGCATTATCGTTGATCTTCTAGAGGATTTTGAAAGGGTCTTCAGCTTAGGCGGACAATTTGCTCTTTCTCTTGTTTGGGAATCTCTCCTTACTTAAGTGTAGCCATGTTAAGTATCTAGGCCAAAACTATGCTGAATTCCTTCCCTTGACTTTTCTTCACATTTTCTAGGCATCTTGGTCAATTTATCAAGTAACTCTCTCGTAGATGTGTTGTAAGGACTGAGCTTGGGCTTTCGCATTAGGATCCTCTTGTTTGGATATGGTTACAAAGGTGTGATCAAGGGGCAGTTTAGGATTAAAGCCAGAGACAACTTTAAAGGGAGTTTGCTTGGTGGTGTCATATCTTGTACAGTTATAAGCGAACTTTACCACGGGCAAACATCCATCTTAATTGGTTAACTTCTTTCCTACTATAGCTTGAAGCAGCGATCTTAAAGTATAATTGACTAGCTTTATTTGGCCATTGGTTTGGGGATGACAGGAAGTGCTAAATAGTAGTTTAGTCCTCATTCGACGCCACAAAGTTCTCTAGAAGTGACTCAAGAACTTTGGATCTCTGTTTGAGACTATACTCCTCAACATACTGTGTAAACGAATAGTTTCCTATAAAAAGAGAGAAGTAATAGCTGAAGCATCATTAGCCTTATAGGAGGGTACAAAGTGTGCCATCTTATTAAATCTATCTACAACCACCATCACGGAATCTTTGCCTCAAGTAGTTCTAGGTAATCTGAGGATAAAGTCTATACTTAACTTAGTCCAAGGTCAGGTTGGGGTAGGTAACAGCATTACTTTCTATTGTTCGGCTTAGCATTTGGCCCTCTTGTGAGTAGTACAACTCTTAAGAACTTGGTGTACGTCTCGTCTAATTTTCGACTAGAAGAACCGCCCTTTCAACAACTCCTATTTCCTATTCTCTCCAAAATGTCCAAAGAATCCACTAGAATAAGCTTCCCTAACATGTAGCTCCCATAAGGACTAGGTTGGCACTCATAACTTTCTACTTTGGAATAGATAACCATCTTACACATGATACTCATCCATTGTTCTCCCATTGGCATAATGTTCGAATATAGGTTAGAAATGTGGGTCTTTAGTGTACTATTCTTTGATGCTTGTAAATCCCAACAATTTAGTCTACAACTCGATTAAGAGGACATGTCTGCTTGATAGAGCATCGGCAATGACGTTGTTCTCGCCTTGTTTATATTTAATTACAAAGTTAAATCCCTCTAAGAATTTAACCTACCTTGTTTATTGCTTTAACAGTTTACTTTGACTTTTGAGGTACCTCAAAGACTCATGATTGGTATAAATGACAAACTCTCTTGGCAATAGATAGTGCTGCCATACTTGGAGCGCTTAGATCATGGCTAAGAGTTCTTTATCATATACAGAGTAGTTCAATTGAGGCCCTTTGAGCTTCTTATTGTGATAGGCAATTAGTCGACCTTCTTGCATTAAGATAGTACCTATACCAATGCCTGACGCGTTACGTTCCAACTTAAAAATCTTCTCGAAGTTAGGTAAGGCTAATACAGGTGTAGAAGTCAACCTTGCCTTTACTTCAACGAAACTCCTCTCCTCTTTTTTTCCCTACTTAAATTTAATGTTTTTCTTCATTAGCTTAGTAAAAGGTACAACAATGGCACGGAAGTTTTTGATGAACCTTCGATAAGAGGATGCTGGTCTATGGAAACTTCTCACTTTGGCATAAGTGGTTGGAGGTTGCAATTAGACAATGGCTTGGATCTTCTCATCATTCACTCATATGCTACCTCCACTAATTAAAAAACTTAGAAATACTACTTCCTCCTAGTAGAAACAACACTTCTTAAGATTGCCGAATAACCTTTCAGCTCGGAGTACATTTAGCATAGTACGAAGATGTTTACAATGGCTCTTATGGTTGACACTATACATAAGAATGCCACCAAAGTACACTACAACATACTTCCTAATTAGATTCCTTAGTACATGGTTCATTAGCCACATGAAAGTGCTTAGGGCATTTGACAAGCCAAAAGGCATTAGCATCCATTCATAGAGTTTATATTAAGTTTTAAATGCAATCTTCTACTCATCTCTCAGCCTTATCTAGATCTGATGGTAGCCAAACTTCAGATCAATCTTGTTGAAGACTTTATCTCCACTTAGTTCATCCAACATGTCATCCAACTTAGGGATAAGATACCGGTACTTGATGGTAATCTTGTTCACGACTCGACTATCAATGCAAATTCGCTAAGTTCCATCCTTTTTTGGTACAAGAAGCACCAACATAGCACAGGAGCTGAGGCTTTCCCTTACATATCCTTTCTCTAATAGTTCATTAACTTGTCTTTGGAGCTTAGAAGCTTGTTCGGGTTTGATCTAATAAGCTGGCTAATTCGGTAAGGTAGTGCTAGGTATCAAGTTAATGTAGTGTTCAATGCCTTTAAATGAGGGTAATCCTTCAAGCAATTGTTTTGGAAACAGGTTGGCATATTTATCCTATAGTCCTCTCACCTTAAGGGGTAGCTCAATCTGTTCCTTCAAATCTAATAGCCTCCTGACTAACATAAAAGTCAGCATGTTAGCCTTCATAGCTTCTTGGAGCTTGGCTCTACTTAGGATTAAAGTTTTCTTAGATCCTTGGGAAAGTTTAGCTACAGCTTGCTAACTTCACTCGGCATTATCGGGTTTAAAGTAACCTTCCTCCCATCTTTCTCGAACACATAGGTGTTCCTAAATCTGTCATGTATAACTCTTCGGTTGAAAAGCTAAGGTCGGCTTAGTAGTAAATGGGATGCACACATGCGCAATACATCATAGAGAATCTTGTCGGAATAACTCCCTATAGAGATTGGTAGCAATACTTACTGAGTGACGTGTAACGTTCCTTCCTCATTCAATCAATGTAACTTGTACGGCTTTAGATGTGTGATATTCAGTAATTTTAACTTCTTGATCAGGTTAGCAGATGCTATATTGGTGTAACTCTCACCATCCACTATGAGTGCGTATACCTAATCATTTACTTTATAAGTGATGTGAAATAAGTTCTCTCTCTGCTTCTTTTCGGTAAAGGGTTCTAAGCTCATGGCATGTTGGATAACTAGAGTTAACTTATCTAGTTTTTTGCAAACACATCCTTCTCAATCAAGTTGGCATTAACATAAACCTCATCTTCCACTTCCTTTTCCTCCTTAGGTTCCTCATCCATGCTATCTACCTTAATCTTTGGGACATTTCACTTGATGATCATGGTCCTTTGGTTTGGATACTAAGCAGCTACATACTTAAACCCTTGACACTTAAAGCATTTGATCTGGCTCATCTTCTTTCCAGACCTTTGCCCCTTCTCATATGTTTGGGTCGGCCCGTCATCATTAGGTCGGCCCTTCTATTCAGTCTTGATATCTGTTCGTCTAGTTGGCTTAGTAGTTGGTTGAGCTCAATAACTTCCTTGAATAAGTTAGCTTGACTAATTAGGTTGGCTCATCGAGGGTCAGGTCGGCATCCGGCTTCTTCTTTATCTCTTTACTCGTTGGGTTATCCTCATAGCCTCATCTAATGTGGTAAATTGCTAAAGTTATATAATGTCTTGGATATCACTTCTTAATCCAATGAGGAATCTAGACATCGTTCGAGTTGACGGCTCTTCTACTTTACAGCGGATTGTGAGTATTTGGAATTCTTGAATATATTCGTCAATAGTTCAGCTTCCTTGTCTTAGCTCTTGAAGCTGAGTAAAAGTGTCTTGCAAATAAGTATTCGGTACAAACCCGTTTCCGAGTATCCTCTTAATCTTAAGTTCAGTACTTACTTCTCTATATCCTTTTCGCCTCCTCATGATCTAAAAGTTCTTCCACCATAATCAATAATAACAGCTCTCATCTTCTCTCGGTCATCATATTGGTAATAATCAAACATGCATTCAACCTTCTCCTGCTAATCCAAATAATCATTTGCACTCTTAGAACCACTAAAGCTCAGAATCTGAAGCTTCATATGGTCTGCAACTCAGGGTGCTCTAGCTCGCTCTTCTTCTTCTTCTTCTTCTTCATACTCTTCTTTAACATCATCCATATCTCCCAAGTTAATCCTTCATTGTGCTCATCTTCCTACTCCTCCACCTCAAACTTATCGAGCTGGGTTCTAACCTCAAACTTATCGAGCTGGGTTCTAACCTCTAATAAGTCGAGTAGCTTGTGGGGTGTTTTGGACAGCCTCAGCAGGTTGATAGGCCATCACATGAACAGCTTTAGTTAAATCAACTAGGAGTTTGGCCACCTCATTTAATTTCTCGTCTGTACTTCTAAAGGTGCCATGGGATTGTTAGCTATGGTGGACAACACTATTATTGTTATCTCCAATACTAGCATTAACACTCGGGTCTATCATTTTTTTCTTTGATAAATTTGGTTTCAAACTTCGAATTTGAGATACAACTGACATTATTCCTCCAAACTAAACAATACTTACTTTCTCTACACAGATGTCCAATTAACCCGTAAATAGAGCAACTACACTAATGAACAAACTACTATATAGAAACTTACTCTGTTTTTGGATGTTTGAAATAGGGCAAAACAAAGTATACTTGAGAAAAACTACCACATTTTATTACTTACTCAAACACCTCAATGACTTCTCTTATAACTTTGACATATTGCTACAACAAGCACTACTTCACATAAAATACAAACACAACTTACTCAAACCAAACCTCCACTTTAGTACTAAGATAATGTGGTCCAAGGCCAAGGACAGATAAGGCTGGTTGTTGGGATAGGTCTAAGCTTGCCAAAAGCTTAAAGAAGGTGATGGAAATCATGTGAAAGAATAGAAAAGGTAAGATAAGCAAACTTACGAATAGCTTCAAAGGTTGTGACACACTAGTGGAACTTTGAAGAACTCACGACATAACTTGATATGATGCACGAGAGGGTTCGGTGAGGTTACTTACTACCTAGCCTTACTTAAGGGTTAGGATAAGAGTGAAAAGAATAAATAAGCTCAATGAGTAATGTTCACAAAAGGGAGAATATTCAGTATATTGATGATATTAGATATCATGCGGCTACATGTACAATGGGTATTTATACTTGTGAAACTAGGGAAACCTACCTAAAATGGAAAAGACTAAAAAGGGTAATGTTTAAAAGGAGTAATATACAAGGAATGATGAAAGGTATATTAGAAAATACAACAAAAGTGAGTATTCTGTATAGGGGATTCTATTACATGGTTGCTTGGACATGTAGTTCATTGTAGGTGGATGACTTTCTAGCAAAAAAGATAATTTTGCATGATCAGCTTAATTTCTATCGAGCTGAGGTATCGAACAGGGTTGTCGATTCGAGGTGGACTCATTCGAGAAGGAATGGCAGTGGATATGTCTTGGAGCTCTCGGCTTCTAGATAACAATGTTGCCAAGCTAGGGGTCGGCTTGGTCATGGCCGAGTAGATGAGTGTGAGGGGTTAGGCTATCAATAGATCTTTCGTATAGTCTACACCTAACTTTAGAGAGATGAGGAGTTACTCAACTCAGCACAAGCAGTTGGTCCATATCAAGGGCTAGCTTAACTTTTGCAAGAGTTGGCTGGAGTAGGAGGATTCATCTTGTTAGTCCTTTAAGGCCTCATGCCTAGCTATACATTAGAGGTCCAGTGGTCCAATTCCTATCACATATCATGGTAGTTGTAGTTGCTTGGTAAAAGCATACGTTCCTGAGCACACAGCGGGTGTAATGCCCATTCTGCAAAACTATTCATGAGATTGAAGTGATCTTCGCTATGATGGGTCAAAGCAATCCCATAGTAGGCTTAGCAGCCGTAGCAATTTTTCATAGATTTAAGGTCAAAGTGACTTCATCTATGAATGATTGAAATAGTCATATCATGGTAGCTGCAGTCACTTGAAAGAGACATTTGTCTTTGAGATTGAAGTTGTAATGCCTTTTTGTAAAATTTAAGTTCAAAGCGACCCCATCCATGAATTGTTGAAGCAATCACTTCATGGTAATTGCTCTCACTCAGTAGTAGCATATGCTCCTAAGTATGTAATAGGTGTAGTACCCATTTTTGCAACATTGTTCATAAGATTGGAGTAATCTTTATTGTAATGGGTCAAGGTGATCTTACAACAAGCTTAGTAGTTGTAATACCTTTTTGCAGGGATGAGGTTAAAGTGACTTGATCCATGAATGATTGAAGCAATCGGATTATGGTAGCTGTAGTCACTCGATAGATGCATACGCTCCTATACACGTGGTAGGTGCAATGCCAATTTTTGCAACATCACTTATGAGATTGAAGCGATCTCTACTATGAGGGGTCAAAGCGATCCCTATGATAGGCTTAGCAGTTATGGCACCTTTTTGCAAATCTAGAGGTCGAAGCAGACCTCATCTACGTATGGTAAAAGTGGTCGTTGCATAATAGTCACACTTATTGTGTAGAAGCATCCACTCCTAAGTACATGATCGGCACAATGCCTTTATGCAACTTTATTTAATCATAGGTCCAAAGTGACCTTGGTTGTCATGGATCAGAGCAATCTCATAGTACGCTCAGTAACCATAATGTCACTTTATCTAATGAGGAGATTGAGGTAGTCTTGGTAGTGAAGGTTCAAGGTGAGCTTGCGATAGGCTTAGCAATTTTGATGCCATTTCCTTTAAAGCAACCTTTGCTAAATCTTGAGGTTAGAGCTATTTTAACCATTAATGATCAAAGTAAGCACACAAAATTGAAGCAACTCCATGATATACTCTACTCTACTTGATGATTCATGAAGTACATGAGTAAGTGCAAAAAGATTCACATGATGGGATGAGGAGATATCCTTCAAATCATAAGTTGCTGCATTATCATCCTATGATGCACCATCATTCGGGGGAGAAGGACGATACTTCAACATGTCATATCTGGATTTTGAATGATTGAGATCTTAGTATAAGGATGATTTAAATGGTATTGGAGCTTTTGTACAAAGCACTTGAGTGTAAAGCATGCCTTTGAGCGTGTTGCATAAAGCGTGATTGAAAGCTTTCCTGAATGGCACTAGTTCTCTAGCTTCTCTCATTGGACACCCTCTCAACACTCCTGAGTAGTAGCCTCATACACTTACTATGGTTGATTGTCTATGAAAGTTTAATTTCCTTTGACTTCTAAAATGGTAGTCTTGTGCTTATAAGACACTTGAGTGAAGTCTATTCTCCTTAGACAATCTTTTTGACTTGTTGATGATCTTGGCATCTAGAAGAGAGCTAGAGACTCTTAAAATGAACTCTTATTATTATAAATCCTGACACCTAAAGTGAAGTTAGAGCAACAATCCTATACTTGTTATGGATGGACACATTCAAGTGAGGCATAGTACTCCAAAGTAAGTGCTTACACATAGGGAAAGTCTAAATGGCCATATCTCCTTGAGAATTCTCATAACCTTACCGACAGTTCTCCTTAGAAACTAGTCATCCTTAGCAATGTTTCCTTTCTTCATGGTGCTTGACCTTTTTTGAATTCCTATAAATATCTTCTCGAGCTATTGAATGTTGGATTTGCATTTAATGTTGGTAATAACATTTAGTTGACTCTCTTAGGTGAAGAGATTCCTTACTTCTTGATGATTGAGCAATTGAATAGATTTGCACTCTTTAGCATGATACTTTTAAAGGTAGAGATAACATCGAAGTTATTTTAATCTTTATTAAGTAGTGTTGTGCTTGATAGATGAATGATGTTTGACTTGGTTGGAAGTAAATTTCTTGGATGTGTGACTTACTACTTGACTTTAAGGTAGTTGAATCGGTAATCCAGGACAACATCAGGATTAACTGCAAACCCATTGTATGTCTAGCTATCAAGAATCTATGTTAACACTTAAGGTTAATTACGGACCTGTATAATGTTGATGTCATTTGTGGTAACTCTAAGGTTAATTGAAGGCTTGAATGAATGTTTAGATTTTGGGAACGTGAGCTAACACTTAAAGTTAACCATGGTCCATCAAGATAATAAAGCCTGGCTGAAAGGGAGAAAAAGCACAACGGGTTATCTTGCTAAAAGATAGAAAAAAAAGCGTGCATGGTCACGTTATTAATGAAGGAAAAAAGTCACATCTTATAGGGAAGTCCAAGGAAGAAAGCTTAGGTTAAGGCCATCAATGCTAATATCGAATGATCGTCAATCGAGATGAGCAGTTTAATATCTACATGACAGGGAGCTAATGTGTTCATAGTGCAAGATATTGAGAGAGAGAGAGAAGAAAAAAAAAAAGAATAATAATAAGAGGTGGTCTAACTTACTTTTATGCAAGCAAAGTTTTCCTTCAATATACTTTATATGAATTGGTAGCTCACGACATTAATACATGTCAACTGGGGAATATTAATTGTTGATTTTTATGTATTCAACCAAGTACTGCATGATAGTAAATTCAACCGCGGCTATTCTTTACATTAATCGTTGTTGCTTAAATTGATATAGGACCAATTTCAGCTATTATTATTTAAAAAAAAAAAAAAAAAAGAGAGAGGGAAGAAGAGGTTGCGCTCTAATAGCCTGGTTCGAATCATGGATCTTTAGTAGCCCTTACGGTGATTGATCTTATAATGTACTTGTACTGCGCTAAGCCGTACTAGGGCATCAACTTAAATGAAAATGATGAGATGGGAAAAATTGAGATGCGAGATACTCGATAGGGTTCAACGAGTGCATTGCTTTATATCTGCAAAATTCATGTTGATATGAATATTTTTTTCAATTCCTTAGACATCATCTTCTCCATGGGAAATTGCATTATGCCGGAGAAGTCTTACCTCCAAAGCTCGTATACGGCTGCCGTTACAGGATTGTACATGATGATGTCAAACGTTGATACTAAAACTTGCTGTTACGAACTGAGGTCAACATGCTCCCCGTGCGAACGAAACCGATTGGATGAAGATTAATCAGCCCCCGCTTCTATCAGAGACAAGTTTTATGATTGATGTTGTTTTGTACAATTTATTATGCAGTCAACTCAAGGCTAATAATTATTAAAAAAATAAAAATAAAAAAGGAAGAGAACGGCAACTCGATCATGCATACACACATGCATGAATACTCGGTTTCCTCCTAATATTTTTCTTCTACTAATTACGGGATAGGATGGTGTCCTTAATGATTCAATTGCTTGTAAAGAAGATTTCAGAAAGAAAAAAAAGAAAGGAGTAAAAAAAAGAAAAAAAAAAAAGAATGGAAACAAGGCGGGATGATATCAATTGAATTTGCTGCCTTATGTGTTATTATAACTTGTTTAAACTGCGCTGGTTCAGGGAAGAAGGCATGAAGTACGACTATGCGCTCACGATCATTGGCCGACTGAACTCCTGTTGTCAGTGATGGAAAAAAAAAAAAAAAAGAAGAGAAAAATAATAACTGTAAAAGCATGAAATCCAAACAGTGAAGAAGAGAAGACTTGCCTGGCTTACCTTGCAATTACGAATTCTCGAATAATGATGATTCATCGAGATATATATATATATATATATATATATAGAGAGAGAGAGAGAGAGAGAGAGAGAGCAAAGATAAAGAATGTGGAGGATTTATTCATTTTTGTTGTGGTATCAATGGTTGAAGATATTCGCTTACTAATTTTTTATTGATCTACAGAAGATTTTATTTATATCTATTGGGGTATGAATGGTTTACAAAGATATTCAATAACTAATTTTATTGACGAATTATCATGTGGAAGATATATATATATATTTTTTTTTTCGTATCTATTGAGGATATGATATGAATATAGAAGGCAGTAAGGAGAAACTAGATGAGACGTTTTTACTATAAGGAATATTGTGGACCGAGTTCTATTCCGAGAATAGAATAAAAAGAGAAGGCATAATTTTCTAACCAGAAAGTGTTACGTCCTGGATCATTTTTAATCGACATGGCTCATTGTGTTTTATAAATGGATCGCGAATTTGACAAGCCCAATACTCAGTAATTATTAGGTGGTGCTAGTTCCGTTACGGAATGGTGGAGTTATATATATATATATATGTGTGTGTATTTCACCATATACGCTAAAAATTTCTGAAAGAACAAAAATGAAGGAGTAGATAAGGAGCTGTGGGAAAAAATCCTATACGTTATATCAAAGAAAGAAAAGTGGAAGCTGTTGCTTGATATTAATATTATTCTTCATGAGCGGTATGAAGTTATGCATGTGTGTGTATATATATAGCCAATATCAAAGAAATAAAATCACAAGTATGAAAGGATTTAAATTTATGATTCAACAGGTGTGGATGGTTCGCATAATATTTGAATTGATATAAATGGTGAAATATGGTAAATTGTAGCCACGATAAGGAAAATTTGAATGAAAGAGGAAAGATTTAGGGATGATTTTGTTTTGATATTTCTTTTACGAAGGAAAAGCAATGTAATGAAGCCCACATTTTTAGCCTCAAAAGTAGTCCACTCCATTAAGAAAATGCGAATTTAGTACGTATCAATAATAAAGTGAAATTATGAAAAAAGAAAACAATATGATGCCATGTTAGATCAAGCCGTGGGCATCTATATGAAATTGAGGTAATGCTACCACTACAATCTTAAGTGCCATCCAATTCCAAATTTTAAGTCTTCTTACATGTCAGCCCATATGGAAATTATAAATCCATATTTGCTAGTGTAATTTGATGTTGTGAGTAGCAAATGGCGAATCAATTTTCAATTGAATTTAAGCTGTGTCTGAGAGTTCATTGAAGGCCATGTAATGTCCATGAATTGAAGCCTAACTGCATCAAGCTCACACGTTGAAGTAGCGGCCCTTGTGACATACGTAGTTTGGCTTCTATTTCAATTAACGACCTTTTATTCTCTCCGTGATAAGTGCTTGGAATTCTTCAAGTTATTGAACAATCTCTTATATCTGCTTTATACCCTATCTCTTCATAAAACAAGGTGGAATCACAATTCCCCTTCTAACCAAAATCCATTCTTACTTCATTAATCATAATTTATTAAAATTACTTTTTTAACCTTGAAAGAAATCATAACATGTAATAATTAAGAGTATTTTCGATAAATAATTTTATTTGGAATTAGAGGAGCGCTATCCTATTCTTTCTTAGACCGCATCCTCATTAGAGAGCCATCCTATCCCTTGTCGGATCACATAACTAGATTCTCCTTTTATGTGATTGTATAAGAAATTGTTGGGCTTGGAGGGCTTGCACATCTTTAGGTCCCCTCTAGGCCGGTCCCTATATATGGATAAGTTGATGAACAAGGTTCGTCTACAAAGGGTGAGTCAGGGCTAAGATTAGGTTGAAAGGTATAGTTGATGGACGTTTGAGCTTTCCTAAAGTTTCATAAACAATAACCATGGCTATATTCCTTGCACTTAGTATATTATATACTCACTTAGATATATTTATAGATATATCTAGTATAATTGTATATGAATTCTACCTATTATTTGCAAAAGCATGTGGAAGAATGGATTCCATAGTAATAAAATGAATATTAGCATATTATGCTTAGTTTGTTAGTAATTTGAAAGAAGCATCAAGTCTATCAATATTGTGAGTGATCAAGCCAATAAAGATAATGTTTAGTATGTTAATACAATAGTTGAAGACGTAGCTTCTAGAAATGCCCCAAACCCCCTTGATTGTGTTTAAGGGACTTTTAGTTAGAGGGCAAAATATAGAGGGTTATTTCGATAATTAGGTTTTTAGTCTAATTTAATGCTACGTGTCAATATTTTAGGCTAGTGATAAAGTTTGTGAAATTAGCTTGATTAGAGATATTTAGGGAGATTTGGCTTGGTAAGCTTAGAACGGGGATCGCCAGACTAGATTTTTCACTTTTATTCTTGCTCGGTTATCTTGTGCACAAAAAGTAAACTCAAAAACAACCTTTTTGAGCTCATTTAGGCTTTATTTGGCTTTAATAGGCCTTAAGGGAGTTTATATATGCTCTAAGCTTATTTATAACAATAATGGGCTTCTTTTAGTTACCAAAAGTCCCAAGCCCATGAAGGCCAGCAGATCTCAATCTAGCAACATCACTTGGAACCGCACTGCTGCCGTTGTCCTTCGGGCCAAAGGAAATGATAGGTTTTAATAATAAAGCTCAATCTCATCAGTCCATCTTGGAGCCATCTAACGAATAATATCAATTTCCGAATTCTATAAATATGAGACTCTTTTCATTTGATTCATTTAGAATATTGCAAGCTTGACACAAATATTAGAACTTTGCTAAAATTACTTCAGAGAAGATCAAACAAATAATTTTATCAAGAATGATATAAGAACATTAAGTTTGATTCACTGTCACACATACACAGTTGAGATATTGAGTTTGCTTATTCTTTCTCTCACTCCTCTTCCTAACGACATCTCTTTATGTGTAATCAGCTCAAGACATTTTCTAAGTTGATCGGTATACCTGTTACATGTGAATGACCATCTGTAACAACCCCATAATACGCCTTATATTACAGCAAAGTTGTGGGAGTCTTTCACCTTATCTATAGTCATCTTTGGCAAATACACATTGTTGGGATGCCTTAACATTCAATAAAAATGCTTTACTGTTAACACCTTGAATTATTCATAAAATAAAAAGAAAAGAATAATAAATGCGTCTTCCAATCAACAAACAATTTCCTTCACATTGTCGATTTCTTGTATACTACTAGCATCTATATTTTATTCTTTCTTTTAGTGAGTTGGTTTGTTTAACCTACTAAATTGTATAAATAGGTAAAATGTTGGAATTTTTAGATTGCATATTAAGAGCACCGGGTCAACTTGTTTAATCCATTGGTCAACGTGAGACGAGAGAGGTTCCTTTGCTTAACTTGCTTGACAACTCTACTTGCATATTAAGTTACTTGGTCGAAATTGTTGGACATTGGTCTGACTGTGGTCCCATTTAGACTTCTTTTCCCTCCTACCTTCATTTAGCACTTGGGCCTTGGCTTTAAATGTATTAGCCCATTCATTGATTGGATTAGTGTGGTCGGGTGGAGCTTTTCCACGCATGAATTAGGTAAGGGCACACACGAGTCTTCCTCTTATGGTCGGGATAGATGGGTTGGATCTCTAATACATGGTATATTCGGGCTTGGTCTAGTAAAACCAATGAGTGTGACTATTTGATCAAGGCTATTCATCCTTCTAATTAATATAATAATAACAAGTAATATTGTGGTGTTCGTTACTTATCTTGTGTGTCCGTATTAGGGGTTGAAGTTTATATTTTATTTGCTGCCCCTCTGGGTGTGCTTAATTTCTTCGCATATTTCATTTAGTTAAATAATTTTCTATTGTTAAGGGTAAAAAATTTCTTAGGCTTATGCAACATTCCAGTCGATACTCTAGTTACTATTATCTTATTATTGCAATAATTTTCGGATTTCAAATGTGGAGAAGACATTCTTGCTCCGAGCATTTCTAGACGGTATGCTTGGTAATATAAAGTATCAAAAAGATGAAAATATAGATATTAATATACACTTCCTATAGAATAAAGTACCTTAGAAATTCTTATAAAGTTTGACTTATTTTATCAGTTTATTTTATTTAGTTTTTCAAAGAGATCAAATTAAGTTGTTATTTTTGTCAATAAATAAATTATATTATTCATGAACATTTTCCCTTAAATATATAAATTTTCAATTATCAACTTTCATTTTCCGATTACTGTCTTTACCAAAATTATGATAAGATGCAAAAAAAAAAAAAAAAAAAAAAAAAGAGGACTTATTCAAACATCTTATTTGAAATCAACACAAATCATACTCAAATAAAATAAATTCCCAAACTGAAGATAGAATATTGAAAATAAAAAGAAATGGATATGCAAAAGTACTGAAATGTCTAGCCATAATTGATGCAAGGCATAAAAAAGTGATGTAATTGCCTGGATAAGGTGATCCATTTCTTTCGGGTAATATCAAACTACTCCACGAGTATGTACGCTTATTGCATTCAATTTTCATTGGAGATAATTACAATAGAGATAGTACACGTTTGCTTCTACGGACAAATAAAAGATTTAGGTTTCAATCATATAAATTAATAATAAATGTTACGGCATATATCGCATATAAACAACATGTAGCTACCACAAAGTGTTTTTTTTTTTTTCTTTTCAAGAAACAACCTCATGGGGGGCTTAGGATTAAGTTAATGCTATCTTAATAAACACCTTATATTGTAAGTAAAATTAATTATCAGTTCACACTACTTAAAAACGTCTTGCACACAACATGAAAACATAAAGTAGACCACTAAAAGGAAAAATTTCCTAAATACACATAAACATATAGTTGAGTTGATAAAACACCGTAAATTTTCCATGATACACAAGGAAATAAACAATTATATATAAACAGTAACTATTGGAAACTAATCAAAGTAAATACAAATTTAATAATCGACAAACGACTTTGGAATATATATCGAATTATGTATATCAAAATGACGCAAAAGAAAAATAAAGATTCCAGCTTAGTAATTATCCTGGCGAAGTTTAGATGACAAACTATAGGATGATTTTTTTTTTTTTTAAGTAAGGGGAATTTTTCGGTAACGTTATGTTATTATAACGTTATTGTAAATTACAATTGATTTTAATGTCATGAGCAATAAAATGAAATCTTCAACAACTTTGTTTTACTAAATTTCAATAAATCGTGCTTATTAATGATAAAAACAAAGCTATTGATAGTTTCATTTTACTGTTTACAGTATGATTTATTAAAATCAAATATAATTTATTCTGATATTACAATAATATTACGTTACTATAGAAATCCTTTAAGTAAGAGTCCAAAACTTGTTGGAATAGATCCTGTAGGTGTATGTAAGCAAATATAATATGCAAATGGAGATTTGAAAATAATCGACTTTAAAGATAAAATCTCTAAATTCTATAAATGCTAAATAGTATTATAGCCTAGAAGATGTTGTAGGAAAAATAACTTTTTTGGTTGGCATTGCACCATATTAATATGTGTAGTACCATTATCAATAGCAAATATATCTTAATAATGTTTTAATTGATTGATTAGTGAGAAAAATAAATTTATGTCCCATAATTGAAAATTGTAAATTATATTGAATATTGTCACGTGAATAACACATGCCACATAATATAAACAATATATATAAATCAAAGTGTATCCATAATCCTCAAATAACTCTTGAAAAATTCGACTCATGTATTAAAATTCACTAATTCATTCAATCAAAATTAACGATAAGAATAAACTAAAAAGAAACTATATTTATTATGAAATGATTTTATTCTTTCTAGACTATCCTAATAACCTAAATAAGCAATATAAAAAGATGGTAGTATAACTTAAAAGATAATAAGATAATTTATTTGGTTAGCGTTGCAACCTCTATCTTCATAACCGCATTTTGAAATTTACCCAATAACATATATTCATAAGGTAAAATATATGTAACTCTAAAATAAATCATGCATGGTTCTTCCATGTGATTATCATTTGCAATACATTTACATGCTTAATTCAAAACAAATGATTACTTTTGATTAAAAAAAATAAATATCATTACTAAGGAATATTTAGAATTGCAACAAGATTGTCACTATAATTATTACTTATGAGTTCAATTAGGTTGCTATAGATTCACTACGATTATTTCTTATTGGCTTTTCTAATGTATATGAAAAAACAATAGTTTATCACATATTATTGAAAGGAAAATACATAATCACAAAAAAGCTAAAAAGCAAACATTAACTATTTTTCATAAATATTAGGCTTTGAATTCCATCTCTTTTAAAAAGAGTTATAGTTGTAAGTAAGATTTTGTAATTATTCCCAAATAGAAATGAAGATAATTGATGGGTTAAAAATAATTGAAGGGATACAACAATGAATATCTAAATTGACAATCTTTATAATAAAATCAATGGAAAGTTTCAATCATGCTATAAAAAAAAAAAAAAAATCAAATTTGTATCAAGTTTCATAACTAAAAACAAAGAGGACAAATCATAGTAACATCAACTAAAATTAGCACAAAATTCCAATCATGCTACTCCAAAAAATTTCAAATTTATCACAAATTTTATAACTAAAAACAAAAAGAAAAAAATCATAGTCTACAACTAATTCAAGAGATACCATGCTCATTTACATAAAGGTTTAAATTTTACAATCTATGCTCAGGAATAAAGTGATAATCATCATATGAAAATCACATTGAAACAAAACAAAAATTGATGGGGTATCATGAAAGAGAGAGGCGGAGAGAGGTTCTTATATTTTATTAAAGAATGTAATGTTATCATGAAATAAATAGTGGCATATAAATACCTATTGAATCTTTTTTTAAAGAGATAAGGAGAGATGGAGAGAGGGATTTGCTTTATAACAAGGTAGGAAAAAATCACTTAAAAATGCATATTAAATATTTTTTTTTTATTTAAAAGATAGAGATTATTTAGGGTGCTCAATGGAATTTCATAGTAAAAAAAGTATATAGTCCAAAATGAGAGTATTTGCTTAATAATATAGAATTGATATAGATATAAATATAAATATAAATATGGATAAGATAAGATATAGATAGATAAATTAGAAAGCATTTCACTATGTCACTACCCTTTTTCTTTCCATATATATAATTATCTAAATTTCATTTTATTATGGCTATTGTCGTATATGGATTGTTTATTTCTACTAAAGGCTCCTTTCCCAAGTGTCATATTTCTTTAGATCGATTGATATTTTAAGATTTATTTAATAAATGCATTGAAATTTATTTCTTTTTTTCTTCTTTCTATGTCATTGTTGCATTATCTTTAATGCTTCCTTATGTAACTTAGTAAAAAGGTTGTAGTTATTGAGTGAATGCATTGTAATTTAAATGAGTTGACATGCCCTAAATAAGTAAAGTCGTAATAATCTTACCACGTAAGCCATTTTAAGATAGAATTTGATCTTATAGCTAATATAATAGGTATAGTCTATACAAGATGTACTTAACCTAACCACTTTGAAACGTCTAGTTCAACACTTGTTAAATATAAAACTTGTGACATATCTTTAGAAATGACCATCAAAGAAGATTTGTAGTACATTTTCTTGATATAAAAACACATATATAAGCTTAAGTTTACAAGAAAAGTCTACAAACCATAAGATTTACTAATTACATTTGAGGCTAGTAGTTGGAAAATATGGAGTCACATAGGGTGGCCCAATTAGCTTCCCTTAAAGACAAAAGACCTCAAAGGAAATAAAAGTCCTTCTTGGTCTTCTTTCTTTTGACTCCTACCCTTTTAGTCGCTTATCGAAGAATGGGTAGAAAGCTTTACATGATTGAGCACTTGTAAAAGAATCTAAGCGCACGTGAACAAACCATAGTATAGTAAGTAAGATAAAGACAGAAGCATATGTTTGTTACAAGACAAGTAGGGTTGCCAACTAAGTTAGTTAGATCCAATGCATAAACAAGCAAATGTTATTGCATAATGTTGTTCAGCCGGTTATGAGATTAGAGCAATTGTGCTCAATCTAATCACACTTTTGGCGTGATGCCATGAATCAAGGCTAAACTGAGGCTTATGCAATGGAGAATTTCCTTAGCTCATGACTACGCTTCAACTATTGTCCTCAATCTTACTACGACTTTTTTTCCTATCACTTAGTTCGATTAAGGTTGAGGAAGAGACCATTTATTATCTCTATTGATAAGAGATTTTCTCCATCGAAGAGGTCTGTATTTGGCTCAATAATTCTAACTGTTTCCCCTAATGGGTTGCAATACACATCAGGTAGAGTTAAAAGTTAGGTTTTAGTTAGTCCATATTTTGGGATGATCAACCAGTTGTAAACAATTGCAATAAGGCAATAACTATTATCCATCACAACATGGAGCTTAGCTTTCACAACATGTCAATGCTCAAATCACACATATGTGCACACGTAAAAACAACTATTTATAAGCACAAGCAAGTATTTGCATAATTCTCCAACTACTCTAAAACAATGCTCTATATAAGGCATTGATCCTAACTTACTTAGGGGTCCTATTGCACATGTTAATTATAGAGGTTAGATCTTCCTTTATTGATATTTCCTATATTAAAATTAATGATTTCAGGTTTTGTATAAATTATAAGACAACAATAATTTTATATGTCATATTTTAAATTAAGCTTACTGCTTCTATATTGAGTACTTAGATCTAACAATTAAGAACTAGGATTATTCAAATAAACTTTTATCTAAAAAAGCTTTTGAGCCACTCTCTAATTTATCACTTAAATCACCATTTAAATTGGTTTAAGTTATAGTTGGTAGCAAAGAACTCTGTGACTTACTCTCTAAGTTAATTCCACCTTAGAGTTCTAGTTCAGCATCCTCTAACTTACTCTTTATGTTGATTTAGAGAAGAGTTCTTGACCATGGGAATCCTCTATCTTAGCCTCTGAATTGGTTTAGAATTAAAGCTCTTAGCCAAATAAATCCTCTAACTTATCCTTTGACTCCATTATAACCTCATAATTTTGATCAATCTTACAATTCCACACTCCATCATTATCCCTTAACCAACATAATGCTCAACATAAAATGCTTATTTTCAACTCAAATTAGTATGGTTATATTGTAGTTTGAGCTTCTAACCATAAAATTGTCTTAATTAGAACATTTTAATCAATTATTAAGTTACTCTTATTAATTTAAACCATGGTAGCAACATAAACTTATAATTTAAGCCCAAAGAATATCATATTAATGTCTTTTACCTTGCTGCTCTTTATTGAAAAAAAAAAAAAACTAAATGTAGTAATTATTATAGAAGATTTACAAATATGCACTATAACATAACCATATTTTTTATCTATATTATCCAAAACTTGCATATGGAATGTTATAGCTTTAAAATATCATTTGTACCCTTTAAAAGGCTCATGTTCAAACCTATACAGCTACCCAATAAGTTATATATTCAAAATATTTTTGAATGTTTCAACCATATATATATACATATACATATATACACTACAGTTATATTTTCAATTAGTACTTAAGCCATTTTCATGCAAACTATGCAATAAATAGCATAGATTCTCAAATAATTACAAGAAAGTTCCTGTACATATCATCAAAATATACCATAATTGGAAAAAGGCTAATTTATCCTCGTATCTTAATCATTGGGGATTAAATCATATTCTATGTTGCTATTACACTGTGTTTGGATATTAGGAAATCAATAGAAAGCAACATAATTTAGCAGAAATGGGGGAGAAAATTTGTGTTTGGAAATTTCATTAAGGCATGCAAAACGAAGAAGTCGGATAGAAAAGAGTAGAAGTGTTTCCACTATTAAGGCACTTTTGTTTCTCTCCAAATTTGGAGAGAAAACAAAGGAAATGGATGGAAATGAAAATATTCCTAAAAGCAAGTTAGAGAAGAAAAAGTTAGGAATATTTTAGTTAATTAAAAATTTTGATTCTTTCCATTTCCTTTCTTATTCTAACCAAAAAACGTAAAAGGGAAATAATTCCTTTCATTTCTTATCATTTCCATCTTATAAATCCAAATAAGAAAAGCAAATAACATTTCATTTCCTTTTATTTCCTTTCTAATGATTTCTAATCATTTCCATTTTCCTTAAAATTGCCAAACATAGTGTTAATCTCCTATGTAGAAACATGAACATAAACATACCTAACATTTTTGCATACATAGACTCATTGACCTAAAGTGTCGGTTTATATTAAAACTCATTATATGGGAAAGGAATAATTAATGCTTTTTGAGGAAATAAGTTGACAAAGATTACTAGATTTGCAAGTATATCCATTATAAATTAAAGGATAAATGTTATGGACATAATTAGTTTATACTCTTATTTGCAATACTACATATTTATCCTAATATTATTAATGAATTGTTTACCATATCTATATCAAATTTCATTCACAGGGCACTCTAGTCATCATGATATTTAGGTAAGGGAGATATGAGAATTTTAATTGTAGTCCTAATAATATTTATATTTTCTCCTAAAAGCAATCTTGGCATTAATTTATTGTATACTTTACTTGTATACAGAGATCTTCACCAATAAGTTATTAAAATTTACTAATTTAGTTTATAGCATCAAATAATTACACCCTTAGTCTCAAATTAATTAGGACACTTGAAATATCATTCCTTAAGTTGTGGTTCTAAGCAAGGTTGTTAAACTCATGATTTTAGTAGAATCACGAGAGGATTTGTTAAATCGAAATGGAAAATAAAAAAGTAGACATATAAGTTTCTATACCTATATAAAATAGCTTTTGAAAACCTGTAAATATGTTTATAGTAGTAATAAAAAAAACTTGAAATATATGATGAAAATAAAGAAATCAAGAGATCAATTTTTTTTTTCATAAAAAAATTCTTAATATATAATATAACATTTATTGAAGAAGGACAAGCATAATTGAAACTAATTTTTTTTGCCATTATTTTGATTGAAAAAAAAAAAAGCAATGAATTGAAGAAAATAAAATATTTTAACACATCTTGAGTTATTAATAGTGTAAGTTTAAATATATAGTTTTTCTTGTAAAATAAACTATTGAGCTTGAAATTGAATGAAGGCTAGAAGATCAAACAGTGGACTATGAGAGAGAGATAAAAAAAATCGGGATAGAATAGATAAGATGATTTAATGCCCTAATATTCAATTGGTTAGTAGAAACCTAGCTTATATATATATTATTTTTGTCTCATTTAACTTAAATATGTATTTGATATGTAAAATCGGTTAAAGATATAAGTTTTTATATAAAACAAATTTATACTTAAGATAACTTGAAAAGTTTTCTAAAATCTTAAACTTGTAAAATCGTATAGGAAAAATTTAGATTTTGACACTGTGGTTCTAAAGTTGAGTAGTTTTATAAAGATAGGACTACATCATTAAATTTTGGAAAAATGCCATGAAAAATTACCAATTTCCTTTTCCACTTGTTGAAGAATCAATTTGTAATTAGAGCATATGTCTAGTGTAATTTATTTACCATTTTCATATCGAAGACCTAAAAATAAAGCAGGTAACATATTACATTTGACTTATCAGAAATGAGTATTCCACAAAATTTCCATTAGTTACCAATGTTGAAATTTCTCATTCACTAAATAAAGTTATTATCTAATTTTGTCTAAGTTTTGAAATTATGATTTTAAATTAGAGATAAAGTAAAATGTAGCTTGAATTTATAGGAATTAACTAAGTGGAATCGATATTTTTTGGAAACTGTTTCTTTCATTAGCGGTGTTTCATCCCCCTTTATCGGTAGCTTTCAACATTGCTTAGGACTGTGAATTAATTGAATGGCTTTAGAGAAGGAAAAGTTACAGACTACAAGTTTTAATAAATATGCAATGACAAGGAAATAGCCTTATGGTAGAAACAGATGCTTATGCAGTTTAAGTATCTTTCTTTTTCTTTCTTTCTGTAGAAGGCTAAATCTAAGTCATAGGCTTAAAGCTTAGTAACAAAATAAATTCGACTCTATGTTAAGGTGATAAGGCTCAAGGAGTCAAGCCCATATACTTTCAGGATGATCAAGAGGGATTTGGCATGATGGGCTTGGAATAGGGTTAGTTGAATTGGTTCGCTCAATCTAACTTTTCTCGGTTTGACTTAGATTAAAAGATAATAAAGCCCTTTATTTAGGCTTAAACCCATGAAAAAAAGTTCATTTCAGATCCATTTATAAAAAGTTTCAATCTTGGCTATTGATCAACATCATGATCTAACGGATCAAATCAACCTACCACTCCTTATAAATATCCCCTTTACTTCCTTATTTGAACGAGAGATAAAATTTCAACTAATGCTATACTCTATTGGAATCTTGTCTCAAAGATTAAATACCTAAACATCTCAAGACCACTATCTTGTTCTTCATCCACCGTAGAGTTTAATGTTATTGCGCTCCTCTACTTGTCACTTTACGTATTAAAGCCTACCAAGACTACCTACTTCTCCTCCCTATCCTATCTCACTCGATCATCCCATATGTATAAGTTAAGTCATTTCCTTAATCATGTGTAGCGTAGTTAAACACGTAGTATGCATGTGACCTTTATAATTTAGACCCCCACATTTTCTTAGCGACTTAACTGGGGAAGAAGACTTGATATTTACACGATGGTACCTCCAAGAAGAAGACTCGCTGATCCTATAAATGGCAATGATCAAGAACAAGATGGTACTACTATTACCAATAACCAAAATCTACCTCCAATAGTAGGTACGGATTAAGGTGTTCCCAACAATGTGCAACTAGCGCGAGAGCTGCTATTTTGATTGCTCTTAATGTTATGCAACAAGGGGCAACTACTACAAGTCCCTCCAATGTGATGCAACAACATGTTATGTAAGCTCCTCAACCACTCAACCCCTTTGCTATTGGTGAGCAAGACACTCTTAGTGTCGAGGAGCAGCTTCCTACGATAAAACCTGTGTCTATACAACATTCCCCACCTGAAATGAGAAATCAAGGAATCTTAATAATAATCGCAATCACCCTTTATATGTAGAAAGCATTCTTAATAGTTATTTTCTTAAGAGGACTTTCATCGATAATGGATTCTCAGTTAATGTTATGCCAGTGTCTACTTTTAAGGCTATAAAGGTAGACATTTGATACTTAGTAAAACAACCCATCCTTTTGAATAACTTCCATGAAGTCCATAGGGTATGTTAAAGTAGACTTCAATGTTGAACATATCCAAAGCCCCACATGGTTGCATGATCATAATATGATACCGTTAATATGACATCAATACATGAAGGGTCATTAGAATGAGGAGGATGTCTTCATCCTGTAATAGAGGACTCATTTACACACAATGAATTACACTTTGCTGAAGTAACCTTCTTTAATGAACATGAAGAAGCAGCATCGTAAAATGTAGAAGAACCTCCTAACGTACCACTACCTATAAGGGAAAAAACTCAGAATCGAGCATCTAAGAGAAAAAGGATGCGCGGTTGTCGTAGGGGTGCAAAAGGAATGCAAGTGAACCAATGATATTATGGAAATCAAAGGTGCTTCATAAGTTAAAAAAAAAATAATAATTAAAGATTACAAACAACTGAAGACAACTTTATTGGTTTTCTTTCTTCTTTTCTCTTTAGTCACATCTAAATGAAGTGATAGTTGCTTCTTATCAATGAAAGAAGTTTCTTTCTTTGTCGCTGATATTATCATATGAGAATATGATTGTGTTTATTCTTAAGAATGCAAGGTTGATCTTATTGTAGACACCCAATTTCCACCTTACTACTCCTTTTTATTTCATTTTAGGATAAAGGGTTTTAATTTAGGAAAAATGCAAAATTAAGAAAACCTAAAAAATAAGAAATTTAGAAAATGAAAAAATTTAGAAAGAAATATAGCAAAATAGGAAAAAAAAAAAAAGAAATTCAGAAAAATACAAAAAAAAAGAAAAATAGCAAAATGTAAAAAAAAAAAAAAAGAAATTTAGAAAAAATTCAAAAAAATGAAAAATTTAGAAAAATATATAGAAAATTGAAAAGCCATAAAAAATAGAAAACAATTGAAAAAAAAAATAGAGGATTTAAGGAATTTAGAAAATAATAATTTTTAATTTGGATAGAATAAGAAGAGGGTTATTGGGTTTGAGTTTAGATTTGAATCTAGTCCATGCTAACCTTGTCCATATGTGCAATTTATTACATATATGAATAAGGCATAGACTAATGGCCTAACGGTAAAATACTTAGACATTTGCATTGGGTTTAGTTGGAGGTCTTGGATTCGAATCTTGTGAAAGGCATGAAAAGCCTTTTTTCTTTTTTTTTTTTAGATGACACATTGCTACATCAGGCAATGCCACATGTCAGTGGTCCATTGTGCCACATATCTTAACATGTGGCATCCTTGGATTGGCTGATACTAACGTGGTGCTACATGGACCATTGATACGTGGTATAATGGACCATTGACACATGTCCAAATCTTTTGTTTTAAAGTCGTTTTATAAAATTGGTTTTATCGTTAAACTAGTAGTTAAGTTATAACCAATTTACTCAATTGGTCATAACTTAACTTTTTTTCCCGACTTCAAAGATATTTTCAAATTAAAAAACTAGTTTTCTTTAAATCATAGTTAAATGTTAGTATTAAACGGGTAAGGTTTAATATTGATCGGTTTAAAAAAGACTAATTTATAAAAAACCAAGCTCGATAACTTTGCAACTCTGCTGGGGATCGTCAAGAGGGTTAGCTATTTAACTTTCCAAAATTAAAATTAATCTCTAAAAATCAACTTAGTGCAATTTATTTACTTATTTATTCTTTGTTTTTTTGTACTATAATTGTATTAACGTTTTTGTAAGTTTAGTTTTGATTATTTAACTATTTAAGGAGGGATTTATCTTATGTACCATGAATGCATAATAGATACGGTTGAACCCAAGCCATCTTAGGACCCTAGGATAGGGAGCCATTGTGCAAGTTCTGGGTGTAGTGGGGCAACCACTGCTTGGGGCCAATTAAACTACCCCACTTAAACTTCGATGTGACCAAGGAACTGTTTTTCAAAAACACGTGAGATTATAGAGTTTAAAAACCTTTAGAACCTATCATTCTTGCATACATTCTTTAGGATTGATGAATAACTAACAAGGCAGTATTGTTATAAAAAAGGAAAAAAAAAATGACAAACCTGAAGTTTCTTTCCTTGTATTTTTTTTTTAGAATTCATGTACATAGGAAATCTTTTGTAATTTCTTTTGATGTAAATTTTTTCCCTTTGTAATTTATGTTTTCCTTGTAATCTTTTAGAAATGACCAGCTCATCCAACGCTAAGGTCTTTGCTAAAGAGATTCATGTCCACAAGCCTACAAACCCAAAGCCTATACTTAATTAATGGTTTTAAACTTTCAACTCAAGAGAATAAGAGTTCATTACTAATAAGAGTAGGCCCATACTCTCACTATCTAAGTGAATGTTAACATCACACTAGTGAGGGCCTTAGTCTATTTTTGGGAGCCCAAAGAAGTTGCATTCTATTTTGAGCCACACCTAATCAACCTAACTCTGGAAGAATACACTCAACTCCTTTAAGCCCTTCCTTTGGATGAAATATACGTTCTAGAACTTAGCTTTGGTTCGACTTACATTTTTTCAAAATTCTTAGGAATTTGTAAGACTGAAATAAATGAGGCCCTAAATGATTGCAACAAACACATTATCAAGATATGGGATCTAATCCATTGATTCTAGAATGAAACTAACTTTAACAAATGGGCTCTGTTTCTTGGTAATTAGAGGACGAATCGTACCAAGGCCTATATATTAGCAGTATTTGCCACCATCTTATTTCTAAGTGGATCTTTTCTTATACACTTTAGGGTAGTGGAATTAGTAGCTCAATTTTGGGAAGGGAAGTCTTATATTCCTACCATACTTATTGAATAAATAAAGAACCTTTATTTTCTTAAGAAAAGAGGCTATGGAGATCTCAGGTCAAGTATGGTACTATTAATGGTATGGTTCGTCAACTATATTAAATGCTTTGGGTTGGACTTGATAAGGGGTGCATTTGCCAGCAGGATTGATCTTGTTAACTCTTTTATTGATAAGATCAACTTACTAGAAGATATCCCTACCCTTCTCTAGATAGAAGTTCTAAAAGATTTTTGAGTCGAAGACATATTGTGGACCGTCGGATGGAGCAATTACACTAAGGTCATACTAGTTTGTAAAGATTATCATGCCATACCATTGATTGGAATAAGTTGGTGTATAGGTTACTATCCAAACAACATGGTCAAGTAGTTTGGGGGGATCTAGGACATAGTTTACATGTCTTCATTGGAGCCATTCACCCTTAACCTTGAAGAGCCTCACTTCATAGAAAAGGTATCCAAGCTTTGTAAGATTAAAGCTTGGTGGGATTCTAGGACCATAAGCTATAACATAGATTTGAGTGAATTCATAGGAGAAATATACAAACACCGGGTCACCAAAGAGTACTTATAGATCAACTTCACAAGGCAGGCATGATGCAGTATTGGGTATCGGAAGTCTTTTAACCTTCCTTCGTGAATGCTAGCTCTAAAATGGTGACCTATATGGATCAGGTAAAAGCTCGTATGGAAGTCCTTTACGGTGAAAAAGATAGATAAGAAAACCTCTTTCGGGAGTCTAGGTAAAGATCATGTGCCTAGAATACCAGTTGAAGATGGCCCAGAAGAAAATCCAAGAGTTTAAGGAAGCAACTGAGCATAGGTAAAAGTAGGATAAAGTAGTGGTTGTCGAACCCAGCAACTAGGACAAGAAAATGTCATTCGACCCATAAAAGAAAAGAAGATTAGTCTTGATGAATTTGTATTTTTCTTTTCTTTTATGTAATAAAACTTTGGGAATTGAAGAATAATAAATAACTTGCTGTTTTGTCAATTAATTGCCGATCCCCTCCTTTTCATCCGTGTGTCACACTTACATTTCATTCATTTATTTCATTTCCATATTTTCAAAAATTAAAATATTCATGTGTTGACTTGTTGAGAAGTGATCTTAAACCAGGTCGTTAAGATAGCCCCTAAGCGTCGAACCTTTCAGAAAAGTCCTATTTGAACTCGCTCTTAAACCATAATGGCCAGCCAAGGAAATGACAACACCAATAAAAGTAGTATCAACCCTGAAGTTATTAACCCTACTGACCCGAGGTTCTGCTCTTTAGAACGAATAGTGGGTAAGATTGTAGATTAACCGAGCTTCCTTATTGACAGCATTACCTTACTTAAGTCTATAGCTTTAGCAAATAAAGAGAATTCTAAAGCACGATGTGGAAAGAACATTGATGCTCCACTTCTTAAAGCAGAAGAAGTTAACTGGGCTTTTGAAACCTTTGAGACAGAAGGGGTCTTTTTGAAGGTCAACCCAACTTTTGAGCCAAATACTTACTCATTTCCGGTTAACCCAAAGCTTGAAGCTGATTAAGATAGATTGAAAGAGTTTGAGAAGCAATTGACCTAACAAATCACAGAGAAGATGAAAATGCTCGAAGGGTATGATGGATTTGAGTAAGCTAGTATAATAGATTTTTCTGCTTATGACTATGGAAGCTTCCTAGAGAAGTTTAAAGTACCTGACTTTGAGAAGTATAGTGGAATTGGGTGCCTTAAGTTGCACACCAGGCTATACGTATGCAAAATGGGTAAGTTTAATGTACCTAACTTTGACCTGGTATGCCTAATTGGACTGAAACCAGATAAACACATAGGAGAAGATGGCTAGGGTGTTTTATGAGCAATATAGGTTCAATGTTGAAGTGGTGCCAACCATGATTGATTTAGTTGCCCTGAAGAAGAGGTACAACAAATCTTTTAAAGAATATGCCTAAAGGTGGAGGCCCTTAGTTGCAAGGGTATCTACCCCTATGACTGAGAAAGAGTTAACTTCGACTTTTATCAACACTCTTAAGAGACCCTTCTTCTCTCACTTGATTGGGCAAGCCTCTATTAGTTTTGCAGAAGTAGTAGCAGTAGGGTGTCGAATTGAAAGTGCCATCTCCTCCGGTAAGTTAAAAGAACCATTAAACAGAAGACTACTCTCCTTTAAACTCACCACCAGTAAGCCCAAAGAAGCTACTATCAGCATGGTCAATTCAAATACTAGATCTAATGCTTGGGTCTCTTTTAGGGAAAATCCTTCGCTAACTCAACAACAATATAGAAGCCAACCACAAGTTAGCAGGGCTTTAAGGCAATTCACTAAGATACCCGTTCCACTCAGTCAGATACTTGAAAAACTAAGAAAAGATAATCTACTCCATTTTGAGGCTCCTAATGAAAGGTATAAGATAAGATTTTTTTATCGCAATGCAAGGTGCTAATATCATCTAAGGTAAGTAGGCCATTCAACAGACTCATGCTGGAGATTAAGAAATAAAATTCAAGATCTAATTGATGAAGGCACAGTCTAACTGGACTTCGTAGAGGCTTCAGTTCCAAACATCAACAACAACCCCTTACCTAACCATAGGCCCATCATTAATATGATATTTGATGACTCAGATCTTGCTATCAACACGTTGGTTTCAATCGAAAGCCTAGGGTCTATAGATTCTTCAAACAAGAGGAGATGTCAATTCAAGTTCTAATCAATGAAGGCACAGTCCAACTAGACTTCGTAGAGGCTCCAGTTCTAAACATCAACAACAACCCCTTACCTAACCATAGGCCCATCATTAATATGATATTTGAGGACTCAAATCTCGTTATCAACATGATCGGTTTCAATTGAGAGCCTAGGGTCTATAGATTCTTTAAACAAAAGGAGAAGTAAATTCCATAGACTAAAAGGTACACCTTCCATGTGCTTGTAGCTCTCGAAAATTATAAAACTGACCCTCTCAACTACTAGGTAGTAAATTGAGGGCAATTAAGCTCACTTGTAGGAGGGATTACCTACTTTGGTAGAATTTACGATCTAAGGGAAGACCTGAAAAAGAAAGTTGTGTTGGAGAGGCCAAATAATGAACCGGCTGAACATGAAGAAGGATTGTCTGCCTTCACCAAAATAATCAAGTCTAGTGAGTATAAAGTAATGGATCAGCTCGCTAAGACTCCAGCACAAATATCCCTCTTGAGTTTATTGATGGCATTGAAACTGCATTGGGAAGCTTTGTTCATAACATTGAGGAAAGTCAAAGTCCCTTGTGAAATATTGATTGAAAGAATAAGGTCTGTCACCAACTCTATCCTTACTATAGATTAGGTTTCTTTCTCCACTGAAGAACTGGATGAAGAAGGTAACCAACACACTAAGCCTCTTTTCATAATAGTGAAGGTGAACAACATTATCACAATGAGAGTCCTCATTGATAACGGGTCATCCTTAAATGTTTGCCCTTTAGCCACCCTAGATTTATTGGATATTGATACAACCGCTATCAAGCCAAGTTCGGCAATAATCAAGGCTTTTAATGGATCTAGAAAATAAATTATAGGGGAGATTGACTTACTAGTTGATATTGACCCACAAATGTTCAACATCTGATTCTAAGTTTTAGACATCCCAAGGACCTTCAACCCATTATTGGGAAGACCTTAGATACATTTAATAGCGGCTATACCTTTGAGTCTACAACAAAAGGTTAAGTTCATCTTTAATGGCCAAATCATAACGATTTTAGGCAACCAAGATTACTAAATATATAAGGAAATGACCATGCCCTATATTGGCACCGAGGAGTAAGAGGACTTTGGGCTCCAAATGTTTGAAAAGGTGTACATGATTACTGATTAGGAGAAAGATAAGAGGTTGAAGTTCAAAGAGGGCTAGTTTGGAACTTATGGGCTAGGTAATATCCCAACTTCGATAGAAGAGTTGCAAAATATGTACATTAGGGGCAGAAGAGGTGATAGGTTGTATTACGCCCTAAAGACCTTCCCACCGTTGTCAGAAACTTTCATTCGGGCTAATGTCTAGAATTTAGAGCCTGCTAAAGAGGACACATTCAATAGAAATAAAATAGTTGGCCCATCCAATAAGTCTCAACACTTGAATAATTGGTTTTCTATCCCTATGAATAGAAATAAGTCTTCTCTAAGGTAAAGGATGAATCATGGTTTAGTATTTTATTGAGTTTTGTAATAATTACCTTTATTCTACAGTATTGTACTCAAAATAATTTCTTTCAAATAAGATTCAGTCTCCTTTCTCTTCATTTTTTCCTTACTTACACTCTTTTCTTTACATACTTTTCTTTTTCTTAGATCTAATGCTCCGAGTAAAGGCCATTGATACCTCATGTAGATAGGTGATGAAAATATTGATATCACCTCTGGCCCTATTGGGTTAGTCGTCAGGAGTGATGTTAATGACCATAGTGACGTACAAGAAAGCTGGCAAAAACATGAAATGAGTAGAATTTCCATTGACGAGCCAATTGAGATGATTAATGTTGAGACTGATGACGATACCAAAACGTTGAAAATTAGAGGGAATTTGAAAGAAGAACAAAAGGTTGAAATGATTGCACTACTATTTGAATACCAAGATGTGTTTGCATGGTCTTATAAAGATATACCCAAATTAGATCCATCAGTCGTGGTCTATCACTTACCTACACGAGAGGATATCAAACCTAAGAAATAGAAGTTAAGAAGGTTTTGATTGGATGTCTTGTTAAAAATTAAGGAAAAGTTAGAAAATTACTAGAGGTCGGTTTCATTAAGGTATTTGATTATCCCAAATGTGTAGCCAACATTGTGCTAGTAATGAAGAAGAATGGAAAAGTCAGAGTATGTATAGATTTTCAAGACCTCAATCAAGTAACCTTTAAAGATAATTTCCCCTTACCCTATATTTATGTCTTGGTCGAGAACATGGCCAGGAACTATATTTTCTCATTCATGGAAGGGTTCTCCAGATATAATCAAATTCAAATGTCTAAAGAGGATAAAGCCAAGACCACATTTATCACAATTTGGGGCACATTTTGCTATAAAGTAATGCCTTTTGGACTTAAAAATGTCGAGGCAACTTATCAAAGAGCCATGGTGGCAATCTTTCACGACATGATCCACAAAGAAGTTGAAGTATATGTAGATGATATGATTGTGAAGTCTAAGGAAGGAGAAAATCATGTGGATAATCTGAGAAGATTGTTTGATAGGTTGAGAAAATTCCAGTTGAAGCTCAACCTAGAGAAGTGTACCTTCGGAGTGACTTTAGGGAAATTGTTGGGTTTTATAATCAACCAAAGGGGCATCGAAGTGGATCCTGATAAAGTCAAAGCAATGGTTGACTTGTCCCCTCTATGCACACTTAAAGAAATCAGAGGCTTGTTGGGTCGTTTAAACTACATAGCTCGGTTCATATCTTAACTCATAGACAAGTGTCGTTCCTTGTTTAAATTATTGAAAAAGAATGCTAAGATCAATTAGGATGGAGAATGCCAGCTAGCCTTTACAACATCAAAGAGTACCTCATGAACCCTCCAATTTTGGTAGCTCCAAAACGTAGGAAGCCTTTATTTCTATACTTGACAATATTATTGGAATCCATAGGGTGTATGCTTAGCTAGAAAGACGAAGAAGGAAAAGAACGGGCTGCATATTACTTGAGTAAGAAATTTACTGAAGGTGAACAGAAATACTCAGAAATTCAAAGAACCTGTTGTGCTTTGGTCTGGGTAATGCATCTGCTCAAATAATATACACTTTACTACCAAGTTGAATTGTCGACTCAATACGATCCCTTAAAGTACTTTGTAGACAAACCAACCCTAATTGGTAGAATCTTAAAGTGGCAAATATTACTATCAAAGTTCGAAATTACGTACGTGAATTGGAATTCACTCAAGGAGCAAGCTCTAGTAGATTAATTAATAAAAAATCCCTTCGATAATACCCTTCAAGAGGTATAAGTCAATTTCCCTGATGAAAATATCTTAGTAGTTGAAGAAAGTTTTGATAAAGGAGAAGATGATGAACTAATAAAGTGGAAGATGTTTTTCGATGGGGCAGCTAACATATCTGGGTGTGGAGTTGGGGCAATACTGATATCCCTTAAAGGTATATAGTACCTCGTAGCTGTAAGGCTCGTTTTCCCATCCACCAATAATATCGCTGAGTATAAAGCATGCATCATAGGACTCAAAATGGCTCTAGCTAAGGATATTCAAGAATTAGAAGTGTACGAGGACTCTTCACTCATTATCGGCTAAGCTCGAGGAGAGTACAAGATGAAAGATTCTAAACTAGTACCTTATCATTAGCACTTGATTGAATTGATGGAGAAATTCAAAGAAATCACTTTCAATCATGTACTAAGGACTCAGAATCAATTTGTTGATGCCTTAGCCACTTTAGCATCTATGATACAGATATCCGGTGAAGTTGAGATTCAGCCCCCCACTATTGAAATTGAAGACAAGCTTGCCTTTTGTTTGGCAATTGTAGGTACGAATGACCAAAAGCCGTAGTACCATAATATTAAAATGTTCCTACAACAAGGCACATACCTTGAAAAGGCCGAGAAGAAGGATAGAAGGATGATTAGGAGATTGGCCACTCAATTCTTAATAAGTGAGTCTACTTTATACCGGTACTCTTTTGACAGTACACTTTTAAGGTGTATGGATGACAAGGAGGTTGAGATGTTAATGAAAGAAGTACACGAAGGAATATGTGGCCCTCACATGAACGGTTACATGTTGGCTAACAAAATTATGAGGTTAGGGTACTATTGGTCAACAATGGAAAGCAATTGCATCAAACATGTCAGGCATTGTCACTTATGCCAAGTTTATGCAAATAAGATAAATGCCTTGCCTCAAGAATTACACATACTCTTGGTACCATGGCCTTTTTCAATGTAGGGAATAGATATCATCGGCCCAATTACTCCAAAAGCATCCAATGGGCATTGCTTTAGACTAGTCACCATCGACTATTTTAGCAAATGGGTTGAGGCTTCATCTTACTCGAACATTACTAAAAGGGTTGTAGTTAAGTTCATCAAGAGAGATATCTTGGCCTGATATGGGGCTCTAGAAACGATCATCATTAACAATGACACTAATCTCAACAACAAGCTTATGTCAGAATTGTGTTAACAGTTCAAGATCATTCACAGGAACTCTACTCCTTATTGACCCTAAATAAATGGAGCCGTTGAAGCAGCTAATAAAAGCCTTAAAAGAATCATTGAGAAAATGGCTGTGACATATAAAGATTGGCATGAGATGTTGCTATTTGCACTTATTGCCTACTGGACTTCCATCAGAACGTCGATTAGGGCAATACCTTAATCTTTTGTATATGGCATTGAAGCAATGTTACCAATAGAGGTTGAGATCTCATCACTTAATGTACTATTAGAAACCTATTTAGACAAAGCCGATTGGGTAAAGAAATGCATCAAGTAGTTGAATCTAATTGATGAGGGTAGATTGATAGCCTTGTGTCATAATTAGTGTTATCAACAAAGAGTAGCTTAAGCTTTCAACAAAAGGGTATGACCCCAGAACTTCAAAGAGGGTGATATGGTGTTAAGAAAGGCTCTTCCTAATGCACAAGACTTTAAAGGGAAATTTGCTCTTAATTACGGAGGCCCTTATGTCATGAAGTGAGTATTACCAAGAGGGGCTTTAATTTTGTCTCAAATGGATGGTCTAGAATTAAGAGATCCTATAAATGCTGACGTTGTAAAGTTATACTACTCATGAGAAGTCAATGGAAATTTTTACTTAAAATACAAAAATGCCAGTCATTTTGAATGTCATTATAGTCTAATTTTCATTATCTACAAGCAAAGTTGGTATCCTTAGCAGTTGTAGATGTTGGAATAATCACCCTCTCCATTGAAAGGTTTGGCTCCCCTTACTCCATTTAATCGAACCTATATACTGAAAACACGAGAGAAGTTAACAAGTGAATTTAAGACATTGGTAATTGACAAAACTCTTTAAAATACTTTATTATGGATTGATCCCCTTCAATGGGAAGTTTTTATTGTCTATTTCTCAGAGAAATGTAAAATCCAAATGAGCAATCACCTCACGGTAGATATTTATTAATCGGGAATAAGGGCTTTGATTCATAAAAGTTTTAGAAAGACAAAAATAGTAGGTGGCATTATGTATCGAGTTAATTTCCGTGATTTCTCTAAAAGAGTTGGCAAAGTCTCAAAAAATACACCAAAGGAAACATACTAGTTTAGCTACCTTATTTGAATGTGGTACCGCCTGTTCATTAACATAGAAAATTGTAGTTTAAATCTTCATATAGCTATTTTCTCAGAAAAAAAATTAGCCATAAAAAATGATATATGATAGCTGTGTTAGCTTAAAAAATTACCATTTTTAGGGAGGGATTTTGAAAGAAAAAGGAAAAAGGGGAACTATAAAATTGTTTTACTAAGCCTATGTCATAAGATGCCATTTACTTATTAATACCATATACTTATTAATACTATTAACAAATTGATACCATAAACAATTTAATACCATATATTTTTTTGATAAAATAGCTTTTCGTATCAAGATCATTTGGGTTGACAGCAAAGGATTAAAGCGTGAGCCAATCAATTTTGATGGGACTTTTCAAGAAAAGGTTTGATGGTTTAGGTGCTATCAATAAAGACCAGGTAAGTACTTCCATATGATGTTAGCACATTGATTTTTGAACATTACATTTGCATATAGAATATATGACTAGTTTTTATGATTCTCACTCCTAATAGTCTTCTGAGTTGGTTTATAGGGCGCTCGCCTTCTATGCTATCTTTTGGTACTTAGCTAGCCTTTGAAGGCATGATCTTGACTCAGTCTTTTTTCGATCTCTTTTAACGAGCCCATAGGGCACTTCTATTCACCAAGTTCTTTTAGCAAGCTCATAGGGTGCTTCTGTTCACTAAGTTCTTTTAGCAAGCTTATAGGGCGCTTCTCTTCACTAAGTTCTTTTAGTGAGCCCATAGGGCACTTTTGTTTACCAGGTTCTTTTAGCGATCTCATAGGGTACTTCTCTTCACCAAGTTCTCTTGGCAAGCTCATAAGGGCCCATATTTTAAAGTCAATTTAGGGTTGTTAGTCTCTGAGAGATGCACCACCTAGGTTAGTGAGCCAGAAGGGCACAACCAGGTTTTCTAAATCGATTTTAGCTTAAGGTTGCTAATCTCTGAGAGACGCTTCCACCTAGGTTAGTGAACTTAGAGGGGCATAACCTGGTTTTCTAAATCAATTATAGCTTAAGGTTGCTAATTTCCAAGAGACGTTATCACTTAGGTTAGTGAGCCCAGAAGGGCATAACTTGGTTTTCCAAATCGATTATAGCTTAGGGTTGTTAGTCCTTGAGAGACGCTCCTGCCTAGGTTAGTAAGCCAAGAAGGGCACAACTAGGTTTGCTAAATTGATTCTAGCTTAGGGCTACTAGTCCTCGAGAGACACTCCCGCCTAAGTGAGTGAGCCTAGAAGAGCATAATCAGGTTTTCCAAATCTATTCTAGCTTAGGGTTACTAGTCCTTGAGAGACGCTTCTGCCTAGGTTAGTGAGCCCAAAAGGAAACAACTAAGCTTCATTTCTTTTTTTTCAGCCCTTAGAGCACCTCCTCTCTCTTTGACCTTTTCACCAAATCTCCAATGGGTTGAACTTAGGATAGCTAGCTAAGTTGCTCCTTAAGATAGTTTTCACCCTTGAGGCAAAAATAGTGTCTCTTTTATCTTTGTGGTGATTGTGGTAAAGGTTTGCTTAAACTTCACTATAAAGAGGGGTAGTTGTAAACAGCTTATTTTTATCTCCCTTTTTATTTTATTTTAGGATAAAAGGTCTTAATTTAGGAAAAATGAAAAAAAAAATGGAAAATTAAGAAAACAAAAAGAAAAGAAATTTAGAAAAATAAGAAAAAGCACAAAAATAAGAAATTTAGAAAAATACAAAAAATAAGAAATTAAAAAAAAAAGAATAAAGTTTAGAAAAGTATATAGAAAATTGAAAAGTCACAAAAAATAGAAAAAATTGAAAAGAAAAATTTAAGGAATTTAGAAAATAATAATTTTTAATTTAGATAGAATAAAAAGAGGGTCGTTGGGCCTGAGCTTAGATTTGAATCTGGCTCAGGTTCACTTTATCCATATGTGTAATTTGATTGCATATATGGACAAGACATAGGCCAACGACTTAATGATAAAACACTTGGATATTTGTATTGAGTTTAGTTGGAGGTCTTGGGTTTGAATCCTCTCAAAAGCATGGAAAGCCTTTTTTTTTTATTTTTTTATTTTTAGAGGACACATTGCTACATCAAGCAATGCCACATGTCAGTGGTCCATTATGCCACATGTCTTGATATGTAGCACCCTCGGATTGGCCGATACTGACGTGGCAAGCCACGTCAGCACTTGTGTGCCATGTGTCACTGTAGGATACATAACACACAGCCATTGGATGATGCGGCTGACGTGGCGCCATGTCAGCATCATGACAATCGCATTTCTCTCCCTTTCCCGTCTTTTTCCTTTAATTTCCTCCTCTTTTTCGGTTGAAAACCAACCTACACCCCTTACTTTGGCTCAATTTCTTATATGACTTCAATACGTGAGTATGGTTTTTTTTAGATCAATATTGTCCTCTACATAGCCGTCTTTGTATTGAATCCAAAAACACGGTTCAATTCATTCATTTAAGTAATCAAATTGACTCCTAAAATCGGAAAAAAAAACTTAAATTTCAAAATTATGCATTTATGCCTAATTCGCCATTAATGGACTTTCCGAGCTTATGCCAACTTGAATTACTATAAATTGGACTCTCCCAGACACACACAATTATCAAAATCACTTACAATCACCCCCTCTCTATTCCTCAATCACTTTCTCTCTCTACTAGCCGCAACTCTCTCTCTCTCTCTACAATTCACCCCTCTTTAACTACTTCTAAGTAAATACATGATCACCACAGCATCCCTACAGCACGAGCTCTCCAATGCCACTAGCCACGAGCTCCGCCACGCTTCCATTACCTTTAACTAATGACCTAAGCCGAAACCCTAACTACTGTAGCTACTTAACTCGAGACCATCCACTTCCACTACTCCTTAGACAAACATTCGCATACATCTGCATTCCTTGTGATATCCCATAAATCAGCAATCTTGATAGGAACATCTGAGTATTAGGATAAAGCCTTGTCCTTATATAATTAGGGTCAATAGTTAATTTAAGGCATTTGGGAAAGTAAACCAATTAGGCTAGAAACTTACGAGAAACATGATAACCCTAATCGAGGAGTTCTCGTAGGTTTGAAAATCCATTATACAATAAGAATATCAAGAATATAATCAAAATACTGAAAATTTATTCTGTATGAGATTCTAAAGTCAAATTTAAGGCAATCGTACTTAAATTTAGAGCTTTTGGGAAGTGTTATTCGATTGAACTCAAACTTTACAACTGAGATAGGAAAGTTAGTAAAAGTGACTCGGTGAAGTAAAATTTTGAAAATAATTACTCGAAATCTTAATATTTCTCCTAGAAATATGATTACTTAGTATAGTCCAAAATTACTCGAAACCTTAAAACTAAGCTCAGAATGCAACAAGGACTTAGAAATAAGATAATTAGGTAATAAAAGAAAATAATATAGCATAATATACTATATGAGTATACACATATTTTTATGAGTATACTCGGTATATGTAATAAATGTATTTGTAAATTAACCTAAAATAATATAATTATGTATAATGAGTGATAGAATCGCAAAATTAAATAGGGAAATGTATCTTAAAAATAAAAGATATGCTAGAAACATGATTATACATATATAATTACTCATTACATGTATGATATATATAGGATATATACCCGTATATTAACAAAAATCATTAAATACTAATATAAAATACCTAAATACCCTAAAATATTATCTAAAAATCATAAAAAAATAAAAAACGACCTGAAATATGATTGGATTAAATGTTGAGCAGCTGAAAAAGAATAAGCAACTATATCAAAAGAAAATTTATAAAATATTGACACTTCTTACTATGCATTTTTTAAGAAAAATATTAAAATAAATTACTTAATAATTAAGAAAAAATTCAACGGACCTAAACTACTATAAATAGGATCCTAGGACTTAGATTTAACATTTTGGCAACCAAGAAAACCTAAGAAAAATTCGAAAAAAAAATTAGGAAAATCTGACAAAAAATAGGAAAAAGCAGAATAGGGACCGAGCCTAGCTAGTTCTCCGACCATTTGATGACTTGACATGGAGCCTCGCCATCACCTAGCAGAGTCACCATCGACTAAACCGGCCGACAACCTCTCTTTGGCTAACGGTGGCCGGAGTTCCAATGAACTCAGGTTTCGAGTTTTTGTCATGTTTCTCTATTTTTGAAAAATAATTAAATTAATTATGAAAAATATAAAAAAATTAATTCTTAAGTTATTTTATATGTACTTTCATTTAGTAAATTTATTTTTACAAAATTAGAAGTATTTAATGTACTTGTTTAACAAATGTACTATTCATCCGAAGTTTGAAATTTAAATTAAATACACTAAATGATGTAGTTTCTAGCTCAAAATTTTTGTGTAAGATACTTATGATATATAGATAATTTTTGCATAGCCCGATTTTTTATTTGAATGTTTTTAATATTTATTGTATTTTTCGGCCTAAAAATAGCTCGAAAATAGGCCGAAATTGTGAGATAAATAGGAAATTATGAAATTAAATGATGAAATGGACACATACTAATTTCTAGTGAATAATAAAAATGTTGGGACAGGTTTAAATCAATTTGGTGCAAAAAGGATATTAATTAGGTAATTTAGGATAATTTAAGGGTAAAATCATAAATATAAATTTATAAGCAATAGATCGAAAACTTGAAATCAAGTACTAGCTGAATTCCACATATTTTTAGGAGTCTATAGAAATTTTTGGGGAATTATTTGATAACTCGAGTTATTTATTATGAATTTACGTAGTAAAATAGCTTAAATAACGAACCGATACTCAATTCTAGTAATAATAGGTTAAAATATGATAAATAAGTGAATAAAAACTATCTATTTGTGTACTAGTCAGATTGGATAAAAATTATATTTTTGAATATATTTAATAATATTTTAATAACTGGGATACGTTATAGAGGTATCAGGGTTAAATAATACCTATATTATGAGTTATATTGACAAATTAGGTAAAATATGGTTTAATAACATAAATTACGTATAGTTTGATAATATTTGATTAAATATGTATAACTGTGTTAAAAACTCGAATTACCTATTAAAAGTTATCTCTAGAAATTAAGACTTGTAATATGTATCGTTAAGTTCGTATGAGCTCAATGATACTATTTTTACTAAAATCGGATAAACCTACGTAATATAACCTATATCTCTACAATATTATTGATTTACATACTATTATAATTCTACCGTAATCAAAACATGATTTAAACGACTAAAAGTACATTTTGATACAATCGGAATGATATATTACATGTAATAGTATAATTGTGTATATTATTAATACTTAATAACTTAACTTGATCGATATAATGAAACTATATATTATTATGTAATAAAAATGATAATATACTTTATATATATATATAGTTGCTTTAGATGAGACCCTAATATTTTCATAACCATTACAAAAATTGAATTTAGGTTTTGTATATATAGGCCTCCCAATGATCAGACCATTGACGACACGAGTTTTCCGAAGTGAGCGCTAGGACAAGTAAGTGGGATCAATGCTTTACCGCATTTTGAGATATTATTTCAGAATATTTAGAGATTTTGGTATGTATTGGCTTGTGAATGTAGTTAGCTATTTGTGCGTATGCAATGCTTGCGATTAGGTTTCAATTTGTTGTGATGAGAGTTGAGCTTCATGATATGATTATTCTATAAATATTATTATTGAATTGTTTGAGCTTGGTTAATCATCCTAAAAAGATAAACTAACTCAAACTTGGCTTAATATCTAATTTGATATGTATCACAACCTACTAGGGGTAATGACTAGGATTCTCGGGCCAAACACGGATTCCCTTTGATGAGGATAGCTGAAATAGTCCTTTTCCCACTCTTAGTCGAACTAAGTGACAGGAGAGGAGGTCTTGGCATGGTTGGGGGCTGTGGTTCGAAAGTGGTCATGGGAGGAGGGTGTTCTCTATTGTATAAGTCTCAGTTTAGTTTTGATCCGTAAGTGTGTGACGTCAATCTTCTCAACCCGGATTAGAGTGGGTGAAATTTCTTTGATCTCATGACGGACTAGATAACATCGTGCAATGGCTTTTGCTTGTACATATATTACATCTAACCAACTTGATTGAAAACCCCGGTTGTGATGTACTGAATGCATACTTCTATCTCCATCCCTACTTATTAAGTAAGTTGTCGCTCATTCCCCTATAATTTGTTTTGCAAGTTCTAAATGGCTTATAAGTGCTTACCTAACACCAGAACCCTAGTAAATTAGGACAAGGAGTGAGATACTACAAGAAATAGCCAGTTATTGCCTTTAGTATTAACTTTTTATCTTTTAAGGAAAACTACATAAGACTCCTTAAAAGGCTTAGTAGTTTTCAATATTTTGGTCTGTATATGAAATGATAGGTGCTTGTGGGATTTACTATTACTTTTTTTTATAACGTTAAACGATAAGTTTATTATTACAAAGTATTTCACAAGATTACTCTACAAGTTTATATCAAATAGGTATCGAATTGGACGCTTTAAAGGGGTAGAGTCGAGTACGCCTTGTGTGAACTAGGTCTAAGATAGTAGCTGCAAGGATGGTTTCTATCTTAGGATGGTTCACACGGCGGGGCTGTTACGACTTCACCTTTTTAGGGCGTGATAGATTACAGTTTTTATCTTAAGATGATTTACACGGCGGGACTGTTACGACTTCACCTTTTTGAGGTTAACACTCCTCGCATCTCAAAACCTAACACCACACTCTCCTCTTACACCCAGTAGCCACCTTCAAAGTTCCCCCAAAACCACCGCTACCTCTCATCTTCGACTGCTACCTAAGTAGCTCCCAAACGTTGCGGCATTGAACCTACCCTATTAATCACAATTTAAAACACATAAAAACCTTTTCACCACTTCAATTTGACATCTAAATTGCCTTAAACCAACCATAGTGCTACTGTTGAAGAAAAGCTCGAATCCGACTTGAATCCAGTACCTTAACCGTCTAAATTGACCCGAATCCAGCACCCAACTTGACTAACCCACATACATTCCCCCTAGTCTAACCCACCTACAATTTAAATTGTTATTGTCGTTTTTTTTTAAATTTATTTATTTGATAATTATTGTAAATTGTAACAAAAAAAAGGGAAAAAAGAAGGAGAAAAAAAGAAAAAGTATTTAGTTTTATTTATTTTCACGTTTTAACCAAAAAACCAAAAAATAAAAATACAAATAAAAAGTAAATAAATAATAAAAAAATAAAAATATTTTATCACTTAGAAAAATTATTTTCCAAATAAATAAAAGTAGTTTATCCTTTTTCAAAAAAGGGCCCTTTTTAGAATTTCCTAAAAAACAAAACTCCGATTTAGAACCCTTTAGAATAATTTCCTTAAATAAATTGAAACAGGTAAAAATGTAAACCCGATCTCTTTTAGAAATTAAAATCAATCAACTTAATAAAGTTTTACAAAAAAAACTACGTATGTCTAATCTCGAATAGTGGGTACGTAGGCATTTACAGGGTGACGGTAGAAAACGAAAAAACCTATTGTTCCTTTTTAGTTTAGATTACTTAAGTTATCCAATTCGATTAACCAATAATTAAGTTCTATTTTATAAAATTGAAGGATGATTTTTAAAATTAAGATTAAAATTGGAAAGTTAATGATACTTGTAAAGGTTTAAAAATCCTAATCTTCGGATTCAAATCTCTTGTTTTAAAATCATTTTATAAAATCAGTTTTATCGTTAGACCAATAGCTAAATTATAACCAATCTACTCAATTGGTCATAACTTGACTCTTTTTTCCGACTTTGGTTGAGTGGTGATTACAATGACATTTTCAAATTAAAAAACTAGTTTTCTTTAAATCATAGGTGAGGGTCAGTATTAGATGAGTGGGGTTTAATATTGATCAATTTAAAAAAGACTAATTTATAAAAAAACCAGGCTTGACAGCTACAAAACAATTTACATCTCACTAAGGGCATTTGGCCCTCTTGATTCTTTAAAAGGAAATCAGTAGTGAACTTGACATCTAGTCTACATATTGTTGTTGCTTGGTAAAGAGCTTTGACTCTCAAGCACACAATGATGAACTTGCCCTGTATATGCGACCTAGTAAGAGTATTGCCTCTTAGGCATAAACAAGATGTGGCAATCTTGCATATTTATTATGTTGTCCAGTTGATCCATATGTTTCTTACCATCAAGTAGTGGAGATAATCCAATTGATGAGTACATCGACATATTGATGATTTAATCTAAGTAATACCTTGGTAAGCTATATTTCATATCAAGTAGCAGGGAATACCCCCCCTTGATAATGAGAAAGAATTATTGATCCCAGGCAATTAGTGCCACTATTGCTGCATATGCGCAATTGAACACTTCTTGAAAGGGATCTTCTATATATTATCATTACCAAGCAAAAAGTCTTGCCTTAATATGAGATGATGTGTGAGATCCCTTAGATCGCTGAGTCTAAGCAATCTTACAATTATGCCTATGTTAAAGAGACACCCTTAGATCATTGAGTCTAAGCAGTCTCATAATTACATCTATCCTATAAGAGCCCCCTTACATTGAAGAGTTTAAGTAGTCTTAAAGTTATTTTAATCCAAATTTTGAAGTTCATGATTGTTTAACATTAATGTCACTAGGTAGGGCCTTTGCTCCCTATTGTGTAGTGTCATTTTTAAGAAAAAGGAAAAGATAACAAGGTAATCTTATTCCTTTTCACTAGACAACATTACTGCTTAGTTGATGCATTACTTCTAAGTGTATGAAGTCTTTAAGAATAGAGTACGCTCAAACTTGAGTGAATGCCTTCTTTAGCGATTATTATCCTTTGTCATATTATTATTAATAGATGTTTTTTACAGTCTATCAAGACTTTACAAGTTGCTAAAGGGATCAAAGTAATCCTATTGTATTATCTTCCAGCATGTTGCTACTAAGTGAAGAGCTATCACTCTTGAACATATAATAACAAGACATCTTCATAGAAAGTAAGTGGAAGCACTAAAGAAATAGAATAACATGAAGGTCAATAAATTGATTTCATTACTATCGATTCTCCATATTTAATCACAACTTGTGTTTACAAGAAGATAGAGTTACAATTGTGTGATCGAAGAAAATTAAAATAGACAGCTTTATACAGCATCCGCTAGTACAAGTAGTTAATTACAATTGTACATAATTGCTCTTATGCAAAGAAACTGTCACCATGAAGTTAAATCAATGTGATCCATCGAAACTATTACTACTTGTAAAGATTAAGGGACGGTAGTACAACACTGGATTTCTAATGATGTCATGAAGGATTGAGAAACACTAAGACTTATTAACTAGCCCCATTGCTACGTGTTAATAATTAGGGAAAGAAAGTTATAGATTGATACAATAATCAAGGAGGCTATCCTTACATGATTATTGTTGCTTATGCTACCTGCTTCATATAACACTTTGTGTGTGCATTACTTGATTGGTGAGTGTACACGATGCCCTCTTTATAAGCAAAACTTGATGTATGCGTGTGTGTGAGACTTAATGTGTATGTGCTCGCTAAGATCAATGCATGTGTACTTGGATGCTTAGTGCATGTGCACATGCTTGGAAGTCTTGATATGTTGGTACTTGCAATGCCTAATATGCTACACTTATGTGTGATGCTCTCTAATACAATTTGAAGGACAATAGTTTTGGAGTTTTTCAACACATGAGACTATTCTTTTACAAAACCGTACCACTTCCTCATACGGTCGTTATATATTTGATGGTTTGATATGATCTTCACTACATGTTAATTGCTTCGCATAGTGCTCCTAAGCAATTTCACATTGTTTGAGCATGATACTCACAATGGTGAAATCATATTACATCTACTTATAGTGGTGTAACTACTAGGTTTTAAAAAAAGGTGCTAACAATCCTCGAAAACTATTTTTACCATTTAGGGAGGAGAAGAAGAATGAATTAGCTAGGTGATTTCACTATCTACAAAACATGGGAACTAAAAATGAGTTGATGCTACGAGTAAGTAATGAGATGAAATGAAGTCCATGTAGTGGATATGATATATTTATGCATGAGGCATCCTATTATGTTAGGGTATTCTATCATGCATGCTAAAATAGGAAAATTAGTAGAATGAAGCACACTTGGTGAATATTACACATATTAATATGAAATGGATAACATCATTGACAATGAATAGCATTGAGGTACAAGGAGTATATTGTGTAGACAGACAAAGTAGTGAGGGTGCAATCAAGATTACATACAATTTAAAACAACAATAGAAGCAAGGAGAATAACGAGGCAGAAGTTACCAACATGACTAAAGTGTGGATGTTCTATGAATTGGCGGCAACATATGTTCCAATCATTTTATGGATTAAAACATTGGAGGTGTCATCTAAGCAATGGATTATGATACTACTATTGAGTTGTTCGATTGAACCAAATGCCTATACAAGAGCTTTGAAGCAATTATCAATATTTAATTTTACATTGATAGATGTATTGAATACTGGAGAATGTTTTGAGCTGTATGGTAATCATCAGTGAGAAGTGCAATTTAATAATAATTCATATGGTCTTAGCATGCCTTATGGAATTAAGTAAGAGTGGCTTTTAGAATTGGCTCGAGTCTGAGGAATGTTAGAATTGGCATGACATAGTTCACACTCAATAATTAGAGCTAAATATGCACAGCTGATAAAAAATATCATGGAAGTTGTAAAAATTAAACAAAATGCAATAAATTCATAATATATAAGGTATGGGAAACGAGAAGGTCAGAAGAAAGGAAGACTTTGAATGACTAGCAGCTCTAAGAGAAGTTCAACATTTAAAGCCCAAATCACATTTGACGGAGCAATAAGTATGAAGCTACCAAATGTAGTAATTAGCAAGAAAAAGAAAAAGTGAAGCAGCAGTAGTTAATAAACTAACCAAGAGAGATAGACTGCTTCATGATTGTTGACCTCACACCAATTTCTGAATACTAATTGCAACCTTGAAAGTGACAGTGTTGAAGCTTCAAATAGAAATCCTACAAGAATCACAACAGAACAACAAGAGAAATGAATTTTAGAATAAAAAAAAAAAAAGATCTGAAAATGTGGAGCAAAGAGAGGGAAGTAAGAGTTATTGACCTAGTGATACAAAATGCTCCGGCAATGAATGTTCTTTTTTATCACTGTCGAAGTTGTGCGTTCTTCTTCTTGGCAACTACTTTCAATGGAATTGATGGTTCAAATTTCGGATTTCTTGTCAACTTTTAGCCCCGATTATCTCTTTTGTAGCTTCAATGGCAGTCTTTGGTCTTTGAAGGCTTTGGTCTTTGATGCTGTCCGATGGCTTCCATGTATTCTCCAATAGTTGCATTCTACCTTCAATTTTCTTTGAGCTCTATAGCCCTGCTTGTTAATGGTCTTTGAGCTCTAGTCTTCTTTGACTTTCAACCCTACTTTGGTTTCATTTTGTGGTCTTCAAGCTTTGTCCTTAGCTTTACTTCAGTCTTCGAGTACTGGTATTTCTTCAAGCTTTGTTTTGTCAATGGTTGTGTTTTGGTACTTGTGATGGCAAAGTGAGGAGTAAAATAAAAAAAAAAGAAAAAGAGAGAGCCGAAAGAAATGTAATCAAAGGAGCATGAGAAAGATAATGTATGTGGGCTGGAAGAAAATGAAATTGAAAAAAAAGAAGTGTATGGAATAAGGACTGGTACTTAATCAGAACTTGTGTTTGGAAAAAGAAAATGAATGAGAAATGAAACAGAAATAATGAAATGAAGACAAAAAGATGGGAATCTAGGTGTGAATGAAGGTTGAGGATGGGAGAAGAGAAAAGAAAATGCGGAGAGAGATGTACACAATATATTGGGGATATGAAAATTTGGAAGATGAAGAATGGTGAAGCAAAATGAGAAACAATGAAAGTGAATGAGTATGAATAAGAGAAAGATGGAGTCTGTTTGCTGTGAAATAAAAAGAAAGAAGATGAAGAAGATATGTAGAAGACAAAGATTATTGGTATAAGCTGAAAGTGTGTAAGAATTAAATGAGCAGAGGATTAGCAAGAGAGTTGAATCAATGAAAGAAGAACAGATGCATGGTGTTTGTAGATTGTGAAAAAGAAAATGAAATAGAAAGAAGAATGAGGGAAATGATGAACAGAAGATTGAAAACTAAAATTGTGTAGTAAAAAAAATTATGGTGATACAGACATGGCTACGACAGTTGCTATTTAGTAAGAGGAATTTGCTTGTCAATGATGTGTCTAATTTGAATATGGGGTTTAGGTATATGCCAAAGGATATTATCCTGTAAAATACATAGCAGAAATATTCCCAAAAGCACCCTACTCCCACCCGATTGCGATACCTCATTTGTTGGTCGTGTACCTGCAAGGAATATTCTCCTCGTAAAATTTATAGGGTAGTTGTCCTTATGGATTCATGGCACCTCATGTAGTCATATGCAGGAATCTTTATCTCTAATATGAATTTTTTTTCTCTCTCCTTGTTGTTAGTCCCTCACCATATTATACGTGTATGCTATAGTTTCCTCGCTCGCCGGAGCCATACGTACATTTCTTTTCTTAACAGTTAGTGATTTGGGAATATGGCATTCATTGGGGTTTCTCGAAGTTCGTGGTGGGTATACTTACTGTATTGCAACAAACACAAAAGAGGAGCAGTGAAGAGGGTTTTTGAGTCCAAATATTTGTGGAGTGCTTTCTTTGGTGTGCTGATCATGAGCACTGTATGTATGGTCTCAAGAGAGCAAAGGAAGTTTTGTTGTTGTGTGTCAGTAGAGGTTGGAGGAGGAAGGAATTGTGGTGGGAGTGCATTCATATAGTCAATTGTGATTTGGTTCTGTAGTTGTAGTGGAGTAGTGGTTGTTGTATGCAAAGTTGAAGTGGGTGAGTTGTGTATCGTTGTGTTACCAGCATTGAGCATGTTGTCATACCAGCGAAGGCGATTGGTAGCTGGGTCGTAGGTAGTGTACTATACTACTACTACCTTGTATAGTGGGTACGGAGATTGAAGTGATATCCTTAGGTCTATCGTGGTGGTTGTTGTGTTGTGTGATTGGGCAACAAGTAGTCGTGGTTGTGTATGAAAGCAGTCGTTGTTTGGGCTGTGACTGGTGGTGACTGTTGTAGGTGACACAAGGCTCCGAGTGTGTCATCGTGACCGTGGCCGCTGCTGTACCAAACTTCTATGTGCAAAAGCTACCAAACTGCTGTTGGATTGGAATGAAGTGCTAAGTTGATGATTCAATACCGAGCTATTGTGTTAAAACTCGAGTATCGAGTTGTCCACAAGTGAGTGATTTGCTACCGAGCTATAATATTAAGCTACTAAGTGCCGCAATGTAACAACGATTGGCCAAACTAATCAGTGCACTCGAGGCCGAGCAAGATCAGGAATGAAGCAGAGTTGTTTTGTTCTTTTCAAAGAAGATTACTGAGTTAATTATTGGAGTGTAAGCAAAGTACTATGTTTATGTATTGACTTGTGAGATTGCCGAGCTTCTTTTGTTGAGCTGTCTTCTAGTACAAGTGTGTGTCATTCCAAGTGTTAGAAAACAATGGTCATTGCCGAGTGTGTGTTGTTCGGTTTGAGTTAAAGTCGAGTTGAGATAGTGTTCGAATCAAGCTGTTTTATGTATAGACAAGCATGGAGTGCAGCCTTATGTTGGCCGAAGTGCTTTTGTTTATGTGACCGAATTTAGCCATTGGCTATTGTGCATAAATAGCTGTGCTGTTGTGATTGAAATTTTATTGTTGATGCTGCTATCCTAATCGAGAACCATAGTTAAGTTTGTTAATTACCAAGCTGACATATAGTGAAAGTAGCCGAACTACTAAACTTGCGGGCTATGCTACCTTATCAACATTGTCGAGCCCTTGAGCGTATTTGTCCTGATCTAAGCAAGAATTTGAGCTCCCGAGTTGAGTTGCCTTCATAGATGTGTTTGACTGGATTTGTGCTATCCATTCTTCAAGAAGTGCTGAGCTGAATGTTGATTGTGTGAATCAAGTGCATGTAACGTGTAAGCATAGTTATGCTTGACTAACTGTGTGTGTATTACATACATTATGTGTGTATTGAGCTGTTTTGAAAATGCAATTATATTAAGTTGTTGCTGTGAGTACTGTTGGATTTACCTCCGAGCTAATTTTTGCCAAGCACTGACTTGTGAAGATCAACATTATAGGCCAAACCATGTTGTGTGATAGAGGAAGTGCTTAGCTGTTAAATCACATATATAATCCTTACTATCGAAACAAATTGGCTGAGCTACCCTATGCAAATTGAGGCCGAGCCTTGTGCAATCCGTGTATGCAAATGCTCTTCTTTTAAGATTCCTAACTAGTTGAACTTGTGTGTGTGTCTTGTACAAGTCGAATAAGTGGCAGTGTTGTGCTGCCAAGCTGCCTTGATCCAAAGTTGTCCAGGTGGTCCATTGCTGAACAAGTGCTGTTCTGTGTTACTTAACCTGTGAAATGTTGTTGTGTGTGTTGTCCTACGTTAGTGTGTGCAGTTGTGGAGAACTCATAAGTGAGCCACGTGCTGTGTTGGACTATATGCGGACCACGCTAATTGGTATAAAGAAGATTGGCAGTACAAGGACAGTACCCGTATAATCGAAGCAAGATAAAAGAAGATCAAGGAGGGATTGGTACGTGGAAGTCAATTCAATGATAACAGTGATACATCTACTGGAGTAGAATTAATATTCAAGCATCGACCCAATCAGAGAAGAAATTCATGTAAGGCAGACAGGAGGACTAAATCCCCTCAAGATTTGGCTTATTGACTTGAAAAAAAAAAAACAAAATTATTAGCCCTGTATATGATTCATGACGGAGGCAACACAATTTCCGGACAGTTGAGGCGATGTGCACAATTGAATTGAATAGTGTTGCAAATTTGCACGCTAAGTAAAAAAAAAAAAACAAAAATCCTAATGTGTATTGTGCACTAGTTAGGTTATGACACCTAACTTGTATCACGTGCTTATGAACATTGCAAGGTTGTGCACAATAAACCAGATGTGTGCCCAAATATCAATAGGCTAAATACATATGATATATGATGCTTCCATGGTCATTCATTCTATGCGAATTGGGAAGCAATAATATTCTTCGTACATGGTATTATTTTTGGATTAAATTGAAGGTTATGAGTTAGAGTAAGCATAGTAGGCATGACTTTGAGTAAGTTGGGGAAATAACTTTAAAAAAATCTAGGCTCAACATGGAATAAAGGTTAGTTGTTGATATGGACTTGACTATTGCTTACTTGTGATTGGAGATGCCATGAAATTATCAAATAAGGCATCATAATAGTATTTTCGAAGGAATTTTGTAAATAGAGATTTGAAAATTCGTATAACTTTTGGAGCATTGCCTTAGAAACCCATAGGGGACATTGTCCTCTTGACCTTTGCTCGTCAACTAGCTAACGGGATTGTTGTGCTTATCAATCATAGTGTAACAAATGAATTTGGTTAACCCAAAGCATTTATGTGGCATGTGAAGATCTTATAAGAAGAGTGTTCTTATACGAGAAGAAAATTAAGGCAATATTAATGCATGGGGTCAGCCCAACCAGATTGTTAATATGTCAGCCCAACGAGATTGTTAATATGAACCTAGCATATGAATTCAGCTCAACGAAATCAATAACTTATGAAGATCAAATCAAAGAGATGAATTAGCTCAGAAACAGATAACTCAAAGAAAATTTATTTTAGTATTGTTGTGCGGGCTAATGTATAACTCGATTTAGTCAAGGCATGATACGTGAATAAAAGGTGTTGCGAATTTGCATACTAAGTCAATTCTTGAATGAATTTGGCAGCGATGTGGTGTAGCTGTTCAATAGTGCGCTCACACTAGAGTCAATTGAAAGGTTTATTTGACACTCAAACCCTTTTGACTTCGTTTGAAGGACTTTGATTAGGGGGCAAAATGTAAAGGGCTAGATCTAACTCATGGGCTTTAAGTCTAATAATAAAATGGATTTGACTTTTTAGGTTAAAATGATAGGGCTTAAGCAGTTAAGCCTATATATTTTTGGGATGATCAAGGGAGATTTGGCATAGTAGGTTTAGAGCAGAATCTGTTAGATCGGTTCGCCTGATTCAACCTTTTCTGGTTTGGCTTATATTAAAAGATAATAAAAGTCTTTATTGAGGCCTAAACGCATAAAAAAAGCTTACTTGAGATCTATTTATAAAAAAGTTTCAATCTTAACTATTGATTAACATTATGATCCAATGATCGAATTAATCTACCACTTCCTATAAATACTCCCTTCACTTCCTCATTTGGACAAGAGACAAAATTCTGACTAACGTCGTTATTTTGCTAGAATTTTGTCTTAAAGATCAAATACCTAAACATTTCAAGAATACTATTCTATTCTTCATTTATTGTGGAGTTTAATACTATTGTACTCCTCCATCTATTACTTTACATATTAGTATTTATCAAGACTACCTATTCCTTTTTCTTTTCCTATCTCACTTGATAATCCCATATATGTAAGTCAAATTATTTTCTTAATCATGTGCAATATAGTTAATTTGTACCCTCACACTTTCTTTTTGTCTTCTTCTTCTTCTTCTTTTCGCCCTTTATATTATCGTTCCATGGTTTTATTGGCTACTAAAATTATATAAATCCTACAGGTGGCTGACCTCCCGGTCGGTCCAATCTCCAGCTTACATATTGTGCTTACGTGTCTTTGTCTAGCCAGAGACAAGATAAAGACATACTTCACTTGTATGCTATATTGATGTCCTTAGTTTATTTGACTGTCATTTCCTTGGTTCATTAGGATATAGATTCTACCAGAGCTTTGTGCTCTTGACCGGCAGTTTCCATGAAATCTAGATGAATATTTATTTATCAATTTTAGCATTTTAGGGCTCATTTTATCTATATTTAATAAATAATTGTAGCACATCTCTACGTAAGCTACTTATCTATTTATTGTTAATCACTAACTACTTTGTTCCATGGTGCCATTTCATTTATCTGATATTACTTATATATGTCATATAATTTTATCTTTAGTATTAGATTACATCTCAGAGCTTAAGTTCCGAGGTTTTGATGGATAACGTACTACCGCTATAGACTTGAGTTTATTAAGAAAATAGAGAATTGACGAGCCTCTTATAAGAATAAAATTTTTCGAGATCACTTCATAAAGTGACATTTCTTTTATCCATATTTTTGGGCTTATATTATGGAATTGGGAACGTGAATTACTATCTTCGATTAAAAACTTTACTTGCCTTTAATTTACTATTAGTTATTCATGATGATTTATTTATCATTTACTTAATCATCTAGGCATATTATATATATTTAGAGTTTTGTTCATCTAACGGCTATATATATACATTCTACAAATATTTGATGAAGATGCATACTTCTTGAATATTATTTCATATCATTTGTCAACTCTATCATTCAAATAATTGATCCACAAGATCTCGTGAAATTTTGAAACTCAAATTGTGTAGTTATGATAAATAATGTAATATCGGCATGGGTAAGTTTTCCACAAGGTTAACTTTTTATCAATCCATTTTCAAACTCTAAGCTCATGGATCACTTCACTAACTTTTAGGGTCTCGTGATAAATATCAAGCTTAAACTTTAAAATTGCATGCTAGCCCTAAATTCCAATGCTAAATTCTGGTGCTAAATTGCACAGCTAACATGAATATTCATAATAGGTTCATTGAAATATTTTTTTAGTTGCCTCTGAAAAATTTATTATGAATAGCAAAAGATAATATATACATATATATATATATATATTAAATTATCCTTATATTTATTGTTCTTGCAGGTTTTCATAATAATCTTAGTTCAAAATGGCGCATTAGGTGCGTTCTTAACTTGTTAATATTGATTTTCATATTCTACTATTTTCATTAATTAAATTTATTTATTATATAACTAATGGGTTTATTTAAATTTTCATTGGTTATTTTCGTGAACATTAATGGGATCAACCCATGCTCATCACGTCCATGCCCTAATGCTCATTCGTCACATTATTTTGAAACCGGTTCATATAGGTAAAAGATCTAATGCAAACTAGATTATACTATCACATGTCACCTCAATTTGTGGATCACATATTTTAATTCCACGCATAAACTTGGTTGGAAAGACTAGGAGATTCTTTACCACATATATATGTATGTATGTATGTAAGTATGTATATAGTATTTTATAAATATGATCCAACTTTCATAAATGTTGAAATTTTAAAATTGAATAATTTTGCAGTCCGTCTCTATATAAATATGTACTATTTGCTTGAAATGAACATCATAGGCTGTAGGGGAAAAAACTTAACTAATATACAATCTTTTTAAACATCTACAGTGGCAAATATCATCCCGTTCACTCTCTTGGCATGGCTAATTATCATTATCATCACCGTGTTGCTACTCCTACGGTCATAACACATCGCATTCTTGCAAACCTGCCAATGACAAACATTTCATAAAAACCTCATGCAACACACTATCCATTAGTTTGTTACCAATACCTTTTCCCATATGCCTCCAAAGTCAAACGCAATCCTTGGAAGTTATGCAACATTGCTCTCACAAGCAACTCAAAACTCTTTCACCTTGATAAATATTTGGAATAAATCAAAAGGATTATAATATGAATTAAGTGTAGCATTTAAATTTAAGAGGTTTTTCATCCATCAAGCTAATTTTTTGAGTTAGGTTCTCCCTTTGAACTTGGGTCATATCATTAGGTGCTCTTGTTGAAAAGCTAACACCATGAAAAGAATGACTTGAAAAAGTAAAAGCTATCCGAGTAGGTTGTTTAGAATAGGTCAACATGGATGTTGTTTTTCTAAAGGAGTGGTAATGTTACAGTTTCATATAGAAAAGTAATATGGAATAAGTATAGCACTTAAGCCTAAACGGTTTCCTCACCTATCAGGTTAGTTTTTTGAGTTGAGCTCTCTCTTTAGACATGGATCATAACAAACTAGCTAATGTTGACATTGGAATCCTTGGTAATTGTATCATTGGCCATAGAGATGATTGAGATTATGGCGAATACTTCATCATCGCCTAATATAAAATTTGATATGCTCAATCTAAATGAAAATATAGTTTTACATATAAAAAAAGGATGAAAATTTTAGTATAATTGTTATAATTAACTATTTTTTATTAAACTAAGGTCTTCTAAATTAAGCTCATTAAAGTAGGAAAATTAAATAATAATTTTTTGAGTGCTGATTACATTTATATGATTTACGCAACAAAGGATTATTATTAGATAGATTTCTTTTCCTTTTTTGTTGCAATGAAATTTGGTAGTGTGTTATTTCAATGCTAGACAAGATTGTGTCAAATTGTTATCTCTTGATGAATCACTTCTATCAACATGGATGGCGGGATTTTATCATTCGTCTCATGTTAATGTTAGTACCAACTCAATATTGTTTTCTAAATGACATGCCCTAAGGGTACTTTTGTCGTAATAACCTATTGTATGTACATTGAAACTTAAGAAATAAGAATGAAACCATAAAATTAATCTTAATTAACAATGCTTACAAAGAATCTTTACCGTAGGTAATGTAAACCTTTTAGGTTTCAGTAATTGAAAGTGGAGATGGATAAGAGAATTAATAGATATTCCTTAGAACCACTTAAGTATAATGATGAAAATCATAAATAAAAGGAATCAAATCCTAATTAATAAGTTGAAAACCTTGGAGGAGGTAAAACCCTAAAACCCTAACTACACATGTAAGACTTTAAAAAACCCTAATACATGAGAAACCTTAGAATGATAACAAAATCCTAAAAGGACTATCAAACCCCAATTAGATAGCCAAAAACCCTAGCATGACGAAGGAATCCTAATTATATGGTTAGACTAATTGTTAAAAGTAATCGAATTCACTAATCACCTAAAACCTTAAGTTAAGAGTATGTACGCGATCTAATAACTACAAATGAATACAAAACCTTAGGAACACTCATGGGACATGTTACGTCTCGAAGCGGCAGAGTCGTAACAGCTCCGCCGTGTAAACCATTGCAATAGGTAATCCAACAGGAACATGGCAAATCTGAATTGTCCATTTGTTGTTGTTGAGTCTCATGTCATGTTCATTCTATCAGTGTACTCTGTTGTGTCGTGTTTATCAAGTAATCAGTCCTTCTTAATACTGTTTCTTTTGCTGTGTCTGTCAGTCAAAAATCGTATTCATCTCAAGTCGAGTCAAGGGGCTTATAGGACACTTGAATTAACTAAGGTAAAGTAACAAAACATGACAAAATCCTAAACTTGCCCTAATTATACTTAATATGCCTAATTGTGCTTAATCACTATTAATTACCTTAAGTAAACCTTAACCCATAATCAACCATCATTGCATCTTAATTAACATCAAGTTAAACTTCATTAACAACTAAAGTATAAGGGATTAATGAAGCTTTAAAATATATTGTCTTATGTGGAGATAAGATCTTTCCCTAATTAGCAAAAAAATAAACAAGTATAATGGCACCAAAAGAGACCATGTACTTCACCTTAAATATACACATATTGTCCCCTCTCTCCCTCCTTGTAGCACTAGCTACACCCTCCATATCACCCTCATTTTCTTATTTTCACATCCCATTCACTCACTCAAAACCTTCTCTAAACACTCTCTTAAAAATCCCTCATATTTCACTCAAAAACATGCTCCTCTTCTCTTTATATACAAATCACCACCTTACCCTCTAACTCCACCACCACTCTACCAAATCCACTACCACCAACCACTGCACCACCCTCATATATCCCCTTCATCACCAACTAACACCAATGCCAACAACACAACTTAAGACCGTTGGCCACTCTTGGTAAAGGAGGACAACACTCCTAACTCCAATAAGGTAGCTAAGCTTAATTTTTATTATTTTTTCCTTATGATTCATGTTGATATCATGCACTTTAGGCACTTGTACCATCATATACATCCATGTCCTAAAAGTTTGAGGTGTTGTAGTTGTAGTGAAGAACAAACATGGATAGTAAAAGAATGAGATTCATTAGCTAGGGTTTTAGCATAAGCATGTAAGGAAGTTAAGTATCTTGTTAGTTTAGGGATAAATCACTAAGAAAAACCCTAAACCCTTGCCCTAGCATGTTGCCCCCTTAAGGATCCCCACTTCACTTGTTATCACCATATTATGTCATGGTAATAGCCATAAGTAAGTAAAAAAGTGGTTTTGATTAAGGAAAACACCTTAAAACAAGTGTTGCATGAAAAAGGAGGAAGGAAGCCCTAGGAATCCTAGTAGAATGCCACCGTAAATGAGACAAGCTTTAAATTTTGATTTATTCATGTAATGATATGTTTATTTAGTGTTAAGTATGATTTAGGACTTAATTAACTAAGTTAAGTAAGGTAATAGAGTGTTAGGGCCCTAAACTAGCTTAGTTGGTAATTAGAGACCTAAAAATAATATCAAAGGCCATATTAATGACAAAGACCACATTTATATCCTTAGTAAAAATGGACTAAACTTGAGGTTTGATAAATGTAAATTACTTTACACTTTCAAGGCATATTTAGTTATAAATTATTCATGATTGTGATTCAATTCCTAAGTTTTAGTACTTAATTGTACAATGTATTGATTTCAGATGATTCATGAGCAAAGGGATGAAATTAACATAAGAACAATGACTTTTAAGTCAATTATGGCCATGAGGAGAAGAAAACTTTGAAGTAGAACCAAGATTTATTCAATCACGGGCGTGATGAAGAAAGATTGCATTAGCTAACATTGATTACATCCTTCATCATCGGCATGATTAAGGAAGTACTGATGATTCCCTTGTTAATCATGGCCGTGATTGTATAGCAGGAGGGTGATCACATCCTTAATCACGGGCGTGATGAGTAGTAATGAAGCGATAAGGAGTTTATATCCACTATCACAATTGCAATTTGTGTAGAATCTTGCTTTTTGAGATGATCTTACCCCAAGTTACAGGCGTGATGGGAGTAGACACAACTGTTCTTACCAGTATGTGGAAAATGTTTTAACATCAGGCGGTATCTTGAAGTGGTATATTCGAGTCTTTTGACGGGAAGAGTATAAATATACTATGACTTTTGGGAGAAAGACAACCAGATTGAGAGAGGATAACATTAGAAAAACACCATCAAGAAACATTATAGATCATCAAAGTGAAGACCATTAAGTTTTGTATATTGTGTTATTAGTTAGTGTTCTTGAAACGAGAGTTTTTGGTGTAACATTCTTCACTAATTTTGAGAGAAATCGTGAAGAATCTAGTGTTGTATATTGTGTATTAGAATCCTCTAAGCAAATAAAAAGGGGTTTTATTCTTCTCTTTTCTTTTGTGTTATGTTTTACTTCCTTTTTCTTTTTTTTTTTGTATTCGTTCTGTTTCTATCATGTGTGAGTGATAAAATTAGCGTTACGAAGTCATTTTAACATGAATGTATTGTGAATTGTTATTATTCCTAATAATTATGAATTTTTAGTGATTAGAACTTCATACAAGTTGAGATAGTGTAGTGTATGACACAATCTTGCAACAGATTTCAATGGAATACATTGAGAAATGATTCCACTAAATAGATCTTAGTCACTAAAATGAACTACTCTTGTTGATAGAGATATTTTTAGGAAGCTCGTTGCATGTTGTATGGAATTCAAGGATTAGTAAGCTTTTAATGTAGTCTTGACTTATCCATTCTTTGAGAAGAGATTTTAAGAAACATAATTGGGATTAGAATTGAGTAATTTTGAGAAGAATACTCATGAGTAGAGAATTTCAACAGATGAGTAATTGTTAGGATAGATAGTTTATAAGCTATGTTAATATGATGGAGTAAACCTGTTTTGTAATTTGTTGTTTTTGTGTTATAATTATATCTATTGTGTTTTCTTGGTGTAATCTTAGAATTAGTACAGTTTAGTTGTAGAGCTCAATTAAATTACTTCATTAAATCATTCGATTGCTAGTTAATAGGAAAAATAATTGGTATTAGTGTTTGAATCCTTTGTCCTAGTGGAGATGACCCTACACTTATTCATACTAACAAACGATAGGTACACTTGCCTATAAACCAAATAAAGGATAAAATATAGGAATTTAAATTGTAAGACTTGGTAGCTCTATTTAGAGGTGATTAAGTTTTTGGCGCTATTACTGAGGAAACGACATCATCATTAGGAAAATTAGGATTCTTGTTCTTCTAGCATTTGTTTTCTTTTATATTTGTTATTAGTTTAGTTGAAATTTTTGTGCTCATATTAGGTTATTTGTTGATTTGCAGTTTATGACCCAGAGCAGCATAACTGATCTAGCTGACTTTGGTCCTGAACCCGAGAGAACACTTATAAGCAACTTAAAGAAAGTCTGAGAGTATTTTGAGAAGAAAGCATCTAGTGGTAAGGAAGTAAGAGCACGGGAACTGTTGAGAATTAGAGTAGAGTCATCCAGAATGAATAATCAAAATCAAAACATCGAGTTACCATTAGAAAACCAGTTCTTGAATCCGGAAGATGGCATCCAAGGAGATATGCTAATGAATTTGGACCCACCTCTTGATGGAAATCAAAATGTAGTATAAGCAAGAAATGAGCAAGTAGTTAATCTACTTGTAGCTCCAACGATGATGTTGGATTATTGTAGGCCTAACCTCGAAGGAGCTAGTACCAGCATTGCTTGGCCTAAAGTTCAACCCAATACTTTTGAGATTAAGTTAAGTATTATTTGAATGATCCAGCAATGTGTCTAATTTGATGGGTTTAGTGATGAAGACCTCAACAATCATTTGCAGTAGTTCCTGGAGATTTGTGACACCTTTAAGATAAGTAGAGTTTTAGAGGATGCTATCTACCTTATGTTGTTTCTGTTTTCATTGAGATCCAATGCCAAGAAGTGGCATAACTCTATGCTAAGGAATTCCATCAATACCTGGCAAGAAATGACTAAGCTATTCATGAGAAAATATTTCCTACCCTCAAGAACGGCTAAGCTAAGGGTAGATATCTTTTCTTTTGGTTAGATGGATTCAGAGACCCTATATGAAGCATAGGAGAGATGGAAGGATTTGTTGAGAAAGTGTTCCCATTATGGTCTTCTAGGTTGGCACTAAGTTCAGACATTCTACAATGGATTGAACTATACCATCAAGCAGCTCATTGATGCAGCTACTGGAGTAAGCTTAAACCATAAGTCAGTAGAGCAATGTATTCAACAATTTGAAGATATGGCCAATAACCATTATCAATGGTCATTTGTAAGAGGAAGAGAAAGAAGGCTAACGGGAAAACATGAGTTAGATGCTACTTCTGCTTTAGCACATAAGGTAGAGGTGTTGACAAGGAAGCTCGATAGTCTCATAATGGGTTAGATCAAGACTTTAGTAGTTTCGGATTTTAAGTTGGTAAGCTCATCAAAGATTGATTAAGTGGAAGAGGTTAACTACATAGGGAATCTGATCTGACCAAGGAATCATCCTTTCAGTAACACGTATAATTTGAGTTGGAGGAATCATCCTAATTTCAGATGGGGTAACAACACTAGTTAAGGCTCTAACATGCAACCTCTTAGATTTCAGAGACAATTGTTGTGCCCCCCCTGCCCCCCCCCCCCCCCCCCACACCCCACCCTCCCCATAGAGTAAGCTAATATCCATTGAGGAGATGTTAGCTCAATACATTAAGACCTTCGAGAATTGCCACCAAGTTACAAAAGCAGCCTAAAGAAATTAAGGAGCATCAATACATAGCTTAGATAATTAGCTTAGGTAGATTTCTAAGATGTTATCTAAAACAGCTCCTAGGTCATTACCAGGTAGCATTGAGACAAACTCTAAGGAGCATGTTAAGGCTATGACTTCTGAAAAGTGGTAAGGAGTTACAAACTTTGGAGAGGATTGAGGATAAGAGGAAAGAAGTTGAGACTAGGGTTAAGGAATAAGCTGTGAATAATGCACCACTAGAAGAGGAAGTCTTACCAATAGCACTAAAGTAGTATAAGCCACCTTTACCATACCCCTTTAGACTAAGGAAGGATAAGGATGATGAGCATTATAAGAAATTTTCGGAGCTCTTTAAATAGTTGCACATCAACCTTCCTTTGGTGGAAGCCTTAGGTCAGATGCCTAAGTATGCAAAATTCTTGAAGGAGCTTCTTTCCAATAAGAGGAAATTGGAGGAACTTTCTACTGTTATCCTAGGTGGATAATGCTCTGCAGTTCTTTTGAACAAGTTGCCTAGGAAACTCAAAGATCCTAGTAGCTTCACTATTCGATGTTTGATAGGAGACCTTCTAGTAGAGAGGGCATTGGCAGATCTTGGATCTAGCATCAATTTGATGCCCCATAGTCCGCTCAAGAGATTAAATTTGGGAGAGCCCAAAAGCATGCGAATGAGCATCTAGTTGGCAGATAGATCCATGCGGTTTCTAAGAGGAGTTGTGGAAGATGTTTTGGTAAAGGTACATGACTTTATTTTTCCTACATATTTTGTAGTATTGGACATGGACGATGATATTGAGGTTCCACTTATTTTGGGAAGACCATTCTTTGCAATTGCGGGTGCTGTGATTGATGTCAAGGATGGAAGCTAGCCCTTCTGGTCAGAAGCGAGAGATGGTGATCAGAATCCCGACGTCTTCAAGAAATCAATGAGCGGTGATGATGAATGCTTTGCTATTAATTCTTTTGATTTCATCATTTCTAAGTTTTTGTAGGATGTTTTGAGTAAGGATCCTTTGGAGTCATGCTTGACAAGAGGAAATGAGATAAATGAAGTCGAAGATGTGAAAAAAGTGATCACTCAGTTAGAGGTGTGTAGTGCACAAGTGAAGGATTTTGGGGTTGAAGAGATTAACTGGTGTTATATTACTTGTTTGAAGCCATCGGTTGAGGAGCCCCTTGACTTGGAAATGAAAGAATTGCCCACTTACTTAGAGTATGCCTTTTTTTTTTTTTTTGAGGATTCTAAGCTGCCGGTAATCATATCATCAGGGCTAGACTCTTGCCAAAAAGAGAAACTTTTATTAGTCTAAAAGAACATAAGAGGGCAATTGTATGGAAAATATTAGACATCAAGGGAATTAGTCTCTCCTTTTGTACCTACAAAATTTTGATGGAGGATGGATATAAATTGATGGTGCAACCTCAAAGGAGGTTGAATCCTAACATGAAGTAGTTAAAAAAGAGGTAATGAAGTTGATGGAAATAGGATTCATCTACCCAATTTCAGATAGCTCGTGGGTGAGTTCGATTCAAGTAGTTCTAAAGAAGGGTGGCATGATGGTAGTACCAAATGAGAGGAATGAATTGATATCAATGCACATTGTGATTGGTTGGAGAGTGTGCATTGATTACAAGAAACTTAATGACACCACAAGGAAAGACTATTTTTCACTACCTTTTATTGACTAAATGTTGGAGAGATTGGCGGATCATGAATACTATTGTTTCCTAGATGGGATGTCCGATTATTTTCAGATTTTGATAGCTCTAGAAGACCAAGAGAAGACTTCCTTTACTTACCCTTATGGAACTTTTGCATATCGTAGTATGTCGTTTGGACTATGTAATGCACTAGCCATTTTCTAGCATTGCACAATGGCTATTTTTGGGGATTTAGTAGAGGATGTGATGGAAGTCTTTATGGATTATTTTTCTATGTTTGGTGATACGTTTGATGGATGCCTTGCAAATTTGAAAAGTGAAGGCTGTGAGAAGCTTCTTAGGACATACTGGATTCTATCGGTGATTCATTAAGGATTTCTCTAAGATAGCTAAGCTATTGACAAAGCTCCTTGAGAAGGGTGTGTCATTCAATTTTAGCGCCAATTGTTTGGAGGCTTTTAATATTTTGAAGGAAAAATTGACTAACGCTCCTATCATAGTAGTGCCAAATTGGACTATGCCATTTAAATTAATATGTGATGCAAGTGACTCAGTAGTAAGAGCAGTATTGGAGTAGAGAAAAGACCGACACTTTTAGCCAATACATTATGATAGCAAGACACTTACTCCAGCTCAAGCGAATTACACCACAATAGAGAAGGAACTATTAGTGACTATCTTTGCTTTTGACAAGTTTCGGCCTTACCTAAGTCTCTCGAAAGCGATTGTTTACATCAATCACTTAGTTGTAAGGTACCTTCTATCTAAATTTGATGCAAAACCACGGTTGATCCATTAGGTATTGTTGCTTTAAGAGTTTGATTTGGAAATAAGGGATAAGAAGAGGGCCGAAAATTTAGCTGTAGATCACTTGTCTAGGTTGGATAACCTACATTTGGAGGAATTGAACGAGGATGACATTAATGATAAATTTCTAAAAGAAAGCTTGTTTGCTCATTGTACAGTAGAGACCCATAACATTCCATGGTTCGTTGATATAGTAAACTATTTGGTGAGGAAGGTTCTACCTCAAGACTTGGATCACCACAAGAAAAAGAAGTTTTTCTCAAAGTTGAAGTATTACTTTTAGGAATATCCTTTTCTTTTTACAGTGTGTGTTGATCAGATTATTCGACATTATGTATCACATGAAGAAGGACAGAAGATCTTGTTTCATTTCCATAGTGGATCAATAGGTGGTCACTATAGCGTAAATAGGATAGCTTAGAAGGTATTAGAGGTTGGTTTTTACTAGCTAAGTATATTTTGGGATGCTCATGATTATGTTGTAGCTTGTAATAGGTGTCAAAGAATTGGAAATGTTTCTAAGAGAGATGAAATGCCACAAAAATACATCTTAGAATGTGGAGTCTTTGATGTTTAGGGAATAGACTTCATGGGGCTATTCCTGAGTTCTTATGGTAATAAGTACATTTTAGTTATAGTAGACTACGTATCAAAGTGGGTTGAAGCTTAAGCTTTACCAACGAATGATGTTAGGGTGATAGCAAGATCCTTGAGAAAGTTATTTTCTAGATTTAGGGCACCCCGAGTATTGATTAGTGATAGAGGAACCCACTTTTGCAATAATCAGATTGAATAAGTCCTTAAGAGATATGGGGTACACCATAGGATAACTACTCCTTACTATCCACAAACAAGTGGCTAAGTGGAAGTATTTAATAGGGACCTAGGAAGGATTTTGGAGAAGATTGTAGCATAGAATAGAAAAGATTAGGCTAATAAGCTAGATGACGCTTTATGGGCATACCAGACTGCTTACAAAACTCCATTAGGTACTAAACCTTATCGATTGGTTATAGTAAGGCTTGCCATTTACCGGTGTAGATTGAGCATAAGGTATATTAGGCTTTGAAGACAACAAATCTGGATTATGAAATAGCCAGTAAACTTAGGCGTTTCTAACTCAATGAATTGGATGAGTGGCGTTGGATAGCTTATGAGAACAATTGAGTTTATAAGGAGTGAGCTAAACATTTTCATGATTCCAAGATTAAGCACCCTAAGAAATTTAAGGAAGGCGATCTGGTATTTTTGTACAATTCTAGACTTAAGTTATTTCCTGGAAAACTTAAGTCTAGGTAGTCAGGTCCATTTTTAGTGAAGAAGGTGTTTCCATTTGAGGCGGTAGAAGTTGAGTATAAAAAAAAAGGGACATTTAAGGTTAATATACAATGGTTGAAGTTATACCATGGGGAAGTGGATTAGAATGAATGTAAGGAGGAGTTAAGACTTCTCCAATTCAAGGAATGAAGCTAAATACTCTGGGAATGTTGACCTTAAGACGTTAAATAAGCATCTATCCTTTAATTAGCTTTACTTTTGTGATTGATTTAGCACTTTGAAGTTGTTAAGTTAAATTATTTATAGTTCTTCTTGTTATTTGTTTGGTTTGTTTTAAGTGTAATTTTCCATAGTTTGATGCAAAAAGAAGGGAAATATCAAGTGGAAGTGATGGCAATAAAAAGGGAAGGGAAGAATTTCATGAAGTGTAGGGATGTAGATGGAGGATGGAAGCCCAATATGCATCTTGGCCGTGATAAAGGTAAGTACTTAATTTTTCAAGTACAGTATCTATTACGGGATCAATCATGGCTGTGATTAATTGACAAGGCCGATCCACCTATTCATCATGGTCGTGATCATGTCCTTGTGAACCTTTTAATTTTATTACGGTCGTGAGCACTTCCCTATAAAATTTCACACCTCCATCACAGTCGTGATCATGTCCTTAGGAACTTTTCAATTCAATCATGGTTGTGATAAAATGAGTTACGTGTGAAATTTTTTACCACAGTGCTAATTAAGGGATTATTCACACCCGTAACTATTAAAAGGTGTAGGCCGTGATAGTTTAAAAATTTTAGGTATAGAGCTAATCACAGGACTCATTACTCCCTTGACCAAGCTCGAAAGGGGCATCATGGCTCGAGTTACGACCGTGATCATATCCCTGAGTATAAGTAGGATAATTATATTCCTTAATTATAGTCTTCAGGTAACTTGGACCTTAAGATTGACGTAATTGAAGACTGCTAGGACTATTAGTGATGGGAATTAGGTTACCAGACCATTGACCTACAGTCGTGCCTAAGGACTAGAGGGACTAGCAAGATGAATACTCTTGTTCTAGTCGACCCCTACTGAAGCCAAGTACTTCTTTGCTAAGTCACCCTTTATAGCAAGCTGAATGACTACCCATCTCTCTATAATGTGCCGAATTGAAGATTACTCACTTACGCTCAAGTCGTCCAATGACTCAACATCTTCGTTATCGAGAAGCCAAGATAGAGAGACTCTAGGCTGACTAAGCCACCCTTGCTTAGGTAAGTAAGCTATCTGTACTTTTTGTCTGCATTTTCTAATGGCTTCACCAATGTGGCATTGTCACGTATACAGTATCATGTGTAGAATCCGTTGTACCAATGATTGTTTTCTTTGTATGTCTATTTTTACCCTTTTGTATCTTGCACATTATTTCCTTAGGAAATGTTCTTTTTGTCCTTTTCCTTTTGCGCAAGTTCCCTTAACTTATGGGTATAAACACCCTTGTACTTATAGCTGTAATACATATACAGAGATTACCATTAATATACTTGTGTTTTCTTCTTTGTTTAAATACTCTATTTACTCTCGGCATCACTCTTATTCTAACCCTTGAGCAAGGCTAGGTGGTGAGTAATCTCATTGGACTGATTCGTGCATCATATCGAATTGTGTTGTGAGTCCTTAGAAGTTCCATTGGTGCATCATATCCATTGGAGTTATTCGTAGGTTTTCCTTACTTTTCATTTGTCATTCATTCCTTTTGCACTTTCCCCATTAACTCTTTTGAGCTTTCTGCAAGCTTGGACTCATCTAGTGATCGGCCTTGTCTATTCTTGGTCATAGTTCGCATTAGTTAGGCTTCATGGTTGAGTGAGTACATTGACCCCTATCTTATCTTATTTGTGCTTATAGTATAGCGCAACGCATTGGTTAATCATATCTATATAAATTGTTAGATATCTTTTATGAATTTTGATGATAACAAAAAGAGAGGAAAGCTAATGTATTGACAAGTATACAGGTATTCAGAAAGTTTAAAATTGTAAATCGAGTTGCATTCATAGAATTATTTAGAAGGTCTGAATCGATTGAAAAAGAGATAAGTTTGAAAAATATTTAGAGATTGTTTTAGAAGCTTATATAAGAAGAATCAACATAGCACTTTAGAAAATTGTTTAGAAACTTTGAAGATAAGTAAATTGAGATATCTTTAGAAGGTTATTTAGATAGTTGGTCTAGAAGAGTAACTTTGAAAAAAACAACACAACATTAGATTCGAAGAAAGCAAGACTTAGCTCCACTAGATTGGGTGTATAAGGGGAATACACTTAGTCCCATTTCACTTAAGTTGAAATTAAGATCTATAAGGATTATTAATAAGGGAATTAATTTTCAAAATAATTAAAGAAAATGTCTAAGAGTGGATAAGGTCAAGGATGATTTTGAATTTTATGACATATCAAATTGAAATCTCAAGATTATCTAGAGTTGCTGATCAAGTATACCCATTGAAGGAGATCTGACCAAGCTAAGGTTAAGTTAAAATTTAAACTCCAATATTTTCTCCAAATATCTATGGGTTATATTTTAGAAGTTGGAATGGTATAAACTTAAATTGGAGATTATCATCAACAATATAGATGTTGGAAGACTCCGGTACAAAAGGAGAGACAATTAAAAAAAAAAAGAACAACTTTAAGAAAGAAAAACATGTACTTTATACTCTGATCGTGATCATTTTCTACAATTTGAAAATACACAGAACACTTCTCAAATACTTCTTTAGAGAGTTGAATTGATGTTGATTATTCACTAATCTTCATTTCTGTTTTTATACTAAACTATTTAAGATTTGTATTGTTTTTCTCTTTTGTGTTTTGTAAACATTATTAGAGGGTTGTTTGAGAGAATTTTGATTGTACTTTGTAGATTTGTGATTAGGCTAGATAGGGTAAGTAGAGTGTTGTGAATGCCAAGAGTGGTAGATGCTTGTAAACTTCTCTTGATTGGTTTTCATTATAGTGGAGCAAGTGGAACAACACCGGTGAAGTAAATCGAGTCTCTAACGGTGCAGCTGGAAGAGAGCAGTAGGTAGAAGGCTGAAACTCTATAAATCCTAAACCCGATAATCTCTTCCTTATCTCTTTTAATTTACACTATTTAACTGTGTTATTCAAGTGTTGAATTATTAAAATACCACTATTCACTAATTTAAGTTATTAAGAGGGGTAATTTCGATTTACATCAAAAAAGTTTTTTTTTTTTTAAATTTTCTAAAGTTATCAATTCATCTCCCCCTCTCGATATTTATATGGGACTAACATAAACTATTATGCTTAGGGGAAAATTCGAGGCATTTGTATGTGCTTGTATTATTTGTACTTGTGTGCCAAAATACCTTAATTTATCAAAACCAAAAATTGGTTGCTGCATTAGTAGATAAGGTTTTTGGAGTATCTATCATATATTTGGCTAGTTACTAGTAAATTGGAATAATAATTATTTGACTTTAATATGAACCGGGCATGCATAGTCTGTTTCTACCTTATTATGAAAAGGTGTCAGCACTACATAGTGGAGCGAGAGATCATGCATGTTGGATCCATTTTGATATATGTTATTGTCATTATTGTATGATGTACTCGTGTGACATGTTCTTTCCTTGAATTTTGGTATCTACGTGGCTTTGGGGAGTGTTTCCCTTTACTTGAGGTCGAGTCGAGTCTACTGCTTTGGGTTTACTAAGGAAGAGATTATTCTTATTTGGACAATGGATGTAGAGACCTAAGTCTTGATGTGTCTAAATACTTCCTAGCCTAAGTAACAGTGGGTGTAAATCTGTACTTTACACAGTCGTTGGTAGGCTGTATACGATGTTTGCATGTCATATGCTTGCTTGCATTGCATACATGTGTCTAACTAACATGCTTGTTGGTAAGGTAGGAATGTTACTTACTAAGTAGTTATAGCTTACTCCCTTATAGTTTGTTGTTGTGGTAGGATCTATGGTTAGAGCCAAGTTGCGAGATGCTTCAGGTTAGTAGTATTGACTTTGTGGTTAAGAGAGTTTGAGTTGACTTATATATGTTATTTGGACTTTCTAGACTTTATGTTCTCTTTTAGTATTTTTGAGTAGCTTAGACTATTAGTATCACTTTATTTTGGGATGTATGCTTAATTGGGGAGTGAATTTGACCTCGTTAGAGTAAGTAGAACTTATCTATGCCTAATCGGGTTAGGATATCATACATAAATACTCTTAACTTAAAAGAATAATGAAACCCTAATCATAAGAAAATTCTTGTGACTGTAAGAGGAATTCTTGACTTTCATAGAGCATTAGTTGGAGTTCCAAATGGAGAATGACGAGATGCTCCTTGACTATTGATGTTGTCTCTGTTTGCTTTGTGAGGATCTCGCTTTAGTTGGAGAGCCCTGAAGCATGAGCATGGTGTTGTCATGGTGGAGGAGCAAACTTACCAACCATTAGCGAATCCAATGACAGGAGATACTCATGGATCTAGACATGCCCATTTATATGAACATAGAGTTTATCTATGTCTTGGAGCGTGAGTTATGGGTCAAGGGACTTACTTGGCCACCCTTGGAGGTAGCCTTCTTTGTCAGTAACTCTTGTTGACCCCTAGCCATGACTTTTGGTGAATAGAGGCGGGTCGGGCACATAGTTTTTTTTGTTAGGGACCATAAGGTTGACTACCTAGCCCTGCTAGCAATTGACATTCAGTAGGCTATAGATGCCTTATGGGAGGAGATGGAGTTAGATTTTGGTGTACCGGTATCATCGAATGATGAAGATGGTGGGGCTGGAGGAGCAGGAGGCCCTTACCTTAGTAATGATGGAGTTAGATGGGTTTAGTTAGGACTTACCCTAGGATGAGGTTCTACATAAGCTTGCGCCCTTGGTAGCACCATGTGATGCTCTTGACCATCCGATTGAGTTGAGTGATGGCAAAGGTAAGATGGATGTTGGGGAGCCTATCCTTAACCCCCTAGCACTTGTAGTGGAGGACTTGAAGGAGGAGGATCGCCTAGAGCTATCAACCCACTCTAGTGTAGGTTCTGACGGCAATGACTTTGACAGTTTTGACGATTTCAGTTCCATAGGTTTCAACGCCTTTGCGGAGTATGAGAGTATTCGGGTTGGTTCGAAACTGGCCTGTTGATGTACTAGTAGTTAAGGTCACTAGATTTTAGATGTACTTATCTTGATTTTGTGTCTTGAGTTGTATTGTTGTATCTATGAATCTTATGATGGAACATTTGATTATATTAGACATAGTATTGGTGGAGACTTACTCTTTGGAAGTGGCTATCGCTCGGTGTAATCTCATTATTATTAGATTTAATGAAATGGAATGTTTTGTTTTACTCAAGCCATGGTGTGTTCTTTTATGTTATGAATGTGAGTTTGGAACTTGGGAAGTTTTTTATGCTTAAGGCTTACTTGAATTGTTTTTGACATTAGGAATAGGCGAACTCGAGGTAGACCCCCATTGAGGTGAGATCTTCTAGTGGATCCGGCAATGCAGGATCCTCTAAGGGATCGTATTGAAGAGGTATTGGCCATTGTATAGGAGATGCTGAGAACTCTCCATGAGAGGGATATGATACCCCCAACTCTTGTTCCGCTTCCTGTACCAGTGGAGGAGATACCACCACGATCACCCTTATTTGAGCAGGTGCACTTGGCTCATATAGCACCCCTAGATCTTAAGCCTCAAAGGCCACTGATGTCAGAGTTCATTAAGTGTACTAGGTACTTTGACGGGGTAGCTAGTCATCTTGAAGAGGTGGAATATTAGCTCATGCAGATTAAGCAAACTTTTGAAGCATTTGAGATTCCCCACCACTTACGAGTTACCTATGGTACTTATATGCTAAGGCTTTATGCTAGGACTTAGTAGGAGTTAAAGAGGAGGACAGTTAGAGGACCGATCACCTAGGAGGTGTTTAGGAGGGAGTTCATTGCCAATTATTTTCTTGAGTCATTAAAGCTATAATATAGTGATGCTTTCCTCTCTAAAATCATACCATAGCTCAATACAAGATAAAGTTTAATAAGATTTTATAGTTTGCTGATGAGGATTTCCAAGTTAATGATAGTTTAAGGATGCAGGTCTTTGTTAGAGGGTTAGACTCTGACACTAGACATTGGCTATTATCTTGCCCTCGAGATTTTAGAGAGACTATTGAGATGGCCTAAACTATTGAGAATGCCATAAGTTCTATAGATAAGATGGAGAAGCCTAAGGTGAACATCTTTAGCAAGAGGCCTTTTGAGGGGCCCGGTTTCACTAATAAGGGAAAGAAGATCATGCAGAGTCATACCATTAGTTGAGGCCAGGCATATTGGGTTCCGAATCAAGATCTAGTGTAGTGAGGTGTTGGAAATGTAGAGGAGGACATTATCTAAGGGAGTACCCCTAGCTCCAACATAAATGTTTCTAATGTGGGGAGGGTAGTCATTACATAGCCAAGTGTCCTAAGAGAGTAAGCAAGACTTGTTTTGTGTGTAAGGAAATATAGCATATTGCTCCTAATTGCCCATAGAGGAGGACCACTCCAGCTACCTAATTAGCTTGTCTTATGGCTCTTCCTGTTCACCCGGTAGCTTAGCGACAGGCAGGTGGCTTAAGACTTCTATAGACTTGACTAGGAGCCCCTCTATATGCCAGGATTTTAATTTAGAAGGCTAGTGAGACTATGTAGATGATGGATTTGATGAGGATGTTGATGCCTAGGGTTGCAAATGAATTGAGTTGCTTACGAGCTGCTCTCGAGCTCGAGTTAACTCGAGATTAATCAATAAATGAGCCGAAGTCAAACTCAAGCTCAAAATGAAGCTCATTAATCTAAACGAGCCAAGCTCGAGCTCCAATTCAAGCTCACGAGCTTGCTCACTTAAGCTCGCAATCTAGCTCTTTTAGGCTTATGAGTGAATTTCATATATATTACGAAATCTAAAGGTTAATATTTATATAATATATTATAGGATAATATATAACATATAATCTAATCCTTATTTACTCTTTGTTAATCTATTTATTTATATATTTCTTAATTTGACATACTTAGGCTCGTTAATAGGCTCGGGATCGGCTTGCTTTAGGCTCGGCTAGGCTCGAGCTCCATTAGTAAATGAATGAGCTCATAATGAAGCTTGTTTATCTAAATGAGCCGAGCTTAAGCCTCAATTTTGAGCTTGATAAAAAGCTTAACTTGAGCTTGAGCTCGAGCTCGATAATTTTTAAGTGAGTAGGGTTTGAGCCTTTAGAAGTTCGGCTCGGCTCATTTGTAGCCCTACTATTACCTTTGAGGAAGGAGATGATATAAACACTGGACTTGTTGCAAGTATGTAACTTAACTTATGCTTTCATTTTAATGAGATCGATAATGGTTACAAGATATAAGACAATGTAAAAGGTAACAAAGGAAATTTAAAAGAGCTAAAAGATGCCTTGCAACTAACTAATTAAAATAATGAAAGCTATGATGGTTTAAGGAACATCTATGTCTCCAGTTTGCCCGTGTACACCTTTTTTGATATTGGAGGGACCCATTCCTTTATCACACATAAGGTTGCCAAGCAAGAAGGATTAAAGATTGAGACTATGAAGTTCAGCTTTGAGATTAAGACACTTACCAAAAGTGTGGTGGTGACTAGGGAAAAGATAAGGAACTGCCCTTGAGAATTCAAGAAGGCGAGTCTTACACTAACATGATACTAATTGAGATGATTCAGTGCGAAGTCATTCTAGGGATGACTTTGTAATACTCTAGGTTTTTTTAGCTAGTTCAATAATGTCGAGTGATTTTTCGATTTTCTATTTATTTAAAATTAATTTCTCATTTCCCGATTAATACTAAACCTTAACCCATTAAATATTAATCCTCGACTAAAGAAATCGAGAAATTCTGATTTTTTATTGAAAATTATTTTTGGAGTCGCCACCCGACTGAAGTCGGGAAAAGAAAAAGAAATCGTAATCAATTAGGTGGATTGATCACAATTAGGTGGATTGATCACAATTTGGCTACCGGTCTTTGATTTCAATTTTAAATGAAGAACCAGAGGGTTTCGAGTTCGGGGGCTAACTTATTAAACCCTTAGTGGGTACCACTATTTATTTACCGAAATTAGGATTATTTTTCTAATTATAATATTAAAAAAAATAAATAGATAAATAAAAAGAATCAAAAGAAAAAGAACCTAAGTTTCTACATATTTTATCGCCGCCCCAAAGGTGCCTACGTACCCGCTAGCCGGGATCAGACGATCGTAGTTCTTTCCGAAAAATTTAGTGTGTTGATTTATTTTAATTTTGAAAACTGACCAAGTTTACGTTTTAATTTATTTGGTTTATTTTAAAAATCTAAAGGGGTCCTAACTTGTAAGTGATTAAAAAACACTCTCTAAGATACTACAACTTTCTTTTAAAATATTTTTGTTAATTTTTATTTCCAAAAATAATTTTCTATGTAAGGATTTCTAAAAAAAAACTAATTTAAAAAAAATCCTAGGCCAACATATATACATATATATATATTTATTTATATCTATATTACTACTGTTAAACAACTATCCACTTAAATCAATATAACATATTTAACTTATATAATAAAGAAAACTAATGCTAACAGAAACATACTAAACTAATATATACATGCATATGCTATGTCTAATAAAATAATAATAAAAAAATAATATAATAACTAAATAAATAAAAACTTTGAACAACCGAACCTGAACTTGCTTGGTTGAAGGATAGTGGCGTTGGATTGCTGCCGGTGTTGAGGTGCTGCAGTGTGGACTGTTGCATGGATGTTGTTACTGTTGTCCGCGCCACTATTATCGTTACTGTTGTATTGATAGTGATGAACGAAGGGGAATGGGCGTCTTCAACAGCAGAGCAGTCGGCCTTTGGAGGATGCAGTGCTTAGCCTACTTTGATTGTATCGCGGCAGTGAGCAGCGTTCGATGCTCGGTGAGATCTGTTCTAGGCGCTGCTATTGTTATGGCGAAGAGAACCCCGTTGATAGTGGAGCGGTGCTGCTGTGTTGAAGCTATGGTTTGCTATGGAGTGCAGTCTTGCGGTCGTGAGCTATTCGCGTGCAATTGCTGTAGGATAATAACTAAATAAAATAAAAAAAAAATCAAAACTAGAAAGCAAATGTGTACTCGCGTGTGAATTACTGTTTGGTATGCGCGGTGAAGGTCAGTTTAACTTAGCATTTTCTATTTGGTTGTAATGACGTGTGATTAGTAGAGTGTAAGACGTCCTCGGTGATTGGAGCATGGCAGCGACAAATCGTGGTCAGCAGAGGAGTGTGACTAGGTGTGGCGTGTGCTATGTTGTTTTTGATGCTAATCAGTTTTTGATTGTCGCGGCTTGTTGAAGATCAGCTGTCTTATGGCTTGCGTGGACAGATGTCGTGGGTGTGTGTGCAGTTCGATTATGGAGTGTCTAGGCAGTAGTGGCAGAGCGGGGTGGTGTCAAGGCGTGCGTGGCCAGTGATTGTGTGGTGTTGTGGACTGCTCGGATGTGGAGTTGTTGGGCGTGGATGGAGTGCAGTGATGTTGAGTGTTACGACTGTTGGCAAAGTGAAGGCTATGATTGGAGAACGACTTCCTCCAGAGTGTAGACTGTGATGTGTTTATATAGATTTTCGTTTCGCTTTTACAAAGTTAGAAAAATAAAGACATAGGTGCCTGTTGAGACTTAAACCCATGACCTCCAACTAAATTCACCACAAATACTCCATTTTTTATCCGTTAGGCTGCTGGCCTGTGCCTTGACATTTATTACAATTAAATTATATTTAAACTATCTGAATCCTTAAACTAAAAATTTTTAACTAAACTAAAACAAAAACTAACACTAAAACTAATTATTCCTAATATAAATTACTTCCTAAAAATCTATGAAATTTTTATAATTTTTCCTTTTCTTATATTTTTGGTATTTTCATTATTTGTTAATTTTTATTATTATTATTATTTTTTATTAATTTTTTGTTATCTTTGAATTAGGACCCTTTTTGTAAAAATAAAAGTTAAGACTATAGAGGGACAAAAATTAGGTGTCTACAAATAACTCTAAGATTTGAGTCTCTAAATTTAGGGCATCAGTTTATATTATCCGTTCTATTTCAAACTTTATGGTAAGGTTAGAAAAGTTAGACGAAATAATTCAAATAAGGTTAACTTCTTAAAATAAGCTATATAAAAATATTAATTTAAGAAAAAACGTTAATTTATTGATAAAGTTAATAAATATCGAAAACGTGAAATTCAAGTTTTTAGATATATCGAGATATTAGAGATAAGTTAATGAACTTTCAAAAATAATAAATGAAGTTGAATTATACATAATATACATGTATTTACATGTGATATGCATTATATGTATTAAATATGCACATATAATTATAAATTATTAAAATATGGTTAAATAATATAAAAGAATGGAAAATTAATTAAAAAAAATAAGTGGATGAGTCATCAAATAATGTGGCATCCTAGGATTAATTGGAAAACATGAGTCAACACCTAATTAATTAGAAAATGACACATGGCATCTAGGAAAAAGGGAAAAATGACATGTATAATTTCACTTTTTGATATGTAAAAATCCAAAAGCCTATAAATAGAGCTCCAAACATCATTTGCAATATTTTAGAAACTTGAAAACATAAGAACATAATTTTAGAAAATTGGAAAAGATTAGAAAAATAAAAATAAAAATAGAATAAAATATAGAGGTAAATTAGGTTTAGGGCGGGTCAATAGGTTATTTACAACTTGACTTGGTGTGGCTTGGAGGTTCAATAGAGGGTGGCCGGAGAAGGCTTTTTGATATGTGCGGGAGTTTAGTGGTGGCTGATTTAGGTGAACTAATTTTTTGCCTGTAACTTATTTAATTTTCTAAAAATATCAAATGTTATCAATTAATTATGAAATTTGGTTTTCTATGGTTATTTTAGGTGGAGATTAATTTAGTAATTTTATTTTAATTAAATAATTAGTGGAAATTTGGGTTCCTTAAGAAAATACATTGTTTGGGAGAAAATTAAACTAATTTTTATAAATATTAGATGATATTGTTTCAAGCTCAATTTTTGTATATAATATACCTAATATATATATTTAATTGTGGTAACAAGAATTTTTTAAATTAAGCATTTTTACTATTTTTTATAATTATTTTGAGTAAAATTGTCAGTTTTACAAAATTGTTGAAATAATTAGTTTTTGATGAAATTAATTAATGAGTCCTATGTCACGCTCCAAATCAGAGAGTTGTAATAGTCCTACCGTGTAAACTAACTTACCTTAGAAGCTAGTCGTCTTGGCTGCTAACGTAGGTATAGCCTATACAAAGCGTTCATCACTCCACTGCTTGGAAGCGCCCTTTTCAGTACTTGGTATGAGTCAACTTGTGGTTTAACTTTTAAAAATAGATTCTTAAAAATAATTTTTACAACTAAAATTTCACTAAAATCCATAAGCTTGTAGAGTATGGAATAAATTTCATTGACTAAAAATTAGGGGTCACTTGAGGAGACCCTATTAGTTTCCTTACAAGTTAATACAACTGATAAACTAAATAGAAACCCGGTTAGGTAAATCTTGAATCTTACTCCCCGATCCCATTCTTTAGCCTTCTAGTAAGTTTATTGGGGAAACTTGCAAAACAACTATAGGGGAATGAGCGACAACTTATTTAGTAAGTGAGATGGAGATAGTAGCACATATCTGATATGAAGAAATCAGGGTTATCAAGCAAGTTTAGTTAGATGCAATGCATGATTAAGCAAATGCCATTGTACGATATTGACCAGTCGTCATGAGATAAGAGAAACTACGCTTGCTCTAATTCAGGTTTCAAGGAGTTTAACACTCACGCTTGTGAATTTGGTCACTAAACTAAGACATGTGCAATGGAGAACATGCTGCTCTCGAAACTACCTTCGAACCATTGATCCTAACCTGGTCGCAACCTCCTCTCCTGTCAATTAGTTCGACTCAGGGTGGGAAGAGGACTATTTTTGTTATCCTTAATGAAGGCATCTGTGTTTGGCCTACACTTCCTTATCATTACCCTTATTGGGTTGCGATGTAAGTCCGGTTAGTGGTTAAGCTGAGTTTGTGTTAGATTACTTTTAGGGTGATCATGTAAATTCAAACAGTCCAAAGAGTGTAACATCATGAAGTAATCAACACATCAGTTGAGCACTCAAATAGCACAACGGTATTAAAGTATACACGCTGCATGTGCATAAGCAACTAACTTATAACCACAAACAAGACATATACTAAGGTCTCCAAGTATTTTTAATAATACTTCAAAGTGCAATGAAACACCAATACTACTTACTTGGATACTGATGCTCATTCTCTTCGTATGTCATTCTCATCTCATCTTTCTTTATTATCCCTAAAGTTTAACATGACATCTTCAGTTTATCTCCAATACATAACATATGTGTTCATTGTGGACATTTAAGTAAATTTCTAATTATGTTAGGCAAGTTTTTCTAAAGTATTTATTAGATATTAGTTAAAAGAAGATACCTTCTGACAAAGGTTCTAACTTGAGACCGATTGTAGACCAGTAGTTTCTAATTCTTAGAAAGTATAATCAAGTGACCTTTTGATCTATTCTTCGACTCCCAATGATCTAATATCAGTACCAATCATCTTCAAACTTCTAGTTGCTATTATATTTTTCATCCTCTATTGAACTACTTTTTTACTGAGGTTCTGACCTAGTCTTGTGGTATGGGTTATTGTCCAAGTGACTTCTGACTTACGTTTTAACTCTGATAAAGGTATGGAATTTATATATAAATTATTAGCTGACCTACTATCGAGTTCCATGTATGGTTAAGAATAACTAATACCAACCAACATTCTGACTCAGTTTTTGACGAAGTTTTTAACCCTCAGTCTAAAGTTAGATTCTTATTACAACTTGTCTTAAGAAATATGATAGTCCTAATATAAGCTACTCTTGGGTGCAGATTCCATTTTCCTAATGTATTCAACATATTCACACCATTTCTGATATAGTTTCTAACCCTGTTGTTACTAATACATCTATCTACTTCACATATACTACACTTGCCCTTTATTTCTAGAAGTGTACACCCGGCATAACTAGTAAGTATCGACTTAAAAGTTCAATCATCCACTTCCTTTCTCTATCATACCATTCATTAGTTTACAAGTATACTAAATACTTGAAAAATTTAACCTTAAATCACCAAATACCTACTTTTACTTATAAATTATCCTTCCTAAATCCATATTAAACCACTTTTAGCTACTATTTGTAAGGAAATTTAAGATATATCATAGTTTTAGAAAATTTCATCAATCTCTTTTAACAAAATACCATGTCCAGCGCACTATTTACATAAAACGGAATTTTCTCAAAAATCTGACAACTTAATTTTAGAAATCCAACCACTCAACATTAAAATATAACATCTTAGGAGTATGTCGATAAAATTTCAAGTCAAAACTATATGGATTGGTCTTTCAAAAATTGAATTGAAAATTGTTGCGTGGGAATTTACATAGGGAAACCAAATTTCATAATTTTTTGTGGTCATTTGCTATTTTTCCTTAATTTTTGACGAAATTGGAAGAGTTTAGTGATTTACCAAAAACATGTACTTTAGCCACCGTGGGGAAGGGAGGGTGTGTTAGCCTACTTTGACGTTGGCCATTCCTTCAGACCATCACTTGGTTTCACACTTAGCTAGTCATCTTCCCTAGTATCACGTAAAACTCTGAATTTGCGACTAAATTTTTCAAATTTTGTTTTTCCCTTTTTCTCTCTATATTTTCCACTTTTTTTTAAGCTAACAAATGATCAAAGTTTGCTCTAGATTGCAAGATGTGATTTAATCTCTCCAATTAAGTGGCTTTTGATTTTTTTTTTTAACCTAAACACATGTGTAAATGGACATACTTACGTGTTAAGAAGCCAAAATCCCATCCCATGCATTCTCAAACTCCTTGCCATGACTCCTATAGCATCTAAATGTCTTTAGTAATTTTATGTTAATTTTCTTATATTTTCCTTTATTTATTTGGTAATATTTATGCATTTTCAAGTATTTATAATAATTATGGGTATGTATATTTATATAATAATTTTACTCGATTTATGTACATGTCCTTTATATAATATTTTATATCCATTATTACTTATATTATTCCTATAATATATCTCTAAGTATTAAGTGTTCGTTAATTTTCGAGACTCAATTCACGCATTACCGATAATAATAATATAGTAAATTTATACGATTTTTGCTATATTTTTAATATTCTATTATATTTTTAAATTTCGAGCTTACACTAATTTCTCGACTAATCTCATGAAGCCCTTTGTAAGCTTCCAACTTAATTGGGTTATTTTCCTAAACGCTCTAAATTAGCTACCGAACCTAGTTACGCCAATACGAGTCTGATACCCTACATGTTTAGACTTTTGGAAGTTTATCATGATATTTGGAATATTTAATTTTTATCTCATACACAAATTTATTTATTTTCCTTAATTTTCCGTAATTTTGAGCTGAAGTCACTATTTTCGTAAAAATAGATATTAGTCAATTTAGTATAATTTATGGTCAATAATTAAACTACATATTTTTGTGAGTCTACCAGATTTTTCTTGAAATTAATTGGGTTTGTATACTATTTATTGTGTATTTCTCTAGTATAAACCTATATATTAACTTAATATGTAATATAGTAATTAGTACTATTGGAATATTTATTAAATCCATGTCAAATGAACACTTTGGGGTATATTAAGGGTTGTTGGACAAGTTTGGAAAGTATGATTTTTAGGTTTTTAGTTTAGTATTAAAGCTTACTTGGGTTAATTATCGAGTTACGATAAATACGGTCGAGTCGTAGTAAGAAAATAATATTTTTGGACTTTGACAATATTGATAGACTTGATTCTTAATATATCTTAATAGTACTCAAAATAACGATTGTTATGATATAAAGTTTACTGAAATTGTATATGGAATGAATAAGACATGGTCAAATGAAGTTTAAAGACACGGTATGGAAAGTTTATGAGAATTTAGGAGGTCATGTTTATGAATAAGATACGGTCAAATGGAGATCATGTTTATATCTTCTTAGGTGTAATAAGTAAGGAAAGACCATGGGTGAAGTTTAGGATTTTGCGCTATTACTAAGCGTAGGTTAGTGGATTTAACCCATGCTTGGAGTAGATATACTGCTACTCATAACACTATATCCTATTAGATGCTGTGTTGATTGAATATGGGTATATCTTGGGTGAACTGATATGCTACTATAGTGGATGCTGATGTGATGATTTTGAATTATAGTAACTATATCTTGGTTAAACTGTTATGCTATTATGTTGGGTGATGATTTGTGCTTATGAATGGTTATACTTACCAAGAAAGTTAAGTGATTGCTAACTTAATCTTTTGGGTATTCACCTAAGTGAGATACTAGAATTTCGTTAGGGCGAGATTGAAAACTAGAATCAGATCACTAAGTTGAATAAAACTGAAAGACTGATTGTGCTGAGTGATATACTTGAGTTGTTATGGCATATCATGGCATGACATGGCATAAAAGAGACCTACGGGTTAGAACTTTCAAAATGAGGCTTCCCAAGTGATCATGGAAAAAGCATGGCTTTATAAACTCAGTTTTTGGAAGCATATAGATTGTATTACTCAAACATTGTGACTATTTTGATAGTCAAATTTGGTAGACTATAGTGTGTGGTCTAATTTGGCAATGTTGCATCTTTGATTTGGTGAACTACAATGGGTAGTCTAATTTTTTTTAAAAAAGTTAGGGATCCTACTCTTAAGTAGCTCCTTATTGTCCTTTTTGATATTGGTGGACTATAGTGTGTAGTCCAATTTGGTGGGGGTCCTACTCCTAGACAGTTCCTTGTTGCCTATAGGTTCCTGGACATTATATCTAGATGCCCAGTTATGTTGCCTAACAGGATGAAAATTGGAAGGGCATATGATATCGGTACCGATACATGCCACGCGCATGAGTATAGTATGTTCTGTTGCTAGCAATAAATGCCTGGTTAGATGAATGCATATGTGAAGTTGAACTCTTAGTTATGGTTGAAATGTTTCAGTTGTGATATGCATTATTGTCTATTATATTTTCTATATTATTTTGTTTGTTATCCACTTTCACTCAGCTTCAGTAGCTAAAGGGATGAAATATTTTATCCTCAGGTTAACATCGGAAGCGTGAAGGGCACAACACTAAGGGGAGGGGGGCGGGGGAGGGGAATATGTACTGAGTGCGTGAGTTGCAGTTAGTGACTTTTGCATGGAACCTGAACTAAGTCAGGAATCTTATTATTGTGAAGATGACAAAAGAAAAAGCTAGTTCATGTTTTGATGTAAATATTATGCTGTATACATAAGTTGTAACAAAATATCTAGTTGAACTCTGATGTAGCAACCCCTTTATTATATAAACAAAGTTGTTTTTGATGAATGAGTTAGTTGAGCTAAGTTTTTAATAGGTATTCCTGTATGATGGTGCATTTCATGCTATGTCAGGATGTAATAGACTTTGACGTCAATAGTGAAAGCCAAGGTAGATTGTTGAAGTAAGGAAGTGAAATTTGAAACTTTAAATGGGACAAAAGCTATTTTTAAAGGAGAATCGACCATTACTAGGCCGGGAGAGATGTGTTTACTTGAGTTGATTTCAAATAAGGGATTTCAAACATGGGTAGAGGTCAAATTGCATGCAACCAAAGCAGATAAAGAGAAGCCCTGACTAGAGGAAATTTAAGTGGTTAATGAGTTTGAAGATGTTTTTCTTAACAAACTTATGAGTTTGCCACCTAAGAGGGAAATTGGTTTTGTCATTAACCTATTGCCAGGTACTGAGCCTATATTTAAAGCCCTTTATAGGATGGCTCCAGTAAAGCTTAAAGAGCTGAAAAAGCATTTGTAAGAGTTACTGAACCAAAGATTTATCAGATGTAGTGTATCTCCATAGGGAGTACCTATGCTGTTTGTAAAAAAGAAGAATGGGTCTATGAGATTGTGCATAGATTACCGAGATTTAAACAAAATAACTATCAAGAACAAGTATCCCTTACCATAGATAGATGACTTGTTTAATCAATTGAGAGATGTTAAAGTCTTTTCCAAAATTGATATGATGTTTGGATAGCATTAATTGAGAATTAAGCTTAAGGATGCTCTTAAGACAGCCTTCAGAATGTGGTATAGACATTATGAGTTGTTGGTGATTCCCTTTGGGTTGACTAATGGATTGGTTGCCTTTATGGACTTGATGAACCACATGTTTCGAGTATTGTTAGTGTAAACACCTCATTTTTGTCCTCCCGTAATTTTAGAGTTTTTAGAATAGGGTAAATGCTTCTAATTTAGAAAAAGCACAAAAAATAGAAAATTTAGAAAAGTACAAAAAAAAAAGAAAGTTTTTTAGATAGTTTAAATAGAGTAGGATTTTTTTTTATCTAGCTTTAGTATTTTTTTGAGCCTTAAATAATTAAAAGAGAAGAGGGATATTAGGCCTAAGCTTAGATTTGAATCCAATCCAGGCCAACCTAATCTATGTGTGCAATTTGATTGCACATATGGATAAGAAAAACCAATAGCTCATCTGGTAAAGTACTTGAACATTAGCATTGCATATGACTTAGAGATCTTGGGTTCAATCTATGGAAGGTGCAAAATGCATATTTTATTTTTCTTTTCTCACTTGGACAATTGTTCATCCCTCATTGGTACATGCATTTATTACGTCACCATGCCATGTCAACGCCATGTCATTGCCATGTCACTTACCATGTTGTCGCCATGTCATGCCACATTGTCACCATGTCATAAGGCACACTCTTATACATATTGGACATATTTTGACACACTTCTACACACAACTTTGTATTTAACATCATAAATTATCTAAGTTTGCCCAGCCTAAATATGGAAGAAAATCATACTATATTCAATATTTTCCATCCTTAACTCAACCATGATACCTATAAATAGGGAATTTCATTTTATTACAAACTATTAACTCATCACTCGTAATCACTTAAATTCATTCACAACGTTACATACTCTCTCTCTACATGGCCCCTTTTTCTAAGATTTGCGTAAGCTAAAGGTTTTCCAAGCTAGGATAAGTTGTACTAGAAACTCCCTACGGTAAGAACTTTCCAACCCGACCTAATCGCTCTAGCACCTAGCTCCAACCCGTATAAACTCCAGCTTGGCCTAGCTTTGCTTTGGTTTTTGATTTGTATTTTGTTCTTTATATTTTGTATTTTTTAATTTATTTTTGTAACATCATACTTTTTCTTTTTCTTTTTCTTTTTTATTGTTGTTGTTGTTGTTGTTGTTATGATTATATTCTATTTGTAATTGTAAAAATAAAACAAAAAAAAAAAGAAAAAAAAAGAAGAAAAAGGCCTATTTTGTTTGGTTTACTTATTTTTACGTTTTATTTAGAAATATACAATAAAAATAAAAATAATAAAAAATTTAAAAAAAGATAATAATAACAATAATGATAATAATAATAATAATAATAATAATAATAATAATGAAAAACAAAGATGTCCTCTTAAAAAAAAAACAAGTATCTTTTCTATAATTCAAACACCTTTGTAATAATTTAGGTTTTTTTTTTTCCATTGTTTAGGCTTCTTTTTTATAATTAAATATTTTTTCCATGGTTTAGGCTTCTTACATATAATTATGCATTTTTTTTATGATTTAGGTATCTTTTTTATAGTTAAGCTTGTTAGCCATGGTAATTGTGTATTCCATGAAAAGTTGTATTTATGTATTTTAGGATTTTTTAAAAAAGTTTTATCACTTAGAATTTTTTTTTGAATAAATAAAAATAAATGCACCTTTTTTCAAAAATTAGGATATTTTAAAATTTTCTCAAAAAATAAAATCTTCAAATTAGGACCCTTTTCTCTTAGGTATTTTTCTTAAATAAAATGAAATGTTTAAGAGATGTAAACTCAATCACTTCCCAAATTTACAATCAACTAACCCACTTAAATATTTTCGAAATGAACTACAAAAGTCAAATCCTGAATAGTAGGTATGTAGGTGCTCGTACGCAAAGACGAGGCAGTTGAAAATATTGAAAATTTTCTTTTTTCATTTTTTGTTAATATTTGTTTGATTTATCTTTTTTGTAGATTCAATTTTATTTGCTTATTTGCATGTGAATAATTTTTTTAAGGATATATTGAAAAGTAAATCTAAATCTGGAAAGTTAAAAGTGGTACCCATTAAGGGTTTAAAAAGATTAACCCTTGAACTTAAATCTTTGGTTTTTAAAAAACCTTTTTTTTTTCCTTCAATTGGTTTTTTATGCAACCCATTATCTGGATTAAAATCAATCCACCCAATTGGTTTTAATCTAAACCTTTTCCTAACTTCGGTTTGGTGGCGACTCCATGTATTTTTCAAAACATGTTTAAAAACCAAGTTTTTTCTTAACTTCTAATCGAGGGTTAATATTAAATGGGTTAGGGTTTAATACTAATTAGGTTAAGGAAAATAATAAAAATTGAGAAAAATCAGGCTTGATAGTTTTGCAACTCCACTAATAGTATTAAATGGGATGGTTTAGTGGGGGGTGGTGGTGGTGTGCATTGTGTATGCTCTAGGTGCTGTGTTATAACTACTGCCCACTTAAGCTTTGATTTGATTGATGAACCATTTCCTTGAGAACGTGTAAGGTTATAGAGCTTAAAGACCTTTATCACTTACCTCGATTACATATACAACTTTTAGACTTGCAAATAAATAATAATGAGGCATGTCACATACAAAATGTTAGAACTTTATCGGAATTCCATTATACCATAGAAAAGGTTCTAATATACTTTCCCAATACCTTTTGTATAGGATTTTTCCATTATAAAATTGTAATTTCCTTGTAAATTTAGTATAAATAATACTCTTATGTAACATTTCAATTTCCTTATATTATAATAATGGAATTTCGGTAAGGTCTCAACCTTAAACCCTTTTATATTGTCACATTACTATTTAGTCGCCAGTCCTTTGCAGCTGCATTTGTGTGCCCTCATGTTTTCTTGTCTTATCTTTTTTTTTTTTTTTTCAAATCAAAAGGGTTTTCCTATATATTGTAAAATAATTTTCTGGTTAAGTTACCATCTTAGAATAAGGCTGTTAAATGTATGCTTGTAGATTAAGTTAGTTAGCCTTTTTAATAATTAAAAACCTCATAACTTGTAAATAGTCTTCCTTACTTTAATAGAGAATTGGACTTAGTCCATTAACTTTTTCCTTTCCTATTTGTAAATTCATTACTTTGTAGATTGTCATAGGTCCTCTAATTCATAAATATCCAAAATCGTTCCCATGTACAAATTCTTTGAGTTATAAATATTCTTTTCCCTTTTGGCTTTTAATCAATCACCTTTCTTATATCTCTCTTATCTCTTGTAAAATAATCATTCCCTACCCTTGTCAATAATCAATAGTCAACTTTAGATATCAGATAATCCATAAAATTCTTGCAAGTAACCCTTTAAATACTCATAGGATGTAAATATTCTTCATTAGTAGATTAGGGTTGTACTTTTATCCTTGTTTTTCTTTTCTACTATCTCACTTTCAAATTAAAAGTTTCCTAATAAAAAGGGGGAAAGAAAAAACTTTTTGAGGATTGCTAACAAGGACGGATTCTTACTAGGAATTCTTCAAAACAATGGCCAACCAAAGAAATGGCAACAGCAACGTTAACCCTGAGATCATTGATCCTACTAAGCTAAGGTTTCATTCCTTGGAGCAAACTATGGAAAAAAATCACAGATTAGTTGAATTTCCTTGTTAATAGTATTGCTTTACTTAAAGCCACATTAAATGAAGAGCACTCCAGGGCCTGCTGTAGAAAGAATATTGGGGCTCCACCCTTGGAAGTGGAAGAGAACTATCTAAAAGCGAATCCAACTTTTTAGTCCTTTGAATCAGAAGAGGTCTATTCGAAAGTTAACCTAACTTTTGAGCCTAACACATATTCATTTCCAATCAATACAAAACCAATTAACTCTAAGGCTAACCAAGACAGTTTAAAAGAATTGGAGAGGAAGATAACCCAACAGATCACTGAGAAAATGAGGATGCTCGGAGGATATGATGGATTCGAGTAGATTGGGATTGTTGACCTTTCTGCATTTGATGTTAAGGCCTACTTAGAAAAATTCAAAGTATTAGAGTTTGAGAAGTACAATGGGATTGGATGCCTAAAGTTACTCATTAGATTATACATTTACAAGATGAGCAAATATGTTTAAAATGATCAACTCATGGTATAAACTTTTCAGGACTGTTTGGTAGGGCCTACATTAACTTGGTATGCTCAGCTCGATCTTAGCTACATAAATGCTTAGGAGAGGTTAGCTCGAGCATTTTATGAGCAGTATAAGTTCAACACTGAGATAGCTCCCTCAATTTGGGACTTATGTACACTAAGTAAGAAAAATGATGAATCTTTTAAAGAATATGTGCAAAGGTGGAGGGTCATGGTAGCTAGAATCATTCCTTTACTGCTAGAGAAAGACTTGACATGTGCATTCATTAACACATTAGATGAGCCATATTATGGACATCTTTTGGGGAATATAACCTCTAGCTTTACAGATGTTATGGTGGAAGGGGGTAGAATTGAGGAAGCTTTATGAGTCAAAATATTAGAAGGTTTAAAACAAAAGAAAGGGCTTCTAGAATCATCACAAAAGAGTGTTGTTAATGTGATAAGTCTTGAAGGACGTACCATAAAGTCTAAGTCTAATGACCCAAGAGGTAGCCAAAGGCCCATGTAGGCCTAGAAGACCTAAGGAAGACATTTCACTCCAATTCCTATCACTCTTTCTCAAGCCTTTCATCAGCTAAGAGAAGCAAATATCTTAGATTGTGAGGCTCCCAAACCAGGATATAGGCTTAGGAATGGATATCTGGAGGTGCAATGTGATTATCACATGGGGCAGAAGGGTCACTCCATAGACACTTGTTGGAGGCTAAAAAAAAAGATTCAAGATTTGATTGACATAGGGCTAGTGCAATTAGACTCCATGTAAAGTGTTGAAGGGCTCCAATAATTCTTCATGAGAGTTAGCTTTTCTTTATACTTTGGAACACGTTAAGATCATTGAAAATAAGAAGTTCATATTTGAATAAGCTAATGTTTAGAGCATGAATAAGTTGTTATCTCATTAAATGATAGGTTTAGAATGAAAAGAGACAAACCTTATTCCAAATACCAACACCGAAACACTTTGAGAGTTGAGTGATATCATTGCAAGGCTATTAGGCTCGTTCCTTAAAGGAGGTTCGTCTTGAATTTGATATGCGAATCAAAATGAAGATAGGATTCATTTTTTTAATATCTTAAATACAAAATCCCTTGCCAGCCCCGTTGAGCCTTGTTAATGAAGTAGTTCAAAAATTAAACCTCGTTAAGAACTACCCTACAACGGGGTAATCTGGAGGTTAAGGTCATTAAAAAGGGAGAAAAGGTTAAAACTAATTTGTGCTTGCTCTAGTTGCATGAATTCAACTGTAATTTTCATCATTAATAACTTATTTCCTTTGAAATGGAGAAGTGCCTATATCCTAAACACTATACACTTGGAGCTATAAGCTAAAAGAAGGAATGATCACCTCTATCTTAAGTCAAAATTAAAAAAGAAAAAAAAAAGAAAGGAAAGAAAAAAGAGGAAAAATGAGAAAATTTGAAATGAAAAATGAAAAGTTTGCTTAAGAGATAAATCTGTGCAAATAAGGTAATCAAGTTTAGAGCCCTAAAGCCCAAAAGAATATGGGGCACAGAAACCCATTCTTGAGTTAAGACCCACATTTCAAATAAAGACCCCAAAAACATAATAAAAAAAATTAAGCTTGAAAGAAGTTGGGGCAAATACCAAAATTTCCCCCCAAAATTTATGATCTCTAAAGAAATTGCAACTGACGCATAGCTCATGGCTTGCCTACAATTCCACCCTTCCTTAAAGGCCCTTTTGATTAAAGGAAATAACTTATCCTTAGTAAAAGTTATATTTGAAACTGGGGCAAGCATGACTTTAGTTTTCCTAAAGAGTTCTTGATTTGCAAACCTAGGATGGTTAGATGAATACATTCTTTCAAAAAGACCTGCACATTATTATCTATTTGTTTAAACCAATGACCAAACCTTCATTATATTACAATCCTAAAAGGACCTAACAAATTGATCATTATGTATCACTTGCAAGACGAACCATAATTTTTTGGAATTGTGGTATAGGGTGAAACTTAAGTCGAAAGTACAAGGAAGTCCTCTTTGACTAAACCAATCATATATGAGTGTAGATACCTAATTTTTGCTCTCTTTATTTTTATTATTTATCTTTTCTCAATAAGCCATAAAATTAGGGAAAACATAAAAAAAAAGGAAATTAAAGAAAACCCAAAAAATTAAGAAAATTAGAAAAAAATAAAAAAATTCAAAAATAAGAAAAAGCACAAAAAAATAAAAAATTTTAGAAAGGAAACCTAAAAAGATAAAAAAGTTTAGAAAATAAAGTTTAAAAATTTAGAAAATTGAAAAATTACAAAAAATTAGAGAAGTTGAAAAAAAATAAAAGATTTTAGAAAATAACATTTTATTAGGGTAGATTTTTTATTTTTTAATTAGATTTAGAAATTGGACTGTTGAACTTGGACTTAAATTTAAATCTAATCAAGGTTGATTAAGTTTATATGTGTAATTTAGTTGCACATATGGACAAGACACAGGCCAACGGCCTATTGATTAAGCATATGGACTTGGTTTGGGCATTGAGTGTGAGGTCTTGTGTTCGAATCTTGACAAAGGTAGGGAGGCTTTTTTCTTATTTTTTGTATTTTATCAGATCAGAGACTACCACGTGTTAGGATCTGATTATGCCACGTGTCCGGACACGTGGCAAGTTGGGATTGGACGTGGTGCTACGTGGCATGCCACGTCAACCTCCACATGTCACGTAATGACACGTGGCGCATCGGGGTTGGTTGGTACAGCTGATATGGTACCATGTCAGTGCCACGTTAGCGTTACGTTAGCGTCATGTTAGCTCATTTTCCCCTCCCCTTCTTTCCTTTTCCCTTCATTTTCCTCTCTTTCCTTTGTTTTTCTCCAAGATTCCTGCACATTCCTCCTTAGATAGCCAATTTCAATGCAATTTTTGAACTTCTTCTTATTGCAATTTTGTTAAATCAATGAAGAAATTGCAAATTAGACATAGCTTACTATGAATCGAACCTATTAACGCATCCAAATACAATCAAAGGAGCATTCAATTTGAGCTCCAAAAATTGGAAATAACTGATTTTCTAGGCATTCTTCATTAAATCTGAATTCAAGCCTTCTAAGTTTTTGGGATCGATTTGAGTATAAAAGGGGGTTGGAGGAGCTCATAGAACCACACATAACCTCGAACAACTGCTTAAAACACCCTCTCTCTCACTCTCACAAACTTTCTCTCTCTAACTTACTTTCTCTCTCTCTCTCTTTGAATGCCTCTCTCTAGCTACTCTCGAGCCAAGCCACTACTGTGGTCGAGTCCCCCGTAGCTTAGGCACCTTAACCTAACCTCTCTCGATTGTCACTGTGCCCTTTAGCAGTACCATCAGTAATCACCATCCAAACCCTACGCACTATAGTTACCCTTTCTCGAACCACCACCTTCGACCTTCTTCAAGTTAAACCAACCCCATTATGATGCTCTTCAACCTTAAGAACCCCTAGCCTAACCAATCACACACACTTAGTAGCCACCTTTGGAGTTCCCCAAGAATTGCCGCTACTGCTCCTCTCTGACAACCACCCAAATGGCTCTAAAATGCTATGGCGTTGAATCTACCCCCCATAATCCTAATTCAAAATACATAAATCCCCTTTCCTCTACCTGATTCAATAACCAAATTGCCTAAAACACGCCATGTAACATCACTTGTTAAAAAACACTTTCATTGGCCACATCAAGCTTAAGTGGGGATCGCCTAATCAACCCTGAGTAGTGGTTACACTACAACACCCGGAGCCTACATAATGGCCCCTCATCTTAAGGTCCTAAGACGGTCCGAGTTCGACCTTATCTATCGTGCATTTATGGTACATAAAATAAATTTTGCCTAAATTAAATAAATAAAACTAAACCTATAAAGAAAATGTTAGTATAAGCATGGTATAAACAAAGGGCGAATAAGTAAATAAATGACACAAAGGTAGTTGTTTAGGGATTAATTTTAATTTTGGAAAGTTGAATGGTTAACCCTCTTGACAATCCCCAATGGAGTTGTCAAGTTGTCGAGCCTAGTTTTTCGCCCTCTTGGTTCTTTAAAAATTAAGTTTTGTCTAAACCGATCAATATTAAACCCTACCTATCGATCCTCGCCTAAGGTTTAAAGAAGACTATTTTTTAAATTTGAAAACAACTTTGGAGTTAGGAAAAATAGTTAAGTTATAATCAATTGGGTGGATTGGTTATAACTCAGCTACTAGTCTGCGAAAAAAACCAATATTTGAAATAGTTTTTTTGAAAACCAGAGATTTAGGTTAGGGGCTTAAAGATTTAAACCCTTATAGGTACCATTAACTTTCCATAATTAGAATTAAACTTAAAAATCACCTTTTAGTTTTAAAAGACAAAAATTGGTTATTGATTACTCTAATTAGATAAACAAAATAATCTAAACTAAAAAAAAAAAGAAGGGAAATTAGGTTTTTTCATTTTTTGCCGTCACCTTGTTGATGTCTACGCATCCGCTATTCGGGGTCAGACGTACGTAGTTTTTTTAATGAAAACTTTCGTGAGTTGTTAGTTTTAATTCTAGAAAATAATCGAGTTTACATTTTTATTCAATTTGATTCATTTAAGAAAATTTATAAAAGGGGTCTTAAATTGGATTTTATTTTCAAAAATTCTAAATGATCTTAATTTGGAAAATGATTGATTTATTTTCATTTCATTTTTGGAAAATCAATTTTTCTAAGTGACCAAACAATTTTATTTACTATCTTACTTATTTTATTTTATCACTCAATTTATTTATTCCTTGATTTCCCTAGTAATTTTCACGTATTGTAAATGTAGAATTACTATAAATAGGTTTTGTCGTTATCAGACGATCTTGTAACATAGTTTCTCTTTTGTAACCTAAAAATGGCCTATTCATTATCAAACTCTGTCTACTTTAAGGAAAAAATTGTAAGCAAGCCTATCTACCTTAAACCCATCCTAAACCAATGGTTACAACACTTCAATCCAAGGGAATAGAGACCATCTTCAGTAAGATTAGGCCTATTCTATCACTTCCTAAAGTAAAGATAGAGATTAATTTGATTAGGGCTTTGACTAACTTTTGGGAACCTAAAGAAGTGGCTTTTTGAGTTGGGCCCCACTTGATTAGCCTAACACTTGAAGAATACATCTAATTACTTCAAGCCCCCTCTTTGGAAAGCATATACACCCCAAATTTGGAAATGGATCCTATGAATGCCTTCTCAAGATGCTTGGGTATTAGAAAAACGGAAGTGAACAAAGCCCTCAAAAGTTGTAACGTTAACTGCATCAAACTAAAGGACTTAAAAGCATGGTTCACCATGAACCAAAATCCAACCAATGGGGTATCTTCTATGGCAATCTCAAAGGTTGGGGATAGAGCAAAATAAAGGCCTTTATCTTGGCTACATTCGAGACCCTCCTATTCCCTAATGGAAAGTTCCTTATTCATTTTAAGGTTGCTAAGTTAGTGAGTTAATTTCTTGAAGGCAAATCGTATGTCTCGATTCTCCTGGCAGAATAGATCAAAAGCCTTAGTATTTTAAGAGAAAAGAATGATGGTGCACTAAAGACCAGCATGGCGTTATTGACAGTATGGTTTATGAGCTACTTGAAATGTTATAGGCTTAACCTAATCCGAGGAGAGTTTGCTCATAACATCGATCTAATCGATTCATTCGTTGATAAAGTCCATCTCCTAAAAGGAAAAACCACATACTACTGGGTAAAAGTATTGAGAAATTTCCAAGTTGCTGATATCTTATGGATAGTATGATGGAGTAACTTCAAAAGGGTAATCCTAGTTTGCAAAAATTATCAAGCGATACCCCTAATTGGGATGAAGTTATGCACATGCTATTACCCTAACAACATGATCAGACAATTCAAAGGTATCTTGGATATAGTTTATAGACCTCTATTGGATATCATGACCTTGGATTATGAAGATCTTCAGATTTCATTGCCACAAAAAATGTCTAAACTGAAATCAATCAAAGAGTTATGGGAAACAAAGACTGTTAGCCTAAACATCGATTTAGGAGAATGGCTAGGAGAAGCAGACAAGCACCGAGTTACCAAAGAATATTTGTATGATAAGCTCCATAAGGTTGGGGAGATCTAGTATCGAGCACCAAAGGTCATCCAGCCTACAGTAGCTGAACCAGATCTTGAAGTCAAGACCTACATGGACTAATTATAAGGCTGAGTAGAAATAATCTATGAAGAACGAGACATGTGGGAAGATTTCTTTCAGGAATCAAAACAATGTTCTAGGGCCTTGGAACATCAATTGAGGATGACCTAAAAGAAGCTTAAAGAATTTGAGGAAATGAAAGAGCCTAATTCAGGAAAAAGGAAAAGAGCACCAGTAGGGTCTAGTAAGTAGAAAAGGGGAACGCCTGCAAATGTCAGAAGAACATTCAGTGATAGGAATAATCTTTTTGAATGTATATTCCTTTTTCAAATAATGTAAAAGGAAAACTCCAAAAAGCTACAAAAAATAAATAAATAAAATCACCATCTTGCTGGTTATTAGTCAATTCTACCTTTTTGCATCCATGTGCCATGCATTTCTTAGTTTCTCATTTATCCCTTTCAAAATATTAGTATACCGACTTGTTGAAAAGTGATCTTATCTAGGTCACCAAGGTAGCTCCCAAATGTCAAACCTTCTAGAGAAGTCTTATCAGAATTTGCTCAAAAACTACAATGGCTAATCAAAGAAACAACAACAACAACACTAACAATGGAAATGGCAAACCCGAGGTTACTGACCCCACTAAGCTGAGGTTCCAATCTTTAGAACGAACAGTGGGAAAGATTGCAGATCAACTGAGCTTTCTTGCTGAAAGCACCTCTCTACTTAGGTCCACGACTCCATCAAATGAAGAGAGTTCCAAAGCCCGATATGGAAAGAATATTGAGGCCCCACCCCTCGAAATAGAAGAAGCCTACCCTAAAGTTAATTAGGGTTTTGAATCCTTTAAAATAGAAGGGGTATTTCCAAAGACTAACCCAACTTTTGAGCTGAATACTTACTTATTCCTAATCAACCTAAAGCTTGAAGCTGACCAAGACAGAATGAAAGAGCTTGAGAAGCGGCTAACTCAATAAATTACTAAGAAAATGAAAATGCTCAAGGAGTATGATGGATTCGAGCACGCCGGCATAACAAAATTCTCTACCTATGATTATGGAAGCTTCCTAGAAAAGTTCAAAGTACCCAACTTTGAAAAATACAATGGGATTGGATGTCCCAAGTTGCACACCTGGTTGTATGTACGCACGATGGGCAAATATGTATAGTATGACCAGCTTATGGTCTAAACCTTTCAAGACAGCTTAATTAGCCCCACCTTGACCTGGAATGCCTAGTTGGACTTGAATCAGGTGAATACATGGGAGAAGCTGGCCAGAATGTTCTATGAGTAATATAGATTTAATGTTGAAGTGGCACCAAACATGATGGATTTGGTTGCCCTAAGGAAGAGGCACAATGAATCCTTCAAAGACTATGCCTAAAGGTAGAGGTCCCTAGCTGCAAGGGTATCTACCCTCATGATTGAGAAATAGGTGATCGTAACTTTTATTAACACTCTTGAGAGGCCATATTTTGCTCACCTGATTGGATAAGCCTCTTCTAGCTTTGCAGAAGTAGTAATAACAGGGTATCAAATTGAAAGTGTCATTTCCTCTAGCAAGCTATAAGAGACAGTAGATAGAAGACTACCCTCTACTAAACCTACCCCCAGCAAGCCTAGAGAGGTTGCTGTCAGCATGGTCAATTCGAATGTTAGGCTTAACTCCTGAGTCTCTTTTATGTCAAATCCCCCACTAACTCAACAACAGTATAGAAGCCAACTACAGGTTAGCAAAACACCGAGGTAGTTCACCAGAATAACCATTCCACTCAGTCAGGTACTTGAAAAGCTGAGGAGAGATAATCTGCTCTATTTTGATCCCAATGTAAGATGTTAGTATCATCTAGGGTAGGTAGGCCATTCAACTGACTCATGCTGGAGGTTGAAAAATAAAATGCAAGACTTAATTGATGAAGGTATAGTATAACTGGATTTAGTGGAGGCTCTTACTCCAAATGTCAACAACAACCCCTTACCAAACCTTGGGCCCATCATTAATATGATATCTAACCACTTAGAGCCTGCCATCAACATGACCAATCCCAACCGAGAACCTAAAGTTTATAGATTCTACAAAAAAGAGGAGAAGCAAATTACACAAACTAAAAGGTACACCTTCCATGTACTTGTGGCTTGCTAAAATTATAAAACTGCCCCTCTCAACTACTAGGCAATAAACCAGGGGTAGTCAAGCTCACTTATAGGGGGGATTACTCGCTTCGGTAGAATCTATAATCCGAAGGAAGACTTGAAAAAGAAGGTCGTGCTGGAAATGCCAAGCACTAAACAAGTTGAGCATTAAGAAGGATTGATTGCCTTCACTAAGATGATCAAGTCTAGCAAGTATAAAATAATGGATCAATTCGCTAAGACTTAAGCATAAATATCCCTCATGAGTCTACTAATGGCATCGGACCTACATCGAGAAGCTTTGTTCAGAACGCTAAAAGAAGTCAAGGTCCCTTATGAAATCCTGATTGAAAGGATTGGCTCTGTTACTAATTCCATCCTCCCTATGGATCAAATTTCCTTCTCTGTAGAGCAACTGGGTAAAGAAGGTAACTAGTACACAAAGCCTTTGTTCAACATAGTGAGGATAAATAACATCATCACAATAAGAGTCCTCATCGACAACAAGTCATCTCTAAATGTCTGTCTTCTGGCCACCTTGGATTTATTGGGCACTGATACAACCACTATCAAACCGAGTTCAACAATAGTAAGAGCTTTTGATAGATCTAGGAGAGAAATAATAGGGGAGATTGACTTACTAGTTGATATCGGCCTACAAGCATTCAACATCCTATTCCAAGTTTTGGACATTTCGAAGACCTTCAATCTGTTATTGGGAAAGCCTTGGATACATTCAGAAGGGGCCATACTGTTAACTCTTCACTAAAAAGTTAAGTTCAACTCCAACGGCCAGGTCATCACAATTTTGGGTGACCAAGATTATGAAATCTATAAAGGGATGTCCATATCCTATATTGGTACTGAAGAACAAGAGGACTTTAGACTCCAAATGTTTAATAAGGTGTGCATGATCACCAATCAACAGAAGGATGGGAGGTCAAAATTCAAAGAAGGCCAGTTTGGGACCTATGGGCTAGGATACATTTTGAATCCAATGGAAGTGTTATAGAGAATGCAAACCAGCGGTAGAAAAGGTGATAGGTTTTATCACACTCCAATGACCTTCCCTCCATTGTCAAAAACTTTCATTCGGATAGAAGCTTAGAACTTAAGCCTACCAAAGAAGGCACTTTCGATAGAAATGAAGGGGTTGGCCAATCCAACAAATCCTAGCACTTGAATAATTGGTTCTCCGTCCCTGTGAATAGTAATAAGTCTTCCCTAGGGTAAAGGATGAATCACGATCTAGTATTTTATGGAATTTTGTAATCAATTACCTTTGCTCTTCAAATGATTGTACTTGAAAGAGAGCTCCCTTAAATAAAATCAGTTTCTTTTCCCTTTACTCCTGCCTTAGTTATACTCTTCCTTTTACATACTTTTCTTTTTCTCTAGATCCAACGATTTGAATAAGGGCCATGGATACCTCACACAAATAGGTGATGAAAATATTGATATCAATTTCGGCCCTATAGGGTTAGTCGTTGGGAGTGATGTAAATAACGATAATGGCATGCAAGAAAGCTGGTAGAAACATGAAATGAGTAGAATTTCCATTAACGAGCCAACCAGGATAATTAATGTCGGGACTAATGACAACCCTAAGGTATTGAAGATTGGGGGAAATTCGAAAGAAGATCAAAAGGTAGATATGACCACATTACTATTCGAATACCAAGATGTATTTGCATGGTCTTATGAAGACATGCCCAGATTAGATCCGTCAATCGTAGTCCATCGTTTACCCATACGAGAAGATGTCAAACCTAAGAAACAAAAGTTAAGAAGATTTTGATCGGACGTTCTATTGAAAATCAAGGAAGAAGTCAAAAAATTACTGGAGATCGGTTTTATTGAGGTATTTGATTATCCCCAGTGGGTGGCTAACATCGAGTCCGTAACAAAGAAGAATGGAAAAGTCAGAGTATGTGTGGACTTTCGAGACCTTAATTAAGCAACCCCTAAAGATAATTTTCCTTTACCCCATATCAATGTCTTGGTCAATAACACAGCCGTAAATCATCTTTTCTCTTTCATGGATGGATTTTCCAGGTATAATCAAATTTGAATGGCTGAAGAAGATAAAGCAAAGATGACATTCATCACAACTTGGGGTACGTTTTGCTACAAATTAATGCCTTTCGGACTCAAAAATACTAAGGTAACTTATTAGAGGGCTATGGTAGTAATCTTTCATGACATGTTGCACAAAGAGGTTGAAGCATATGTTGATGATATGATTGCTAAATCTAAAGAAGGAGAAAATCATAGGGAAAATTTGAGGAGATTGTTTGATAGGTTGAGAAAATTCTAATTGAAGCTCAACCTAAAGAAATGTACTTTCGGAGTGACTTCAGGAAAATTATTAGGTTTTATAATTAGCCAAAGGGCCATCAAGGTGGACCTTGATAAAGTCAAAGTGATAGCTAAGTTACCTCCGCCATGTACACTCAAAGAAATCAGAGGTTTGTTAGGCCCTAAACTATATGGCTCGATTCATATCTTAACTCACAGACAAGTGTCTTCCTTTGTTTAAGTTGTTAAGAAAGAATGCCAAGATCAACTGGGACGATGAGTACGAGTAGGCCTTTACAACAATCAAACAATACTTCATAAACTGTCCAATTCTAGTATCTCCAAAACCTGGGAAGCCTTTTTAACTATACTTAGCAAAATTACCAGAGTCCATAGGGTGTATGCTTAGCTAGAAAGATGAGGAAGGGAAGGAAAAAGCTGTATACTACTTAAGCAAGATATTCGCTAAAGGGGAGCAAAAATATTTAGAAATTTTGTGCTTTAGTCTGGGTAATGCATTGGCTTAAACAATACACACTCTACTACTAGGTTGAATTGCTGACTTAACACAATCCCCTAAAGTACTTGGCTAACAAACTGGCCATAATTGGTAGAATCTCAAAGTGGCAAATGTTGCTATCAGAGTTTGACATTACGTACGTAAACTAGAATTCAGTCAAGGGGCAAGCTTTAGCAGATCAATTAGCAAAAAATCCCTCCGATAGTACTCCATAAGAGGTACAAGTCAATTTCCTTAATGAGGACGTCTTAGTGGTTAAGGGAAATTCTGATAAAGGAGAAAATGACGAGACACCAAAATGGAAAATGTTCTTTAATGGTACAGCCAATGTGTCTGGGTGTGGAATTGGGGTAACACTAATATCTCCTAAAGGTACTCAATATCCTATGGCCATAAGGCTTGTTTTTCCATATACTAATAATATTGCTGAGTATGAAGCATGCATCATGGGACTCAAGATGACCCTAGATAAAGACATTTAAGAATTGGAAGTGTATGGGGACTCTTTACTCATTATTGGCTAAGCCTAGAGAGAGTACAAAACTAAAGATTCCAAGTTGATGTCTTATCACCGACACTTGACTAAATTGACGAAGAATTTCAAAGAAATCACTTTCAATCACGTACTAAGGACTCAGAATCAATTTGCTGATGTCTTAGCTACACTAGCATCTATGATCTAGATATTTGGTGGAGTTAAGATTCAACCTCTTACTATTGAAATTGAAGACAAGCCTGCCTTTTGCCTAACAATTGAGGGTATGAATGACCAAAAACCTTAGTACCATGATGTTAAGATGTTCCTACAACAAGATATATACCTTGAAGAAGCCAGGAAAAAAGATAGAAAGATGATTAGGAGATTGGCCACTCAATTCTTAGTAAGTGAGTCCACTTTATATTGGTGCTCATTTGACGATATACTCTTAAGATGTGTGGATGACAAAGAGGCTGAGAAGTTAATGAAAGAAGTGCATGAAGGAGTATGTGGCCTTAAAAGGAATGGATATATGCTGGCGAAGAAAATTATGAGGCTAGGGTGTTATTGGTCAACAATAGAAAGTGATTGTATCAAACACATTAGGCATTGTCACTTATGTTAAGTTTATGTAAATAAGATAAATGCCTTGCCTCAAGAATTACATGCCCTTTCAGTACCATGGCCTTTCTCAATGTGGGGCATAGATATCGTTGGCCTGATCACTCCAAAAGCATCCAATGGGCATCGCTTCATACTAGTTGCCATTGACTACTTCTGTAAATGGGTTGAAGCTTCGTCTTACTCGAGCGTTACTAAAGAGGTTATAGTTAAGTTCATCAAAAGAGACATTTTGGCCCGATATAGGACTTTAGAAACAATCATCACTGATAATAGCACCAATCTCAACAACAAGCTTATGTTAGAATTGTGTCGATAGTTCCGGATCATTAACAGGAAATGTACTCCTTATTGACCCCAAATGAATGAAGCTGTTGAAGTAGCCAACAAAAACCTCAAAAGAATAATTGAAAAAATGGCTGTTACATATAAGGATTGGCATAAGATGTAACTCTTCGTATTGATGGCCTATCAGACTTCCATTAGATCGTCGATTGGGGCAATACTGTACTCTTTAGTATACATCATTGAAGCAGTGTTACTAGTTAAAGTTGAGATCCCATCACTTAGGGTACTATTAGAAACTCAGTTGGATGAAGCCAATTGGGTAAAGAAACACAATGAGTAGCTGAATCTGATTGATGAAAGGAGATTGACAGCTTTGTGTCATAATCAGTGTTATCAATAAAGAATGGCTTGGGCCTTTAACAAAAGGATATAACCTCGGAACCTCAAAGAAGGAGATTTGGTGTTGAGAAAAGCTCTCCCCAATGCACAAGACTCCAGAGGGAAATTTGCTCCCAATTACGGAGGTCCTTATGTTGTGAAGCGAGTATTATCGGGAGGGGCTTTGATTTTGTCCCAAATGGATGGTTTAGATTTAAGAAACCTTATAAATACCGACACTGTAAAATTGTACTATCCTTAAGAAGTCAGTGGGAATTTTACTCAAAAAACGAAAATGCTACTCATTTTGAACATCATTGTGGTCTAATTTTCATTATCTATAAGCAAATTTGGTATCCTTGGCTGTTGTTGTCGTTAAAATAATCATCCTCCCCATGGAAAGGTCCAATTCCCTTTACTTCATTTAAATCGAACCCATACACTGCAAACATGAGAGGAGTTAAGGAACGAGATTTAAAACATTAGTAATTAACAAAATTCTTTAAAATACTTTGTTACGGATTGATTCCCCTTGATGGGGAGTTTTATTGTTTTTTTTTAGAGGAATGTGAAACCCAAGTAAGCAGTCACACCAAATGATAATAAGGCTTTTGGTTCATAAAAGTTCTAAAGAGACAAAAATAGTGGGTGGCTTTCTGTATCGAGTTAATTTCCATGATTTCTCCAAAAGAGCCAACGAAGTTTTGAACATTCTACATCAAGAACATCCAGGTTGATAATAAGGGACTAAAACATGAGTCTATGATTTTTTATGGGGCTTCTCAAAAAAGGTTTGGCAGTTTGGGAACTATCGACAAAGACCAAGTAAGTATTTCCACACAATGTTAGCTCACCAATTTTTGAATTTTGCACTTGCATTTAGACTAGTTTTTTTACTACCAACAGTCTTTTTGAACCAACCCATAAGACATTCACTTTCTGCATTTAGTGTTTAGCTAACCTTCGAAGACGTGATCTTAACTCAGTCTCTTTTCCAAATTCTTTAAGCAAGCCCATGAGGCATTTTTGTTTCAAGCAAACCCATAGGGCACTCCCTTCATCACCAAGTTTCTTTTTAACAAGCCCGTAGGATCATTCTCCTTCATAGGATTTTCTCAAGCAAGCCTATAGGGTACTTCCACTCTATTTAGTAAATTTTTCTCAAGCATGTCCATAGGACACTTCCTTTCACCAAGTTTTCTCTTAGGAAGCCTGTAGGGCACTTCTCTTCATTTGTTCCTTAAAGTACAATATTAAGATCAGTTTTGGGTTGCTAATCCCCGAGAGACACCTTCGCCTAGGTTAGTGAGCCTTGTGAGGCACGGTCAAGTTTTAGATCGATCTTAGCTTAGGATTGCTAGTCCTTGAGAGATGCTCCTACTTAGGTCAGTGAGTCTTGTAAGGCACGGCCAGGTTTTAGATCGATCCCAGCTTAGGGTTGCTAGTCCTTGAGAGACGCTCTTGCCTAGGTTAGTGAGCCTTGTAAGGTACAGCCAGGTTTTAGATCGATTCTAGCTTAGGATTGCTAGTCTTCAAGAGATGCTCCCGCTTGGGTTAGTAAGCTTTGTGAAGCGTAGCTAGGTTTTAGATTGATCCCAGCTTAAAGTTGCTAGTCCCCAAGAGATGCTCCCACCTAAGTTAATGAGCCTTGTGAGGTACGGCCAAGTTTTAGATCGATCCCAGCTTAGGGTTGCTAGTCCCCGAGAGTTGCTCTCGCCTAGGTTAGTGAGCCTTATGAGGCATGGCTAAGTTTTAGATCGATCCCAGTTTAGGGTTGCTAGTCTTCGAGAGACACTCCCGCCTAGGTTTGTAAGCCTTGTGAAGTACGACCATGTTTTAGATTGATCCCAGTTTAGGGTTGTTAGTCCTTGAGAGATGCTTCTGCCTAGGTTAGTGAGTCTTATGAGGCATGACTAGGTTTTAGATTGATCTCATCCCCATTAAGACAATCCTACCTAGGTTAACGAGCTTAGAGAGGTACGACTATGTTTCGCTTCTTCATCTAAATCATCCAAATCGATTTTAAGATAACTATAGTTGTTTTAGAGTTATCCTGAGGGTAAAAATAGTGTCTTGTCTTTATGGCAAAGTTTGAGAAAAACTTTGCCATAAAGAGGGACAGCTGTAGACACTTAATATTTGCCCCTCTTTAATTTTATTTTTTAAATTATTTTTCTTTTCTCAATAGGCCTTAAAATTAGGAAAAAAACACAAAAAAAGTAGAAAATTAAAGAAAACCTAAAAAAATTAAGAAATTTAGAAAAAAATACAAAAAAAATTCAAAAATAAGAAAAAGCACAAAAAATAAAAAATTTTAGAAAGAAACCTTAAAAGGATAAAAAGTTTAGAAAATAAAGTTTAAAAATTTAGAAAATTTAAAAATTACAAAAAATTAGAAAAGATGAAAAAATAAAAGATTTTAGAAAATAACATTTCATTAGGGTAGACTTTTTTATTTTTTAATTAGATTTAGAAATTGGATCGTTGAACTTGGGCTTGAATTTAAATCTAGCTTAGACTGACCGAGTCTATATATACAATTTAGTTGTACATATGAACAAAGCATAGGCTAACGGTTTATTGGTTAAGCATATGGACTTGGTTTAGGTATTGAGTGTATGGTCTTACGTTTGAATCTTGATAAAGGTAAGGAGGCCTTTTTCTTATTTTTTGTTTTCTATCACATCAGAGATTGTTAAGTGTTAGGATCTAATTGCGCTATGTGTCCTAACACGTGGCAAGTTGAGATTGGACAACATACTGATGTAGTACCACGTAGCATGCCACGTCAGCTGCCATGTGTCACGTAATGACATATGGCACATCGGGATTGGTTGGCATGGCTGACGTAGCACTACGTCAGCCCTTTTTTCCTTCCCCTTCTTTCCTTTTCCTTTTGTATTCCTCTCTTTCCCTCTCCTTCTCTAAGATTCTAGCACTTTGCTACTCAGACAGTTAGTTTCAATACGATTTTTAAACCTCTTCTTAATGCAATTTTGCTAAATCAATGGCAAAATTGCAAACTAAACTTAGCTTACTATGAATCGAACCCATTGATATGTCCAAATATAGTCAAAGGAGCATTCAATTTGAGCTCCAAAAATTGGAAAAAAAAAAAACTAATTTTCTAAGCATTCTTCATTAAATTCGAATTCAAGCTTTCCATGTTTTTAGGATCGATTCGGGTATAAAAGGGTGTTGGAGGAGCTCACATAACCTTAGACAACTGCTTGAAACACCCTCTCTCTCACTCTTGTAAACTTTCTCTCTCTCTCTCTCTTTGAACCCCTCTCTCCAGCCACTTTCGAGCCAAGCTACCGTCGTGACTGAGCCCCCCGTCGTTTAGGCTCTCTAACTCAACTTCTCTCGACCATTGCCATGCCCTTTAGCAGCACTACCAGCAATCACCACCCAAACCCTAACAACCGTAGTTACCCCTTCTTGAACCACTACCTCTGACCTTCTTTGAGTCAAATTGACCCCACTACGATGCTCTTCAGCCTCGAGAACCCCTAGTCTAATCAATTACACACACTAAGTAGCCACCCTTGGGGTTCCTTAAGAACTGTTGCTATTGCTCCTCTCCAATGACTACCCAAATGGCTCCAAAATGCTACGGCATTAAATCACCCCCCATAATCCCAATACAAAATACATAAATCCCCTTCCCCTTGCTCGATTTAGTGGCCAAATCGCTCAAAACACACTGTACATGGCTGCCGTTGGATAACTTAGAAACAACCCGACTCGATCTGAAGATTTGACCCTCGACTCGATTTGAACTCAACTAGAATTCCGATCCATCGCCCGATTCGGCTTGCGCATCCTCTTTCTAGTTCGAACCCTTGTTTTTTTCATTTTGGTTTCCTGTTTTTTATTTTATTTTATTTTGTTATTATTTTAGTTTATTTATTTATTGTTGATTTTGTTGATTTTTGCTTTTTTTTTTTACTTGCAAATGTAAATGTAAAAGAGAAGAAAATCAAAAAGAAAAAAGAAAGAAAAGAAAAAGGGAAAGAAAAAAGGAAAAAAGAAAAGAGTAATTTTGTTTTATTTTATTTTTACTAGTTTAATAAAAATAGATAAAATATAATAAGTAATAAATAAATTAAGTGATAAAACAAAATAAGTAGGATAGTAAATAAAATTGTTTTGTCACTTAGAACAATTGATTTTCCAAAAATGAAATGAAAATAAATTAACCATTTTCCAAATTAAAATCATTTAGAATTTCCAAAAATAAAAACCAATTTGGGACCCCTTTTAGAAATTTTCTTAAATGAATCAAATTAAATAAAAATGTAAACTTGATTATTTTCAAGAATTAAAACTATCAATCCACTAAAGTTTTCATTAAAAGAACTATGTACGTTTGATCTCGAATAGCGGATATGTAGGCATCAACGGGAGGATGGTAAAAAATGAAAAAACCTAGTTTCCCTTTTTTTTTTCTTTTTTTAGTTTAGATTATTTTGTTTATCTAATTAGAGTAATCAATAACCAATTTTTGTCTTTCAAAATTAAAAGGTGATTTTTAAGTTTAATTCTAATTTTGGAAAGTTAATGGTACTCGTAAGAGTTTAAATCTTTAACCGCTGAACCCAAATCTTTGGTTTCAAAAAAGTGTTTTCAAAAATCGGTTTTTTTTTTTTTTTCACAGACTAGTGGTTAAGTCGTAACCAATCTACCTAATTGGTTATAAACTAACTGTTTTTCTCGACTCTGGTCGGGTGGTGACTCCAAAGTTGTTTTGAAATTGAAAAAATAATCTTTTTTAAACCTTTGTCGAGGTTTAGTATTAAACGGGTAAGGTTTAATATTGATCGGTTTAGAGAAAACTTAATTTTTATAGAACTAGGAAGGTGAAAAACTAAGCTCGACAATGAGATAACGTTTTTCTATCATGGCCCAAATACTTCAAGAGATGTTTTTAAAAATGAGGATTTGTTAGACAATCATGCAGTTTCCCCTAAGGCAATAAAAGAAAAGAATGGGCCTATCATTTGTTTGGTAGCTATAAGGACATGTGAAGAATTCATATTTGTTAGCAACTTTTAAAAAAAAAAAGAAAAAAAAAATCCAAGTTATCATGTAATAAATGTATGTTTGTCAAGATTTTCTTAGAAAAAAATGTTTTAAAAAAATTAAAATTTTGCCTTTTTCATCCATTAGATTAACCTTAAGTCACATGCCATCTTTGGAAAAATTATGAATATTCGGGTCATCCTTAAAATTAAGAATCTACGATTGTCTTGAAACCTAAGTTACCCTCAAGTTTAGGAACTTAGGGCCTCAGTTATTCCTTTTAGGAAAAATATTAAAACTTTAAGAGTCTTAAGTATCCTCAATTAGGGGCTATGGCTATCTTTAATCTTGAAACTAAGTAATCCTTCATTTTAGGAACTTAGCTATTCAATATGAACCTTGGTTATTCTTGTTAAGAAGCTTTTGGCTATCCAAGAGTCTTAGCAATCTTTAGACGAGGAGCTCTTGTTATCTTTAATCTTGAAACTAAATAATTCTTCCTTTAGGAACTTAGCTATTCAATAGGAACCTTAGTGATTCTTATCAAGAAGTTTTGGCTATCCCTGATCCTGAAACTAAGTAATCCTTCCTATTAGGAACTTAGCTATTCAATAGGAACCTTAGTCGTTTTTGTCAAGAAGCTTTAGCCATCTTTGATGTTGATGTTGAAACTAAGTAATCTTCCCTTTTAGGAATTTAGCTATTCAATAGGAACTTTAGTTATTCTTGTCAAAGAAACTTTGGCTATCAATGAGTCTTAGCAATCCTTATACTAGGAGCTCTACCTATCTTCATCTTGAAACTAAGTAATCCTTCCTTTTAGGAGCTTAGTTATTCAATAGAAACTTTAGTCATTCTTATCAAGAAGCTTTGGCCATCTCTATTCTTGAAACTAAGTAATCCTTCCTTTTAGGGACTTAGCTATTCAACAGGAATCTTAGTTATTCTTGTTGAAGAAACTTTGGCAATGCAAGAGTCTTAGCTATCCTAATATTAGGAACTTAGGCTATCCTTAGTCTTGAAACCAAGTAATCCTTTTGTTAAGAACTTAGGTTATTTCACAGGAACAAAGTAATCCTTAAATTAAGAACTTCGGCCGTCCTTAGTCTTGAAAACTAAGTAATCTTATTGTTTAGGAGCTTAGGTTATTTCACAAGAACAAAGTAATCCTTAAGTTAGGAACTTAGGTTATCTTCAATCCTAAAAACTAATTAATCATATTGTTTAGGAGCTTAGGTTATTTCATGGGAACCTTAAGGAATTGAAGTTATCCTTAGATTATGAATCTTGATCATTCAATTGTCCTCCCTTGAAACTTCAAGAACCCTTGTTATCCTTCATTAAGTCAAATCTATGAACTTTGGTTATCCTTTAAAATACTTGAATGGCAAATCAAAGTGTCTTCCATTTTCATCACCTAAATCCTCAGTGGACCAAGTCTAGGATAGTGAGTGAGTTGTAGTGCTTCTTAGGACAAATTCATCCTTGGGATAAAAATAATGTCTCTTTTATCTTTGTGGTGAAGTTTTACTCAAACTTCACTATAAAGAGGGGAAGTTATAGATACTCTATTTTTATCCCCCTGTAATTTTAGAGTTTTTAGAATAAGGTAAAGGGTCTTAATTTAGAAAATGCACAAAAAAAAAAAATAGAAAATTTAGAAAAGTACAAAAAATAGTTTTTTAGATAGTTTAAATAGAGTAGGATTTTTTTTAATCTAGCCTTAATATTTTTTAGGGCCTTAAATAATTAAAGAGAAGAAGGATATTGGGTCTAAGTTTAGATTTGAATCTAATCTAGGCCCACCTAATCTATGTGTCCAATTTGATTGCACATATGGACAAGAAAAACTAATAGCTCATTTGGTAAAACACTTGAACATTAGCATTGTATATGGCTTGGAGATCTTGGTTTTAATCTATGAAAGGTGCAAAATGCATCTTTTATTTTTCTTCTCTTACTTGGACACTTGTCTATCTCTCATTAGTACATGCGTTTATCATGTCACCATGTATATCATTGCCACATCATGCCATGTCACTTAACATGTTATTGCCACGTCATGCTACATCGTCGCCATGTCATAAGGCAAACTCTTATACACGTTGGACATACTCTAATACATTCCTACGCATAGATTTGTATTTAGTATCATATATTGTCTAAGTTTGCCTAGCCTAAACATTGAAGAAAATCATACTACATGCAATATTTTTCACCCTTAACTTGACCATGATACCTATAAATAAGGGATTCTATTTTACTACAAACCATTAACTCATCACTCACAATCACTTAAATTTATTCACAATGCCACTTTTTCTCTTTGCATTGTTACTTTTTTTAGGATTCTCGCAAGCTCGAGGCTTTCTAATCTAGGACAAGTTATGCTAGAAACTCCCTATAGCGAGAGTTTTTTGACCCGTGCAAACTCCAGCTTAGCCTGGCTTTGCTTTGGTTTTGATTTATGTTTTGTTCTCTATATTTTGTATTTTTTTATTTATTTTTGTAGTATCGTACTTTTTCTTTTTGTTGTTGTTGTTGTTGTTGTTATGATTGTATTTTATTTGCAATTGTAAAAAGAAAACAAAAAGAAAAAGAAAAAAAAGAAGAAAAGGCCTAATTTGTTTGGTTTACTTATTTTTATATTTTAGTTAGAAATATACAATAAAAATAATAAAAAATTAAAAATAATAATAATCATGAAAAACAAAGATGTCCTCTCGCTTAGAAAAATCTGTTTTTCAATAAAATAAATAAAATCTTTAGGCATGTTTTTCATGATTCAAACATTTTTTTTATGATTTAAACATCTTTGCAATGATTTAGGCTTTTCTTCCATGGTTTAGGCTTCTTTTTTATAATTAGGCATCTTTTCTATGGTTTAAGCTTCTTGTTTATAATTAGACATTTTTTCCATAGTTTAGGTATCTTTTTTAGAGTTAAGCATGCTAGCTATGGTAATTACGTATTTCATGAAAAGTTGTATTTATGTATTTTAGGATTTTTCTAAAAAGTTTTATCACTTAGAAGTTTCTTTTTCAAATAAATAAAAATAAATGGACCTTTTTTCAAAAATTAGGATATTTTAAAATTTTTCTAAGAAATAAAATCACCAAATTAGGACCCTTTTTTCTTAGGTGCTTTTCTTAAATAAAATAAAATGACTAAGAGACATAAACTTAGCCTCTTTCCAAATTTAAAATCAACCAACTCGCTTAAATATTTTTGGAATGAACTATGGAAGTTTGATTTGGAGTAGTAGGTATGTAGGCACTCATACACAAATATGAGGTAACTTAAAATATGGAAAATTTTATTTTTTCATTTTTTGTAAATATTTGTTCGATTTATCTTTTTTGTAGATTCAATTTTATTTGCTTGTTTGCATGTGAATAATTTTTTTTAAGGTTATATTGAAATGTAAATGTAAATTCAGAAAGTTAAAAGTGATACTCTTTAAGGATTGAAAAAAGTTAGCCCCTAGACTCAAATATTTGGTTTTTAAAAAACCTTTTTTTTTTCTTAAATTGGTTTTTTATGCAACCCAATGTTTATATTAAAATCAATCCACCTAATTGGTTTTAATTTAAACCTTCTCCCGACTTCAATTAGGTGTCGACTCCAAGTATTTTCCAAAACACATTTAAAAATCAAGTTTTTCTTAATTTATAGTTGAGGGTTAGTATTAAATGGGTTAGGGTTTAATACTAATTAAGTTTAGAAAAATAATAAAGATTAAGAAAAATCAGGCTCGATAGTTGGATAGGTGTGTGATAATCTCTATCAACGACATTCTTGTCTATTCCCCTTCTCCTAAACAGCATAAGGAACATTTGAGGATAGTATTGTAGATTTTGAAGGAACATAACCTATATGCTAAGTTGATTAAATGCGACTTTTGGCCATAATATCTAAGGAAGGAATAATGATTGACATTGAAAAAGTTAAGGCCATAGTTGAACGGAAAAGGTCAGAGACAATTACTAATGTGCACAACTTCCTCAGACTAGTAAGGTACTACAAAAAGTTTGTCAAAGATTTCTCTACTATAGCTCGACTGCTCACTCTGTTGTTAGAAAAGAATATGAAGTATGAATGGACTGCTAATAGAGAGTAGAGTTTCTAGGAGTTAAAGCAGAGATTAGTATCCACATTGATCTTAGTCTTACCTAATACTAATGAGCACTTTATTGTGTACAATGATCCCTCAAGAAATAGACTTAGTTGTATGTTATAGCTTATGCTTCATGGCAACTGAGACCCCATGAGCAAAAATATCCTATACATGACTTGGAGTTAACCGCTGTTGTATTTACTTTATAGATCTAGAGACACTACCTATATGGTTAGAGGTGTGAAATTTACATAGATCACAAAAGCCTCAATTACCTTTTTACCCAAGAAGAATTAAATATGAGGCAAAGAAGGTGGCTTAAGTTGATCAAGGACTATGATCTCGGGATTAGTTATTGTCTAGGGCAAGTAAATGTTGTTATGCTTTGAGCCATAAGAATCATATGGAAGTGGCCTCACTCCTCACTGAGCAGCAAAAGTTGATCGAGTTCACTTAAGTCGAAGGCAATGTCGAGTTATTAAAATTAGTGATTAAACCCACAATAATGGAAAAGATCTGAGAAGCAAAACAAGTTGATCTTGCTTTAGTAAGGGTAAGAGAAGAGATAGCAAGTGGAAAATAGTCATATTTCAATATTAATGAAAAGGGAATTATTTAGATGAAAGGTAGATTGTGTGTACTAGAATATGCCTCTCTTAGGAAAGAAATCATGGGTGAAGCTCACCATTTAGGTTATTATGTGCACCCTAGAGGAACAAAGTGGAATAGCATGAAGTAGGATATAGTTAACTATATACAAAAGTATGAGACATGCGAAAGGGTCAAGGATGAATATCAAAGGCTGGGAGGATTGTTACAGTTGTTGCTGATTCTCGAATGAAAGTGGGGACAGATTACCATGGACTTTGTTAGTTGTTTACCTTAGAGTCAAGATGGATTTGATGTTATTTGGGTGATTGTAGATGGACTTACTAAATTTGCACACTTTCTTCCCATCAATATGACTTACTCCTCGAAAAATTTAGTGTAGATTTATGTAAAGGAAGTTGTGAGACTCTATGTTGTCCTTATGAGCATAGTTTCTAATAGAGATCCATGATTTGTGTCTAAGTTTTGGGGAAGCCTACAAAATCATTTAGGTACTCAGTTGAACTTCAGTACCGCCTATCATCCCTAATTAGACCGGTAATGAGAAAGAACCATACAAACCTTGGAAGACATGTTGAGGGCTTAGGCTAAAGAGTTCAAAGGAAGTTAGAACATGCATTTACCTCTTGTTGAGTTTGCATACAACAACAGCTTTCATTTAAGTATCCAAATGCCACCTTATGAAGCCCTATATGGATGGAAGTGTAGGTCTCCTTTGTTTTAGGATGAAGCTGAAAGGTTGGCACTAGGGCTTAACTTAGTACAAGAAGCTATTGAAAAAGTGGTCATCATCTAATAGAAAATGAAGGAGGCTTAGGGTAGATAGAAGAGTTAAGTAGACTTGAAAAGGAGAGAGGTAGAGTTTCAAGTGGGTGATCACATGTACCTTAAAGTGAAATTGATAAAGAGTATACACTAAGCAAAGATACAAGGGAAACTAAGCCTGTGTTATGTTGGACATTTTGAAGTGTTAGACTGAGTTAGAAACCTTACCTATCGATTGGCTCTACCCCTAAATTTATTTAGGTTGCACAACGTATTTCATGTATCAATCCTTCATAAACATATACTTGATTTGGATTGAGTAGTAAAATTGGAGCTAGTACAATTGAAGGAGAATCTCACCTGTGAAGAGCACCCAGTTCAAATTCTAGATCGAAAGACTTAGAAATTGAGAACCAAAGAGATCAAGTATGTTAAAGTACTATGGAGGAATCATGAGAAGGAAGAGGAAGCTACTTAGGAAGCTGAGTAGAAGGTAAGGCACAAGTACCTAGAGTTGTTTGAATCACCAGGTAAATCTTTTAAAAGTTTTAAGGAAAAAACTTTTTTTTTGTGGGGGGGTAGGTAGGATGTAAACCCTACAGGTTTCAATAACTAAAAGTGAAGTCGGATAAGAGAGTCAATGGATAATCCCTAAAACTACTCAAGTATAATAAGGAAAACCCTAAATAAAAAGAATCAAACCCTAATTAATAAGCCGAAGACATTAGAGGAGGTAAAACCCTAAAACCCTAACTATATGCATAAGACCCTAAAAAACCCTAATACTTGAGAAACCTTAGAACAATAAGAAAACCCTAGAAGGATTGTTGATCACCTCTAAATAGAGTTTTTGAGTTTTACAATTTACATACCTATATTCAATCCTTAACTCAGTTCAACAGGTAAGTGTACCTATCATTTTATAGCACAGATGAGTATTGGGTCATCTCCACTAGGAACAGATATAAGTACTAGTACTAGTTAATTTTCCTATGATCTAGTAACCAAAATTATCAAGTAATTAATGATATTAATTAAAATTCTAAATTATTAACGAAACTATAATAAACCATAAGCTAATGCCAACTAACACTATAGTTACAAAAACAATTACTAACACTACACTTAACATGCAGACTTGCTTCACCATCTATCATGATACTACCAATATACTTTTTGTCCTAATACCTATTATCTACCAGAAATTATAGGTTTGTAAGTATTCCTCTCAGAATTACTTACTCCTAATCCTAATTGTGTCTATTAGAATCTCTTTTAAATTATTAGCCAACTCGATTCGCATAATGTTATAATCATTTATCGATTCCCCTAAAGATGCAGCAATTTTCCTAATAATATCTCTATTATCAAGAGTAAGTTATTCTAATGAATTAGATCTATTCAATAGAATTGTCTCTCGATATATTCTATTGAAATCTGCCCTAAGTCAATATTATTCATTACACCGTACTTAGATTATTAAGTTCAATTCATTAGAACTCACAATTATCAAGAAGCCATTATTCCATGCACTTGATCATACTAAGTTGGTGTAGCAAGTCTTAAACGATTACTCTTATATGATAAAACAATAACATAAACTAATAAAAATCATTACTAAAAAGAAATAAAACATGAAATCAGTAGAAAGTAAAAACCCCTTTTTATTCCACTATAGAAGTCTTACAAATACATGAATGATGAAATCCTATCGGCTCTCTCAAGTAGTTCCAAGAAGAGTATGGTATACACTAGTGATTATCCAGAAGAAAAATGGAAAAGAAATATAAAATTGTACAAAGATAGGTGAATGGATGTGTTGTGGGTTGAGGATGTGATGTAATATGATATGATTTGATGTTCTTGATTATGTTGATTCCCTTTCCAAAAACTATGGTGTATTTATATTCTTTTTGTCAAAAGGCTCAAAATACACCACTTTAAGACACCCCTTAGTGTTAAGACCCATTCTACACATCGGTTCGTGAGATAAAATTAAGAAGAATAAACATGTCCACTCCCATCACACCTGTGACTTAGGGTGTGATAGTTTTGAAAAACAAAAATCTACACTAATTACAGCCGTTATCAAGGACGTAAACTCCTCGTCAAACTTATTTATCTCCTCACGCTTGTGATCAAAGGAGTGATCATCCTCTTGACATACAATCATGGCCGTGACTAATAGGGGGATCACAATACCTCCCTTAATTACCCTTATGATGGAGGGCATGACTAGTGTTGGACATTAAAATATTTCATTATCACACCCGTGATTGAATGTATCTTAGTTTCCTTTTCCTCACAGCTGTGATTTCCTTAAATTGCATTGATTTTGTGTAAACTTCATCTACTTGCTCTTGAATTATTTGAAATTGATATATTACACTTTCGAGACATATTTATCAACTGTCGAGTAGTTTACTCTTATCAACTGTCAAACCCCAATTGAATAACCAAAAACCTTAACACATTGAAGAAATCCTAATTATATGGTTTGAGCAATTGTTAAAAGTAATCTAATTCACCAACCCCTAAAAGTAATCAAATTCACCAATCACTTAAAACCCTAACTTTTGAGTCCGTACACTATTCATTAACTACAAATGGACACAAACCCTAAGAAAACCTTAGGAACATGTATGAGACAGTTGAATTAACTAAAGCAAAGCAAGAAAACATGTAAAAACCCTAAACGTGCCTTAATTACACTTAACATGCCTAATCATGCTTAATCACTATTAATTACCTTAAGTAAGCCCTAACTCATAATCAACCTTCATTGCATCTAAAAGAATAAGTAAAACTTCATTAAGGGCTAAGGAACAAGGGATTGATAAAGCCTTAAAATATCTTGAGATAAGATTTCTCCCTGATTGGCAAAAAAGCAAACAAGCACACTAGCCCCAAAAGACACTATGTACTTTATTCCCTAAACACACATTGTCTCCTTTATCTCCCTCCTTGTAATGTCGACTACCCCCTCTATATTACCCTCATTTTTTATTTTCAAACCTCATTCACTCACTCAAAACCCTCTTTGCACACTCTCTCAAAAATCCCTCACATTTCACTCAAAAACATATTCCTCTCCTCTCCCTACACACATCATCCTCCCTAAACCCCACCCCTCCATCGAGTTTTAAAATTTATAAACCTATATTTTATTCTTAACTCGGTTCAATAGATAAGTATACTTGGCATTTGTTAGTATGGATGAGTATAAGGTCATCTCCAGTGAGAACAAATACAAGCATTAGTACTAATTAATCTTCCTATTATCTAGCAACCAATTTTATCGAATGCTGGAAAGATTAAAATAATTAATTTACTAGCTAAACTATACTAATCTATAACCAACTTTCATCTAATATAATGGCTATAGAAATGGTTAACAATACAATGATTAACATGCAAACGTGCTTCACTACCTAGTACGATATTACCAATACACTTTTGTCTTAATATTCGTTATCTATAGGGAATTACTAGTTTGTAAGCATTCTTCCCAGAAATACTTACTTCTAACTCTAATTGTGTCTATTAGAATCAATTTTGAATTAACATCCAACTAGAATCGCATTAACATCATAATATTTTATCAATATCCTTAAGAATGTAGCAACTTTCTTAATAATATCTCTACTACCAAGAGTAAGTTATTCTAATAAATTAGATCTATTCAATCTAATTATCTCTCGACATATTCTATCGAAATTCATTCTAAGTTGATGTCATGTACTATACTGTACTTAGATTCATTATGTTCAATTCATTGTAATTAACAAATATCAGGAACCTACTAATCTACACACTTGATCATACTAAATGGATGCAGCAAGTCTTAAACTATTGGTCATACATGATAAAATAGTAATATAAATTAACAAAAATCTTAATTCACAAGAAATAACACAGAATCAATAAGAAGTAAAAACTCCTTTTGATTTCACTGTAGAAGTCTCACAAATATACAAACAATGAAGTCCTGTCGGCTCTCTCAAGTAGTTTTGAGAAAAGTACATGATATAACACTAGTAATTGTATAGAAAGTGAAAAATACAAATGGGTACAAAGATGAATAGAAATGTCACGGTTCTAACTCTTTGACTAAGGTTTAGATTGTCTTGTAATGTAATATCTGATGATGTGATATACTATATGTTATATCTTGTTTGAAAATTCATATAACATAAGGGCGTCTTGAAGTGGGGTAGAAAAATTCAACTTAAAATATTTAAATGAAGATCCAAAACATTAAGTGTAAGGTCCAATAACAAAAACAAAGCCTAAAGCCTAAAACTAGGTATAAACCCTAAAGTGACCGAACTAGCATCTTAGGCAAATGAAATAATTGAGCCTAAATCGAAAGCTTGCCAATCTAAATGCCCAAAAATGACATCACCAAATGAAAGAAAACTAGAAAACAATGAAAAATGACAATATGATAATTAAAAATGGACTTAAAACAAAGAAACTATGACCAAAATAAGAAAATAGTTAAGATGGGAAATTAAGATAAGGAAGAGTAGATAGTAAGTATAAGTAGGATACTTATATGCCTTAATTGTATTCTTCAAGTGATGTGGATCTTGAGATTGACACAGTCGAAGACTATTGGGACTGTTAGACTTCATGGTTGAGTGAGTATACTAACCCCTATCTTATCTTGTTTGCGCTTATAGTGTAGTGCATTGTTTAATCATATCTATATAAACTATTATCCTTGGGGGAAAATTCAGGGCATTTGTATGTGGTTGCATTGTTCGTACTTGCATGCCAAAATACCTTAATTTATCAAAACCAAAAATTGGTTGCTACATTAGTAGATAGGGTTTCTAGAGTGTCCATCATATATTTGGCTGGTTACTTGTAAACCTGAACAATAATTATTTGACTTTAATATGAACCGGTCATACATAGCATGTTTTTGCATTATTTTGAATGCGTGTTAACACTATACAATGGAGCAAGAGATCATATATGTTGGATCCATTTTGATATATGTTATTACTATTATCGTATGATGTACTAGTACGACATGTTCTTGCGCGACCTTTGGGATCTACATAGCTTTAGGGAATACTGCCCTTTGCTTGAGGTTGAGTCGTGTTTTCTACTTTAGGTCTACTAAGGAAGAGATTATTCTTATTTGGATGATAGATGTAGAGACCTAGGTCCTAACGTGCCTAAATACTTCCTAACCGAGCAACGGTTTGTGTAAAACTATGCTTTACATAGTCACCGACAGGTTGTGTACAATATTTTTATCTCATATGCTTGTTTGCATTGCATACACATATCTAATTAACTTACTTGTAACTTGTTTGTTGCTAGGATAGGAAGGTTACTCGCTAAGCAGTTGTAACTTACTCCTTTATAGTTTGTTGTTATAGTAGAATCTGTGGTTAGAGCTGGGTTGTGGGATGCTTAAGGTTAATATTACTAGTTTTGGGGTTACTAGAGGAAAGAAGAGAGCTCGAGTGGTATGTATATTATTTGGACTCTCTAGACTTTATGTTATCTTTTAGTATTTTTGAGCAGTTTGGACCACTAGTATCACTTTATTTTAGCATGTATGCTTAATCGAGGAATGTTTGACCCTGTTAGAGTAAGTAGAGCTTATCTATAATGATTTAGTTTTTGTTTTATGCTTTGTTATTTACTTGATATGAGTCTTTAAGTGGGTGTCAGGATTATGTAGACGCCTTATGTAGTACGTCGAAGGTTCATGATCAAGAGTGGCACTTGATCTCTTATCTTCCCGTAGTATATAACGATATTGCCACAACTTGACTACCCCTTTGGGATATGACAAGATACTTTGTAATATATTATAATTTGGATTGTAAATGAGCTGAGCTACTCATGAGCTATTTGAGTTCAACTTGCTTTATGCTTGACTTGAATTGAACTTAATTTGTTAATCAATTGAGCTCAATCTCTTATTTAGGCTCATTAGCTAGTTTATGTGCTTTGTGTGTATGTATGTGTGTGTATATATAATGTTTATTATAATATAATAGCGTATAATATTCTATTATGTTTTAATATAATATAATCGATGATGCATTCGTAATGTGTGTGTGAAAAATCAATAAAGCATAAAATAGAATTCATAATATGCTAGATAATTGAATCATACTACTAGAAGAGAGGAGTGGAATAAAAAATTTGCCTTAATAATAATAGATAAACAATAATAATAGAAATAATGTTTTAATATTATAATAAGAATATATATAGGTTATGAGTGAGAAAAACTATAGGCTAATAAAGAGGAGTTGAATAAAAGATTATTGTGTTAATAATAATATTAGAAAAAGATGTTTTAATATAATAATAATAATGTTTATGGGTGATGAGGGATAAAAATTATAGGTTAGAAAAGAGGGGTCAAATAAATGATTATTGCCTTTAATAATAATAGATATATCACAATATGATATTCAATGAATATATAATATATATTACATATTTTATTGTAAATATATTATAGTATTTAGGCCATGAGCACATATTACAATTGAGTTCCTATTAGAAATAGCCAATATTGCCGGATGTTGATGAGACTCACAAACCAGAGTCTCTCAAGCGCATAACTCTCTCTAAGCATCATTGAGATACGCTTACCTAAAGACCATGACATAGAAAGTGTACTTACATATGGTGGTCCACTTTACACCTTAAAAATGTAAAAGCTTCTCAATGATCTTATAATATAAGAGAATTATAAGTAATCTAGCTTTTCTATTAACCACATGATTGTCATAATGCTTTGTTTTTAAGTGATGTGGGAAAGTATAAAAAGAACAGAGTTTTGTTCCTTAATAGGACTTTTTTCAAAAAATATTTCAAAAGGGGTTTATATGTTGTGTCAAGAGTTGACAAGGGTGATAGTATCGGGGTAGGTCTAATCTTGCCAAAAGATTAAAAACGAAGTGGGAAAATGCATGACCAATAATGAAAGTAAAACAAATAAACCTTTGAACAGCTCCAAGGATATGATACATTAGGAAACTTTCGAGGACTTACGACTTAACTTGATATGACGTACGAGCTGGTCTAATAAGGGTACTTGCTATCTAGCCTTACTTAAGGGTTAGGATAAGAGTTATGTAAGCAAATAAGTTATGAGCAATGTTCACGAAAGGAAGTATATTCAATATTCTAAAGTTTGATGATGATGCGGCTACATGTACAATAGGTATTTATATCCAAAAAGTTAAGGCATGTTGCCCAAAATGGAAAAGCCTAAAAGGGTAATGTCCAAAAGATGTAATGTACAAATAATGGTAAAGGGTATAATTGAAAATACAATAAAATTGGGTATCTCATATGGAGAATTTTGTCATATGATTGCTTAGACATGTGGCTCTCTACGGATGGATGACTTCCAAGTAGAAAAGACAATTTGTATGTTTAGGTTGGTGATCGCTAAGTCTAGGCATTGAGTAGAGGTAGTAGGGTAGTTGTGTTGAGCTGAGAAAATGATTCTTCAGAGGTAGATTCTTTCGAGGTAAATTCACTTTAGACGCATTCCATACAACTTAGATACAGGTCGGTTAGGTGGGTGGTTAGATTAGCTGAGCTGTTAGTTGAGTGTAGCTTTGGTTAGTAGCTGGAGATAATCAATGAGTACAAGAGGGTTTGACTTAGCCAGGGCATCATGTCAGCAGATTGCGGTAGCTCGGACTCCTTAGTAGTGGGTTGTAAGGAAAGAATTCATTTGGCTATGCTTTCTAGCCTTTAGGCTTGGGCTTGGGCTCGGGCTCGAGCTTAAGCTCAAGTCAAGGGTTTGGTGGTTTAATTCCTATTAGGGGCCCTAGGGGAAACATATTCCTTATGTAGCATAGGGAAGACATGCAAGAATACATTTATGGGTTTAAAAAGAAGGTGCATGATAACTATGTACCTTTTATTATTTTCTTTCGTAACTGAAGTCGCATAGTAGAGATGGGTCTTCAGTTATACTTAACTATAATTGAAGGTGAACTCATTCCGTGCACCTTCTTGTAAATTAAAACCCTCCCTCCCCCTTTCCCCCCATTTCAACATATAAAAAATCCTTGATTTAAAAATATAGAAACTAACAATTGTAGAACAACAATTGAATTCCCATCCAAAAATTGTAGAGAAACAACCCCAAAACTCCTATCTTCTAATATGTTTGCCAAAGCCAATGGATTCAAGACAAAACTGGTGTTTAGAAATAAAAGAACTCCTAATTAATGACTTCATCATTGGTGTAAAACTACAATGTTGTAAGTGATAGATGTCAATGCCTTCTACACAAATAACTTTAATGCAATGGTTGTAGAATATTTACATCAACCAATAAACTAAATCAAAACTAACTCTATCTTACTTTTTCTTGCATATAAGGTGTTTCCAAAATGGGAAATTAATGAAGACTGAACACATGATGCTCCCTTTGATGGTCGAGTGGGCATCTCCTCAAAATATTTGGGTGGCACTGGATTGATATGTAATGGTGGATGTTATAGGGTGATATCTTCCCTCATGTTGGAACTTTAAGACCACCTAATACACTACTCTTGAAGAGCTACTATGGTCTACTGAAGTTTCTTATCATCATACATAGTCGAAGTATAGTAGGAGCTAGGGTTGGTACTAGAGCTTTTACTAGTAACGGAGCTACTGCTAATCTCACTTAAGTTAATAAAGTGGCATGCTCCTGATGGCATCTCCTCACTATGGCTAGCCTAGCCACCTGCCCTATTAGGACTTTAAAGGGGGCCTAATAGGATCACCTAAAATTTCCATAACACATGTGCACCCAAGATATGAAAATTGCCTTACAAGTTAGAGATTGCAAGACTCTAAATAATAAATCACTAAGATTATTGATTTTCAAGTAATTAATTTATTGTAACATAACATAACATGTAAATGTAAATAACTATAGATATCTGATATCTCACAGTTCCTCAGAACCGCAGAGAATTGGTATCTCCTACCAAATAATAAGACAGGATATACTAACATTATAAAAAAAAATATACAAGAAAAATTAAATTATAGTAAGTTTTAACATATAAATATTTTCTACAAAGGATGTTTATGTATCATCTAAAGAGTACTCGGCTACTTCTAATACTAGTATACATATTTTCATCTCGCACTCAGTACTCGAGACATATCTCAATCCCATCATAAGTAAACTTGCAAACGAAACTAAGGGGAAATGAGCATAAAACAGCTCAGTGAGTTTGTCCCTCACCACTATCGTTCAAGCAAGTTGTCACACGTTATTATCACACATGCAAGCAAGCTATCTACATACAAAATGAATGCAGGAGTGATGAATGCAAGTAACACATCTATAGGAGTTCGGAACTATGGAAGGTGTAGAATTACATCGTTTACATTTCGATTATTCCTTGTACTTACCTGCACAGGGCACCTTAGCTTACTCGCATGAGGCTACCTAGGAGCACCACCCCTCTAGGCAACACTCGACCATTACCCTAGTTGAGAAAAGAGTTCCAATCCAAATTGGTGGATCCCAAACTAGGACCATCCACCATCTAAAGCCCTTCGAATACAAACATGCGAGTCCTCTTGCAACCAAAATTATTCAAAGCCTTATAAGCACAATAAAGCGAGTCCTTTCGCTATCAATTGGAGATCCCATGCTAGGTTTGACTTAACACTAAAATATTATTTATGGCTCCACGAGCCCTTATAGAGATCATATAAAAATATATTTAAGAGTAGAAAAGCTTTTTCCAAAAATACTTTTCCCAAGATTTTTGCAAAGCTAGCACTCTCCATTCGTACTTTTACTGGGTCATAGACATGCGATGAGTATAGTTGGTTATTTTGGTCTGATACTTATATTTATCAATTTAAAAAGGTGATCATACAGATGATAGGAAACAAGCAAAGCAATTATTTAGACATACAAGCAACAGCAAGCAGCAAAACCTCATATAAGTAACATGCACAAGCAAGTAGCAAGTTATTAGAACTCCCTTACGTAGATTATTGCTAATTCTCTAAGCCTTTGGGGTTTCCAGAACTCAATATTGAACGCTTAAATCAAAATAGTAAAACTTATAAGTATTCTGAGAAGTCATATTCCTTAATTAACTAAAAGTCTATTGTAGTTTATCTAGTTCTCCCAATATAACCAAAGTATAATGTGTATAGGATTTACCATACTTAATGGGGTTAATAGTAACCATTTTCTTATATTTATAAGTTATGAGACTTTCTTTATATATTTAGTAACTTTTTATTTTAATTCCAATATTTGTGAACTTATAATCGTTTTCGGACGCACATTCATACGGTAATGTCCGTTTTGGACGTTAAGACCCGTGTTTTATGATATGGGCTAAACTTATTGAATTTTTAACTCATTGAAGCTTAATTATTTTTATTGCTCATGTTTATATCCTATTTTAGTATTTAATAATTTAATTAGCCTTTAGATTCTTACGATTAGGAAATTTTACATTGGTATTACTAATTCACATACTTGATTAAGTTTAATTCAATCTAGGAAGTGTATTAGGGTTTAAAGGATTTTCGACTCCTAAGTACATGTATACATATATATGTTATATTCTTATGTAATCTTATAATTTATTATTTTACAAGCTTATGCTTATGTTATCGCTTAGGTTATCAATCGCTTGTTTCATCATTTGCTTATGTCATAGCTTATATAATCATTTGATGATGTCGTGGCTTATGTAATCATTCATTACATATAAATATATATATCCTTATGTACTCATACATATACATATGTTATATACCTACCTATACTTCTAACATACTAATATGTATACTTATGTACTTATACATATACTAGTACATATACCCATATATACATACGGTGGCATATGTATTTTTATACGTATTTTCGTATGCCTTATTTACCCTCTTAAGAAAGCTTCTCAAATTTTATCTTTTTGTATTTTAAGGGTGTATTTAGCATGGTATATTTATGTATAGTTAGTATATGCCTTATTTTAGGCATAATGGATACTTATGTACAAAGGGCTTTATGCATGTATTTCTTTAGTATACCTTATGTACATATACTTAAAGACATATATACATGCATCTTCTTCCATGTGCTAAGGTTATCTTATACTTCTAAACACAAAACTTGAAACTTTAAGTCTTCCAAAACATATATGAACACAACACATAAACTACTTAAACTAACTTACCTATTCATCTAACTATAAAATAATATGGGGTAATACATAAGAACATACCTTTGTTTTCTCCTTGAAATATGGTTGCAAAGTTTGAAAATAAAGAAAGGTAAAAGGGAAAGGGGAAGTCACGGTTATGGAAGGAAGGAAAGGTCTTGGTTTTGCTTTGTTTTTATGCTTTGGAAAAGGAAAACAAGTGGGGTCTAGGAAAGGGAAAGAAGTGGATGGCAAAAGAAGTGGGAAGAAGGAAGAAAAATCTAAAAGAAAAGAAAAGAAAAGAAAAGAAAAGAAATCATTAGATGACTTAGATATTTTCTTAAGTGAAAGTGACTTTTGTTGACTTTTCTAAATGTTGACTTTAGTCAACCTTTTGACCTTAGTCAACATGTGTTGACTTGGTCAACTTTCCAAAAGCATAAGCCATTTGGTATACATAATGTAGTAATCAAGGAAAATTAAGAGAAAAATTAAGGAAATGAAACATTTGGTGAATTGATTAGTAAAATAGATGATGAGATATCACTTTAGGTATTTATATCCTATATACATCATTTGGTAGACTATTTAGTATAACTAGTATGAAAAGTATCAATTATGGTATTAAAGTTTACTACATATAACCTAAGCATCAACTCAACTCCTAAATCTATGTAATATTAACTTAGTTATATATTTAGAAGATGAATGTGATCTAAGATGCAATATCTTAGTTTCTAAGGAATCACTTAAGTATTCTAAATATTTATGCACGATTGAAAGTTATCTTTAGTCATTTACTAATGAAATGGCAAAATATGGAGGATATATTATTACTTAGGGTTTTAGGGTAAATTATGGTGAATTAGTGTTTTTATATTCTTAAAGTTATAGTTTTAGGGTTTTTATTACTTCTGAGTACAATCTCTAGTGTTTTTTTTTTTTTTTTACACATGTAGGGTTTTATATATTCATATACGATTAAGTCTTCGATTGTTATCTTAAGGTTTTGATGAGGTTCGAGGTTAACTTTTATAGTTACATATACTTGAAGTTTTAGGGTCTTCATATGCGATTAGAGGTTCAATTGATAATTTAAGATTTTTCATATTTGCTTTAGGTTTTGATTGAGATTTTAATTTGTCTTAAATCTCACTGACTCTATTGACTTTAGGAAATCATCTACAGTTTGGGCATTTGATTTTATACTTAGAAAGCTAGATTCACAGGATTTACATGCCCATCCTACTCGGCCTCCTTTGACTCGTACTCTATCCTTCACCTATGGTTAAAGGGGTATGTAGTTAGGTATAGGTATCACTTGATCTTTGTCATGAGTATACAAAACCTGATTATTGTGCTCCTCAAGACACTAGAGCCCTCTATTGATGACATTGTATGTGGTCTTTATCTTGTATGTAAGATGTACTCATTATAGTGTATCTACTTGCATCATAGGGCAACAAATGAGAGAATGGTTAAGGAATGCTTTATATGCTAACATAACAAGTATAGATGTTATATTTACTAGGTATCCCATCATTACACCTTGTTAGGATTATGCATCGGTGTGTATGTGCTATTTGTATCACTGGTAATACTCAAGAGTCCCTAAGGTATACCCTATACATATGGTGGTTAGCCTAAGATGTAATGTGCCTAGTATTAACTTCCAATTGATCTCAGTCTTGTCCTTAAGGTTAATTTGGTGTAGTGGCTCGCTTGTATCTACAAGAGCTTGCTTAGCTTAGAAACCCTTAGATTGATGGATAACACGGCTTGGAAAGCGTCACTTGACAATGTGAAAGCATATGAGTGGCACCTTAGCTATCCAAATAGCTCGGCTAACATTGCAGAAAGCGGGTAAGAGTTGAATGAGCTCCTTGGAATTAGGCTCCTAAATGAGTTAACATGAATTGGAACAAAATATAGTTAGTACATGATAAGTGTATGCAACATTAAATGCAAATAGCTAAGAAAGTGTACCTATTGGCTTATTTGCAGGTCAAATGTTGTCTTATAAGACTTTGCTACATATGTAGGATGATGAGTAGTATTACGCTGCACCCTCCCCCTAGTTGTAAGTGGTAACCCCTCTTGAATGATGAAACTATGCTTATTGTTAGGGGCTATATAGGGAAATCTATCTTAAGCACAGATTTGCAAGAGAATTGTCAAGCCTCTTAGCTCTTGTATGTTGGACTGTATAGCTCTATACAACCGATGATACAATTACGCTAGGTAAGCTAAGCCCTAGTTATATGTCTAATGAGTGTAAAACTACACTAATCCTTTTTATTATTTTCTTTGATATTTTGTGATATTTTAATATAATTTCGTTGAATTTGAAATTGATTTGAGTTATTTTTTATTTCAAGACTCAAATGAAGCAATGAGATGAAAAGATGAGAATTCAAGTGATTTTTTTAGAGGAATTACATCTATTTTGAGGGTTAATCCAAAGATAGCAAGTGTTAGAGAGAATTCATTCAAGAGCAAAGCAAGGAAGATGACTATAGTTATCCTTCATGGCTGTGCTTTGTGACCGTGAAGCCCATGTCCACAATTTCCAATTGAAGTTTGAAGGATTTTTAGACAAGAACTTGACCATGTTCTCTTACTATGCATAGCCACCACACCCACATACTTACCTATAGACTTGCAGTTTATTTTGATTTACTTACCATTTAGAGATTATTTTGTCTAGATATTATAAATAGAAGAGAGATACATGTACATAGGGAGTAGGAGAACATAGGCAAAACAAAGTTAGGCATAGAGGGGTCTTTTTCTTAGGATTTATTTTACTTTTATCATGTAAGCTTTTATCTTTATAGTGATTGTAGCGTAAAGCATTGATATATAGACCCATGAACCATTCAGGTGAGAATGTAGAGTTTGATTATTGTTTTATTTTGATGAAATTATCTCATTCTTGTTAATTTAATTGTGTGTTTTGTTTAGATTAAGTTGTTATTTTTAGAGTTTTAACTTAATTATTTGATTTTATGTATTAAAGTTGCGAGACTAATACATAAATAGATCCACCATAATTGAAGAGATTTGCTATTGGCTTAGAGATAAGTTATAGTTTTCTTTCGAAATTGAAACTTGTTTCTTGTTTATTTGTGGAATTCCTCTTCTTAATGATCTTCTAAGGAGTTCTATCTTAGAAATGATTCAGGTAGAATGTAATTAGGATTAGAATTTAACAAAGAAGCGATTCTTAGTAAATTAGCAAAATTAGCAATTGAATTCCTTTGGTTAATAAGAATAAGAAATTCATTAAAAACCTTATGCTACTACATGTTACACTCATGGTGATCAAAGTCTAGATATCCCCATTTATGATTATTTAGTTTTATTTCATTGTTGTGTTTATAGTTAGTTTCTCATTAGTTTTCATTTCTTATTCTTATTTAACCTATCATAAATTTTGCAACCCATTAATAATTAGAGTAACTTAGTACGGGTGAGTAAGTGTTCATTCTTTGTGGGATTGATAACTCTAGATTCTTGAAGTCCTCCATACTATCGCAAGTGCATTTGCCTAATAAGTAGTATATGCCCCATCAAGTTTTTGGCGCTGTTATTGGGGATTGATGATCATGAAAGCTCATAAATTTATTACTGTATTATTATACTTTTTGTTGTTTTTCTATTTTTTTTTTCTATTAAGTTAACTAAAATCTAATTTGAATTTTCTTATTTGTGTTGAGGAACTTTAGAGCGATGGCTAACAACAAGAAAGTACTGAAGACTATGTTCGACTATATTAAACTGTGAACTAGTGGAGCCAACTCCAGTATTTCAAGATCATCTATCATTGCAAATGAGTTTATAATTTTAGCAATCATCATCTAGATGGTTTAGTAGTAGTTATGATTTGAAGGCTCTCTCGAAGAGGATCCGTATGCACATCTTGCAAACTCTTTGAGATATGTTCAACTTTCAAAATTTGATGGAGCTATAGATGATGTGATAAGGTTGAGATTATTTCCATTTCCTTTGTAAGGAAAAGTAAGGCAATAGATAGTCTCACTTCAAAAGATTCAATTACGGCTGTAATACCCCAAGATTTTGAGCCTATATGATTATCTTAGGATCCGAGCTCTTAAATTTAAGGCGTTAGGTAACATTATTCATTTTATTTTAAACATCCCAAAAGTTAAAGGAAATGACTAGGTAAATTTTATTTCTCAAAATGGAGCATAAAAGTGGTTTAATTTAATAAAACATGAGGTTATTGGTGAAAATGGTTATTTATCAAAAACTCGAAATTCAAATCTCAAGATATAATGGAATTTTATAAATAAATTATTTAACCTATAGTTATAACCAATAGTAAAAAATTACTTACCTTAATTTCATATAAAGATATTCACCATTGCTTGTATTATTGCCAAATCTTGACACATAGATTTACAATTTAAAATGATGTTGTTTGACTCCAATGATGGATGAAATTTAAACTCTTAGTTGAAAATCAGCTAGAATGAAGAGAAGCATTACTGGAACCAAATTAAATAGAAAATTACAATAGGATATAGTGAGTTATCAACTCATGATTTTGGGTCCATATCTTATTAGGAATGATTGACACTTGGGAACATTAGTTGGCTCCATGATATTGGACCATCTGGAGTTTTACTTATTATAGAATAAGTATCTCAAACAAAGAAATTAGCTGGAGTAACAAAATTGAAGGGGAGATACCAATTTAATATATATATTGTTGTTATTATCTTGAATTTGGCTTATAGCATAAATAAATAGTAAATATATATGTTAAGAATGGAAATGAAAACCTACATGACGAAGTAAATATGGATCCAAATGAGGCTAGACATCAATTGCCAATTTGCTAGGTGTAGTAAACAATACTTGAATAGTAAAAGAATAAGGAAAATGTATATATACATAGATAGAAAAAAAAAATCAAATTAAAGTATTTGTTGGCTAAATGTAAGTGGACCGCCTATGTGCCATAAGCATTTCAAACCATGATTTTTATCTTTGTTGTGTTTTTCCATAGTGCAAAACTTCTCACCACCACCAACCATCCTTATCGGGGAACGATATTTTTATTATTATTTTTTCATCGCCATTGACCCATTATTTGAAGGATGTTGAAACTCCATTTTCAAAATATTACCCCCATCAATTTTCTGTAACATGCTTAAGGTCTCTCATGGTCACCAACGGCAAATGAACTTGGTAAGTTATAGCTACATGTTTAACCATTATTGTAGTACATCCAAATTAAGATTAAGTTCATAGATAGGGGACATAGGTATATATGTAATCATCTTATATTATAAGTCGTTTTTTTTACTATATGATTAAAGTAACTAACATTAAATATATATATATATATATATGGTAATACACATATACAACTATTGATAAAACTATACATGATTATCCTTGTACCATGATAAATGTACATACATATATATAGGTCACATATGCAAGTATTAAGTAATTGGATAAATAAGATTTAGTAGTAAGCAAGTTATCGTATCGTTGTAGTAAGAGAATTAGACTTATAATTATATGATGCATAATGGTGATTAGGAAATTCACAAGGTCTAAAGTGATTACAGTCGAACTTCAATGGATAAGTTATCATGGAAAACTATACACTTGAAAGCATTAGGATAGATGGTGATAAATTTATAGTTATCTAAATTATAATTATATGATATTTTGCACTTACAGAAATACTAGTTCGAATTGTTTAAGTTCATAAGTTAAATTGTTATAAGGTTAACTAGTATGTAGCTCTATAATTACTTAACAGTAATTTATAAATAAATGCGGTAATAACTATATTGATAAAATATTCTATTGTAAGAATTTATTATGTTGATTAACTAAGTACAAGTGAAAATTATTTAAAATATTTAACAAACTATCAAATACAATCGTGACAAAATAATGTTTATTAAAATTGGATAACAAATATGGTTATTTGAATTTCAGAAATTTAATATTGGGAGGATAATAAAAGCTGCCTTACAAGGGATTGGTTTCAACCCGTAGTTGACTTAGGATCTATGTGTCTTATCATAGGTGTGATAAGTGAGGAAGGACCACATTATGAAGCTTAAGATTTTATGCTACTATCAAGCTTGGGTAAGTGGATATTTCTATTTTCATGCAAGTAGACCTATGTCTACTTGACTTAAAGTCAGTTATGTTGTGAATTGTAATGACGTACTGGATTAATTGGATATCTGATTCTATTGAATGTGTGTTGAAAAAGTAAAATGTTTCCTTGTATATGATTGATTCATCAATATGCATTTTTGTTTGGGAAAACTTGGAAACTGAACCATTTTTTAGGGTGTTCACCCAAGTGAACCTTATGTGAAGGAATGTAATATAAAGCTGAGAAACAAAGTTGAAGTTGAGATAGTTGAATTGTTTATAATGTGGAACTTGAGATTCATGCTTGATACTAGGCTATTGTATTGTTCACTACATTCATGGCATAGCACAAAAGGACTTATGGGTTGAGTTTTTGAAAGCTTCAAAACTGTTGAGTTAGCTTTTGAGTGTATAGAACTGCATTGCTCAACTTATTCTGGCCACGATGTGTGACCGACTACGTATTGAATTTTCAAACCATAGTGGGTGGTTTTTGTTGGGAGTCCTACTCCTAAGTAGCTCCTTATTGCCCTAAGTTTCTGGATGTAGTATCCAGATACTTAGGTATGTTGACTAACCAGATGAAGAATTAGAAAAGTATAGGATATTAGTATCGATATATGTCATGTGCATAAGCATAACAGAACTTCAAGCATAACAAAACTTCCTACATAAACAGTTTATATTGGTAACTTAGATTATGAAATTGAATATCTTATAATATTGATCTAGGTGAATATGTATTGTGCTTGCTTTTTGTTTTGTTTTATCCACTCTCACTTAGCTTACAGAGAGTTGAGGGGATACTTGTATATCCTTAGGTTATGAATAGAATTGACAGGACAACATCAGTTAGGGGAAAAAGTTTTTTGAGAGTGCTTAAGATGGAGTCAGCCACTTTTGAAAAAGTCTTACAGTATTTTGTTCTTATTTCTATAAAGGATCTGTACATATAAAAAAAAATATACTGTATTTTAGGTTTGGATAAGTTTGACGGATGTACTTTTTGTATAGGGAAGTATAAAGTTGAACTCCATTGTAACACTCCTTTGTTATAAATAGAACTTTTGTTAAGTATAAATAGGTATTCCTATGTGATGGTACATCTTGTGCTATGCCAAGATGTGACAGCATCTTAGGATTTACTAATAGAAAAATTAGAAAAATATTTTCCTTCTACTAAGACAACTAAGCTTCGTAGTGATATCTCATCATTCACCTAGTTTGACGAGGGGACAATTTATGATGCTTGGAAGCATTTTGAAGGAATTGTTTAGAAAATGTCCTAATCATGCTCTACCACTTTGGATGTTAAGTATAAACTTTTTATGATGGATTAAATTTTGGTGTTAAGCAATTTATTGATGCATTTGCTGGTGGTACATTAAATTTAAAGGTGCCTAGTGAAGCTTACACCTTTATCGAAAGCTTAACTATGAATAGCTACCATTATGAAGGTGATCATTTTAGTAGAAGGAAACTAGGAGTAAAGGGTGCAGAATCTACCATAAACTTGCTGGTGATAGTGGATGCACTAAGCAAAGGGTTAGATTCTTATCCCATGTTAACACAACCTTCCATGATACCTAGTGTAGTTAACTTAAGAAGATATATGCCATCTTATTATTATAGACCATTTAATTATGGCATGAATCAATGGGATTTTCAATGTTACCCTTATAATGGTCATGAAGAATGGGGAAGGGAATGTTTTCCTTATGCAAGTGAATTTTTTATGCAACTCAACTAAGGAATGTTAATGTTCCTTATAGATATCAAGTTCACCCTCCAAAAGAGGATAAATCAAGGTCAAAAGAGATGTTGACCAGGTATATAAAGAGTAATGATGCCAGGTTACTGAGCATTGAGAAGCAAATAAAGTAACTTGCCAAGACTTTAGTTGAGAAGCAATTAAAGTCTTTATCATAAGCTTAAGATGAAGCTATAACCTTGAGAAGTGAAAAGGAGTTGTAAGTTGCGAAGCATCTTGAAAAGACATCAGTTAACCTTGAACCAGTGATGGAGGAGCTGAAAGATAAAATTGCAAAAATTTCTAAACCACCCAAGGAAGGAACAAAGCCCCAAAAAGTTAGAGAATATAAACTACCCATTTCATACCCTTAGAGGTTAAGGAAAGAATGCTCAGATGAGCAGTCAGTAAGTTCTTAGTAAGTTGCAGATGCCCAAATATGCGAAGTTTTTGAAGGAGCTACTCTCCAACAAAAAGAAACTAGAGGAACTATCTATGTTCATGTTTAGTAAGGAGCATTTAGCCATCCTACAAAACAAACTTCTCACAAAGTTAGAGGACCTAAGGAGTTTTACTATCCCTTGTCTCATTGGAAATTTATCTATTAAGTAAGCATTATCGATTTAGGTGCTAGCATAAACTTAATTCCTTACAAATTATTTAGCAACTAAGCTTAGGTGAACCAAAACCAACTAGGATGAGTTTATAATTGGTTGATAGATTAGTAATATACCTTAAGGGTATAAATGAAGATGTGTTTGTTAAAACATATAAATTCATATATCTTGTTAATTTTGTCATTTTAGACATTTACAAGGATACTGAGTTACCACTTATCTTAGGTAGACCCTTTTTAGCTACAACTAGAGCTATAATAAATGTTTACGATGGTAAGCTTATGCTGAGGGTGGAAGAAGAAGAGATGGTAATTAAAATTAAAGAAGCAATGAGAAAATGTGTCAAATAGGGTGATACATGTTTTAGTCTTTGATTCTACTGATTTTTTTTTTGTATCTGATACTTTGCAGGAATTATTATCTAAAGATCCATTGGAGTCATGTTTGACATAGGGAATTCCAAATGAAGCATCTAGTGATCTAAACACAATTGAAGCAGAAGCTCAGCTAGAAATTAACCTTCCGATTCAAATGTAGAGAGTTAAAAGGTTTGAGCATATAAAGGAAGCGAAAATAAAGCCTTCTATTGAAGAGCTGCTAGACTTAAAGTTGAAGAAGCTACCAGATTATTTGGAATATGCATTCCTAGATCAAAACTTGAAGTTACCAGTGATACTTTCCTCAAGATTGACCACCTAGTAAAAAGAGAAGCTCTTTAGTATGCTAAAGGATCACAAAAGAGCAATCACTTCGAAAATTTTTCACATTAAGGGAATTAGTCCCCCATTCTATAAAAATAAAATTTGCCTGAAGAAGGTCACCAACTTATAGTGTAACTGCAAAGACACTTGAACCCGAATATGAAGGAAGTAGTAAAGATAGAAGTAATCAAGCTTCTAGATACAGGTATGATTTACCGTATTTCTAGTAGTTCCTGGGTTAGTCTTGTGCAAGTTGTACCTAAAATGGGAGGTATGATAGTAGTACCAAATGAGAAGATTGAGTTGATCTCGATAAGAGTTGCTATAGGTTAGCAAGTCTATATTGATTATAGGAAGCTCAATGACGCTACGAGGAAGGATCATTTCCCTTTGCAATTTATCAACCAAATGCTGGAGAAACTATCGGGTCACATGTTTCATTGCTTTTTAGATGGTTTATTTGATTATTTTAAAATCCCAATTGCCTTAAAGGGCCAAGAGAAAACTACTTTTACATTTCCTTACAGTACATTTGCATATAGGAGAGTGCCCATTGGCCTATGTAATGCACCTACAACTTTTTAGCGGTATGTGATGGCAAATTTTGATGAATTTATAGAGGATATAATGGAAGTTTTTATGGTTGATTTCTGCGTTTTTAGGAATTCATTTGATAATTGCCTTAAGAATTTGCAAAAGGTTTTAGCTAGTTGCAAAGAAACTAACTTAGTTTTAAATTGGGAAAAGTGCCATTTTATGATACAAGAAGGGATAGTTCTAGGATATAAAGTGTGCTGGAAACGTATAGAAGCAGATAATGCAAAAATTAACACTATTGTTAAATTCCCCCTTCCCACATCTGTTAGAGCCATATATTGTTTCCTAGGACATGCTAGATTTTATAAAAGGTTTATGAAAGATTTAATAATAATAAAAAAAAAACTAGACTTTTAACTCAGCTATTAGAAAAGGATACTCCATTTATATTTTCTAAAGATTGCTTCGATGCATTCAATACTTTGAAATATGAACTAACTAAATCCCTAATTACGGTAGCCCCTATTTAGAGCTTACCATTTGAGCTGATGTGCGATGCTAATGACTATGCTATAGGGGTATTGTTAGGTCAGAGGCAAGAGAAGCATTTTTAGTTGATTTATTATGCGAGCAAGACTCTCATTGAAACTCAGTAGAATTAAACAAAAAGAACTCTTAGCAATAGTTTTTACCTTTGATAAATTTGGGTCATATCTCATCCTTTCCAAAGTTATTGTTTACTAATAGGGTACAAGGGATCGAGATAATCAACTACCAAGTTTTAGGCTATGTTAGTAACCTACTCATGCATTTTCTATGTATCAAAGACATCTTGAAGAGCTCTTCGTGGCTAAAGCTAATATGGACATATAGGTTGGCTCTTTTAGGTCGACTCTTCTAGGTCGGCTTTACCAAGTTGGCTATTTTAGGATGGCTCGACTAGGTTGGCTTGGATTAGTTTTGGCCGTTAGGTCAGTAGGTTAGGTTGACATAATTAGGTCAACTAGAATTTTCAAGTCAGCCTTTAATAGGTCTTCAAGGTCCCTAACAACTCATCAGCCTAGCTCATCAGCTCATTACCCGAATAGCTCATTTGACTATCTATTTTTACTTATATTATTTAGACGTTCTATTTCTTTTATTATTTCTAAATTACCCTCATGTTTATTTAGTATTTATAGGAATGGCAGTGGGGCATCCTTTTAGTCATTTTATTTACAATTTTATCACTATGTATAAATAGCTCATATATGTAGAGTTTTACATAGATTTGGAATATTAATAAAAAACCCTTTGAGTCTTTTCACTTAGAAAGTCTATTCTATCTATTCTTATCAATCCCTTTAGTAAGGATTGTGACGAGTAACCTATCTAGCTTAGACTATTGCGTCATATTTAGCAAGTTAGTTGGTCTATATATGGTTTTACGATACATCATATTTGTAGAGTTAGTGTGTGGGTTTGCTAAACCATCGAATTCCATTTTTTTTTTTTTTTGGGACCATCTTAAGGTTTAGACCCACCCCTGGTTATGTGTGATATCGATAACCATGTACTCCCTCTGTAGTGATTCATATTAACTTAGCATCAAAGCTTTGAGGTTTCATCCCTTAAGGTTTCTTGGATATTTGGTGAGATACTGCTGTGATTGTGAACAAAAAGAGGTGTATGATTGGATTAATTTCTTTTGAAACTTAGTGTCATTGTTTCTAAGCATTTCATTTTATGCTAAGTTGTGGACCTATAATGTTGCCAATGGAATCGATTTAATTATTCTGAGTTTATTTTATTTATTAGAAAAAAAAAACAAGGGAATCATTAACCAACAAAAAGTTAGCCACAACACATTTGAGGGTGGAAAGGAGCTGTGAAACTAGAAAATTAAAATTGGGGTTTTTACTTGATCCCATGGGAAATTGGAAGAATTGTTACTTAAGGTTTGTTTGAAAGAAGTCGTGGATTTTGTATACTACTGTGACAGCAAAGTTCAAGTCAAAGAGAAGTAGGTCTTAAAGATTTAGTGGCTTTGACCGTATGGGGTGGTTGAGAAGTGCTTGTATTTTGTTTAGATTTTTACCATGGTTTGCTACAAGACATTGCTATTGTCTATGGGTTATGTATGAAGGAATAGTGGAAAGTCAAGCGATGAGTTTAAAAGTGAAGATTGGTGATGGTAGTAGTGACTTGTACGAGAATGGGTTTGTGAGATTTGGTATAGTAGTCTTTAGAATTTGTATTGGTGGTAGTCTTCAATTGTGTCGACAATGGGTCTTAAGTAGTAGTTGTGATGCTAGCCAAAATTATGCTTGATTGTTGAAAAAGAAGTGCTGTAAAGTGTTGTGCGTGTGGCTAATCGATGGAGTGACTAGAGTATGTAAGAGCTATTTAATGGGTGTGTGGTTGTGAACCGAGTTGCAAAGTGTAAGTGGTGTGGTGTTTGGTCTGTGGATACGAGAGTGTAGTAGTGTTGAGTTAGTTTGTGAGGTGGTCAAGTGCCAATCTATGCTAAGCATATTTGTGCAATGCTATTATGCCAAAATTGGTGTTGCTAAGTATGGGACTATATGAATTGTCACTAGAACAAAAGGCAGTATATGTGTGGCATCAGTAGTTGTATAACTAGCGTAGCCATGTGGACATGCAATCGTGTTTAAGTTAAGTGTATGGTCTTTTCTTGAAAATTGTTGAGTTGTAGTTAATTGAGCAAACAAGTGTAGGTGAATTGCTATAGTAGTTTATGGACTATTATCAAATTGTGAGTGGTTAGCATTGAGCTATAGATCGTAGAGTGTTGTGGCATTTTTTGTGAAGGGTTTTGGGTTGTATTGCCTTATGCTAAATTATTGGTTGAAGTGCCGAGTTGTAAGTAGTGGTGTTCTTTCCAAAGAGTTGCCAAGCTGAGAGTTCGCTCATTCGAGTTCCAAGCTAACATCTAGAGTTGTTATTTCCTTAATGCAGTAAGTATTGTTGAGCTAGATTAGTTGAAAGTAAAGTGCTAAATTGAACTTTTACTCTTCTTCTCATGCAAAGTTATCAAGCTGAATACTATCTTGTATTGATGTAATGCACCATAACTTGGAATGCTACATGTCTTTAGTCCTTTAATGATACGTCAGGCTCTAAAAACCACAATGAATATTTCAAACTTGATATTTGTGACCACCAACATTGGTATAAAAAAAAACTCTTATTTCATTAAATTTAAACTCTACAGTTCATACTCCATAAGTACTAATAAGACTAAGAACTCTTTTGTCTTTGACAGTGGCAACAACATAAATAAAATCAAACAACTAGCATGGATGAAAATTAAAAGATAGAATAAGTCTCAACCATAGTTTCGTTTCAATTCTTATTAGTACTCTTAATACTATTAGCTATCATCATGATAATAGTCTCTAAAACCGATATCCAGGTAGTAATAACTATCATTCTAATCTTCAACTCCAACATTCTTATAACTAGCATATTCTCCATAACTATAATCTTCATAAACATCATTTTGACCTGTAGCTGGGAAAAAAAAAATAATATAATGAGTTGAGGCCCAATACGTAACATACAAACATATGTGCATGATTAAGCAATACATATTCATATCCGTAGAAATGCAAAAACAAGTAAATCATATGATTTATTTAATTATCTTTGTTTTTGAGTCAAATACACAACACATAATAATGGTCCTCATGACCTAATCATATCACAGCTTGTATTACAACTCAACGTTTGGGTATGCCTCTTTAGGCCCTTTTATAACCTAACATTGGGTATGCCTCTTTGGGCTCCTCTACAACAACCTAGATCTACCCCATATCATTTTCATGTGAGATTCCACAAGGGATAATATGTCATATAGATTATTAGGGTTGCTACCTACGGATTTGCCATTACAAGTCCTTAGGATAAGCCAAACATAAGCAACACGAAGACATTTAAGTCAAATATACATTTAATTCATTTAATCTACGTGTCACTTACCTGGATATTTGGAATCTATTACCAACGAATCAAGCCTAGCTTTAAATCTTAAAAACAATAAATACCCATTAAACTTTTTTAAATATTGAATAAACGATGACTCTTAGCTAAAACTCACTTTTAGACTATTTAAATCTCCTTAAATTCATTTAATGATACATTAAAGGGGTTTACTTTAAAAGTAACAAAAGAATAAAACAAGCAGAAAAGGAAAACTTAGCTTACAGGAGCAAAGCTTATGACACGATCAAGGATACGACCGTATCTTTTTGATTATGTAACTTACTGAGTTATACTTTATTACTGCAAGGGATATGGTTGTGTTTTTTGATCATATTACTTTCTAGTCTACCAACCTACATCACCTACTACAAGGGACATGACTAGGGATATGGTTGTGTCACTTTCTGGTTGATTTTTCTTTTCTTCCAACCAAACTCCTTTCTAAACCCAAAACAACATTCCACAACTCCACATCACAAACCCTTCATTCAAATTAGCAAAAAACTTTCCAAAATCCATTTCCATAATGTTTTTAATTGAGAAAGCAAAACTAAAATTTGTCAAGAAGTCAAGAAATTTGGGAATTCTAAGGAATATACAAGAATCACTTTAATCCCGATAATCCTTTAGAGTTTCTCGCTTTTCCTTAACCAATTACTTGTAACCTTAAATGATTAAAATAACATCTTAGTTTTTAAAAGAAAGAAAACTCAAAACCACAAATCAATCCTCGCTTACTAAGGTCCTTTAGGGTTACGTTTCTCACACAGATTTCTCTTGCTCTTGAGGGCTTCCAATAATTGTAGGAGAGAAATTTAAATCTGTAGTGCACAAAGAGTCCAATTGTGCACTAGTTAGGTTAGGGTTTTATTTTAACTCTTTTCTTGAATTTTCGATATCACTCTTTATTAATCTACGGTTTAAGATCTTAATACCCTTTTCCATAAAACTTAATTACCCTTTTGATTTTATTAAGACTTTTATTATTTAACAACTCCCTTTTTTTCTTTTTTTTTTTTCGGGTATTACAGTTGAGTTGCAGTTCCTTTTAGAAAATTATCGAGCTATTGTAATTTAAAATTTCACCGAGCTGGCTGTTAGTATACACTGAGCTCCTATGTGTGCCGTGATGGTGCTGTCCCTTTTAGTGAGTTGTCGAATTAGTTTTGAACTAAAGTGCATGAGTTGCTGTCCTTGCGAATTAAAATTACCGAGCTGATTATATATATATATATGCATATTGATCTGCCGAACTGCAATACAACAAGGTCCATCGAGCTGTCATTGACCCGAGGTGAAGTGGAGAATCGAGCTGATACGTATGTATGCTGTTGTGTGTCTGCTGAGTAGAAATTCCAAGAGTAACTAATATTGTGTTGGAGAAAAGAATTACCGAGCTATGTATGTGGAAAAATCTAGGCAGCTACATTTATTTGACCGAGTTGTTGTGTTGCCTATGTCGAGCTCTTAAATTATTTGCGCCGAGCTATCCAGAAGAGATAGAAGATCACATGCTGCAGTAGTTTGCGCACACGTGCCGAACTGTTGCATTGTGTGATCGAGCTGCCGTTGGTTTCAAACTAAAGTGTTTGTGCATGTCTGGGCTATTGAAGGTGAACGCCATTGTCGGTCCAAGTGTGCTGTCAATTACCGAGCTTGGCTAGTGGACAGTTGCGGGTGTATTGTTCGAGTTGCTGTCAATTGAACTGAGCCGTCATTGAATTTGTCAAGGTGAAGTAAAGGTGCTGAACAGTGTTGGACTGTTGTGTGCTAAAAGAATTGAGCTGTGCTGTTGTATAGTTGTCGAGCTGATCTTAGGCAAGTTTTCAAATTGCGGAGCTGACACTAAGTACAAGCGAACTGCTGTCGAGATAGTTCTCACTCCCAAGTTGCTGTGTGAACCAAGCTACCAACATTCAAGTATCTGAACTAGTGTGAGAGTATGACGTGCAGAATTATTGTGATTCCAAAAGCTGTGAAGTTATTATTGAGAAAAGCGAATTGCATGAGGAGCTTCTAAGCGATACACATGCGTTCAAAGTTTGAGGTCGGCAAGGAAGTGTACATATTCGAGCTGTTGTATTGTATGAAATACTGTGCTATCATGTTGGTGTGAAGACTCATCGAGCTGATTACTAATTATTGCATGGAAATATAGTGCTAACCTCTTCAGGAAACTACCAAGCTACTAAGTGCAGTGTACATGGCAAGTGTATGCTATTTGAAAATGTTATTCATGCTTTTTAGAGTGAATTAAATATCGAGCTTGAAGTGCCAAAGTAATATATGTTTACAAATCATTACGAGCATATTAGACTAGATTGGGAAGTATTGAGCATTATTTAAATTCTTAATTTCATTTCAACATTATTGAATTTGAATTTATTCGATATGGCTATTAGAGCTCAAAATAGGCAATGTAATGCACGAGGCTTGAGGACAAAATCTTCTTACCAAGCCACAAATCCCATTTCCCCTTATGTGTTGGAATAATTAGAGATCATACTTACTGAGCTCAAGGAGATGAGGGAAGAAAGAAGGCAACAAAGGATTACTCAATTAAAGAATATTGAAGAGGAGGAAATGGAGAGATAAGAACTAACAGGTGAGGATGAGAAGGAGGTTGACAAGGAAGGACAACAAGTGTTGCCACTTAGCACCCATGTTCCTAACGGATGACCATAGGTGCTATTATATTAGCCTTCCATATGTTAGATTCTTTTATGTTGATTTGCTATTGGGGTTGTCTAGAGGTGATATGTGTTGCAGTAGTGTTGTGGCCATGAGACGTTATAGGTTGCTTATTGGTGTTTTCTATGGTCATGGTGATGGATATTCCTATTTAGGTTGTGTTGTTCTTATCCTTAGTGCTCTCACAACAAAAGAATTTGAAGTGTATAGATGAAAGAGAAAGGATTGAGTTATGAGGAAGTGGAAGAGGTGATAGCTATTGAGCATGATGTTGTAAGGCTAATATTAGAAGGGCATGAAGCTTTAAAGTTACTTAAGGTAGAAGAGCAGTTTGAGGTCTTATATGTTTAGCTTCCTAGAACTCATGACATAGTATTTGAGCTTGAAGTTGTATTGTTCCCCATGACTGATAGTTGCTAAAATTACTTTGAGATGATTGACTGAATACACAATAGATGGAAGGAAGACTATTTGATGAAGAGCTTAATTGATTATGCTCACGATGAGTAGAAAGAGTGTGGCTTGATGATCACGTTGGTGGAGGCACTTTGTTACTTTGACATGTGTTTTATTTCTATAGGTTAGTTTTTGATCCAGTAGGAGTTTAGAATAACCCATTGCTAAGTTCTGAGTCAAAACTTCTTGAAGGGAGAGGAGATGATAGGGTATAAGGGATTAGGATAATCAATTGCCAACTTTCGGGTTATGTTTGTGACTTGCTCATGTGTTTTCTATGTGTCGAAGACCTCTTGAAGAGCTCTTTATCGCTAAAGCTAACATAGACAGATAGGTTAGCTCTTCCAAGTCGGCTCTTTTAGGTTGGCTCAAATTAGGTTTGGCTGTTAGGTTAGTAAGTCATGTTGGTAGGTCAAGTCAGCCGGTTAGGTCAACAGGTCAACATAATTAGGTCGGCCATAATTTTCAAGTCAACCTAGAATAGGTCTTCAAGGTCTCTAACAGCCCATTAGCTCATCACTTGAATAGCTCATTTGACTATCTATTTTTATTTATGTTATTTGGACTTTCTATTTCCTATATTATTCCTAAATTACCCTAATGTTTTATTTAGTATTTACAAGAATACCACTAGCGCATTCTTTTAGTAATTTTATTTACAAGTTTGCCACTATGTATAAATAGCTCATGTATGTAAGGTTTTATACAGATTTAGAACATTAATGAAAAACCCTTTGAGTCTTTTCTCTTGGAAAGCATTCCTTTACCCACTCTTATCAATCTCTTTAACAAGGATTGTGATAAGTAACACTGACCACTTTGCTTTATGATATTTGTTGAATAAGACAAATGCTAAGCCAAGATTGATCGGGTGGATTCTTTTACTCCAAGAGTTTAACCTAGAAGTTATAGATAAAAAGGGAGTAGAGAATTTGGCTGCTGACCATCTCTTATGCTTAGAAAATCTTTCATTGGAAAAGCTTGATGAACGGGAGACCAATGACGATTTTTCAAATGAGAAGCTGTATCAGGTAAGTCCTTAGGAAACTCCTTGGTTTGAGAAGACCGATATTTGTTTAAAATTGGTGTGGATCAAATAATTTGTAGATGTGTGTCTCATTTAGAAGGTTGGCAAATTTTAGAATATTGTTATGTAGGACCAACATGAGGACACTTGAGTGTGAATAAAATGACTCATAAAGTCCTTAAATGTGGTTTTTATAAGCCAACATTATTTAGAGATGCCTAAAATTTTGTTGAACTGTGTGATAGATGTCAAAAGGTACAAAACATATCTAAAGGAGATGAAATGCAACAAAACCCAATTTTGATTTGTGAAATTTTTGACATTTGAGTATTGATTTTATGTGACTGTTTTCGAATTTAAACGAAAACAAATATAACATAGTAGCTATAGCTTACATATCTAAGTAGGTAGAAGTGCAAGCTCTACTAACTAATGCCTCTAGGGTGATATGAATTATAAAAGTTTGTTTTCTAGATTTGGTGCTCCTAGAGCACTCATAAGTGATAAAGGAACTTTTTTTTTGCAATGTCCAGTTAGAGAAGGTGTTGAAGTGATATGGAGTTATGCATCAAATTGCAACTCAATATTGTACCTAAATTGGTGGACAAGTTGAAGTAGCAAATATGGACCTTAAACAAATCCTAGAAAAGACCATCGAGCATAATTGTATAGATTAGTTTAACAAGCTTGATGATGCTCTTTGGGCTTATAGAATTGCTTACAAGATGCCAATTGGAATAACCCCGTATCAACTTGTGTATAGCAAAGCGTATCATTTACCTATGGAAATTGAGCATAAGGCTTATTAGGCCATAAAATGTGCTAACCTTGATCTTGAATGTGCATGCAAATATAGGAAACTTCAATTGAATGAGCTTGAAGAAAGGCAAGATATAGCTTATGAGAACTCGAGGATATTCAAGGATAAAGCCAAGTGATATCCTGATAATTGGATTAAGTAAGGAAAACAATTATGAGCTCGAGATAAAGTCCTGTTATATCAATCCTAGTTAAAGCTTTTCTCAGTGAGCTTAGATCTAGATGGTTAAGACCTTACATTGTAACGTAGGTATTCCCATATAGAGAGGTGACATTTCAAGCCTTAAGAAGGGAACTTTCAAGGTAAATTGCTACTGACTAAAACTGTACTTAGGGGGAGAGTTTGGAAAGGAGAATAATCTTAACTATGACCTCAATCTAATTAGAGAAAATGGATAACTTTGCTCTTAACTCATCAAGCAAATGATGTTAACCAAAAGTACTTCTTGGGAGGTAACCTAAGCTAATTTCATTATTCTCTTACTTAGTTTTTCATTTTATGTCTTTTTTATTTAGATTTGTTTTTTTGATAAGTTTACATAAGTTGTTCTCAATTTTTCTTTAGTGTTTTGAGGATAAATGCGTAAGATAAGGAGTTATTGTGATTAAGGAAGAACCGGAAAGGAATGGTGATCGTTAACTAAAGCATGGAGCTTAGGGAAAAGAGGTAATAATGAGTTTAGTAAGGACTATGGTTGAAGACCACTTCCGTGGTCTTGATCATATTCCTTTTATCATAAATTGTACTTGAATTTGAATTTTGAAATTTGTGTTTGAGACGACCATGGCCTAGGACCATGCCCGTATTCCTACCCGTGTACTTGTAGGATGTAGAAAGTACAGAGTTTACACTTGAAAATTGGTTAGAGGGAACCATGGCTAATGACCACATCTACAGTTATGCCCATGTTCCTCTTGTAAAAAAATTACACTTTGAGAAGAATTTTAAGGACTTAACTCTAGTAGAGACCATGACTATAGATTATGGTCGTGATCATGCTCATATATTCCCAATGTTAATAAACCAAGGCATATCTGAATCTTGCCTTTATTGAAGTGTAATGTACTTTCCTAATTTGGAACCCTTTCACCTAAATTTCACTTTCCCTTTCCTAAAACACTTTTCCCTTGTTAATATGCAATATATATCTAGGGAAATCTCTTAAATTACTAGTTTTCTAGATTGAAAGATCTAATTGCAATTTTTCTAAAAATTAAATTGCTAAATTGTGCAACATTAATTTAGGAAAGTGGTATTTAATCAACACTTAACCTTGAATATCCCTATTGCAATCCTAAAATCCTAAACACTAGCCTAACAAACTTAGTTTGGGGAAGGGAGAGACAACCACCACTACAACCATCAATAGCACCAAGAGCCATCCGTCGTACACTTGAAAGAACTCTTCTTAACCCTTATTGGAAGAAGATCCTCTAGACACAATTCTACCCTACCTAAAACACATGTTGGAATTCAATAACCTTGATCATCAAACCCACTATGAAGTTATTGCCGAAAAGACCTTTTTCTTGATCAAGCTTTATAGATTGAGAGGTATCAAAACTTGCCAACATAGGACTCAAAATCCATCCCATGGTTGAAAAGAGGGGTTTAGGATAGGTTGTTCAATATTTAAGAACTCATCTACAAGGAACTAACTCTTGAGTGCCTTACTACCCTATCTCTAGAACATAACGAAGTACCTTACGGAGGTAGAAACATAATCTCCTTTTGATCTAAGAAATATAAAGTTTAATCTCTCCATAGATGAGTTTGGAGTTTTTATGGGCATGTGCAATATAGAGTTTATTTGTTCACTATAATTTTATACCCTTTCGTTTGAGTTACTTTGAGGTGGCACCCTTATCGTTTATTAGTTGAAGTTGAGTGGTGAGAAGATGTACAACCGAAAATTTGCGAGAGGGTCTCACTTGAAAAACCCAACACATCGAGTCCTCTATTGACTACTCACTTACACCATTAGTAAGAGAGGAAAAAGCACCGGTATGGTGGCTATGGATGAGGTTTTCTACTTCTATAGCCTATTAGAGGGGTAACTTATTAACTTAGGGTAGCACTTACATTTTATATGCAAAACCAAGCAATCGATGCCTGAGTGAATGAATTGGGGTGTGGATAGTATGTTACAGTTTTAGCCAAACAACTTAAGCTCCTTGTTGACAACCCACAACTAATCATGATTCAAAATGTCACCCTAATGACCTTATCGACTTTTCACTAGGTGAAACTTCTTCCTAATGAAGTTGATAAGCCATCCCTAAAAAGGAAGGAAAGTAAAATCTCTTCTAATGATGAATTAGTGAAGCAAGTGAAGAAACTAAAAAGTGAAGTTCAAAAGTTGGTAGATTCTCATGAGATAATTGAACAATCTCTAAAAAGATTGTTCAAACGTCAAATGAGGATGATGCAGTTTTGTAGTAATATCGTCGATCAAGTAAAGATGAAAATTCCTCTACCGACAGATGAGGAATTGATTGATATGGTGAGGTGAATGAACTCAAGAGATGAGGAGGAGGAAGTGGCATCAAGGACTCAACAAGAGGAAACTTCAAAGGGCAATGAAAAGAATGAACCCATCAATGTTTATTTCGATGATGAAACCAATGCTGAAAACTTAGCTCTTTTGTAGAAATTTAGTAGTTATTTATTTTGTTTAGGTGTTTTTTGATTTTGGCAACTTGATATTTAGTTTCGATAAGTGATTAGTTAGTTAGTTAGTTAAATTTTTGAGTTTCCATGTTTTGATTTTTATTTCAATTTTATGTTCATGTTCTCCTAATTCAATGAAACAATAAAATTTTCTTTTCTGCATATGTTTTTATCTTTTTATTTTAAGTAAGTTGTTTAGATCTCTCTTTAGCCAATAATCTCAAACAATTCGTGGTAAATGCTCATGGATACTTTGACTAATCCAAATATTTAAGGGAGTATCATTTTTCCCACGTTTATATTTTCTTCTCCATCATACTTATTTGCACTTATTTTTCCTATAATTTACAATTAGGTATATTGATGACAATGTATTAAATTAACTGTAAGGAAGAGGTATACTACTATTATTCAAAAATCAGTTTGTTATTTTTAACCTGAATTTCTTTTTTTTTTTATTTGAAATTGCAATTTCCATTTAATAAGAAAATAGTGCTTATATCTAATTTTTCCTAAGTCACTATTACACATGGAATACATTATGGAAATTGAATAGTGTAATTTCTATGGAGTGAAAGTTACATGTTATTTAGCCTAGGATTCTAGGATATTAATTAATTAACCATTGCAGTTGAGCTTTAGTCATGTGCTACATATGAAATTTACTTAGATGTATGCTTATCTTTTTTGATTTTTAGGACTCTATAAGCTTGAGTAAATAACTAAATGAAGCTTGTCTCTTGTGATTTTCCCTTGAAAATTTAATTTGTTGAGGGCAAATGTTAAGAATAAATGAATAGGAAGTGGTTGATAAGGATTAATTTCGATCTCTTAGAAGAGTAAGATTTTTTTTCGCTACCAATTTATTGAAAAAAAAAGGAGAAGAAAAAGAGAAAGGTTAGTAAAAGAAAAATTGCTAAGGATTGGCTATGGTCCCTTAAAAGAGGAAAGTGCTTTTCCACTATCATCGTTAATTATAAAAATAGCTAATTTAGCAAGGATTGGCCTTAGTTCCTCAGAAGAGTAAAGTGCTTTCTTGTTGCTAATAAGTTTTGATAAGTAATTAAATTAAAAAGCCTATCAATAGAACCTTATCTTAAGGGAATAAGCATGGGATGACTAGATACAACATGTTTTACTCTTGATTATGGTGTTCCATAGAGTTGGTAGAGATTTTTATGCATCTTAGTTAAATAGAAAGGAGTTATGTATGGTTTTTGCCCAACTAAATTAAAATTGGACTAACTTAAGGGAGAATCCTTGATTAAAACGCATGATTAAACATCGGTTTGTAGGAATTAACCATTGAATTCTAGTATTTGTGTTTGGGATGCATTGAAAAAGTGAACAAAGAGAAGAGTATACAAGTGACTAGAAAATTATAAGGGATGCAATGTTTATTTGTAGGGTTAATTCAAATTTGTTATGATTCCCGAATAATAGTAGTCTACCTTGAAAATCTTGTCTTGATTTTTTCTTTTTATCAATTGAATTCCTTCTAAATTAGAATTTAATAGAGAAGTGATTCTTACCGAATTAACAAAATTAACAATCGAATTTCTTCGATTAATAAGAATAAGAAATTCATTAAAAACCCTATGTTACTACATGTTACGCTCATGGTAATTAGAGTCTAGATATCCTCGTTTATGGTTATTTAGTTTTATATCATTGTTGTGTTCATAGTTAGTTTCTCATTATTTTTCATTTCTTTATTCTTATTCAATCTATCATCAATATTGCAACCCATTAGTAATTAAAGTAATTTAGTATGGGTGAATAAGTGTTTAATCCTTGTAAGATCAGTAACCCTGGACTCTTGAAGTCCTCTATACTATTCCTTGATAGGTGTACTTGCTTAATAAGCATGGTATACGCCCCATCAATGTCCCTATTATTGTAAAGTCCTCTATTACAGGTAGGAACAACAAGTGAACTAAGGAGGATGATTTGTTGGCCAACATGAATCCTCACAGAAGTTGGAGGATGTAGGTGTAAGCATGCCTCTTAACCATCTCCTCATCAACGCTATGGGGTATTATCCCAAACCTCTTCCGTAGCTACAATAAACAAATACAACCTACCTTACTAGTACTATATCTCGAGGCACATCTTTAAGTAACTATCAAGTCATATCCTGCCAGTCTACGTATGTCTTCCCCATGATAATAGCTTCATCCACATGTTGCCTTTACTATATCTCAATGTCTTGTAAGGTGATCGTCATCTCACTGTAGGCCATGTGGAATGTACAAATGCCCACCCACTCTAGTTGGTTATCTTGTTTATAGTATATTTAGTGAAAACTTATCTAGCCCTTATTCCTTTAGTCACTTCATTAACTCACTTTTGTCAATAAGCGACGCAATTGTAAAATATCTTCTTAACAAGTATTGTAATCGGTAAGCCCTTGATACCTTTCATCAAGGCATTGTAACTGTCAAAACTATAGTTGAAACAATAACAAGCATCATAAGCTAGCATCTACTTGCTTATGTTTAGGGGTAGAAACCATGATGGTGCATCCTCCTTTACTCCCTACATTTGTTCCATCAACTACTCAAACTTGTAGTGCTATACTTACATAGAGACAAACATGCCAATTTCTTGCATAGTTGGTTTGTGTTCAAGTTGCTGGCCATATGTTGTATATACTACCTCCAAACTACAAATGGAGGCTTCCATCCGATGTGGTCCTTACCAAGTATGGCTTGGATGTTAGTGTGCCTGTTAGAAATAAGACAAAGGGTTTCTTCTTGATCATCAACCATGTGCTGCTTTAATTTCTTAAGAAACCATCCCTATGTCTCTTTGGGTTCCTTATTGATGAGCCGAAAAGCCAATGGTACATTAAAGTTGCTATTGTCCATACCACATGTGATCGATCCGTATTTTCTACATAACAACATACCATCTACATAAACTACAGGACGATAGAATTTTGAGATCTCTATGTATGGATAGAATATCTAAAAGACCCTTTTTCATTATGGACACGCTCGGTTCATTAGAGCTATGTCGTCAGGCCTCAAACAGGTAGAGTTATAATAGTCATGTTGTGTAAACTAATCTAAGATAGAAGCTAACCTCATAGTTACTATCATAGATATAACCTACACAAAGTGTACCTGACTCAACTAACTTGAAGCATCCAATTTGGTACCTATTATATATGAAAACTATGATAAAGCTTTTCAAAATGCTTATTTGGAAAGGCTGATAATACATTTCTCAGTATCAAAATAATATTTACACGAGTATATCTACACCTAAAAGACTTAGTTTTTCATAGAAAAGTTTACAAAAACCACATGTTCTAGATAATTACATACAGAACAAAGTTGAAAACTAGTAGGCTGTTTAGGGTGACCTAATTAGTTTTCTCAAAAAAAAAGACAAAAGAAAAAAAGAGTCTTTAAGTTTAGCATTCTTCATATTTATACTCACTCCATAGCTCATTGAGTTTAACCTAAGAGTGGTTATAGCTCTGCATCTTTAGTCCTTGATCGGTACTTACAAAAGAGTTTATAGGGATGTGAGCACAACTAGCTTAGTAAGAAGGATAGAGAAAGAAGAGTACAAAATAAGCAGAAAAAGGGTTATTAAACATTAATTAAATGCAATACAATTAATCAAATGGAACATTGCACGATGTTAATTGGTTCATTATGAGGTTAGAGAAATTACATTTGCTCTAACTTAAATTGAGGAGTTTCAACGTGACTCAAATTAGACAAAACCCAAGCTTGTATAATGGAGAACACCTTCTTCTCTAGACTACCTTCAAACCACCATCCTTAACATTGCACGACCTCCTCTTCTGTTGCTTAGTTCAACTAAGGGCAAGAAAATGACTATTTTAGCTATCCTCATCTAATGGTTTGATATTTGTTTAACATCTCTAATCATTTCCCTTAATGGGTTGTGATGTGTGTTAAGTTAGGTTAAATGTTGGATTTTCGGTTAGTTGTAATTAGAGGCAATTAATCAAATCACAACACAAACAATCAACACAAATTCAAGCAAAGCAATACTCTAAAGAGTTCAACTCACAATCTACAACTCAATATTTTAGTCACATACGTAACAAGCATATAGACAACTAATTACAAACATAACAAATGCACTCTTAAGCCTCCAAATACTTTGACATAGTATCATAACTTATTGTGAAGCATTGATTGCAACTTACCTGAAGTTCAATGTTTCGCAACTTTTGATTGCCGCACTTGTAATCTTCAATTATTCCTATACATATACAATTGATCAACTTTAGTCCATGTATGAGCCATGAATTGATAGTAATTGATTCATTTTACGTGAATTAAGTTATTTTAACATTAGTTTTACATGTCATTTTTACTCAAATGTTGGAGTTTCATAGTTAGTTTACTAGTTTATAAAGTTATCTATACTATCCTCTGAGTTAAGTTCTTAGCTAAATCATGGTAAAGTTCTTAGGCTAGAAAGCCTTTATGTAACCCTTTGAGCTCCATAAGAATCATGTCTTATACTAATTTTATTCTCTAAATCAGCTTTTGAGTTTATTCCATTTTAAGCCTCTTAATAGGATATCCACTGAGTTATCCTCTATGCATTACTAACTTTCAAGTTTTTAGAAGTTTTACCCTCTAACATAATTTCTAAGCTCACCTTAATCACAATTCTCATATAAATTTTTCTCTGACTCAGCTTCTGAGTATACTCTTAATAGAGTATTTGCCTACATTAAGTCATCCTCTAACTTCGTTTAAACTCCTTATAACCTATTGATTTGTGCACTTTTCTTTAAAATTCCAGTTTGTAAAACCACATTAACACCTCATTCAATCCTTAGCAACTTCATTACTTCCCAAAAATTCCATTTAACCCATCGTCACATACCAATTCTCAAGTTCACATATTATTAATTTACTCATTTAAGTGGCGAATTCATGAAATTTGTAACTTCCATCCATAAGACTCAATACAATAACACCAGTATACTGCAAATTACACTACTAATTAGTGTAGCTTAGGATTTAGGTGAGGTCCTTAAGGAAAACCATTAATTTTATTAAAAATACCATTTTTATTATAATTTGGGGTTAAAAAAAATGAAAAATATAGAAAATAAATTTATTAAAAACTTTACATAGCATTTTAGTATCAATAGTGGATAACTTGAAGAAAAATTTTGAGCTTGAAACTACGTAGTTAAGGTGTTTTAAATTAATATCGAAATCTATTTGAGTTTAGTGATTTCTTAAGGACATAATATATATATATATATATATATATATATACTAAATTTGAACAAACTAATATTTTTGTTAGATTCTACATGTAAAAATACTTATGAGTAAATATTTTTCAGTATTTTCTACATAGATTTAATATTTATAATAATTTAGTGAAAATTGGGCTAAATTAAAGCACTTACTTGTATTGAACTTTATGACCACCATTGACCACTCCAAGTGTTTCGACACCACTTGGTGGTAGTTGCTCCTTCAAGTGGTAGAGGCGCTTCGTTATACCAAACTTAACTCATTTTAATACAGGTCTCTCGATTAGATTAAGAGAAGTTTAAATTTTTAGAAAAAGGTCTCTTTCTTAAAAAAAAAAAAAACAATAAATGTACTTACCTCTGGACAAGATTAGGAAAATAGTGGANGGTAGGGGTTAGGGGTTATGTGTGGTGGTGGTAAGGGGGGAAGGGGAGGGGTGATAGAGGGGAATGAATCGATTGCAAGCAAAGTTTTCAAATAGAACCTCTTGATTGCTTAATATAATGATTGAAAATTTTTAAATAAATGCCTTATAGATTGATACAATCATCTGTAAATATAAAAAGGCAACAATAACAAAAATGAGTAAGAGTTAGATAGAGCTTAAACACAAGAGATTATAGTGTTTAGGCCTTGTACCTACATCCACTCTTCCAACCTCACTATTGGGGTCTGGTCTTCTATACTAGATATTCTACTATGTTAAAATAAGGGAGTATAATATGCTTTTACAAGCTTTAGTTATAAGGTTTAGTCACACTTCTTTGCCTTTGACCTTACTACAAGCTATATAAATCTATAGTTAATTATGCTTCTAATATAATCATGTATCATACAAAAGTATAAAGAATAGATTCTTTTATTTTTTGTGCAACTAATCTACATAATACAATAGAGTTAATACAATTTAGAGTATATTAGATGTTTCTTTCGTGATCTTTTCTAATTAAACTCTCGTGTATCCCTTTGAAAACTTCATTGTATTTTTAAATCTCCTCTAAAACGGATGGTATAGTATTTGTTAGATTGATTCTTGATTGATTCTAAATTCCTTAAAGCTTATCCAAGTTGTTAATTGTTAAAATATGATGGTTATCTTTCCACAAGATCTTACCACTTCAAATTTTAAAATTCCTTATATTTTTGGATAGCTTCTGACTAATAAATATAGGTCATTTGTGAAGATAAGCATAAATCATAGATGGTTTCACAAAATCCAACCTCCATTTAGAATATCTTCTAACTTCTACTTTCAAAGATTTTATCTATCTCATTAGTGGAATAAGACTGTGTATTATCCAAATATACGTATCTAGTGGAGTTGGGTCCTGACCAACAAGAAAACAAAATCTCCACGAATTGATAAGTAATAAGTTGATTTGTAGTTCTTTTGATATAGCTCCTAAGTTAGCTTCTAAGTTTTATTGTTCTTCATTTTTCAGCTATCGAAAACTACTTAAGTTTGCTTCTAAGTATCTTCAACTTGTTTAGCTTCCAAACTTTTTCTATCCAAGCTTCGAAATAATCTTTTAAGTTATTGGAAACATCTTTTTAGTTTTAGCTAAATCCTTCTAAGATTATTTCTAACTTATATATCCATAGCTTAAGAATAGCTTCTAACTTTCATTCTAACTTTTATCTTGAAAACATTTAACTTAGAAAACTTAATTAGATAATTTTAAAGTTTGTTATCATCGAAATATGTTGCTTAAAAGAACTTAACATTCTTTCCCTTTTTGATGATAGAAAAACCTTTTTGTAAAAATATTTTGCATAATTTGAAAAAAAAAAATGGCCATATCATCGAAGGTTAACTTAACACTTAGCAAAATATTTTTTTGTATGATTTGTTTGGTTCTCCTCCTTTTTGTTATCAGCAAATAAAGAAGTACAAAGAGATAAAATCATCAAAACATGAAGGATACTATCAATGGGATTGAAATAGATAGAGTTCATTACAATTGAAGGAAAATGGATAGAATGGAGAATAGTTAACCATGACAATAGAACAAAAAATACAAGGATAGTGCGAATTGTCTTAAATACTAAATATAAATCGAAGTTGATATGACTAATATGCATAAACTTTAAAAGTGCAATTTACTAGCAAGTATATTAGGTCACGCATGTAATAATGAAAGACTAGTGAGACCAAGTTGTTTTCACAAAGATTATGACTAACTCTAAGCTATATTAATCATACTTATATTTAGGTAAATTGAAATATATTAAAATAAAGGAATATAAATCAACTCTAATTAATATAAAATATTAAACCTACTTTTAATTAATAAAAAAATATAGGAAACAAACACCTAGAAGATTAAATCAATGAACCTACAAATTAGAATCTTGAATTGGTGTTAACGATCATGATATTAAAATATATCACATTTGATTATTGGATTCTTGAATGGTTTAGATTATTTCTTTTGAATTTCCTTTTGAGTTATCAAAATAATGAAGTATAGAATCATCTTTTCTTAAAGTGTGAATTACCCTAATTAATTAACCAAATCTTTCTATTTCTAAAAAAAATTATTTAGTTAATTAATCAATTTATATTCTAAATCTTAACCCAATTATAATGCATAATCTCTTATGTCTTACTTATAATTCGATATTAGTTTATCATATAATAGGTTGAATCAAAGTCAATCCAATCTAACATATATTCCACAAATAATAAAACATATGTTTGATGATAAAACTATCAAGAATACCAATATTCAAATATTTAATATAAAAATATCACATCAAGCTCATATCCCAACAAAAAAGATTAATTCATGATTAAATAAAGCATATAAATCTAGAGAATGAAAACGTAATCTATGAACAAAAAATGATAAAAGGAAAAAGAAAACTTAGTCTTTATTGAAGAACTAAAAAATGCAAATTCTTTGATCCTTATATAAATTATGTTACCATTTGCGATTAGTGTCAATCTCATTAATTATTTACCAAAAAAAATTAAAAACAACTAAATGATGCTCTACAGAAGAAATAGAGCCATTCGGCTCTATCTCCATCCTCGTGTATCTTCGTCCGCGGCCGATCCCTCCCATCGTATCTTTTTAATTTTATCTTCCATTCTCTGGCACTGATCAATATTTTGCTTGTACGGCACGACTTTGGACTTCCAATTTACTTCACATGGACTCACGTCATTGAATTCGCCTTTGATTGCATGGCTTCGGACTTTGGATTTCGTGTCGTTGGACTTGGACATGATTTCAATGTATGGACTTGGTCATTGTCTTCATATGGGCTCTTGGATATTGAAAAATCCATCCCTTTCTTTCTTCGGCCTTCACGTGAATGCTTAATGCGTTGGACCATGATTTGCTTTAATTCATCTCCAGTGAACTTCATAAGTCGGACCGTAAAACGTAAGTGGATGGGCTGGACTGAACTTCAAATATTGGGCTGGATACTAAGATTCAATTTTAGGTTTGATATATCCACAACATAACCATGTGCCAATTGGTTGGTTATGTAACTTTCTTTATTTTATTTTTTTCAATACAACCTCAACATGACTATGTTAAATCATTGTGTAACTTTCCGGTCATTAAATAAATAAATGCAACTCGAAGATGATTATATTAATTAACTGTGTCAATTTTCAAAAGCTTATAGCTTTTCAAATTCAAGTTAAAATCAAGTAAAACTTGATTCAGTCTTTTCCTTTTCTTTTCAATTATTCAATCAAAGCCTAAAATTAAAATATTTTCTAATTAAACATCAAATATCTACAAAATACCCATAAAAATACCAAAAGTACTATAAACGCCCATTTATATATATATATATATATATGATAAAGCACTTGTTAATGACTTAGAGAGATGGTAGCAAGTGATGTCGAGCACGAAATGTGGTTTGGCTTAAAATTGGAACAAAAAAAAAAAAAAAGAAACTAAGATGGTATAGGTTGAGAAGAAATAGGAGGAGCATTAAGTGCCCTTGCAATAATGGAATGAATCTATTGAAGACTAGTTTCCATAATATCTACTCTAGAATTCAGTTGTTGAATATGAAGTTTTAGGCTTTTGAGTTCATTAAACATAGAGACTCCTCTTTCCTTCTTGAGTTTAACACTTTTAGTTTGCTAATCGATAGTACAAGACTCCAAGATGTTTGCCATGTCCAAAGTTTCTTGTTGAATTTCCTTAAATAGAAGCTTGTAAGTGGTTTCAAAACTACCCTTAGTGGAATTTATGATTTGCTCCCTAAGATTTTGAAGAAGCTCTTCCTTAACTTTTGAAGTGAAACTATCCTTTTTTGTCTTGCCTTCATCTTTTTCAATACCCTCTTCTTTAATTGTTTCTTGTTGAATAATTGCTTCACTTAGAACTTCCAACTCAGAAAGTTGTTTAATCTCTAGTTTTCCATTAGTCATGGGTATTAACTTCTACTTCTTTTTACCTAAGGCTTCCTCTTCATTAAGTAGAGCTTTTCCTTTAGTTTTCCTAGCTTCTTGTTCAGTAACTTCTTAATTAGTTTTCATTCTCTCCCTTCAGCTAATGTCAACAGTTCTTCCACTTTAAAGTTGTTATTCCTATTATCAAGATGAATTAAGTGTGACCTATCCTCAGCAAATTAAATTTTCTCATACATTTCAATACTCATGTCATATAGCATAGTCTCTCCATCCTTTCTAGGCTCAAGTGGGTATGGATTATCTTTAGAGAGTTGAAATCCTTTGAACTCTCACAACTTCATCATGACAAATCCATAAAGCATCCTACGCTTGTTCCTTAACATATGCCTAATCATATATGGTGCTAGATCTATTGGTTCTTTCTTTAGCATAGATTTGATTACACTAATATCCTTTCTTGTGATAGAAGTTAAGTTACCTTTCTTAAGTAATAAACAACTAGTCACAACTTTGTGAAGCAATCTGACTTCGTAAACCATATAATCCAAGGGTTTTATAACTAGACAGTTCTACTCCATTTTTTAAGTCTAAATAAATTTGTTCTCTCCTTAGATCAAGATCTCTCACCATAGTTACTAAACCAAGACATGCCATAATATCAACCTTGCTAATCACAACCTCAAAACCTTCAACTTTTGTCTTAATAGAATTCTTCCCATCCTTAATCATATTAACATAAAATTCAGCTATTGCATCACTACTCACTTTTCCATAAATAATGCAAAGACTTTTTGCACTTAGAACTTCTAAGTAATCATCTAAATAAAAGCTATTTTTCTCAAAGAAATTAAAATCAAGATAAGAACTATGACAAACCTTGTCACTCCTTAACAAGTACTTCATGTCTGTAGTTAGTTTAATTTGAGTGACTTTCTTGATTTCTTTCTTAATTCTTGAACTTTTCTTAGTAGTCTTTGGCTGGCTCTACCTAGTCTTCTTTCTAGGCGAGCTTCAAAGTTTAGGAGTAATGGGGGCTATTTCTTTTTGAGTCAATTTCTTTTTCTTTAACAGTTGTTGAAGAGGAACATCTAATTCTATGGATTCGGAATCTAAGGAAGCATGTTCAGAAGGTGGATTTGGGGTTTTGTTGAATTTAGGTAGAGATAATTCTAGAGATGGTGTCTGCTCTTCACTTAATGAGGATGAGGAGTGATCAAAGTTCTTATCTTCCCCTGATTGAGGATTTTCAATTGATTTCTCAACTGTAGGGTTTAGGGTTTTAGTTTAAGGGTCTTCTTCAACTAAAATAGGGTTTGAAGAAGATGAATAAATGATTGTTTTACACCCTTGCTCATGATCCTAGATGATCTTATCTTGTAAGTCCCTATGATTTTTGAAAGTTATGATCTAAAGAGAAGTAGAATTCAACAATTGAGAGAGAGAGGGAAAATGCTTCTAATTGTGGGAGTTAAGGGAAGTTCAACTAACTTAGGGGTATTAAGAAATCTTTATTTGCTATAACACACATGATAGTTAGGTTATTATTTTATAACTAAATGCATACTATACATGAAAAAAAAAATTCAAAAACTAATAATTTACATAAATATTATAAATAGAAAGGATAACATATACTAAGCTCATTCTTTATAAATTCAAACCTTGTCTTTTCTAGAGGCTTAGTAAAAATGTCTATAAGTTATAAATTTGTAGAAATAAAGTCAATACTCGCATCACGGTTAGTTACACAATCCCTTATGAAATGATCTCAAATTTCATGTACTTGGATCTAGAATGGCATACCTGATTTTTAATTAAGTTTATAGCATTTGTATTGTCATACGTAATAAGAATATCTTTATATGTTAGACCATAACCCATTAATTGTTGTTGATTCTATAGTATCTATGCACAACAATTTCTAATTGATACATACTCAGTTTTAGCTATTGAAATAGCTACTGAATTTTGTTTTTAAGATGACTGAGAAATTAGCTTATCACCTACAAATTGACAAGTATCTGAAGTACTTTTTTTGTCAATCTTCCAACCTACATAATTGGTATCTGAATATCTTATCAAACTTGAGTTCTGATTTTTAGGATACTATATTGCCAATTTAGAGGTGTAAGAAAGATATTTAAATGTTCTTTTAACAGCAACTAAATGTGTTTCTATTGGATTACTTTGAAATCTACCACAAATATAAACACTAAATAGTATATCAAGTCTAAATGTCGTTAGATATAAAAGAGATCTTATTATGCTTTTATAAAGCTCCTCATTTACCTTCTTACCATTCAAGTTTAGATCTAATAGTCGATGTAGGTGTTGCACATTGCAACATTCTTAACTTATCAAAGCCAAACCTTTCCAATATTTGATTTGTGTACTTCTCTTTGTGCATAAATATTCTTTCATCATGTTACTTAATTTGAAGACTAAGGAAAAAATTAAGTTCCCTTATTAAGGACATTTTGAATTCAACTTGCATTAACTTAGAAAATTCTTTTTAATACTTCACATTAGTAGCACCAAATATTATGTCATCTACATAAATTTGCACAACTAGCAAATCATTGCCATAATGTTTCAAAAATAAAGTAGTATCTACTTTGCTCTCATGAAATTATTCTTTATCAGATATTCACTTAATCTTTCATATTAGGCATATGGTGCCTGCTTGAGTCCATATAATGTCTTTTTATGCTTGTGTACATGGTCTTCCTTGAATGGATCTTCAAATCCAGGAGTTATGCTTAACATATATCTCTTCTTTTATATACCCATTCAGGAAAGCACTCTTAACATCCTTATGAAACAACTTAAAATTCTTTAAGTAAGCAAAAGCAAGTAATAAATGAATTGCTTCTAGCCTAGTCATAAGAGCATAAGCCTTATCATAATCTATACCCTCTTCTTTAGAGTATCTTTTAGCTACTAATCTAGCCTAATTCTTACTATCTTACCTATTTCATCCAATTTATTCTTATAGATCCATTTATGCCAATGATAGATTTACATTTTGATCTAGGCAGTAAATTCTAAACCTAATTTCTCTAAAATTGACTTGACTCCTCCTACATAGCATTGATCTAATCACTATTCTACAATGCGCCATCAACATTGTTGGGTTCAAATTTAGAAATCATAGCAAAGTGGTTTTTGATATCCTTGTAGCTAGATTTGTTTCTAATACTACTTTATACATCTCCAATTATAAGTTCTTGTGGATGCAAAGGCTTAAATCTCTAGGATTTTGAAGCATTTGGATAGTTATTTTAACTGGTGGTTGGATTTGTGTTACCTTCTAAGTTACCTATGGTATCTTCTAAGTTTCTTGTGGTACCACCTCAATTTGGCTATGAAGCTTTTGGTTAAGCACTAGTACTTTCTTGTTTAACTTCTAAGCTATGAGAATTCTTTTTAGAGTTAACATCATCCTTACCACTGGTATCTTCTTATTTAACTTCTAACTTATGAGAATTCATTTTCTCTTTACAGTCAGCATCATCATCAGCAGCAACATTGTCAGTATCTTCAATAAACTCAACATTAATAGATTCTTTGATAACTTTTGTTCATTTATTACAACTTTTGTATGCTTTATTACTTAATGAATAACCCAAGAATATACCTTGATTAGCTATATCATCAAACCTACCAAGGTCAGCATTTAACTTTTTCATCGAACACTTGCATCTAAAGGTATAAAAATAAGAAACAATAGGTTTTCTTCCTCTATACAACTCATAGTAGTCTTTTTAGTTAATGATTTAGTGTAAACTTTGTTAATTATATAACATACAGTTGAGATGACTTCTGCGCAAAAATGATTAGCAATTCCACTATCATTTAGCATAATCCTAGCCATTCCTTGTAAAGTTCTATTTTTTCTCTTTACAACTGCATTTTGTTGTAGAGTGTAAGGGGAAAAGAAGTTATAATTAATACCATTTTGATAACAAAATGCTAAGAATTCATGATTCTTAAACTCCTTACCATGATCTGACCTTAAGCTAATAATGCAACAACCTTTTTCATATTGTACCCTCTTAATAAAGCTTTCAAAGGCTTTAAATGCACCTTTCTTATGTTATAAAAATAACACCCATATGAATCTTGAAAAGTTATCAATAATTACAAGTCCATACTTATTTCCTCATACATTTAATATTAGGGTATGTGTAAACAATTCTAAATGCAATAATTCAAGAGGTCTATTGGTTGAGATTACATTTTACTCTTATGTATAGCAGAAACTATCTTCTTTTTAGCATAAGAACCATAAGTTAATTGATCAAAATCATTTATTTTTTATAGTCCATTTATTAGATTATTTTTGAACAACTTTTTCAGTTGAGAGAAATTCACATTCCTAAGCATTTTATGCTATAAAAATGTATTATTAGATAGAGTTAACAAGCAATGTTTAACAAATATGTCAGAGGTTTAATCACATAACTATTACCTTTCTTGAAGCCTTCAAATAATTTTCCATTAGATGCTTTATCAAATGTGATACATTTTTTTTTTCTCAAAGACAACTTTATGGCCTTTATCACACAATTGACTGATATTTAATAAGTTATGTTTCAGTCTTTTCACAAGTAAAACACTTTTAATACAGTAAGGGGAATTACCAATATTACCAAACCCATGTATTTTCCCTTTACCATTATCACCAAATGTCACATAGCCTTTTTTTCTCTATTCTGGAGTTGAGAACATAGAAGCATCTCCTATCATATGCCTAATACATTTATTGTTAAGTAACTGGGTTTCTTTAAACTTAGCTTCTTGTTTGTATAATCATCATAAGAGGAATAAATAACCTTATGAAGCTAGTAGAGCTTGGATTCATTAGAAATTAAGCTCGTAACATTAATTCTTTTTGCTTGATCCTTCCTAAGCTTGTAAGTTTTATAATAGCAATATTTTTCTATGTGTCTAACCTTATTACAAATCAAGCAAGCATAGGGATACACATCATCGTACCTCTTTTGGTTTACCTAATAATTTCTGACATGTTTAATGTACTTTCTAAGTTGATGAGAATACCTTTGAACTTATTTGGTGTATCTTTTGGATTGAGTAGTGAAGCTTCTAACTTTGCTTCGCTTTTAAGTTACTCATATGTTCTTACCTTCATTTGATTGTACAACAACTTTTACCTTGAAAAACACTGTCTTTGAAGAACTCTTTGATGTTTATTCGTCAAATCCAAGTCTTTGTTTGGATCCACCAACTCTTTGGTTTGTTATCAACATCTTTAACTTTTCTTCACTTTCATTAAACTTAATAAAAGTGCTCTTAATATATTTAAATAAATCATCAACTCTTACTTTTTGAAGCTTTGTTTTTTCCTTTAGAATTAGATTCTCATTCACTAGAACTTCTTTTTCAATATGCAAATTTTCACTTCATTATTTAATATGTCATTCTCATTAGCAAGCAATTTCTTAGTCTGGCTTAACACTTCCTTTTCATTTTTTAGAGTTACATTTTCGTGATTCCATTTTGAATTCTTTTATCGATTTTTAGCTAATACTTCTAATAGCCTTTGCATTTTATCATATAAATCTCTATTTTCTAAACAATTGTTGTCGAAATAAGAACAACCTTATAATTTGCCATTAAATAGAGGATAGATTCTTCCTCTTCTTCTTCTATAGTTTCTTGTGAGTCACTTTTAGATTCATCCAAATCACTCATCATTGCCTTTTGCTTATTTTTACTCTTCTTGAACTTTTCAAGCTTTTTAAGTAATATGAGATACTTATATTTAATGTAACTCGATTTCTTACATTCATAACATTGAAGTTCTTTCATTTCTTTCTTCTTCTCTTTTGTCTCTTCTTTCAGCTTGTATGATTTTCCTAAATTATTCTTTCCGTGAGATGAGTTGGATTTTTTAATATCCTTAATTTTCTTACCTTTCTTTCACAACACACGATTGAGCCTCCTTGCTAACAAGTCAAACTCTTTCTCATCACTTGAAACATCACTATCTAATTCTTCCTCATTAGCCTTAGCTTTGAATGCTATAACCATCTTTTTACTATCAATTTCATTAGCATATTACAAATCAGGCTTACATGACATCTTGAAATGTCCTGAGCCTCTTCAATGGATGTCTTCTTGGTATCCTCAGCTTTTTGTAGGATTGTCAACATTTTCCTAACTTGAGCCTGATTAGAAAAAGTTTTTCCAAGAGAAGCTAGCTCATTAGCAATAATAGCAAAAATAACAAAATAATTGAAAATACTTTTCATCTTCTTGCCTAGATAAAATTGAAAATGCTCATATTCCTGCAAAATAATGTTAATTCTTGTTTCTTGTACTATTATTGTGCCTTTGTGTGTCTCTATCAATTACTCCCAAACATCTTTAGCAGTATTGTAAGTAAACAAACGGTTAAATTCAAATGGTGATACTACACTTATGAATAAATGTTTAGCTCTTTTATTAATTGAAGCTTGCTTCTTTTCTTGAGCATTGATATGTGGATAAGTCAGTTCATAATCTCCATTTTCGATTATTTCTAAAGCTTTATAATTATTGGCTTGAATAAATATTTCCATCTTGCATTTTTAATGAGAAAAGTTAAATTCATGAAAGTATGGAGCACAAGCAGTTTGTATAGATTGTAAATTTTTAACTAACATAGGATCTTTCTCTTAGATTTGATAAGAGAAATAAGCTTTGATACCAATTGTTGGTCCCTCTTAAGTAATTAGGGGGGTATGGGTGAATTGATTGTAAACAAAATTTTTAAATAGATTCCTCTTGATCACTTAATATAATGATTGAAAGTTTTCACATAAGTACCTTATAGATTGATACAATTACACGTAAATATAAAGAGACAACAATAATAAAAATGAGTAAGGGTTGGAGAGATCTTAAATGCAAGAAATTATAGTAGCTCACTTTATGCCTATATCCACTCTTTTAACTCGATTGCTGAGATTTGGTCTTCTATATAAGATGTTCCACCATATCAAAATAAGAGAGTTTACAAACTTTAGTCATATTGATTTGCCTTCAAGCTTACTATAAGTTATAGAGATCTATAGTGAATTACTCTCCTAATATAATCAAGTATCACATAGAAGTACAAAGAATAGATTCTCTATTTTTTTTTTTTTTGTGCAATTAACTAACAAAATACAATAGACATAATGTGATTTAAAGAATATTGGATGTTTCTTTCATAATGTTTTTTGATTGAACTCTTGTGTACCCCTTCAAAAACTTCCTTGTATTTTCAAATCTCTTCTACAACAACTAGTATAGTATTCACTAGATTGATTCTTGACTGATTCTAAGTTCCTTAATACTTATCTGAGTTGTTAATTGTTAAAATATGATAGTTATCTTTCTACAAGATTTGGCCACTTCAAAGTTTAAATCTCCAAATATTTTTAGATAGATTCTAACTGATAAATCTTTGTCATTTGTGAGGACAAGCATGAATCATAGATGGTTTCACAAAGTTTGATCTTCTTCTAGAATATCTTCTAACTTTTGCTTTTGAAGATTTTATCCATCTCATTTGGTGGAACAAGATAATGTATTACCCAAATACATTTGTTTAGTGGAACTAGGCCTTGACTTGCATGAAAACAAATGAAATCTCAATGAATTGATAAATACTAAGTTGATTTATAGTTATTTTGATATAACTTTTAAGTTAGCTTCAAAGTCTTGTTGTTTTTCATTTTTCAACTGCAAAAAACCTTCTGAGTATCTTTAACTTTTTTAGCTTCCAAGCTTTTTTTGTCCAAGCTTCTAAATGATATTTTAAGTTATTGGAAATGTCATTTTAGCTTTAGTTGAATCCTTCTTAGATTACCTTTAACTTATATCTTCAACTTAAGAATAGTTTCTATGTTTCTTTCTAACTTTTATCCTAAAAACATTTAACTTAGAAAACTTGATTAGATAACTTTAGTGTTTGTTATTATCAAAACCTATTGCTTGAGAGAACTTAACAACAAAAAAGAGTGAAAAAAACGATTCTTTATTTGTTTGGGCTGCTTGAAGTGCCTACATACCTATAGAGCGGGATTAAATTGATGTAGTCTTTACTTATGCTATTAGTTTATTTTATTTTTGGGAAACTATTATCACTTTAACTTCATTAAATTTTATTAATTTTGAAAAAAACAATAGGTTTTTAGTCCCCTTTTGGAAAACTTTAAAAATAAACTCCTAATTTTGAGAAAAGGGCTAATTAAGATTTTCTTCTTCATGAAAATATTCTTATGAAAAATATTTTTGGACAAACCACACCTTTTGAGAAATTTGACAAAATCCCTTTTATTTTGAAAAATCTTATTTATTTATGTAACATGCAAATAAAACAACAACATTCAAAGATCATGCAGATTTAATAGAGACATATTGTAAATTAATTAAAGGCATGCAAATCATATATTAATCAAAGACATGTAAACAATATCATCATGCAAGTTAACAAACATATTTATTTTTTATTTTTAACATGCAAAGAAACAAATAAGTGTAATAAGTTATCATGCAAATAACATACAAATGTAGTAATCAACATCAAACATATTAATTAGGAAGACAACATTATAACTAAACATGTAATTGCTCATAAACCACACATACTAATCAACTTAATTAAACATGCATATATATTATCAAATAATCAAATTATTAAAATCAACCAAACATGCAAGAAAATATCGATAAAGAAGTCAATTAAAAAAACATTCTTTGTTTTATTATATATATATATATATATATATTCTATTTTTGGATTAAAAATTAAAGAAAGAAGAAAGGAAACAATGCTTACCTTATGTGTAAATTGAATCAATGGGTAGTTTAGTACTAAATTGACTGGCTCTTGACATGGGGTCAATAACTTTGGACTCTTGAGAGGCTGCTCTGCAAATGGCTCATCCTAATATTTAGAAAACCTAGAAACATGACTCCCAATTTTCTTAGAAACTTTAGGTGAGATATGAACCCTGGAATCACCTTTCTATCATCAAATTCAAATTACTCCCACCTAGCATAAAAATAAACGAAATCAACAATTGAGCCTTGATCTATGAAGATTAGGAATCTACCTTACTTTTGTCTCTTTGATTTTTTCTATAATGAGAGAAATCAAAGAGAGAGAGTAGATGTTGAAAATTTAAACTCTAGAAAGAGAAAGCTTGCAATCCTTTCAATGAGGATGTTTACAATGCTTAAGATTGGTTTGAATGCGTTGGAAAGGCTCCTATTTATAGTGCAAAGTTGTGATTCCTTTCTATGAAATATCCATGTTTGGAAAAGATCAAATCTTCTTTGACAATGGTGAGTTGTTGTATATATATTGATTTTTCCCATTTTTGGCAAAAATTGAACATCTTTTTGCATAAATTGATGAAAAATAAAGGTGTAGACATGCAATTGTGAATTTTATAATTCTCTATGAATGTAATATGAAGAAAAAGATTGTAGAGAGGCACAAAAGTTTCAGCAAATAGAAGAATGGCTATCTATCTCACTATACTAGAAGAGAATAGTATTTATATAAATATTAGCTACTTAACTAACTAACTTACCTAAGCTAGAAATACATGTGTAAAATATGAAAAGAAAAACAGATTGGAAATAAATAAATACAAGAAACTACATAATCTATCATCTACTGCCTCCTCCCCCTAAAGTTGGATGCTTTGGAATTGATTTTGTGCACAAATCAGCAAACTGAAGTTTAGAAGGAATATAATATGCAAAAATCATTCCTAAAGAGATATGATCTTGTACAAAATGAATGTCTATATCAATATGTTTTGTGTGAGCATGATGGCGAGGGTTGTTAGTGATAGAAATAATGGACTTATTATTACTCTTTAAGGATATGGGAAAAGAAATAGGAATGGATAGTGTTGTTATGTGACTTTGAGATGAAATCTTACTCTTGCAAAACACAAAGAGCTAAACAGTACAGGGGCTACTCCGGTGTAACCACTCCGATGTCTAAGTCGGTAAAGTGTTCAAGAGAACATAAGTAGTTATGGATCACAAGAGAGTTCTTATACTGCTTTTCTCTGTATTTATAGGTGAACATTGGGTGTTTGAAGTATCAGTTAATCATTGATCATGAGATATGTAGAGACCTCATAATTAAGTACATATTGGAAATATAGGAATAATGGGCGGTTATGTCATGGAACTGTATTGGACAATAATTGTCCATGCTACTCATGCTAAATTCAAACTAGACATGAGTTGGTCTTAGTCGGCACATGCTGATAGTTGAGTTACTCGGCCTATTGTCAGTCAAATGGTCGAGTGAATTTAAGGGATGAAATTTGACTATCAACATTTAGCCCCCAACTCCGGTGGTTGAGAACTTGACTTGAGGGAGCAAAGTAAAACTCAAGGTTCTATTGGTGGGGCTAGAATATGGAAAAGCCAACTTTCTTAAATGTCGAGTAACATGTGAAGTCTTTTGATTTTAGCTTAGAACATGATAGATCATATCCTAATCGAAGAGTTGCAACCTTTCAAATTTCTTATCTATACTCTAGCCATGATTACACCTTAGGGCTAATAACTGTAAGAGCAATAACAACTGTTGAATCCCTATACCAAAATACATGTAAAAAATCTGAACTACACCATCTAATCAACACGTCATTCTTGTTAGAACTGTGTTAGGGTTATGAGGTGAAATTGCTCTTATATAAGGAATTTTCAACACTAAAAGAAAATTTCCTTACTTCATTTTCATCTGTATCCATAAGCTTTCATCTGTATCCATAAGCTTTCATCTTGTCTTTATCTTCAAAATTCTCAAAAGTTTTGTGACTTTTATCATATAGCTAGAATTGGGGATGATTTGAAACGTAATTTGCTGACTTGTTTTTTCATATTTTGAAGCAACTAAGATCGAAGCTACCTTTCTCCTTGTAAAAAAGGAACGAGATGGCATGTTCCTTGAGTAGCTTAGCTGTTGTTCAGTGGAGTGATGAGACAAACTTGCCCATATTAATTCTCTCGCAGTAGATACCTATTCGGATGACAAAGGAGGAAGATCTATAGTAGCTATCTGTATAATAACGTAGTTTACTTTAGTGATTCTCTAAATGAAGTGGAAAGTACTGCGATAAAGTTCTGGTTTCAAAATACAATAAATATTGGCAAGATCTTCTTTAGGTATGGAATTTACGAAGGCCGAGAGAGGAGGAAAGGGTATGCTTTCCAAGGGAGCATGAGTTTCACATTTATCTAAAGTACCTCAACTTTGGACTACACTTCCCATTTTCTACTTTTGTTAAGCAATTCTTCAACTATTTCTGAGTTGCACCGAGCATGTTCTCGCTAAACACTTACTGGCTTCTCACAGCTTTCAAAATAGTTTGCGAAGAGGTTGAGGTTAGGGCTATACCTCAATAATTTAGGTACTTCATTACAATAAAGAGTTAGCCCAGTGGTTGATACTTCATGACTATAAGGTATAGGCAGAAATTCATGGATGAATAAGAGTCTAAGATCCATAAGTGATGTGAGAAGTTTGTGTCGATTATATCGGATGGAGAATTGGACTTTTGGACCTAATGGACTGAACCTATCCATACAAAAGGCATTGAGTTGATGCCGAATGACACCGTTGTAGCAAAAAAGATTCAAGAGAGAAGAAAAAACAAAATGCTTTTTTGGGACGTCGAGAGAATAATAAGACGATTTGAAAATGGGGAGCCAATCTTCTCTAAAAAAAAAGGTACACTATTAAGTGATTACCATGTCGAGTACAGCTATAAGAGGAAGGCCGCTCTTATGGCTTAGGGGAAGGATAATTTAGCCTTTGAGCTTCGCTTGGTACGAAACATGTAAGTCCTTGGTTTCTTTGTTTTATTGATAATGCATTTACCTTTTATTACAAACATGGGTACAGGTGATGGGGATATTGCCAAGCTGTTGGTCTAAGCAAAGGCTAAAAAATCCAAGGCTGATAAACAAGTAGGTACCAAGGTGACTATAGCTCGGCCAGTTGCTCTGAGGAAAGTCGCATAAGAGAAAGCGGCAAAGCAAGTAGCAACCCTAAAAAAGGCATCTTATCCAATCGATAAGGGATAAGGGAGTGAAAAGCTTGGGGTCGCTGAGGCTGCACAAGTTGAAGTAATCCCTCCAACAGAAAGTATTGCTCTATTTATAGAGCTAAGAGATTTTGGCTGAGAAATTAAGGCTTGCAGTAGGGCTGAAATCACCCATCATGTGGCTGTTGAGGGGTCATCACTCTAAGTGGATATTGTGTCGAGTACTAATAAAAGAATTAAGAAGGAGCTTGTCGGCTAACCTCTTTCTAAGTGATCCAAGACATTGGATGAAAGGATGAAGGAGGCTATGAGAAATAAAGCTCTTAACATCAATACTGTTGAATTCGTCCTTAACACTGAGCTTAGCGAGTACTTTGTTCCATGTTAGAGCTACAATATCCTTTACATCGATTCAGCCTTCAGTTACAAGACTAAGTCCTTGGCTATAATGGAAGGTGTTATTCTTCCTAAGGAGAAGGAAATTGTGAAGAAGGACATCGATAGGGTTGGTGGCTGTAACAAGGTACATATTGTAGCTAAATTGTATGAGGTAAGTGTCAATTGAATCCTTTCACTCATGGTACATGCTTTATTTTTGACAGAATTCTATTTGTATGCAGATTAGCAGCCATGTTTTGACAACTTTTGATGAAGCCGATAAGGAGATGAAAAAGGTAATAGAAATTTATTGTTTTGCCGGGTGATCTAGTGAATTTGTCATTTTAATTGTTGACTTATTATAGAAAATCGAGGATGCATATAGCTCCTCCAAGGCTCAGATTATGGTAGTTGATAGTGTGAGAATCAAGGCTGAGAAGGAGGCTAGAAAGTATCAGGAAGAACTGGTTGTCGAGGAAGTGGCACTTTCATTAATGGCCAATGAAGTCTCGAGCCTTAAAGCTAAGTGTAAAGAGTAATATAAGGAGGTTAAAGACCTGTAGGAGGAGCTTTGTAAGAAAAGGGAAGAGTGCTGGGGGTTGGGCCGAATGCTCCGTTCAATGAGTGATGAGGAGGATAAGCTAAAGATGCAAATAAAAGAGTTAGGGACCAATAACTCCAAATTGCAAAGCCATGTAGCTGAATTAGAAGAGCAACGATGAAAGTGTCCTTTGTTGAGGAAGCATTAGAGATCGTGACTCCAAGTTGGAAGTACGAGAGATTATTGAGAAAGAAGTTATTGGATGGGGTTTAAGTAGCAAGAAAAGAAATTTTAAAGTTTCACCATGAATATGATCTTTCGTTCCTAGATTTTGTAGATGTTAATGATAATGTCAGAAGTGATAAAGAAGTTGGCAAAGATATAGGTGCTGAGGTCCATATGTAGGGTGATGACAATAAAGTTTGTGTTGAGGGTCCTAGTGATGACAATGATCGACTTTTTAAGGAGATCCTTATAGAGGGCTAAATTCAAGTTTAAGCTTTAAATCCATTAATTAATTGGGTTTGACTCTTTAGGCTAAGGTAATGAGACCTAAAGAGTTAAGTCTAAATATTTGAGATGATTAAGGGAGTTTTGGCGTGGAGGGCTTAGAGTAGAGCTGGTTGGATCAGTTTATTCGATCTAATCCTTCTTGGTTTGGCTCATACTAAAATAATAAATAAAGCCTTTATTTGGGCCTAAACCTATAAAAATAGCCCATTTGAGATCCATTAATAAAGAGCTTCAATCTTAACCATTGATCACCATCATAATCTAATGGAAGGGATTAACTACTATTTCCTATAAATACCCTATTCACATCTTCATTTGGGGAGGAGAGAAAGCCCCCATTAACATCGTTACTTTACTAGAATCTTATCTCAAAGATTAAATATTTAAACATCTCAAGAACTTTACCTTGTTATTCATCAATTATGGAGTTTGATGCCATTGCGCTTCTCTACCTATCACCATATGTGTTAGAGCCTTAATAAGATCACTTACTCCTCCTCCCTACACTTCTCTCTTTGTCATCCCGTATGAGTCACTCAATTGAATTCCTTGGTCAAATGTAGCTTGACTACACATACGGCACATACATGACCTTGCGTCCGTACCTAAACACTTACATTTTCTAGCGACTTTACTAGGGAGAGAGGGCTTGATACTTACATTATGGTACCTCTAAGGTGAAAACAACCTGATCCTACTGATGGAATTAATCAAGAGCAAGATACTGCTATTGTGACCAATGGCCAATACCCACCTCCAGTTGGAGGCACTAATCAAGGTGATGGTACATAGGAAGATATCCTTGATAATGTGCAATTAATGTGTGATTTACAAGAGACTAATCGAAACCTAAGTGAACTCATAGCAATGTTTGCTCAATACGCGCTTGCTTTAGCTACTTTTGCTGTTGTGTAGTAAGGAGCAACTTCCTCGGATCCTTCTAATGTGGTGCAACAACACACCTTAACCAACCCTCCTATTATCAATGAGCATATTACTCTTAGAGTTGAGGAACAACTTCCTACTGTAGGCTGTAGAACTTACAGCCATGCAAGATTCATTACTTGAAGTAAGGAACTAGGGAGTCCAGATTGGAGGCTTGTCATTTTTACATGCTATACCATGTGTCATAATTGTTAACTTTATGCAACCAACACTAATGAATCCTAGGTCTACAAGATTTACACTTATGAATCTTGTGCCCATGCAACTTGCTCCTGTGTTGTCAATAAGGGTGGAAGCATTCACTTAGAGAGGTTTATTTGTGACCAAAGAAGATTTAGACATGTATTTAAAGGAGATACAAGCGAAATCTTTAGTAGGGATACTAGAACTGAAGCTCCCTTATCACCAACAGATTGTCGCAAAGCCATACCTTAAGGATTATATCAGTTTGAAGTTCATGTTATTTAATGGCAAGAAAGGAAGTGCTAAAGAACATTTTTTAAAATTCATCGAGATGTTAAAAGTATATGGTTTAGATGATGATTTGAAAATAAAACAATTTTCTAAGTCACTCACTAAGAAGGCATACACTTAGTATGTTAATCTCCTTCCAGGGTCAGTAGATTTATGGGGTAGTATGTGTAAGATGTTCTTAGAAAAGTTCTTCTCCACAAAAAAGAGAGTCACTCTTACTGACATGGGAAGGATCTGTCAGAAGTCCAAAGAAGAACTTATGGACTTTATTGAATGCTTCAGAGAGCGCTCACTAGATATACAAAAAGTTTGTGATGAGAGGGAGTTAGTTAGGATCTGTATCCAAGGAATATTTCCTAAGTCTGTAGTCTACCTTAAGAACCTTTCGTTGGCTTCTTTTTGTGTTGGTGGAGAATGTACAAAGGACCAACAACTCAATGGCATGCCAAAGAAGTGAAATTAGGAGATGCAACAAGCGTGCTTTGTTTGTGAATGCAGTTCAGGGTGAGTCACCAAGGGGAACAAAGAAACAAAGAAATGATAAGCCCACTAACTCTAGGCTATCTTTGACATATCTTTGTCCCATGGACAAAGTGTATTAAATGCTTGACTAGTGGCTCCGTAATGGAAATATCAAGCTCCCAAGAGTTGAGCGCCTCCCTGCAAATGAAGAAAAGAATGATCTTATGTATTGTAGATTTCATCAAAGTATTAGTCACCCAACTAAAGATTGTTTCACTTTAAAAGAAATATTAAATGATCGAGTTGCACGTAGTGAGTTCATCATCAATAACAATGATGTTTAAACAATCCACTTCCCACCCACAATAACTGAAGGGGTGCTATCAATGCCCTTAGCCATTAGCCATTAGCCATGATCCTATTACAACTGAAGTGATTAATGCCTAGGCTACTGGAAGTCATGAAGATAAAGGAAAGTTGATTGAAACTTAAGATGATGAACGCTTGCTTGTCGTTGCGGCATTGTTAAAGGTAGCTAATTTTAGGAATTTCTTTAATCTCTTAGGATTCAATGAGAAAGCTCAGCTTGCGACAACAATCGCACTTACACAAATCTCTAAGAGACAATATGTGGAGTGTAGTGTAGTATAGCCTATGAAGAAGATGGCCATGGCTTATGAAAATGTGATTCTATTTACTAATGCAGGCATGTATGTGAAGAATTTCAATCACAATTGCCCCTTATATGTGGAAGGTGTGCTTAATGGTTTCTTGGTTAAGAGAACATTCATTGATAATGGTTCTTCATTGAATATAATGCTAATGAGTACTTTTAAGGCTATTGGAATTGACATTTGACAATTGGTTAAACAACCTATCTCAATAAATGGATTCAGCCATGCCCCCCTACAGATTCTGTTGGGTATGTTATTGTTGATCTCAAGGTTAGCCTTATCCATGGTACTACTACCTTTCATGTGATTGATGTGTTGATTCAATATCATTTGCTTATTGGTAAGAAGTAGCTGTATGATCACAAATTACTTCCATCGACATTGCACCAATGTATCAGGGGTCATTGAAAAGGGAATGATGTGTTCATTCCAACTACCAAGAATCCTTTTGAGCAACATGAATCATACTTTACTGAGTTAGCTTACTTTGATGAATTTGCTAAGGAAGGTAAAACTGTGATAGCTAAGTTGTCTAGTGTCCCTTTACCTACATAGGAAGAAGTTTAAGAAGGCCAACAAAAGAAAAGGAGGATGTGTGAATGTAGTGGGAAAAAGAAGAAGAATAAGTAGGTTAAGGGAATTGAAAGCTTCATCTGAGAAGATGGAAGAAGGGTATACCACTTTTGACGGTCTGAAGGGTTTAAGGAAGTATATTTCTCCTCTTTAGATCTTATACCAATGTAAGAAGTCTAGCTCGCCCCACAATAGCTACAAGACCAAATGAAGCCATAAGTTGAGGAAATAAAAGAATTAGATCTAGCGTGACTAGGAGAGTCATGGCAGCCAATCTTCATAAGAAAGAGCCTTCTACAAGAAATAAAAGTTCATATTATTGAGTTGCTAAAAGAATATAGAGACATGTTTGCATGGACTTACGAAGAGATGCCAGGATTAGATCCTAACCTCATAGTATATAGACTGAATATTGCTCCATGAGTTACACTTGTGAAACAAAGACAAAGTGTCTTCCACCCTGAAATTAAAGTGCAAACCAAGTAAGAGGTCAAGAAGTTATTATGAGCTGGATTCATAAGGCTCATTCAACATCCTATTTGGCTCACCGACATTGTTCTTGTAAGAAAGAAGAATGGACAGATAAGAATATGTGTGGACTTTGGGGATTTGAACAAAGCTTTTCCTAAAGATGAATTTCCTTTGCCAAACATTGATATTTTTATAGACGTGATTGCAGGACATGACTTATTTTCATTTATGGATGGATTCATTGTTTATAATCAAATTAAGATGGCAATAGGGGATGCGGAGTGTATCGCCTTTTGGATACTAGTAGGAAATTTTTATTACATTATTATGCCATTTGGACTTAAGAATGTGGGCATCACTTATCAAAGGGTAATGATCACTATATTCCATGACATGATGCTTGACTTCAAGGAGGATTATGTCGATGATATAGTCATCAAGTCTAGAAGGTCACCCAATCACATGGTTTATTTACAAAATTTTTTTGAATGATGTTCAGCTATACAAGCTTCGCATGAATCCTCTTAAATGTGTCTTTAGAGTGTCTTCAGGGAAGTTCTTAGGGTTTATCATCCATTGAAAAGGAATTGATGTTAGTCCTATAAAATTCCTAGCTATAAGATTAATTCCATCCCTTACCACTTTAAATGAACTAAAGACTTTTATGGGAAAGGTCTCTTATATTAGAAGGTTCATACCCACACTTACTGAGATTTCATACCCATTGTACCAACTTCTAAAAAAGGAATTTCATTTGAATGGGAATAGGTCGATGAGGAGGTAATTCAAAAGGTCAAAACAATCTTGACATCTGCCCAGACCATGACCATACCTGTCAAAAAATTGCCATTGATTTTGTATCTTACTTCTACCAATAGGTCCATTAGACCTTTAATCGCGCAAGAAGTAAATGGTTAAGAGTGACCTATCTACTATTTGAGCTAAACCCTTTGAGGAAGTGAGGTCAATTACCTAGCTTGTGAAAAACATTGTCTCACGCTGGTATTTGCCATGCAGAAATTATGACATTATTTCCTTATGCGTAGGATCAATTTCGTAACTTGTTTAGATTTGATCAAGCATTTATTATTACGACCAGCTTTATTAGGATGAGTTACTAGGTGGCTACTCCTTCTTAGAGAATTTGACATTTCGTTGTAATCCTCTAAGACCATCAAGTCATAAGCCTTAGCCGATTTGTTTGCATACTTCTCGAATACCCAAGAGGGCTCAACTATAGATACAATACCAGCTGAGTTTCATGAAGATACTTTGATGGTTAAGGTAGATAGTGAATGGATACTTCAATTTGATGGCTTTGTAGGAAATCAAGGTTAGGGAGTATGAATCATATTGACATCACCTAAGGGTTAAGAGATACCTTTGGCATTTAAATTTGATTTTCAATACACCAATAATAAAGCTGAGTATGAGGCATTATTACTTGGTTTATTTTCTACACGAGAAGTCAAAGCACATCATTTGTGTATTTAAGGCGATTCAAATTTAATCATTAAATAGTCTATAGGTGAGTTTGGCTTGAAGGAACCTATACTTGCGCCTTATAGGGATATAGTACAAGCTATGGTTAAAAAATTTAACTTTGTGCGGTACGAGCATAATAGTCGATCAACGAATAGATATGCCGATGCATTGGCCACATTAGCATCCAAAATTCCAATTCAAGATGCTAGTGATAATGTGAATGTCTAGGTAGTTAAGAAATCTATACCATGTATAGCTTTAAATTTTGTTGATGAGTATAAAGACATGCAAGACGATTGACACATCCCACTTATGGAACAGTTAGCACACCCTAGTGTAGTTTCTACTTCGACCTTAAAGAATTTTTTCAAAAAAAAAAATGGGAAGTTATATTATAAGGGTCTAAAAGGTGTTCTATCTTAGTGTGTTGGCTCTAAGGAAGCTCGTCTTAAGTTAGACAGGTATCACTAAATCTAGTGCAGGGAGGAAGGGATACCACTGTATCATCGTATTCAATGTGCAAGTTATTATTGGCCATCAATGGCTAAAGATACACTTCCTAAATGTTTTAAGCTCCTAAACCAGAGTGAATATAATTTTATATCTAATGTTGGAGATTAGAGGCACCCATACATTGATTACTTAAGAAATAATGTGCTACCAACGAATAGTACGGATGCTAAACTTACAACGAAAGGTTAGGAAATATCTTATGCATGAATATGAGCTTTATATAGTATCATTTATGAGAAAACCCCTAAAGTGCATTGCTTGTCCTGAAACAGAAATAATTTTGATTAAAGTGAATGTTAGAGAGTGCAGGGAACATCAAGGAGGAAAGAAGCTATATTATTACTTGCTCAATAGAGGATACTACTCGCCAATAATGGAAGTGGATGCTTTCAACTTCACTAAGAAAAGTGTTACCTATCAATAGGATGGCGATGCCATTCATGCTCTTACGGTCACACTCCATAGGATCACAATTCCTTGTCTTTTTCTCATGTGGGCATTTGACCTTATTGGACCTATACATCTACCATCAAGAGGATGCATCTGGATTCTGGTAGGAATAGAATGCTTTACAAAGTAGGTAGAGTTAGCTCCTTTAAAGAAGGCAATAGGATCAATGGTTGTAGGTTTCATGAAGGAGGATATCATATGTAGGTTTAGAATCTCAAAGTGTATTTTATTTGACAATGATACTCCTTTCATCAATTCGCATGTCTGCCAACTATTGGCTTCCTATAATATTAATCATATAAAGTCTACGCCTTACTACCCAAAAGGAAATGGATAAGTTGAGGCCATTAATAAGAGCTTATTGAAGATACCTAGTCGTATGGTTTATGATAATTATAAAGAATGGCATAACAAGCTACCATTAGCACTTTGGGCCTAAAAGACATCCAAACGAAGGCCAATGCAAGCGACTCCCTTTTCTTTGATGTATGAGGTTAAGGTAGTAGTTCTTATAGAAGTCTTAATCCCATTCGCTAGATTGCTATCAATGTTGAGCTTGAACTTGACACATTACGAGTGATGGATTTGGAAGAATTAGACGAAAGGCGTGATATCGCTAAACACAATCTCATCAATTATTAGCATAGACTTAGAGTAACATACGATCATCTAGTGAGAAAGAGATCATTCCAACAAGGCGACGTTGTACCTCGTGCTGCCAAGCATGCACGCTGACGTACTCCAATGCCTAAGTTTACACTAAAATGGGAAAGACCTTTTATAATCGAGGAAATGTATGAAAGTGGATATTGCAAACTCAGGAATCCCAGCACAAATGCTATTATTGCTCCTGTTAACTTTCAATATATCAAAAAGTTCCATTTATAAAAAGGAAATTGTGGTAAAATTAAATGAATGAAATTTACAGCTTAAGTTGTATGAGCTTGTTTTATATACTTATTTCTTCTATTGTCTCCTTTGTGCACTATATGTTAGAAAAAAAAAAAATAGTAACAAAGTATCAATGTTTATAACACTGCAACTTTGTAAGAGATTTGTCTCCCAAGTGTGTAATATACATTTATCTTATGAGTTATTGACTGGTTGAAGCATTAACTCCCAGGCACACTATATGATGTTCTATCAAATAAAATAATGACTTACACTATTTGAGTATGCATTTGTAGAGTATGTTAAAATAGTTAAGTAGTAGGTAATATCCCCTTAACTTATGACATGATTGTCCAATGGAACTAATATTCCTTCTTTCCATCAATATCTCTACATTATCAGATCATATATTTGAATTCTTGCTTGCAAATGGGAATACAATTCCAATACGCAGGGTTTTCTCAAAAATTTATAAAGCCGTGAAGTAATCTATCCTGTAAAGTGTTGCCAAGGAAATGCAATAGTTTTTAAATGCATAATGATGTGAACTATTAAGAGCTTACTAAATCAATAAATAACTTACGTTAATTCATGATGTTTTACATAAAGACACGGATCTCGAATAAGTGAGAAGCGAAATGACACATACTAAGCTTAACAAGTCCTTACACTCCATGTGAAAAAAAAAATAAAAGAAAAGAAAGTGCAAAGAGAATAAGAGTAATATTGTTAATACTCGACACTAGATGTTATAGTTGAATCAAGATTTGTGCCTATAAGGCACTCCTCTCTCTTAAGTTTTACCTTTGCAAGTTTGGCTTTGAGTAGCTCACATTTTTCCTTAGTGTCTCGACTGCTTAACACCTTTTGAGCTTTAGCTATAATAATTTCCATCTTGTTGAGCTTGAACCTAAAGGTGCATGTTACAATGACACTACTAATCAAAAGTTTAAGATTTTTTGTGGATAATGAGTGCCAAGCTTCATCAAATAGCTCTACAGCTTGCCTAAGTAGGCCCAAGATATGAGCAATCACATTGGAACCTAAACAAACGGATCCCATAAAAAAATTCCTCTCTATCTTGTGTAAGTGCTCTAGTGACGCTAGGAGGTTAGAAGGTATCGTGAAGCCATGAAAGGAGGCAGTATCTTCTAAGCTCACTACCACCTTAGCTGCAACTCCTTTATCTCCATGTTGTAATGTTCTAATCTCTTGGGGAAGTGATGCCGTAAGATCTCTTGGAATAGGCAAAGTCATATCACTACAAAGAGCAAGGGCATTACTAACTACGGTAACATCCATAGAAGCACTACGTTTAACATTTGTCTCCTCATTACAGAACCCTACACCCATCAAAGCATTAGTAAATGCCTAGATCACACTTTCTTCTAAGAGTGAAAACTCGCTATATTCACAATCATCAATGATATTGAACACATCGAAGATTTTGATATTACCGTAGGTACCTTCATCAACTTGCTTTATGAAGTTTGTTTCATCATTAAATTGCCCCTCTTGGTCATCGTCAATTTCTGTTGTAGAATTCTCTCTATTGTCATCTGTACATTTGGGAGAATCCCCATAATTAACCTACTCAACATTATCTTCTCCTTCATCTAGAACCTCGATAACAGTAGGTTGATCTTTAGCTTGAAGCACCTTTCCCATACTATAACGACTTGGAAAAGGTCAAGTGATAGGAGGGATACATTGACTTGAAGAAGTGCCTTTAGGAGTGCTACCACTCACTCCATCAGGATGATTTTTCACCACCTTTTGTTTTGTAGAAGTGCCAATCTTATCCTTGCCCCTTTGCTCCTATGACACATAAGATTGGGGAAACTAGAAAAGTAAACTTAAAGAAAATATTAGTGTATAAAAGAAAGGGGGGAGAGTGTATTGACAATGCTATCTCATGGGTGTGGCTATGCTTATGTTGTCTGATGATCAATTGGGGAGATGGTAAATGTTTATTTTGTGATTTACCTCGAGCATAATCAAACGACTTTACACTATTAGACGATTTTGGGTCTTCTTCGAGTCGAAAGTGAAATTTATATCTCCGGATGACTATTTCAGGCAAATCCTCTAGCTATCTCTAAAACATAATTCTTAAACCCATCCAAGCAATTTTTCCAATACGTGAGCCAGCTACTCAAAGTAACCCTAGAACGACTCATAGAAGGAAAGAATAATTGCCTGATCCTTTCATGAATGTTCTTTCAACTCTCAAGTTTGAATGCTTTGCAACATTCATCAAAACTTTGATTAATAACTAAAGCATGAGGCACTCCTTGATCAAACACCAGTTATTGAGCAACTCGATCAGATGAATATTTCATGACACTACACTTAAGGAAATAATTAGAAGCATCGACCCAATCATGAAGTGACGAAAGACCTCCAGGTGTACTCCATAAGATGAACTTTATCTTGACATCAGAAAGCTCATCATGAAGCGCCATCAAGTTTACCAAGTCCTTTGAACTTGAAGGGTAGATTTCTAAGCACCATTCATATCTAGGCAATTCCTGTGTGTATGGATGAAAACTGAACTCATTGGAAGCATCATTGACATTCTTCAAAGTACTTGGGAGTTTTCTATTGACCCATCCCCAAGCTCAGGGCCTAATGGCATCAGAATGTGTAAAAGGGAGACTAGAATATTGCCTATAATGCTCATAAAAGAACATATGGATAAACATTAAGTCTATGTATGACACCACAACATTCTCCCTTATGAGCATATCGAAGCTTCATGAAAAAGGTCTGAGTGCCTATATAAGGAACCTAAGTAGAAGGGCCCCAAAGCAAAATGTTCCCCTTATGCAATGTGTATAGCTAAGTAGAAGAGTTGAGGACTAACACTTTTTTCGGGCCCCCTAGGAACATGAACGATGACAACCAAGAAGCAATGAAGGCTTCCAACTCATACCTAAAATGTAAAATAAGATAGATTAGGTTAGGGTTGTAAAGTGAACTCAACAAGAAAGGGTACATGATGACTATGCCACATCAAGATATAGGAACTTACTTGCATTGATATCGAGGCCCCATCTTATCACCCTTATTTGGCCTAAAGAAATGCTTAATCTATGCACTAAGCATACCATGTTTGTGAGTATCTAAAGCTTCTATTTTTGTCCATTTCCAATAGTTTAATTAGTACCCAATCATCTTTCGAGATTGAAGCTGTAGTCATGTCAGTTATCCTAAAATTGGGAAGGCTCAGAAATATTGCAACATTGTCTAGTGTTGGAGTGATCTCACCCCATATTGTTACAAAGGTATGTGATTGGGTACTCCAACAGGATATGATAGCTCACCAAGTTTCTATCTCTTACAGGTGGTGCAAAGTTAAACTAAAAGATACCCATATGAGATAGTACACCCATGCCTTCTCCAAAATGGATGTATAAGCAGAATTCTTGACAATATATGTCACCAAAGAATATGTGCTTTGAGCTATCAAAGCTACTCTCTAAAAGAGGGATTTTTTTCTTCTCGTTTCTGAAACACAATGTAGAATCTGCTTCTATCTCCACCCTCTTATGCACTAGGGTTCTTGTCATATGAAACACAGCTTGCCATCTTTACGTAGATGTGGATATGTATCCCATCTCTTTATATTTCTCCAAAAGAAGTCACCTTCAATAGTTTGGTTTACCCATTTGTCCCGATGTAAGGGGACTACCGGAATGTGATCTTCATAATATGCTAAAACCTTATTGTTCTTATCAACATTGTTACTACGAGAATGACTCTTCCTAGATTCTTTACCCATGTTAGTGACCCTTAAAGGCAATAGTGATGTCTATATGCAAGTATAAAAGAAAGTGAGCACTTACAAATGAAGTAAGGGAGTTAGTAGAAATAAGGTGTATTTGGAAAGTAGGACATCCACTTATGAAAATGAGAGATGACACATATGCACAAAGATTCTTATAATGCATAATGACAATAGGAAACTCACATATGGGACCGATGATACCACACCTAGCTTACATGTTTATGATGATGTTTAACTGTTAGATTCCAACACGTGTTCATGTTAGGAGACTAATGTTCGATGCCTCATGTTTAGCTCATGTAATGGGCTTGTGTCTTTTTCACGTTTATGCAGAGAAGGTTCATGATTCAATTACTTGTGTTTAGCTCACATATCAAGCACCATGTCTAGCCTATTATGCTAATACCTATATTGTATTTGGACCTCACATCGTATTTAGGGGTCATGTCACGTTCAAATCTCATGTCACGCTCAAGGCTCATGTTACGTTTTGATGACAAGTTAAAGGCTCACGACATGGTTAAGCTTATGTTTGATTCTCATGATTAAATCACATTCAAGGCTTGTGATTAGAGCTCTTGTGATTAGAGCTTTTGCTTACTCACATTCAAACTTAATGTTTCAAGACTCATATTCAATATTCATATGCGATCCCTATGTTCACTCATGATTAAGGCTCATGTATCAAGGCTTATACTCGATGCACATGATGAGACTTATGTTCATCTTAAATGCCAAAAGTGTTATATTCAATTTACATACTCAACTCGTGTGTGCTCATATAGAAAGTTCAAAAGCGCTCATGTTAGAAGCCCACATATACTCTTACTAAAGAGATTATGCTGAATTAGGGTGTTCGATGCTCGTATGTTCATGTGCAAGATTTATGTCTCATTCTCATGTGTTGAGCTTGCAGATTCATGCTCAATTCTCATACGCTCATATTCAAGGTTCATGTTCAAGTTCACATTTTATGGTTATATGGAAGCCTCATAGTTATTTTGCATGATTAGCCCCTAAGTGTTTGTATTAAGGGGGAGTCAAGCTCATATCACGTATTATCTCACAAGTGCTTATGTTAAAGAGAGGTTATGTTCAACTCAAGTGTATTACTCTCATTTACTCATGTCTTAGACTCATTTCCAAATCGTAGGTACTTAGCTCATGCTTGATTCTCATGTCTCGTGTATACATGTCCTGACAACTTAGGACTCATGGTTTAATTCACATTTTAAGTTACAATTGGTTTAGAGGCCATACATAACCTAATTATTATACCTCTTTGCTATCACCCATTGATGAAGATTGCTATTCAAGTCATGATCGCAGACTTTTGACCATTAGTTGGCAAACAGTCATGGTTTGTGTGGTAAAGAGTCTACCCTTTTTAAATCGTGCCTATTTGCTAACTGTTGTTGGTTCAAGATGTGGTCCTCAAGTTATGATCGTAGACTTTTGACTCTCAGTTGCAAGTAGCTACATTCCGGGCAATGAAGAGATCTTTTTTAAACCAAATTCTCAATTGTTGATTATGCTATCTATAAAGCATGAACAATGAAGATTAGAGTTAGTTCTATGACAAAATAAATAAATAAATAAATAAATAAAGAAAAAAGAAAAAAAGAAAGGGAATGGTACTTCATTGGGAATGTGAAAGTTAAAAAGGGAGGATCAAATAATGGAAAAGAGAAGCAAATTTCAACATGCAAGAGCTCAAATATCATGTACAAAGCACTCGCAAGTATTCACAAGCAATAATTCAAGCCAAGCTTAAACTTATGTAACTAATCCATGCCACCCTTTGGAAATTTCAACCTGGCAACTAGTTTCGATGTGTCAAAGACTACAACATGGTTCAGAAAATTGAAGCAAAACATACTCTATTTGGAGAAATACAGAAAATACTTCTAGATAAGCAGCGGGAAGTTTGGTGCCTTCTAAAATCAAGAAAGACAGCAGGATCAAGACACGCATGTGGGAATTCTACTAAGGATTTTGGTCCGGCAACAACAATGAATTACATGGGTCGACCTTATATTCCAAAACAGGGAGCGAACGATGAGGTTCGATGAACTATAATCTTGTATAATCACCGCTAGATCATACTAAAGCCTTTAGGTGGTTGTCAAAAAATTTTGAAGGATCAGACAGTTCCCATCAATGTGATTATCAAACGATTGAAGCATCTAAATAAGTATAAAGGAAGCAAGAAGCATGCACGTAGAAACCAAAAGACATCCTGTGAAACAAGTATTAATGAACAGAGCGCTTGTTCTTTACCAGAGAGATGGCACCATTGTTTGCTTCAGTGATCCCTTTAACACCCCAAAGAGATGACATGAAGGACTAAAAGTTGACCTTGACGATGAGACTACTAGAGTTTGGTAGCTTCTGCTCGAAAATATAAACAACAAAGGTATCAATGGAATGAATAAGAAAATAAGAGTTAAAAAAAAAAAAAAAGGGGTTCATCGAGGTTGGTTTTTGGTCTTTACTCGAAGAAAAGAATAAGCACAGCTTCTGTCCTTTGCCAAAACCACCTGTCAACAAAATGGCCTTCCACCAAACATTGCGATGGAACTTGTGCTTAAACTATGAAAAAGCCCCTGCTATCATTTCTTTGGATATCAAATTGTTTGCTTCCTATAATAGCGAAAAAAAAGGTAGAAGAAAGAGAGAAAAGAAAGAATCGGTGAAAGATGTAAGAATTTACCAAGTGAAGTGAAGCATTTCCTCTTGGCCAAAAAGAAGAAGAGTAAGCCAGTGGTATGGATCTTCTTTTCTTTTGCAATGGAGACTGAGTACTACGAAAAAGAATTGGAAAAGTCATGTGCAGTGGAGAAAAAGTGAAAAAGTAATAGGACACCTATCAACTTTTTAATGGGAGAAGAGATTGAAAAAGAAAATTAAATTATATTTCCCATCTTTTTTCTTCAACCGTGAGGAAGTGAAATGGGAATAAGAGGACAGGTACTTGAACAATTGTGGCAGCTAGCAAGAGTATATATATATATATTATAATAACATATTCTATGCCACTATAAATTTTAAACTTCCCACGTCTCTATGTGTCGAATAAGACAAACCAAGGGCTTTATTTTGTTGCACCTATGAACATGATGAGGAGGTGTTATCCTCATGTAGAGAAGAGGCAAATGGTCACCGTCACTTTGAGCTTTGGATCGTTAGATATGTCAATAAGAATAGGATTATGGTAATCCTATATATATAAAAAAAAAAAATTTGGGTTCAACATGGAAAAATAAAGGTCAATTCTTGATAAAGACGTTTTCTTCAAATATTTTTGAATGAGTTTTTTAAATAGAGATTTATAAATTTGTTGAGCTTCTAAGGTGTTACCCCGAAAACCTCACAAGGGACATTGTCCTCTAGACCCTTGCTTACCAATTGTAATGCAACAAATAAAGTTTGGTTAACACAAAGTGTTTACATGATATGTGAAGACCTTACGAGAAGAATACTCTTATATGAGAAAAAAATCAAGATAATATTGATACATGGAGTTAGCCTAATGAGATGCTAATGTGAAGTTAGCATACAAATTCAACTTAACAGGAGTCAATAACTCACACGGATTGAATTGAAAAGACAAATCAGCTCAAAAAGAGAAAACTTAAAGAAAATTTGTTTCAAAGTGTTGTCTTAGGGACAATGTGCAACTCAATCCAACTAAGGCATGGTATGATTAAGAGGTATTACAAACTCATGCACTTAAACAACTCTCAAATGAATTTGGTGGTGGCGTAGCTGTTCAACAGCGTACATGCTTAAGTTATCTAAAAGACTTATTTGATGCCCAAACCCTTTCGACTTTGTCCGAAGGACTTTGGTTAGGAGGCAAAATGTAGAGAGCTAAATTTAAGTTTGGGTTTTAAGCTATTAATTAATTGAGTTTGATTCATTGGGCTAAGGTGATGGGGCTTAAAGAGTTAAGTTCAAATATTTAGGATGACTAAGAGAGTTTTAGCATAGAGAGCTTGGAGTAGAGCCCTCTAATTTGATCCGATCCGAAAATAATAAATAAAACCTTTATCTAGATCTAAACCCATAAAAATAACCCATTTGAGATCTATTAATAAAGAGCTTCAATTTTAACTATTGATTACCATTATGATCCAACGGAAGGAATCAACTACTATTTCCTATAAATAACCTATTCACATCCTCATTTAAGGAGGAAAAAAACCCTCTATTAATGTTGTTACTCTACTAGAACCTTGTCCTAAAGATCAAACACTTAAACATTTCAAGAACTTCACTTTGTTACTCATCAATTGTCGAGTTTGATGTCATTGCGCTCCTCCAGTTATCACCATATGTGTTAGAGCTTTACTAAGATTGCCTACTCTTCCTCCCTACTCTTCCTCCCTACACTTCTTTCTTAGTTATCTCGTACAAGTTATTCAAGTCATTTCTCTAGTCATGTATAGCGCGATTATACGTATGGCATGCATGTGACTCTTGCGTTTGTACCCACACCCCCACATTTCCCTACATGCACAAAGAGAAATCTACCTATTCTAAAACCCCAAGCATCGAGAAAGAGATATGCTCTAGTAAGGTCCTATCTTCCGACTAAGGAAATGCCTCTACTCAATCAAAGAACTCGTCATCTCAATATTGCTGTATTATTTTTTATGTTGTATGGACAGGTTTTGGCCAAGTGGTCAAACATTTCATATTGTATTAATAATATCCACATTTCCTATAATGTGTAATTTAATAGTTTTAGCATGGTTTATTTCATGCGCTTTATTTCTCGGCATGTTTTATTTTACACATTTATTTTTCTTGACATGTTTTGTTTCGCATGACTAATTTTTAGCATGTTTTATTTCACATGCGGTATGTTAGGTGCCTTCTTAGAGGCTATTTGTTAGTCATTTAAGACATTGACTAGTTGCCTTACTAGCACCATGAGATCGTCTATCAATCATGCTCTTTATTTGGCTTTTTGGCTAAATTATAATGTTTGTTAACTACGATAGGTTTGAACATAAAAAGAAGTATTAGTTTGTTCATTATGTAGTTTGAACTTAGATGACAATCTGTTGATCATAAAAAGATTAGGAAGGAAAGCAAGATAGAATTAGAACTTAGAACATGTTCACATTTCAAAACCATTAGGCTATTGCATTATAAAAAAAATGGAAATGCTTCATAACATCAAAGAGATTAATAAAAATAAAGCTTCAAGTTCTCAGTATCTCTTGCGTGAGAAATGATTGTTCCATCTAGCCTTTCTAGTTGATAGGCGCCCTCGCCAACGACTTCTTGGATCCTATCAATATTTACTGAGTTTTTCTAGTTTATTTCGTGCTCTAGTAGCTTCTAATTTCTTGCAAACCAAATCTCTAGGTTGAAAAACCTTGTGCTTCACCTTCTGATTATAGTACCTAGCTACCCTATGTTAGTATGCTAAAACTCTTGCTTTTGAAACATCTCTTATTTCTTCAATTGTATCTAAATTAGTTATCAAACCAACATGATTGATCATCACATCAAAATTTTGTATGCATAGATTTGGTAGGTCTAATTCAATTGGCAATATTGCTTTCATACCATACACCAATTTGAAGGGTGTTTCCCCTATTGTGGTTCCATAGGAAGTTTGATATCCCTATAAAACATTCGGCAATTCATTAGCCCATTTTCTTTTGGCTTGATTAACCTTCCTCTTTAAGTTGTGTAAGATGATCTTATTAACAACTTTCACTCTATAGACATGTAATTTAGACATGCCGTATTTCTCACAAAATGCTCAAAATTTATCATTATCAAATTGCAGTCCATTATTTGTGATTATTATAAATGGGACCTCGAATCTTGATATAAAAAAAAATTGAATACAAAAGCCTTAGCCTTTTGTTTGGTGATCTTTACTAATGCCTTGACCTCTGCCTACTTGGTAAAATAATCCACAACAATAATGATGAATTGTCATTAGGCCGTATACTTTGGATATGGTTTGAGTATGTCTAATCCCCATTAGGCAAAAGGCTAGGGATTGGTTAGACAACACAATTCAATAGAAGGTGAATGACTCGGTGTTTCATGCTTTTGGCATTGTGGATACTATGGAACTGGTGTTCTCACATCATCTTTTCTTAATGGCCAATAATAGCCAAGTCATAATGTACAGATATACAAAGTTTAGGCTTTTACATAGTTGTTGCATATACCACCATGTTGCTCTGATAATACTCCTTATGCATCTTTCGAAGGGAGGTATCGAAAATAAGGTTGAGAAATACCGTATTTGTATAGTTGATCATCTATTAATGTGTAATTTGTGGCCCAATAAATCAACCTTCCAACCTGTCATTGGGAAGAATGCCATCCTTCAGATAATCTACAATTGGATAAATTTAGGACCTCTTTTTCGGGCAGGAAGCCAGTTTAAAGCTCTATTGAACAATTGGTAAACTCTTGTGTAGGAGAAACTCGACAAAGAGTTTGTCATTCAAATTAGGGAGTGCCATACTAGTAAGCTTTGAGAGCTTGTTGGCTGTGATGTTCTTGCTCTTTGGTATCTTATGAATTGAAAAGGATTGAAATTCTTCCATGAGCATTCGTACTATCAATAAGGACTTGCTCATTTCTTCTTCTTTTGCCGCATAACTCCCTTTGACTTGATTCACAACAAGCTATGAATCGAAGTAAACTTCAACTTTCTCGACACCAACTTCCTTTGCCAATCTAAATCTAGCAATTATGGCTTCATATTTTGCTTCCTTGTTGCTGGCTGGAAATTCGAACTTCAAAGCATAATTGACCTTGACATTATGGGGTCCCTACAAGATAAGACCCATACTACTTCCTTCTTTGGTAGAAGAACCATCAATGTAAAGATTCCATATTAGCTTCTTAGCAATTTCTATATTGTCTTCTTCACTCATGAAATCAGATAGAAAATCAGCTTACACTTGAGCTTTAATGTTGTTTTGGGTTTGTATTGTATGCTATAAGCACTAAGCTCTAAGGCATATTTCATCATCCTTTTTGAGGAATTTAGCCATTGCAATGCTTACCATAAAGGCTAATCAGTAAGGACTATGATTTGATGAGCCTAAAACTAGGGTTTTAATTTCCTTATTGAGAGAACTACTACTAACACAAATTTCTTAATTTTGGTATATCGATGCTCTGGTCCTTATAGGACATGACTTATGTAATAAATTGGCTTATACCCCTTGCCTTCGATTCGGACCAACATAGTAGAAAGTGCTCGACAACTGATTGACAAGTATAAATATAAATTTTCTCCTAGAATAGCTGTCGAAAGTAACGATGGTGATGTAAGAAATTCTTTAAGCTTATTGAATGGTCTTTCATACTCATCCATCTACTTGAAATCTTTTGGATTCTTTAAAACTTTAAAGAATTCCATACACCTGTCCGCACTTCTTGACACAAACTTGTTAAGGGTGGCTATTCACTTAGTTAGCTCTTGAACCACCTTGATAGTTTGTGCCTTTGTAGAGATTTCATGTTTCTGATTGCATCAATCTTTTCTGGATTTACTTTAATACTACGCCGAGCGACCATGTACCTTAAAAACTTTCCTAAAGTAGCACAAAAAATGCACTTTTGTGGATTCAGCTTCATGTTGTATCTCCTTAAAGTACTAAATGTCTCCTCAAGGTCAATGATATGTTGATCCTCTATCATGCTTTTCACGATCATGTCGTTGACATACACTTTGATGTTTCAATGAATCTATGGCTTGAACATCTTAGTGACAAGCCGTTGATAAGTTGCACTGGTGTTTTTTTAGCTTAAAGGGAATCATCATAAGTTAGTGATGTTCTAAAGTTAGTGACAAATAATGTGTAAGCTTCGTTTTCCTCATCCATTTTAATTTCATTGTAATAAAAAAAGGCATCCATGAAAGAAAGTAAAGCATGCTCAACAATCAAGTCAACCATCTGATCTATTCTTGGTAAAGGAAAGTAATCTTTAGGACAAGCCTTATTTAGGTTTGTGAAGTTTATGCACATACACCACTTGCCGTTAGACTTCTTAATTAATACGCAGTTGGCTAGCTAAGTCAAATAAGGCTCTTCTCGAATGAATCTTACCTTTAATAGTTTTTAGACCTCTTCTTCTATGGCTGCTTGCCTCTCAGGGGCGAAGTGTCTCTTCCTTTGTTGAATTACCTTAGTGCTTGGATCAATTTGAAGCTTGTGTACCATGACATCTCTAGGAATACCCAACATATTTGAAGGGGACTGTGCGAATACATTGGTATTATCCTACAAAAAGTCGATTAAACTTTGGCGAATGTCTACTGGCAAGGGTTTTCCGATCCTTATCGTCTTCTCAAGATCATCTCCTAGTAAAATCTCTTCTACTTCCTCCTTGGCATTATCTATGCCGATTAACTTTCCTTTTGGGTAAGTTTCGACTTGAAAAACTTCTTGTCTTAACACCCTCATATACAATGATCTTGCCAACTGTTGATCCCTTTTGCATACATTGACTCCAGTAAGAGTGGGGAGCTTGGCCTTGAGGTGGGTAATGGAAGGAACAATGCCAAATAAGGTTGACATAGCCATCCCTTGATCATATTGTATAGAGATCAACATTTAATAACAAGGAAGTCTACTTTATCTTTTGCAACATGCTTATCATCTCTAATCTTAATTGGTAGAGAAATTACTCCAGTCACCAGATAGATTGATTGTTGAAGGCATACAAATCGTTGTTGTAGGATCTCAACTATACCCTAATCTTTGGCTTCATCTGATTAAAGGCATGTTGGAAAATGATGCCTGCCAAACTTCCATTGTATTGTCGATTTTGACCTTCTTGCCTTGGACATTATAAACATAATGAATGGCGTTAGTTGAGCTCATAGAGCTTGACCGACCTATGGTGGAAGGTCCATCGACAATTATATTAATTATACCGTTTAGTGCTTTACTAGTGCTTCCTTCTTTCGCATCTTTCTTGACATGAGTTGGTCAAGTGACATTCTCCTGTTCTTCTTATCTACTTTGTGACAGTTGTTCAATATTCTTAGCTTCATGCTTGAGAAACTTGCTAAGTACCCTTACTGAATTGCATCTTCAATCGCGTTTTTAAGATGGATGCATTCATTGGTATTATGGCCCTTATTGCGATGGAAATCGCAATATTTGTTGGAATTTCACCTTGAAAGATTTCCTCTCATTTTTTTTAGCCACTACAACACACCTCTCTACTCATACACCTCCATTAATATTTCTACAATTGGATAGTTGAGTGGTGTATAGATTGAATATGTTAGGATATGTAGCCTCCTTTTCTCAGCGTTAAGAGATTGATCATCATCTATTCAGAGTCGATCTTTCGCACTTCTCTTTTTGTCACCTTTCTTACCTCCTCTATTTTGATCTACTTCTCGGTGAGCCTTAATGTTGTCTTCTTGTCGGATGTAAGATGTGGCTTTGGCCTTGAACTTAGCAAAAGTTCTCGACTTATTTTTGGCAAGAGACTTGAAAAAGTCTTCATAGGGCTTAACACCATCAATAACTACGTTGAGAGCTACGCTCATATCTAGCTCTAGAATTTAGACCATCTCGACCATAAAACTGGCTAGATAATCTTTGATAGACTCATTTGATCTTTGTTTTATCGTGTTAAGGATAGAAGAATCCTTAACAGGAAGCTAACTTGCAAGGAAGTGTCGGAGAAACACTTTTGCCAAATCTTTCAAACACAAAATTGTGTTGGGCTTCAGGTACTTAAACCATGTACTTGTCACATTCTTTGGTGTTGAGGGCAACGCTTAGCAAGCCATGGCATTACTCAAGCCGTGCAACTTAGCCAAGGTGCAGTAGTACTTAAGGTGATCTTTAAGATCTTTCGTTCTATTATAGGCTTCAAATTGCGACAACTTAATGTGTCGTGGTATTACCTCCTCTAAGATCTTGAGGATGAAAGGGCTCTTCTTAACTTGAAATTGTTTACTCGTTGTAGTGGGATTGTTGACATACAAGGGTTTAGCATGGTACACCTATTGTGGTTGCTTCCCCTTATCATTTTTCTTGAGCATAGCGGCCAAAGGTCCTACAATAACTTTAGCTTGGTTTCTTTGTAATTTGGGAGAATAGATTGAGTTGTCATTGTTCTTGGCATTATGATTGTTGTGTTCTTTGTTTTGACTTGGGTAGATATTACCATAGAGGAGATTAAGGATCTCTTCATGTTTCTTGCTCAATTCTTAGTTTTCTTTAGCTAAGTTGAGGCAAAGTTACTCTAGCTTAGCCAAACGTTATTCATACATGTGCTTACTCCCCCCTTCATGTTGTAAGGATGGAGTACCAACACTTGCACTTTTTGTTTATCTAGTCTTGCCATATGGTTGTGTAAGAAAAAACAGACGATGTTAAATGTTGTTATGTGATTTTGAGATGAAATCTTACTCTTGCAAAACATAAAGAGCTAAACGGTACCAAGGCTAGTCTGGTGTAGCCACTTTAATGCCTAAGTCAGTAAAGTGTTTAAGAGAAGATAAGTAGTTGTTATGGATCATAAGAGACTTCTTACAATGCTTTTCTCTATATTTAAAGTAGCAATTAATCATTAATTATGAGATATGTGGAGATCTCATAATTAAGCACATGTTGGAAATATAGGAGTGATGGATGGTTATGTAATGGAATTGTGTTGGACGATAATCATTCACACCACTCATACTAAATTCAAACTAGACATGAGTTGGTCTTAGTTTATGTATGCCGATAACTGAGTTACTCGGCTTATTGTCAGTCAAATGGCTAAGTGAATTCAAGGGATGAAATTTGACTATTAATAGATAGGTTACGCAAGATATAAGATGTCCAAAGCACTTCTTTTATTGTGGTAGCTAAGCTCCTATATTCAACTTTAGTTAATGATGTAGAGACTGTATTTTGTTTTTTTGGTGTTCCATAGAATAAGAGCATAACCAAGAAAGATACAATAAATACTTGTAGACTTTCTATCCATCAAATCTGTAGCCTAATCAGAGTTTATGTATGCATGAAGAGCCAAATCATTAGTTGCGAAATAGAAGAGCCTAAGTAACAAAGTGCCTTTCAAATATTTGAGGATGCGAAGAGCTTCTTATAGATGAGGAACCCTTGGTTTAGACAAAAATTTACTAAGATAATGTGTAGCAAAACTAATGTTCGGTCTTGTGAAGGATAAATAAGGTAATTGACCCACAAGTCATCAAAGCATAGTTGGGTTTTCTACCAATTCACCTTCTTCGCTCTCAAGTTAGATATAGGTAAGTAGAGGTACTTTGGTTTGCTTGGAAGCAATCGGCCTTGTTTCTTCTGACATGTCCATAAGAAATTTGTGATGGTTTAATAAATAGCCAGTATCTATCCTACATAATTCAAGATATAAAAAATATCTAGCTAGGCTTAGATCCTTGATTGTGAATGCATCGGGTAATTGAGTTTTCAATAAGGTGACCAAAGTACCATTTGAACTTGTGATCAAGATATCATCAACATACAAAAGCAAAGCAATAAAATCTTCATTGTGTTGTCATGTAAATAGTGATGCATCATGTTTGGGCTGAGAATATCCAATAGAAACAAAAAAAAAAAAATTGTAAGATTTCCAAATTCCATTACTTAGACGATTGTTTGAGACCATATAGAGATCTCTTCAAGTAGCAAACTTGTTTAGGCTTTGCCTTTGAATACCCTTTTGGCAGTATCATATAAACTTCCTCATCAATGTAGCCATGCAAAAATGCATTGTTCACATCTATTTGATGTAAAGGCCAAGATTTCGCAATAGCTAATGCTATAAGGATGTGAACAGTACTCAATTTTGTAACCGGGGAGAAAGTATCATGAAAATCTACACCATTTATTTAAGTATACCCCTTAGCCACTAATCAAGCTTTATATCATTCTAGACTACCATTCGACTTATAGTTAACCTTATAAATCCACTTGCAACCAATAGGTTTTTTACCTTTTGGTAAATTTGTCAATTCCTTAGTATTATTGGACTTGAGTGCATTCAATTCTTTTTCCATAGCATCTATCCAGTCACTATGTTTAATTGCTTGACAGTAATGTGATGGTTCTTTAATAGTGAACATGTTTGCAAAGGACAACACATGATCATTTGGAAGGTTTATGAAGGAAGTGATGTCTAATAAATGATATTTGGCATTATGTGAAGAAGTATCAGTAGGAGAGTGTAAAGGAGTTGATTGTGAATGGACCATATGCACAAAATCCTTAAGCTTGGTAGGAGGATTTTTATTCCTAAAAGAATAACAAAGTGTAGGTTGAGGAGAAAAAAATAGGTGGGATAGTAGACTCATTAGAATTTTCAGTGTTTTGTGTTTGATTAAGAGAGATAGACTGTTCATTAGTAATAGATGGAGCATCAAACAAGATAGAATTTTTGGAAGAATGAAGAAAACCATCATCAAAACAATCAGTAGAATTAAGGTGCTTGAAAGGAAAGACATGTTAAAAAAAAAAAAAAAACATCTCTACTTATTAATATTTGTTTAGTAGAGAGGTTATAGACTTTATACCCATTTTTTCCATTAACATAGCTAAGAAAAATACATTTGGATGCTTTTGGATCAAATTTATCCTTTTTTTAGTGTAAGGTTAGCCATAAAGCATAGGCATCCCATCACTCGAAGGTTATCATATGTGGGTGTTTTATGAAACAATGCCTCCTATGGTGAAATCCATTCGAGAAGTGACATAAGCATTAAGTTTATGAGAAATGTGGTAGTAAGTATACATTCCCCCGAGAAGTGTTTTGGCAAGTTTACATACAGTCTAAGAGCCCTAGAAGTCTCTAACAAATATCGGTGTTTTCTTTCTACTCTCTCATTTTGTTGTGGTGTGTAAGGAATGGTGCGTTGGTGTACAATTCCATGGGTTTGTAATATTTCTTAGCAATGTTTGGACATGATTTCACTTCCATTGTCCATTCTAATCACCTTAGGGGTAATGTTAAATTTATTTATGACATATCAATAGAATTTATCCAGGATAGAACATACTTGGTACATATGATGCATTAGATAAGTTCAAGTGACTCTTGTGAAATTATCTACAATGGTGAGAAAATAATTGGCACCACATAAAGAAGACACATGATAAGGTCCCTAAATATCAATTTTAAGTAATTCAAATGCATAATATGACCTACTTGCAATTTTTTGAAAAGGAATTCTATGAAACTTAGCTTCTTGACAAGTAACACAATGAAATTTATTGAGATTTGAGTGTTTATAGCACCCTAAAGTTCTAGTTTGGAAATGGAAGCATGATCGAGTTTATTGTGAATCAAATTTATATCGTTATTCTTTACATTATTAGAAACATAAGGAATATGACTATGATCACTAGAAACAAAAAAACTTGACTTAGCATCAAGAACACATAGCCCACTCACTGCCTTTGTTGTACCCACCAATCTATAGGAAGTAAGGTCCTAAAATGTGCAGCAACATGAGTAAAAAATAGCTTGCAATGACAGATCATTAACAAGCTTCTAAATAGATAAAAGGTTATATGCAAATTGAGGCACAAGCATAACATGTAAGATTATAACATGATGGGATAGTTTAACACAACCAATTTCATTTACACATATAACATTTCCATTTGATAGTTTGATAAGAATTGGAGTTGATGATTGTTGAATATTAACAAGGATATCATGAGAGGGTGTAACGTGATTTGATGTTCCAGTATCGACTATCCAAAGATCCATGAGATTACTAGTAAGATTAAAACAAGAAGTAGATTGGCATTTCAAAAGAATTGTACCTAAATAGGCTACATTTGGCTTTGCCTTTTGTTGTTTCAACTATGTTCTTCATTATTTTCATCATTTCCACACAACATCATGAATGAATTGTTTATCATAACCTTTTCTAGTTCCTGCCTAAAGCTCACTGTCTATCACTTGTTGATCAAAAGGATTGTTAAGCTGATCTTGATGTACATTCGTCAATTGGTTTTGATACAAATTGACAGAGGAGATTGATTTTCCCTTAGATTGAATCTTTTTACCCTTGAACCACTTAGGATATCCAACGAGTTGAAAGCCAGAGTCTACTAAGTGTTGCTCATTCTTGCAATATTTACATAAAAATCCCTTCTTAAGCTCCTTCTTATCAATATACACTTTGTTCCCTAAACCAGAATTAGATGACGCATTAACTCTATTAGAAGAATAAGCTACAACATCCAGATCAAAACCAATAAGCCTAGCTACTTGCTTATATTTTTCAACTTGCAATACTAAATAGGATACAGTTTATTGTGGGAAGAGGCTTAGTTGACAAGATTTGATTCCTAACCCCTTCATAAGCTTTAGTTAAGCCTATCAAAAATTGAATAAGTCTTTCATGGCATTCGTACTCAGCTATTTTATCTTTAAATCCACATGTACAATACTCAACTCTCCCACATTCACATGTAAGAAAAGACCTCAATTCTTACAACTCATGCCAACACCATTTTAGGTTGTTGAAATACATAACAACACTATGATTATTTTTTTGTTAATTTGTAATTTCATGCTTGATTTGTAAAATTAATGGTCCATTGGCTACTCTATTATTCATTAACTTCTTGCTAAGGTTCAAAGGAAAATTTTGTATAGAGGAAATTTTGAGCCATTTCATTATTCACAGAGTTGAGTAGCCATGACCTAACCATGTAATTGCATCGGTTCAACTTCACTATATTAGTAGAATTTTCATCTAGCTTCCTAATTGATCCATTGCTAAATCCAATTTTTACTTTTGTACCAAGCCTTAATCTTACAAATCTACTCCACGAGATGTAATTCGATCCGTTAAACAAGATATTTCTTATATTCATGCTTGGGTTGTCTGAACTAGATATAAAATACAGATCGTTCATTGCCACATCAGTTTGATTATTTATGATTTACTACTGTTTTATGATGAAAAAACAATCTTAATGTTGTAACAGATTACTTCAATATAGAGAATACCTAGAATTTAAGCTCTAATACTATGTGAATTTTGTAATTCTCCATGAATGCAATCTGAAGAAAAAGATTGTAGAAAGTTATGAGAGTTTTAGCAAAAAGAAGAATGACTATCTATCTCACTGTATTGGAAGAGAATAGCTATTTATACAAATATCAGCTGCCTAACTAACTAATTATAAAAACTAATACTTAACCTACATGAGCTAGAAATACATGTGTAAAATATGAAAAGAAAAACAAACTGGAAATAAATAAATGCAAAAAACTACATAATCTATCAACAATAGAAGATGACCTGGCTAATTTTAACTCGTGTGCAAGGTATACTCATTTTTAATTACTTGAATTTGATTCCTTTATATTGCAAATTTACTTTAATAAAAATTAAAAAATTGAACATGCTTAAATAGTACCCTTTCTGTTCCATTTTTTTAATGATTTTTAGTAGCCAAAAAATGGGTGAAATTGAGTAAAAAAAAAAAAAAACTTAGATACACTTACCATTTTGAAGTCAAATTCAAATTTAAGCCTTTTGATCGTACAAGCAAAGGGGAAAGAGAATGGGTCAAACTTTGACCATCTACCACCATGCGTTGCCGTATGTTGGTTTGCGTAGTAGCTAAGTGTGCTTTATGTTGTTGACTAAGTGGCAACTCTTTAACATGTCACATGGCATCCAAATTTAGGGCAACTTGGCAATTCGCGATATGTGTCTTCCTTATTTGTTATTTTTTTTTCTTCTTTTCTTATTTCCTTTTTCCTTTCCTTGTGAATTTTGACTCCTCATTCCGTTTTTTTATTTTTATTTTTATTCCTACAATAGCTAAAAACTCCTAATTAATTATCTAAATTCTAATAAATTATATTTACCTCTTCAATCGAATATGAAACTTAACAAACACATGTTAAAAATATTTTAAATACTTATTAAATTTGACCATCGAATATGAAACTTAACAAACACATGCTAAAAATATTTTAAATATTTATTAAATTTGACCAAATTAGAACCCTACTTTTTACCCATGTTCAGCTTTTATTAAAGATTTTAAAATGGCCATAAAATACTCATTTTAACTTTGATTGAGGCACAGTTTAAAGCCATGATTTCTTAAAAATATATTCTTTTAAAATATTTCAAAATGAGTTAGTCGACTTGGGTAAGAAAAAATGATTTTCCTAAATGGTTATTTTTGTTCGAAATTCTTAATTTGGTTAAATCATATATGTTTATTTTGACTCCAAAACTATTTTGGATTTCAGAAAATTATTTTCGCATCGAACCAACTCAAATGGACCTACATGCAATACTTTTTATGATTTTTCAATTTTCATTATTTTGTTTTTTTTTTCTTTTTCAGATTTTCTATTTTTTTTTCTTATTCAATTTTTTTGGGGTTTTCTCTTAATATGATCTTTTTTTTTTTATGTTTTCCAATTTTTTTTTCTTTTTTTCATTTTTTTTATTTATTGGCCATTTTTCCTAAAACTAAAGTTTTAAATCAAAATGAACTTGAGACGAGTAAAAATGTGGTGTTTACAATTCCTAACCGTAGCTTATACCCTTGAACCCTTAGTAACCTGATTTTGCATTGATTTTTCTAAAATTTTCCTTTAATTTTCTTCTTTAATTTCTTTACCCTTGAATATTTTTCCTAAACTATCATTTCCATAAAGAACTTGTGAAGAGGTTTTCTAGACTTTTAGGTGAAGAATGTGTACATTAAGGATTTTTCTCTCTCCTCACCCCTTTTATCTTACACAAATTTGCTTAGGTATTAAGTGGCTTAGTCTTAGTTTCACCCTTCGACACCTATCTTAAGTATGCCATGTCTGTTCCTAATGCTCCCTTACTGTGCCAATCTTTTTTATATTAATTTATTATCTTTTATTTATTTTAGCATATTTATATATTCTTGGATATTTTAGGTAATTACAAATATATATTTATACATAAAATTATATACAGTGAGCATATGTTTTCTATATGTTATTTCATGTCATTTAATAATTTTATTACTCATATAGTTTATTTCTACAAATTTATTAACTAGCAAGGCTATTTCGTGCGATTTTGATAATTGTAGAATAATAATATTAAAAATTCACTATTTTAGATATTTTTTTATTATTTTATTATATTTTTGAGTTCAAAGCTTATAAGGTCTCATTGACTAATGTTCATAGCTCATTCATAAATTTCCATCTAAATTGGGCTACTTCTATAAATGCCTTAAGTCAATTGCTTAGAACTTAATTGCAAAAGTACAAGACTCTGGTTTTGAGTAATGTTTCTCCATTGCAACCTCTATTTCCCATTTGCTCTTGGGTCGCTACCTCATTGGACATTGACATATTCAAGTTCATGATTCTTCAACTTTTGAATTCGATTCTCTAAGATTTTAATTGGTTTCTCCTCAATAGTATAATCTTTGTAAAGATCTACTGGCTTTAATTTTGCCATGGCATTTGGATTCTTCACAAATGTTCGTAACGTCGATACATGAAATGCATCATGATATCTAGACAAGCTCGGAGGTAATGCAATTTCATAAGTTACATTCCTTATTCTTTGAAAGACTTTAAAGGGTCCAATATATCGAGGACTTAATTTTCTCATGGTGCCAAATCATTTAAATTTGCTAAATGAACTTATCTTAATATATACATTGTCTCCTATAGTGAATTCCATAGGTTTCATTTCAAATATGCATAACTTTTATAATGATCCTATGTTGCTTTCATCCCTTATCGTATAATTTTGACCTTTTCGTTCATTTGATGGATCATATCAAGTCTTATCATCTTGTGCTCATCACTTTCCTAATATAATGGTGATTAGCATTTCTTTTTATATAAAGCTTCATACAGAGTCATCTGTATTGTAGCTTGGTAACTATTATTGTAAGCAAACTCTACTAATGGTAGATATTGATCCCAATTACCACTAAAATTCAAAATACAACCCTGTAACATGTCCCTTAATATTTGAATGGTTCTTTCCAGTTAACTATATGTTAATGGGTGATAAACTGTATAAAATTGTAACTTAATACCTAAGGGTTAATGTAAAATTTTTTGGAACTTCGATATGAAATGACTATCTCCATCTAAAACGATACTTTTTAGTGTACTATGTAATCTAACAATCTCCTGTACATGTAGACGAGCTAATTTCTCCATTGAATCTCCTGTTTAGTATGGTATGAAATGAATACATTTTGTCAATCTATCAACAACCTAAATTGAATCATGTCTTGCTTTGGTCCTTAGAAGTCCTACCATGAAATCCATGGTAATATGATCCCATTTCCACTAGGGTATTTCTAATAGTTGTAACAAAACACTTGGCCTTTGATGCTTTGCCTTCACTAGTTGACATGTAGTACATCTAGCCACATACTATGCTACACCTTTTTTCATGCCTTTCGACCAAAATAATGTTTTCAAGTCTCAATACATTTTATTTCCACCAGGATGCATAGTATAACTAGTATTATATGTCTCATCCATGGTCTATTTCTTTAATTCCATGTTGTGAGGTATATAAACTCTATTCTTATATCTCAGTAATCCTTTCTCAACAAGTCAAAAATCAAATACATCACTTGTGTCTTTTCTTTACTTTCTTTTAAACATGGATCTTCATCTTACTGTAATTTAATCCTTTTTGAGAAAGTTAGTTGTACCATTAAATTCATTAACTGTACATCAGTTTCATGCCATTTGAACCTAACCATTAATTTCTCATACTCTCGAATCAACTTGCATTGCATAGTAAGGAAGTCACTTGCTCATAGTTCTTATAACTTAGCGCATTTGTTACTAAATTATCTTTGCTGGGGTGATAATTGACAGCCAAATCATGATCTTTGATTAGTTCTAACCATCACCTTTGTCGCAAGTTTAACTCCTTTTTAGCAAAGAAATATTTCAAACTCTTGTAGTCCATATAAATTTCATAATGCTAACCATAAAGTAATGTCTTCAAATCCTTAAGGCAAAGGCTACAATTGCTAATTAAAGATCATGTGTTAGATAATTCCTTTCACAAGGCTTTAGTTGCCTTGATGCATATGCCATTACTTTCTCATCTTATGTTAATATATAACCTAGTCCATTCTAGAAGGCATCGCTATACACATAATATGGTTTACTTAGATCTGGTAGAGTAAGTATTAGGGTTGAATTATATGATCTTTTAACTCTTGGAAACTTTGTTCATACTCTTCGCTCTTCTTGAACTTAACATCCTTTTGAGATAGTTAAAGGTCTCACTATCTTAGAGAAGTATTTTATAAACCATTAGTAATATCTTGACATTCTAAAAAAGCTTCTCACTTTAGCAATTATAGTTGGCTACATCCATTCAGCTACAGTTTTAACTTTCTTAGGATTTATTGAAATTTCTTCTCTTGACACTATGCACTAAGAATGAAATCTTATTTAACCAAAGATCACATTTACTAAACTTAGCATATATCTTATTATCTCTCATATTTTGTAATGCCAACCAAAGATGATCCGCATTCTTTTCCTTAGTTTTTGAATAGATTAGAATATCATCAATAAAGATGACAACAAATTTGTCAAAATAAGGTTGGAAGATTCGATTCATTAAATCCATAAAGACCATTGGCGCATTAATCAATCCAAAAGATATTACTAAAAACTTGTAGTGCCCGTATTTCGCTTGAAAAGAAGTCTTTGGTACATCCTCTGGCTTAATTCAAAATTGGTGATATCTAGATCTTAGATCCACCGATAGAAACATAATAGCTCTATGCAATTGAGCGACTAAGTCATCAATTAATGATAGTGGATACTTATTCTTAATAGTCATCTTCTTTATCTCCTTATAATCAATATACAATCTCATAGTTCAATCTTTCTTTTTCACAAATAATATTGGTGCTCCCCATGGAGACACATTAGGTCGAATGAATCATTTATCCAATAACTCTAGAAGTTGCTTCAATAATTCTTGAAATTCCATTAATGACATTCTATACCATACTTTTGATATTGGTTTAGTCTTGGAGCTACCTTTGTAGTAAAATCCAACTCTCAATGTGGTGCTAAACTAAGGAGATCATCTATGAAAACATCTAGAAATTCACACACTATAGGTATCTTAGATATGCTTAGAGTCTCTTTCTTTCCTTCAACTACAAATATCTAACAAAATTCTCACTCCTCGAAGACCTTATTAACTTCTTCACTTGCCTCAATTATTGATAGCCTCATTCCACTTCCTCCAATCTTCCCTTGAAGTACAACATTACCTTCGTCTAAAATTACAATCTTATTTCGACAATCTAATTTGGATTTGTGTTTAAATAGCCAGTTTATTCCTATGATAATATCATAACCTTTCAAAGGCAACTATCAATCTTGTCAGAAATTCTTTGCCTTGAATCTGAAGCATTGTATATTGTTTTCTGTGTCATCACTTGCTCTCTAGTGGGTGTTCTCACTTTGTAAGTGGCTTTAACTTCAATTGCATCGATTTCATTTCCTAACATGATTTCCTGACGAATGAATGAATGTGATGCTCTAGTATTAGACAATGTATAAGCGGCTTGTCCATTTATAATTACATTTCATGAAATAAATACTACTACAATCACGTATCACTCATATATTATTATACTTTAGAACATTTATTTCTTTGATTCATAACATTCATTTGCAAAACAAATTTGGCACATTCAACTCATAACTAAGAGTATCATTAGATTACATAACTACCATCAATCCTTACTTAGTATAATCAACTTCCATGTCATCTTGAAACCATTGTGAAAGTACTCTTCCACTTACTCATCAAATTCTTTAGTATCCTCTTTCGCACTTTCTATTACAAAAACTCTTATTGGTACTATAGTTGTCTTTGTGCCTCCAGTGTCCTTAACTCTTTGTCCAATATATGCATAATATCTTGAGAATTGTGCTGACTTTCCACATTTATAACATTTCACAGCTTTTATCTTTAGATATTCCTTAGGATACGTGATTAAGATTTCCATACAAGTAACAGTTACCCTTCACATTTCCATCCTTATCATGGAAAATGTTGAGCGCTGCACTTCTAACACCTCAAATTTCCATCCTTATCATAAAAAATGTATCCCATCTTAGACTAAGCAGGACCACTGGTCATTGTTGTTAGTTTCTTTTCTTTCTAACCTACATTGCTATTAGCACTTGGAGATGAACTTTTCAAAGCAGGTCTTATACCCCTTAACTTTTTGCTCAATTAAGACTGCATAACCAATTGATTATTTTATAATTGTCGCGCTTTATCTATAACTTCATTATAAGTGATAAAACCATAATCCATCAACTTACACCTCATTGTTGTGTCAAATCTATTAAGAAAAAGATCCTTCTTAAGCTCCTGATTATCCTTCTATGATTAGGGTACATATTATATCAATCTATTAAACTCATTTTTGTACTGAGTTACAATTGTGGTACCTTTCTTTAAGTTAAACAACTCTTTAGTCATTTGGTTTTGTACAATGACAGGAAAGTATTTCTTCTTAAACTCGTCTCTAAACACCTATTAAGTAATTAGTCTAGCTATAGTCCTTAACTTTGAATCCTACCAAATACGAGCAACTAACTTCAATAGGAAAAGTTTCATAGGAAACCTTTTGGTTGTTAGGGATCTTAAAAGCTTCAAAACCGTGCTCGATCTGTGTTAGCCAATTGTCAGCTAAGGTAGGCTTTCTTATCTTGTCCTCAAAATACCAATTTGCCTTGATAAATTTCGAGAGTTTATTGGCCTCTTGGGGTCGATTTTCCCTTAATTCAACCTCTAGCTATCTTTAATATACAACATTCCCACCAGTTATAAGTTGCTGGATTAAAACTACTTGTTATTGAATCATGGTGTTCATATTAGCAATCATTTGCCTAAGCTAAGTTGGATCCATTATAGTTGGAGGAGGTAGTGGAGGTGTTGGAGGTAGTGATAAGTCATTTTTACATTAGTCTTATGGTATAGGAAGATTATGAGGTAATTCAACATTCTTAGATTGTTCGTTTAGATTTCTATGTGCGTCCTTAGCTATAATTAAAATTGCAATAACAAACTATTAATTTAGCACTTAAAACATATATAACTTAACAACTAGTATAGAATTGAATTGCTTATAATCCACATAGCTCGAAAATTCTCTTGCTTATACAGTATAACCATAAAACAACAATAAATCGACCAATAAGATATTAATATCCACACTGCACATGTAACTTCATATCCTTGTTCATATAATAGTAGTAATATATCACTTATCAAACATTTCATAATTTCTCCATGATTCACTTATATAGACATATGATCAATAAGATTATCACCTATAATATGGTATTATCAAGGCTTCACTATATTCCTGCGGTTGATTCACATAAACTATATCCAATACAAGTATTGGAAACAAAATCTATACTTCACTCATACATGATTACATATGTGATACCTTTATACACTTGATAACTTCAGTTTTACCTTCCAAAAGATTACAAAAACTTAGCTTACAAAACAAAAGAGTAGACATTTGTTCCCTAATACATCACTTCTATTTATAGCTTCATTTCACTATGTGCATAAGCCTATTTACATTATTTTTATGTGCTAGAAACCAAAATGCAACAAAAGATTACAAAAGTTGCATCAAAAGAGTCAAAGTACATCAAAATACACCATGAGACCTAGATACATAGAAAACAACTAGATCATTAGTCACTTAGGTGTCAAAAGTACCAAAGTCACCACAAGTTATGTCATGTTTTTAATATATTATCTCCATAAACTAGTTGAACTATCTACGATTGTTGCATCCTTAAAGGGAACCTAATTAACCTACCCTTCCTCCTCATCTTCTTCCTCTCCTTCCATTGAATTTGAACTTAATGGCACAATTTCTAGAGTCTTAAATATCACAATAACTTCATATACCTTGTCTTCATTATATGTATTATCATCAATAACAACCAGTTCAAGTTTAACTTCATTAACTTCTAAAAGAGGTTTTTCCTAATTCACTTCGTTACCCTTTACCTCACCCTCTAAGGTAGGTTCTGCTACACCCTCTACTTTAAGTTCTACCTTAGCCTCTTCCTCAATTTCCTCTTCATAATCCTCCTTAAGATCCTCCTCTGCACCTGCTCCTATATGTACCTGTACGTCATGGGGGAGATTCTCTTATGGCTCAATAAGGGTTTCGAGTTCATGTGATTGTAAGGGTATCTCTTTGCCAACATTTTCAGTAATTGGAAATTTAGGAAACTAGTTAATAAACAGGAGGATAATCCTTAAAAATGTGAGAAACTCCTAAGGTTACATGGTTAAAACTAAGAGGATAGTTCTCACTTGGTTCTACAATAGTTGGGAAATATAATATTGGAATCATCATAAACAAGATCTGCTTATCTTGCAAATATTTCTTTCAAAAGTTGTAATAATAATATATTAATTGTATATAGGTCCTAACTCATCCTCCAATAACTTCCTTTCATTCTTCATATTTTAAGATAATCCATATTTATAAGTAATTGCAATTTTATCAATAGTATGAAACAACCTCCAATCAGCCATATCAAGTAATAACTTCTGTAATTGAACCCAATACTTAACAAAAGACTCACCACCTTTGTAACTATAATGCAACCAAGAATAAATAAGCTCGCTTCTATGAATTTGAAAGCAACGAAGTTATAAGTTAAATTCATATTATATAATACTAACAATTGTTTTACTTTATAAAATCTTATATACATAGCTTACATATAAACCTATAAGTCTAATTCTTTTATGTTCCACTTAATTTCCCCAACTCTTAGTATGCCTAGTGTCTATTTCATTTTAACTAGACACTTTAAAGCTTGGTTCTTGAGAACCATTCTCTGATACCAACCTAGTACTATTATGTCTACACAAGTGGAGTCATAATAGTTTCGTTGTGTAAAGTAACCTAAGTTAGAAGTTGATCTCACAGATGCTATAGTAAATATGGCATACACAAGGCTTACCTGATCAGGTGTATACCACACTAATAGGAAAGTAAATCTAGTCAAGTTATAATATAGGTTAAAATGGGTGTGAATCCAAGAGTCAATCCCATAGGGAATCATGTGTGAGAACCTAATTACTAGTAATTTACCTAAAATTCTTGATTATCTAACTTGTCAATACGGGAGAAATTGTGATAAAATAGATAGGTTGAATAAAGATTGATAGAATAGAATAGGAATGATAAAGTACATAAGAACAAATAAAATAACAAAACAGATTAAAGCTAAACTAATTAAAATAAACAAGCATAATTCAATTAAAATAAAGATGACATGATCCTTAGTAAATTGTTATTATTCACTCTCTAGACAACTTCTCCAAGTGATGGAAGTTCACATGTCCTAGTCTTTTATGTCAAAGCATAACATTATTATTTACTGAAATAAAATAACTTTAAGATGATACTTCAAATGGTTTAATTAAATAAACATTCTTCTTTTTGAAACCTTCAAATAGCTTAAAACCATCTTTGTTAAAACCAACACATTTGTCGTGTTCAAAAACTATTTTATATCCTTTGTCACATAATTGACTTATGCTTAATAAGTTATTTTTCAATCCTTTAACTAGTAACATGTTTTCGATTGAATGAGGTACCAAACCAATTGATCCTATCGCAATTATTTTACCATTACCATTATCACCAAATTTCACATAGCCATCTTCCTTCCATTTTAGATTCATGAACAATGAAGCATCACTAGTCATATGTCTTGAACATCGGCTGTTAAGATACCATGTTCTTTTAAACTTAGCTTCATGATCCTGCACACATCAAAGCATAATCAAGTCTGTTTACAAACCTAATGAAGCTTAGGTCCATGGAAATTGATGCTTGTGTTTTGAATTGAACCTTGATTATTACTGAGCTTGTATTTTTTGTAAAAGCAATATTTCTCTATATGACCTATTTTATTACAAAGGAAACAAACATAAGGTTTCTGCTCAGTATACCTATTACTTACCACTTTCCTTTGATTTGAATTCTTTTTGAAATACCCTCTATTTAGCCTTCTATTGTGCCCACTAAAAGGATACTTGTCATTGTTTTGAGAAAACCATCTATTGTACTTTCTGATAGGTTCAAACGCTTTGTTATGTTCTCTACCTTTAATTATTTCTTGATTTTCATCTTTTGATTTAACAAAAACTATTTGTTTCTTTGTTTTAGATGTTTCTCCAAATTAAAAACCTAGTCCAGATTTTGAATTATTCATCCTTTGGCTAGAAATCAACATTTGTAATTTCTTGTCACTTTCATCAAACTTATGAAACGTATTCTTGATTGACTTGGATAAATCTTCCACATGATTTTTTAAATTCTTAATTTCTTCTTTTAGAATTAGATTTTCATTAACTAAAGCTTCACGGGCAATATGCAATCGCTCGAAGTCATTTTTCAGAAAATCATTTTCATCTACTAGCAACTTATTAGCTTGACTAAGTGCATGCTTTTCGGTTTTCAATGTTTTAACCTTTGATTCAAGCTTAGATATTTTATTACTCAACTTAGAAAGAGCTTTGTGAAGTTTGTTAATTTCAGCACATATATCGTTAGGTACATCTAAATCAAAATCAAACTCAGTTTCAGAATTTATCTTAGAAAGTGCCATAAGACATAGATTTGTTTCCTTGCATTCTTTTGAACCTTTTGATTTAGTTTCTAAATCTTCTAGGTCACTCCATGTTGACATAAGAGATTTTCGTTTCTTCTTGAATTTCTCCATTTTCTTAATTAATATGGGACATTCGTATATGATCTGCCTAGGTTTTTGCATTCATAGCAAATAATTTTCTTTTTGAACTTTTTCTCTTTTTTTTCTTTGATTGCCTTCCCTGCATCAATAAATCGATTCTTATTAGTAGTAAATCTTTTAGTAAACGTTTTCTTACCCTTTTTCTTAAGCTATTTGTTGAGCTTTCTAACTAAAAGCATCATGTCCTCATCTTCTTCTTCAGATGAATCTTCTCCTTCTAAATCGGTATCTATTTTTTTGGCTTTGAATGCTATGGTCCTTTTCCTTGTATCTTTTGAAGTACCTTTTGATTTGAGAAAATCAGTCTCATATGCCATGAGCTTGTTGCACAGTTAACTCAGAGTTAACGTTTTTTTATCACAAGCTTCTTTTAAAGTAGTTTTCTTTACATTCCAAATTTTGGGAGGAATTCTTAGCATCTTGTGAGCCATATCTTCATCACTAATAATTTTTCCAAGAGAAGATAGTTCATTAGCTATAGTAGTGAATCTACTAAAAAAGTCATTGATTTCTTCACTAGGGAGAATTTGAAATGTCTCATATTATTGAACCAATGAGTTAATTCGTGTATCTTTGATTGTTTTCGTCCCTTCATAAGTTTGCACCAAAGTATCCCAAATGTCTTTAGTTGTATCATAAGAAGCAATTAGACAAAATTTTGATCATGCAATAATAATCAACAAAAGATTCTTAGCCTTTGAATTGAGTTCGGTTTTGGTGATATCATCTCTTACTGTATTGATGGTTGGAACTTTGAGATCTCATGTAGAAATAATTTGGCAAACTTGATAATTTGATGCATTCACATAAGTCTCCATCCTGAATATCCAATAAGGAAAGTTAGTTCCATAAAGAAATGGTGCCTTTCTAGTTTGAATTGTTAAATTACCACTTGATTCACCTATGATCTTGAACTCTAAAAAATATTAGAGTGAGGCTCTGATACCAATTGTTAGTCCCGTATAAGATATCAAAAGGGGGGTGCATTAATATCATTAAACTTTTAAAAAAAATAAAATTACCCCTCTTAATAACTTAATTTAGTGAACAGTAGTATTTTAATGATTCAACACATAATTAAACAACATAAATTAAAAGAGTAAGAAAAGAGAATATCAAGCAGCGATTTTATAGAGCTTCGGCTTTCTACCTACTACTCTCTTCTTGTTCTATTGTTAGGGACGTAGTTTGCTTCATCAGTGCCATGTCACTTAATCCACTAAATCAAATCACAAGAAGATTACAAGCACTTATCATACATGGACTTTACAACACTCTGCTCTGCCTATCTAGCCTTTCTACAATCTAAGCTAATATAGATCTATAGAGTATAAATGTACTTGTCTTAACACTTAAACAACAAATAAGAATTACAAATTATAAGTGAGAACAAAAGTATAAGTCTCAATTAATTTTGCTCTAAAGAGAAACGATAATTGTTGTAATGTTTGCTTCGGTGGAACTATCTGAAGAAGTGTTTAAAGGACTTTCTATGACTTTTCAGAAGGTATAATTTGATCATGAGTTTTGTATAATGAAATCTTTTTCCAGAGTTATGTGTTATGATGTTTTAAATCCTTTCCCTTTTTATATCGAGATCTTCTAACGACTAAAAATCTGAAGGTTATCTTTACTTCTATATTTATCCAACTGTGTTATTCAAGATAATTCTTTAGATATTTTGAGAAGATCTCGGTCAATTTAAATTCAAAAGCAACTCTTCTTATCTTGTTTTAATCAGCTAACCTTCAATCAGTAACCACCAAAGAAGCTTTTGATTTGAATTTTGACGAGGAGATATACTTAATCAGCAACATCTGGATAAGACTTAAATCCAAGATTTGAAAATGCACAAAGTCCGATTCAACCTTATCTTTATCCACATTTATGCTTATCTTGATTTTTCAAATAATTTGTTCAGAAAAATCCCCATGGATCTTAATTCTATCTTGAGTGAAACAGGATTAAGTGTATTTTCTTAATACATCCAATCTAGAAGAGCTAGGTCTTGTTGAATTCAAATTAAAAAAAAAATGTCATATGTTTCTAGATTAACCTTTTGAATGACCTTCTGAAGAGTATCAATTCTTCCTTTCTTTGAAGCTTCTGAAATACTTATACTTATACCTATGAAGCTTCTAAAATACTTTTTGAATAATTTCAAACTATTTTCTTTTTAGTTCTGTCAAACCTTCTAAATAAATTTTTGAAGACAACTTAGTTTTGTGAAAATAAACTTCTTGAGCATCCTTCTACATACCTGCATTCTTAATGATTTATTAGTATTTATCCCTTTTTGTTATCATCAAAATATATGAGAGATATCTAACATAGTTAGTCCAATTACGTTATCTTATAGTTTCCCAGCCAAATAATACAAATGTGACAAGCACTTGCTATGCTCATGCATGTGACATGCATCGGTACAAATATCTTAGCCTAGCTTAGTAATTCATTTAGTTCGATCAACTCAAATTGGGCATTTAGATAGTAAATCTATGAACCTAACAAATATTTTAGCCTAGCAAAACTACATAGAGTGGTTGGAAAATCTAACATATAGTTGGCCCAATAGATACAATGTAGTCTCTATGTGCTCAAAAAAACTAGCTTTTAGAAATCAAGTAACTCACTTGATAAACCCAGCTTTTCATATCGAAACTAACCTAGCAATATCTCGATTTTTAGAAAACTTAACCCATAGGTCATTTTTATGTCATGCCATGACTGCAATAGATTGTATGCTAAGCTAAACCTAGTAAATCTAAGCAGCCTTATTTGTCACTTGTTACCTGGCCTTTACTTTATAGTTTTGTCAGCTCTAGGATCTCAATATCAGGTTCACTTAGAAGAATACCTTAAGAGATAAAGTTAATCCTTTAATACCAGCAAATGTCACATATGCATTGATTAACACCAACTTAACAACCAAGTTTAACATCATGTTACTATTCAATTAGCAACAATTATAATAGGCAGCTCCATATGGTTCAATGAATAACACATCAACATGAAATCAATGTTTAGCCAAGCTAAAACATCATAGAGTACATAAAGTTAGGATTAGACATAAGTCCACTCAAGTACACACAAAAATCCACTTAGCTTGTAATATATTCCCAATTTTACTTGTTAACATAAACTTCTTCTTCCATGAATTTACTTAGAAATCAATTACAGGTGATAAGTATGTATGGATATACATATATTAGTTAAATTCTCACTTTTTGATAATTAGTTCGTTATAAGTTGGTTTTGATTTAGTTTTTGAGTTTAATTTTAAGCTAGCTTCTAAAACAGCTTCTTATTATACTATCCTCTTTTACAAATCATAATTTCTTGACCAATCAATAATTTTTATAAGTTACTTGAAACTACCAAATCCTTTGAGTTAGATTCTAAGCAATTCTATAGTAATTTCTCTAGTCGAAAATCCTTTGAGTTACCATTTAAGTTACACAGGGTTTATATGTTACACCAGCTCTGTCCTTTAAGATAGTTTCTAAGCTTATCCAAGTTAAGCTCTTTATTATAATATCCTCTAAGCTATCCTTTGATTCTGTTAGTTATAGGATTTTTAATAAAATCATCCTCTAACCAACCTTCTGCTTCCCTTGTTTTCACATTTTACTCATCATTTTTCCTTCTGACCTACTCTTTGAGTATCAATCTAGTGAAAATTTCATGACCAGGATTCTCTGGATCATCCTCTATCTTTAATTAATGTCTTATAACCTGCTAATTTACCAACTTCCTTCCAAGTTACAATTGTGGAATCAAATTTAAGCATTAAAAATCACTCCAAAACAACCTTCCTTAGTTTCATTACTTCTTGACTCTTCATTCATTACATTACAATTCATCAATTGTTTCAAATTTACTAAATTATTAAAATACTAACTTCACTAATTAAGGCCAATTCACCATTTTCCATAACTTCTCACTTTATCAATTAACTCAACCACTCTAGAATAGTACACATACTTCAAGAACTAATCCAACTCATAATTTAAATGAGATTATTAAGAATATAAATTATTTGTTACTAAAACACCATTTAATATCTAAATTTAGGGCTCAAAAATCACATAAAAATTTAGGAAATAGTTTTGCAAGAAATCTCTTTCTAATAATTCGATATTAATATAGGGTAGTTTATAGAAAAATTTCGAAGGCGAAACTACTTCGATAGGCCTATTCATTTCAATATCGAAAATTGTTTGATTTCTCCAATTTCTTCAAAATGTATATGATAATTACCAAATTTATATATTTTTCCTAGATTCTATACATGAAAATATTAGGAATAATTGTTTTCATAATTTTCTAGGCAAGCTTTATATTTTTAATAATTTAAGCAAAATCGAGTGAAATTGGGACCTTATTAGTGTTGACATCTTCGGCCATCACTTATAGTGGAGGGTTTGTCAGTAGCTATAGGTACTACCGACTCTGTTGAGTGGTAGTGGTGGCCGGTTCCTATATTTCCTCCACATCTTCGCTCTTTTTATTGCCTAGTTTCACACCCCAATTTTGTTATTTTTTTTTTCCAAATTTCCTTTCTTTAACCTTCTAAATCTAATCCTATCTTTCTTAAATCCCTAGTTGCTTATAGTTTGTTTTTATAATCTATGTAAGATTTTTCAGAGCATTTAAGGGGTGTGAAATGATTTTTCTCTCTTATCCTTGCAAAAAAATCCCCTTTTATACACATCTATTGGTATCAATATGAGAAACCCATACATCAATAGTTGGTTCTCCATCTTACATATGCCTAATTGCTTCATATGCTAGTTACCCATATTTTTTTTTTTACTAATTTTTTATATTTTTCGTAGCTTGTTTTAGCTTAATTGATATCAAATCTCGTATTTTATATATTTATGGGTATATATATATACATGCATAATAATTACACATGAGGTATATAAATATGTTCTGTATATTATTTTGTGTCATGTAAAATTTTTTTATTACATATATAATTTATCTCTAAAATTTCGTAATCATTCAAAACTTTAATTTCAAGTTTATGATAATTATTAATCATATCTAGTAAAAATACATTTTGTTGAAATTAAATATTATAAATCTTTATTTTGAGAAATTGATCCAACTAACACTCTTCGTCTAACTTTTATAACCTTATATTAAAATTTGGGTCAATTCAGACAAAATTGTCTGAATGCTCTAAATCATTCCGAATGCCTTAATTCATATTAATATTGAATAGTTTGGGTATGGTCATTTGACTTAACCTATCATGCAAACTTCTCTTAATGGATTTTTGTTATTACTTCAATCAACCATACTCCCTAGGTCCTATGTGTAGTAGAGGTGATCTACCGCTTTAGGTTTCAAGTAGTAGGTCGAAAACCAGATCTCACATTTGCTTAATGTAAATCTTCGAATTTGATGGAATTGCTTGACAAAGGGACCAAAGATGGGGAAACTGGTTGTGGTCTTTTCTAGACTTCAAAAATCGCAAAATAATGAAACAAGAGAACTACACCTGAAGTCTATGGTTGTGGTCTTCTCTAGATACCAATTTCTTCTTCGTTTCTTGCTCCTTTGCTAGCAATTTTAATGTACGTTCATTGTTAATGGGTATGGTCATTTCTAAGACTTTAAAATTCATTCAAAACATCTTTAAATCTTCTATAACCTGGTCTAAAATCCTCAATATTTCCAAATCAATCAAAGGAAGAATCCAATTACTTCAAAAATTGTTAAAAACCTTTAAAACTTCATAAAATGCTCCAAAAGTCCCTGAAAATGAAATTTTATTAGGATTAAGCTCAAAATAACACAAAATTTACTTGATTAAAGTCTAAAATAACACAAAATAACTATAGAAAATATATGCTAAATTTTTGTTATGCAATTTCCCTACACTTAAGCTTTTGCTTATCCTCAAGCAAAATAATGAAAATCAAAGAAAAAATATTTCAAGGACAAGATGATCAACTACAATCTTAGAAAAGTGCATGTTTAAATTTAGTAGCTTTGCAAAAATTTTTCCTGAATCACCCTTATTCCTCATCTTCACAATGCATTCAAAACACTTATATACTAACAAATTAAGAACAACTTAATTTTAATGTTTAATTTAGAGGATCCAGAGTTAGCCATAACACTTAAGCTAAAACTAGACTAAAGATTAAAACAAATATAAATTAATCAAGAAAGAGTTATAGAGATTTCCTCACTCTAACTCAAGTAGAGAGAAATCTTGCCTAATTATTTTTAACTTGAAAAACTAGATTGGATGCATATTACATCAATATATCCTCTAATTGTCCCTCTACTTCTCTTAATTTTCATTAGGAGGCTTACCAATTGACTTTTCTTATTAAAGCTTAACTAACATTGGGAAAGTACCTGCCTCTTTTGATGGATCAAAGTGAGTCCTTACTAACTTAGCCTTTTTTTTTTATTTACTTTAACAGTTGTCAATAAGAAGGCGCTTTACTCTTTTGAGGGACCAAGGCTGATCTTTAACAAATTTAATTAATTTTACTTTTGTTTTTCTTTTTGCAATTGGTAGCGGAAAAGAGTCTTACTCTTTTGAGAGACCAAGATCGATCTATGCTAATCGTTATTGATTTATTTTAAATTCAATTCAATTGTTCAATTTATACCTCCAACTACTTGATTTTTTTCAAAGAACTTTCAAATAACAAATCTCCTTTGTTCATTCAATCTAAAAATTTTGAAAAGAAGGATAGATATCTATCCTCTAAAATCAAGTTTAAAAATCAAAATAACTAGTCCTTAACCTATTCACATTTATTCTAATCCTGAGTCTATGTCTAAGCTTAAGAGAAGGAGAACTTTGAATCTTAAAGATTTAAGCACTTAAATTCAATCAAATGTTTTGAATTCATCAAGGCTTAGGCAAATTCAAAAAGATTTGCATACTTATAAGAGGGGGTGCAAGTTTCTAAATTTCTTTTTTTTTTTTTTCCGAAAAAATTCTCGAAAGCTTAAATATTTTTCTAAAGATAATAGCATACATAATCTAACCTTCCCCCCTATACTTAAGTTGTACATTGTCCCTAATGTACATAATACAAATGCAAATCAAAACAAAAAGTGGGAAAGAAAGAAAAATAGAAAAGAACTAGAACTTCTCAGTTTTTAGCATTGATCCTAAAAGATGTGAAGTCTAGAGTGTGAGTTTCATTGACCAATTATGTGCATGAAGTTTTCATTTCATTAAAAATTAGCTAACTAAGAAAAGAAAAGAGAAAGTTAAACTAAACTAAATAAAACTACTAATATTGATTCAAGCACCAAGTTATTAGTATCCTATAGACTTTCAATGCATGAAAAGTTAAATAGTTATCTAAAGCAAAAAGCAGTAATGATTAAATTAGTACAATAATCCAAATAAGAAAAATCAAACTGAGTCTTTGGAAGGAAACTAAGCATATAATAGAAAAAGCACTAGTTGTCCTCATTATGGTACGTTATAAGCTCCTCTATAGTTGATTAGATGTGCTTCGCATTAGGCATGATTTGTTATCACAAAGCAAAAGAATTCAACCTTAATTAAAAAGAAAAAGAATAATTCATATCACATAAGCAATAGCTAATTCAAGAAGCTAATAGAAGTCAAGTGTTATTCCTTTTATATTGCTAGTTTATCCAACTAAGCATTATAGGAAAAAATTGTTTAATGGAATGCTAATTTTTGCTAAAGTTATGGATTAATGTGATTATAGGATTAATTTAAGATTAAATCCTATTTTCATGCATAATCTCTATTGACATGAGTATTGGCATTCGATATACAATTTGTTAAAATTGTTCATAATCAAATAGATTAGCAATATAAGATATTCTTAAAGTAGCAAAAGTTTGTATGTTAAAATGCTAATTTCTGAATACATTGATTAATGAAATTACAGGTTAATACTAATAATAATCCTATAATTTCATAATCTTGTTTGTCACAAACATTAGTGATTCAATATATAATTAAATGAAAGCTTGTTTTTTCTTACAATCCAATTTATGTGCAATTATTTATAGCAACTTTACTAATCCTAACATGATACTAGGACATATTAACATAATTCCATATTAACAATTTTAATTAATGTTAGAGAATTAATGGAATTTTCTAATTGCATAAGAATTTCAATCTCAACAAGTTTTCTAAATTTCAACTTGACTTATCATCATCACATTACAAGAATAACACCACACCTATATTTTCCATCACTTTCTCTCACCTTCTTTTCCTTTCTCGCTCTTTCTCGCGCTTTCCTTCATCATGGAAAATCATTGTTTCATTAAATCTTTAATAAGCATATGTTTTTCATGTAATTTCTAGTAGATGATGAATAGATGTCATGTTTCATTACATTATCTATACTAAATCACTCTTAGAAACTAAAATTTCTATATATGCATGACAAATTGCTTTCTTGAAACCTTAGGCAAAAATTCAATTTTTATACAAACCAACAATAAATCTAAGAAAGTAAATATGGAGGGATGATGTACGTACCTTTAGATTTGTTGTGTAAGTGGCTAGGTGAAGAGTTAGGGAGCTTATAGAGAGATGAGTGAGAGAAAATAGAAGTTTAGAGGGAGATTGTGTATTTTAGAAGGAATTTTCACATACCTGGTAAGACCATGGGTAAGGTCTATAGGCATGGTCTTTCCTCGTAAACTTTTTCTTTACAAATTTCTTGTAATTTTCCTCTCGAAATAATTTACGAGAGGAACACTATCTAAGTCCATAGGTGTAGATTTTGACCGAGTTCCTTTCTAGTTTTTGAATTTGCTCAATTTTGATTCTGTTGACTTTATTCTTGCAATTGCCCTTGAAAAAAAGGCTAGCATGGATTAAAGCACAAATGCAGATCAAATAATACTTCCAATTAGATGATAGCTTAAATTTCACTATTGCATAAATAAATCCAATACTTGTTTTTTTTTTTCCTAAGGAAATTAAATTGTTTAAGTAAGAAAATACTAACTAATGTTCAAAATTCGATACCTGAATTGACTCATGACAAAAGAACAAAATGAATGAATAAACTAACAAAAATAATTGTAATAAACCAAACTAAACTTGGGCTACCTCTTAAGGAGCTATTGTTATGTTGTCGGCTCAATGGTTGAATCCTTGCCTTAAGATGATTCCCTGATTAATACTCGCATACTTAATCAGTTGAAAGCATAACAGGAGTATACTAAAAGAATCATAGGAAAGATTATTATAAGAGTGTTAAAATAATTGGAAATTGAGGTTCTTCCTAGTTTTAACTAGGTTACTCATTTTGGCTTCTTGATAATGACATCAAAAACTTGATTGAGCATATACTACACTAATAAGCAAGTGTACCTGGTCAAGTTATAATATTAATTAAAACAGAGGTGAATCTGAGTGTCATTCCTATAAGGAATTGTATGCGAGAACCTAATTACTAGCAATTTACCTAAAACTCCCAATTATCTAACTTATCAATATGGGGGACATTATGATAAAATAGGTAAGGATAGAATAGAATAGGAATGATAAATAAGAATAAGTAAAATAACAAAGCTAACTAAAGCTAAAGTAATGAAAATAAACAAGCATAATTCAATTAAAATAAAGAAGATATGATTCTTAGTAAATTGTTGTTATTTACTCTTTAGTTTTATGCAACCTTTCAATCTCAATTATTCTATGGACCATGGAATCCTAATCCTATTTCATGGAAATCGGATTGTAAATTAGTTATACTTGTGTATTTAGCTAATTCTTAACCTTGAGACTCTCTACTCACATTACTACTAAATAGAGCATCGTAGGATCATATTAACATCCTAGATCCTGCTATTAGGTTTCCTTAATTTGGAAAGATTCAATAGCTAATCTTTTAGTGCACTAAAACTCTTCTAACTACACTTGTTTATTTGATGTAGGCCTCGCGACTTTATAGCAAACTTAGACATCAAATTAGCAACTGCAGTAAATATTAATTGATGAATTAAGCTTGGTGTAATCAAATCATCAGAGAATAAATCATAGAAAGAAAGAAGAATTGCTACAAAGAGAACTAGATTTCAATAATAATTTATAAAGAATGATTTAAAAGAGAAACATCATAATGAAAGAAAAGTGAAAATAATTGAGAGACCCCCAATAATAATTCTAAGCTACAATTCTACTAAAGGTGGATCTCCTTAAACACCCAAGCTTAAGGATCTATTTATAAAGAGTAAGGCTGGGTTTATAAAGAGAGACTTAACAAAATAGAAGATTTATTGAATATTGCATGTCTAAAAATGGAAAATTTGCTGCAAAAATAGAAGATTTGCTTGTCATATGTTAAATACACCTTAGGTATACGGCTATGGTGGTTAGGCATGTACTTTTACTTCGCATGAAAGCTTCTAATTTGATGGCATTGCTTGACGAAGGGACTACAGGTGGGGACTTACTGTGGTCCCTAGTTTTGGTCATTTCTAGGTTTCAAAAATATGAAAATAATGAAATAAGAGAACTACGCCCCAAAGTCTATGGCCATGGTCATGCCATGGTCTTCTTTAAACACCAATTTCTACTTTGTTTCTCGCTTCTTTGCTTGTGATTTTAATGCACGTTCATTATTCATGGGTATAATCTTTTCTAAGGCTTCAAAATTCATCCAAAACATTTTCAAATCTTCTAAAACTCGGTCATAAGTCCTCAATCTCTCCAAATCATTTAAAGGAAGCCTCTAGTTACTCTAAAAATTACTAAGAACCTTTAAAACTTCATAAAATGCTCCAGAAGTACTTGAAAATAAAACTTAAATAGATTAAGCTTAAAATAACACAAAATTTACTCCATTAAAGTTTAAAATAGCACAAATTAACTATAGAAAAATGTATGCTAAACTTGCATTATCAATACCCAACTCAACTGGCTTGAAGTATCTAGTTTGGCACCTATTATGTGGAAAATCATTAGTAAAGCTTTTCAAAACACATATTCAGAAAGTTCTATAATACATTTCTTAGTATCAAAATAATATTTACATGAGTATATTTGCACCCAAAAGTCTTAGTTTTTTGTCGAAAAGTTCATAAATACCATAGGTTCCAGATACTTATATATAAAAGAAAGTTAAAAACTAGTGAGTTACTTAAGGCGACCGAGTTAGTTTTCTTAAAAGAAAAAAAGACAAAAGACTAAAAGAGTTTCTGAGTTTCAGTAGTGTTCATATTTATCCTTACTCCCTAACCCATCGAGTACTAAATTGAGAGTAGTTACAATGCTACATCTTTATTCCTTAATTAGTAACAGTAAAAGATTCCATAGGGATATGAGCACAACTAACTCAATAAGTAAGCCAAAGATAAAAGAGTACAAAATAGTACAAATAAGGTTCTAAAACATTAATGAAATGCAATTTAATCAATCAAATGGAACATCGTACAATGTTAACGGATCTATTGTGAGGTTAGAGAAATTACATTCACCTTAACCTAGGTTGAAGATTTTCAACGCAATTCAAATTAGACCAAATTGAGGCTTGTGTAATGGAGAGTGCCCTCTTCTCGATACTGCTTTTGAATTGCTATCCCCAACCTTATCATGACCTTTTCTCTTGTCTTTTAGTTTGATCAAGGGTAGGGAAAGGATTATTTTAATTATCTACATCGAAGGGGTTAGTATTTAATTTGACATCCCTAATCATTTCACCTAGTAGGTTGCAATACCTGTCTAGTTAGGTTAAAGCTTTGATCTTTGTTAGTTTCAATGAAAGGCAACTAATTAATTGGCAACACTAAACAATCAATACACATTCATTAAAAATAGTACTCTAAGGAGTTTAACTCCCAATCTACAATTCAGTATTTCAATCTAACACGTAGTACGTACATAAACAACTAATTACAACCATAAAAAAAATGCATTTTCAAGCCTTTAAGTACTTTGATATAGTATACAAACATGCTATAAAGCATCAATCCCAACTTAATTAAAGTTCAATGGTTTACAACTCTTGATCATTGCACTTGTATTATTCAATTATCCTTATACAAATACAATTGATTAACTTTAGTCCATGTACGATCCATGAATTGATAGAAATTGATTTGTTTTTATATGAATTAAGTTATTTTAACATTAGTTTTACATGTTATTTTTACTTACATGTTGGGGTTTCATAGTTGCTCTACTAGTTTATATAAGTTATTTTTATCTACACTATCCTCTAAGCTAAATTTTGAGCCAAATTATGGTAAAGTTCTTAAGCCATACATAATGGCCTTTCTCTTTCCATCCCACACTTGTCATCGTGTATTAGAAGGTGGTTAATATATTCGCCTGAAGATTCGTAATCTTTATGTCTTGATTCTCCCTAACATTAGTCACAAAGCATTTGTCCATTAATTTTCTATTGGTCAATGGATGATCTTGGTTTATATTTAGATTAATGCATATGTGTGGTCCCTTGAGGACAGTGATAACAAATAGACTTATTAACATCTTCGTAGATGCCTGAAGCCTCCACTTCCAACCACTGTCCTTCTTCGTGGAAGATATCACCTAAATAGCTCTATTTGATTTATCCACTTCATAATTAAAATGGTTTCTTATGTGGTATCTCTTTGCCATTTGGATGAGATCGTCTTTCATGTTAAAGCATTGGCTATCACTTAACTACTCACTTTCTAATTCGTTGCTACATTCTACATGCATCTCCTCCTCAAAGGTTATGTATCTATTACATTATACAAGTAGTTGTCTCATACATGTTAGGCTGCTAGGGATATAGTGACACTTGCATTTTCTGCACTATCTGGTGATGATGTACAACTAAGACATTGCTAGCGACAATATTTGAATTGACCCCAAATTGTACTGGGTTCTCCACCTTAACACCTTACTCATCGACCCCCTACTAACCTCTCCCATTATCTCCTTCATCATCACTGTTACTACCTATAGGTATCTACTCTTCATTGAAATTGTAAGTTGGTTCCTCTTACAAAATTGGCCTAACTTTTGATTGAGTTCTTCTTCATTAGTATCTATGTTTACATCTCCTTCATTGGGGATGGGTATCAATTGTCGGAAACATTTCGTTTGCTTCATGCATTGAATAATCAATCAATGTTGAATTGACTTGAGGTATCGCGTAGTTATAAGTGCTTCTCTAATATATGGTCTACTTAGATTGTAAACTTCACTCACCACAACTCTTGACGTATATCTCTTGGATGTGATCTTCTCTAAATGCTTTAGCTATCTTAATATAATTTTTAACATCATCATAATCCCTTATAGTCATTAGAGTATATGAAACTCCTCCTTAATAACAACATGGGTGCCTATGTACAATCTTAATACACTTGGCTTCAATTTCGATACTCCTACATATCTTGTAGAGAAAATAATTGTAGTTGGCATCCTTTCTAATCTTCAACTTTTTAATTAGCTAACTATCGTACTACAAACCCATATTGCCACTCACAATGTTGCGATATGCATACACAATGATTTTTATATGTCCAACCATTTTCAACCTAGTAATTTTGATGCTAAGGCATAAGTTAGAGTCAACAATACTCAAAAATATAATTTGATACTTTGACAATAACAATTTCATATAAACCATGGCGCCCATACATTTTGGCTTCATGGTGGTTAGGGCTACGAATGAGCTAACCAGAGCTAAGCTCTTAAAGACTTAGGTTTGGCTCATTTAAAAATTATCGAGCTTAAGTTTGAGTTGAGGTTTCTATCAAGCTTGTAATTGAGACTTGAGCTCGGTTCATTTAGATAAATGAGCTTTATTTGGAGCTTAAACTCGCCTTGTTTATTAATTGAGCTTAAGTATATAAAATGAAAAAAAGATATAAATAGATTAATGAATAGTGGACAAGGATTATATTATATATTTATATTATCCAATAACACGTCATATTATTTATATATATTTTATAGATATTAGCTTTTGGATTTTAATAATATATAATGTATAACATATAATATACGATATATATAATATTTGTAGTATGTATAAAGCTTATATGCTTACTTACGAGCTTAAACAAGTGATCTCGTTAGCTTAAATTGGAGTATCAACTTAACTTGTTTAGATAAATGAGCTTTATCTTAGACATGAACTTAGCTCTTTCTTAATCGAGCTCGAACTGAGCTAAGATCGAACTTCTCGTGAGCAATTTGACTTATTTGCAGCCTTAATGGTGGGGCATTTCATCGAACATCTTACACCCTCCATGCCTTAACCAATATGCAATTACCAAATTACACATGACATTTATATTTTTGCTAGATTAGTACACGAATATGCAATAACAACTAAATTACCAAAAAAGAAAAAACCACAATTTAGAATCCTTATGGTAAAACTTGATGGTTTTTTTTTTTTTTTTGTGAACTAGCAAGAAATTAAAAATCTAATGAAAAAAAAAATGAATTAATATGCAAAATTTCATTAATTAAACTTTTGGGTAAGTGAAGATTTTAAAGTATTGAGAGTTGGTTTGGCAGTGTGTAGATAGGTCATGGACCAATTGAGAGAGTTTGAGAGAATTTAGAGAGAGTTTGAGAGCTAAAAATGATAGAGTTTAAGAGTTGGTTCGAGCAACTTCAGGAATATGTTTCCCCTAGAACCCCTTTTTGAAACATTTTTTAAAAAGAGTCCTATCGAGAAACAAAACCTAAAAAGCATGAAGTCAAACTATAGAAGATGCTTTTAAGATTGAGCATGCAATAATGTTCCTCATAAAGAAAATAAATAATTGTCAAAAGGGGGGACTTAGGAGAAAGCCCTCATTATTTAAACATGGAACCTTATCTCAACTCAATTTTCAAACTTCACACATTTTTCAAAACTTCGTGGGCCTAGTCATTTCTTCAATTTCAATCTATTAGTATCCTTAAAGGTATTAGGTACTTACTGACATTTGCAAACTCGTGAAGTGATGGAGGAGTGGATTCCTTTGAATAACGGTGAAAAGCCAAAGACCTTAGCAACTTTATATTATCTATGGCATTCTTTTCGTAGGTATATTGCAGCTAAGTATGCTCGTAAGTTAATTATATTTTTAAACATGCTATCTTTCAGTTCCTTGCTTTAGGATGTAAGTTGGTTTTTTGATATGATTCTTATGATGATGCAGCATCCTAAGCGTGTGCAACACTTAATTTTGGTAGATACGTAGAATTTTCGTCTGAAATAGATGTCAAACTCGAAGATTACCTGGTTTAAATTGACATGGAAGGGAGCTGTTATAAACCATTTCGGGGATTCTAAGCTTACTGGGTAGATGTGTCCTTCTGTTACCTTTTTACGTTGTTCTCATTTCCTCACTTGCAAGAGCATGGTGCAAGAATTTTTCTTACTCTACTCTTTAGTTATCTAATGTCTTCATTCGTACTAGCTTTGGCTGTCCCTTTTATTTTTTCTATGCTTCATTTATGTTATTTAGCCGTAACGACCTCAATTTTTCTTTTCATTTTTTAAATCTTTACTCTGTGCACTTGATCCTTTGTTATTTGTGGACAATTTTGTCACAAAAGTTTTATTTCTTGGGGTCTAGAACTTATTAGGAGGTATAGCAGTTTTATATTGGGATCTCACTCTAGCAATTTGCTATTTGTTTATAGATCGAAGAAGATGATGATTTTTGAAAGATGGTCACGCAACATAAAGAAGTTTGAATATTTTAGTTAGTGATTTTACTTTTATTGTATGTTGAGTTTATGATGGGAAAGGAAAAATGTTTCGGACTTGTTAATTTGTGTTAAAAATCTCCTATGTATTTTTGTTGACAATTTCATGTACATTTATGTCAATGAAGGAATGTGTTATGCTTTTTTTTTTTTTCCTTTTGATTGTTCTCCTAAGGTACTAGATGTGTTTTGACTTATTAGGTGATTCATTGAATAAATAAATATATTATGAGGATATCAAATTTTTATATGAATTTTTGAATCCTCACTAAATATATTTGGTTATTTATGTTTGCAACTATATGTAATTGTATTTCAGAAAGATTATATCAAATTCGAAAAAGGGGATGTTCTTAGGATAGGCATAAGTGTCACATGAAGAGAGTTCTCAACACTCAACTTATAGCACTAACATTATATGGGCACTCTACAAGAACGTTGACCATCAACGTTCTTGTGAGAAACACAAGAACACTCTTATGTAGAGAGAGAAACACTCAAATTAAGACATTGTTTTTACTCAACAAATTGAAGTTTTATGAAAAAATGGAACTTCATGGCCGTTTATCCTAATTAGTGGGTACGTATGCATCTAATAGGGAATCAAAATTTCAAAAGGAATTCCTTTTTTTTTTTTTTGAAATTTCATGAAAAAAAGGGGAAAGGGAACTTTAAAGGACCTTTTTTTTAATCATTTTATATAATGTTCCTTATAAAAACCAAAAGGTTTTAAATAAGATAACCCTAGAACTCATTTTCTTTGGTTTCCCTTTTTTTTTTTAGAAGAAGCTTTTACATAGGTTGGTAGTTGAAAATTATGACTAATTTACTTATTATTCTGTAACTCCCTAAAATTTTATGGGATATTTACTACCTATTTAAGAATATAAGACTTCAAATTTTTTACATTTTTAAGTAAACGAACAACAACAACATCAACAACAAACAAACTAACTAACTAACTAAAATCTATACTAATAAAAAATAATAAAATAAGCTAGATGTCCTAAGTCAAAATTATAAGATTAAGCACCTTATGATCTTAGTCACATATCACTTCCTAATACCAAGTGGATGAGCAACACAATACATGATAGACCCATGAGCTTAGGCCAAAGTCCAATGTCTTTTCCTTTCCTACATAACACAATACATGATGGATTGATGCATTTTCCTCTCCTAAGCAACTAAAAACCAAAACCCCCTAACCCACATTAGTTTAGTTAGCCCAACGATATCTATAACTAAAACAACTAAACCAATCATTGCTCCTCCCTCGTGCCTAGGCTTACTTGCGATAATACCACCTTTGTGTTGTACTTTTTCTAAAATAATAGTCAAACCCATCTTTAAGTACACATAAGGACAAATGAAAATCTATCAAAATCCTCTTCAACTTTGATCATGAACATAAAAACCAAGCTACCTAACTATAATATCTAAGAAAATTCAAGGGAAATTGTTTTCAAAATGAGTGGCATAACTTACTCCATTAGGTTAAGCCTCCTTTCTTACCCTAACACATCTGCCTTATTGATTATTCCGAACCTTAAGACTCATAAATCACTCTAACCTCTCCTCTTCTCTTCCTTTCTCAAAACCTTCACTAAACCTAGCTTAACCAAGTCATTAGGACACATAACACTCAAGGAAAACTTGTGATTAGACAAGCTCAAGGTAAGGTTTAGCCTTAAGACTTCTCTCCTTAATGCTTTCATTGAAAAACATCCATTTCAATGGATTTTCTTAGCTTGGCTTTAAAAATCCAAGATTTGATGACCATGTTTATAGTTTTTCCTCCTTGATTTAGGTTGTGTTTGAGTTTTAAGATTCAAATTTGCTCATTATAAGCAAGTATTCTTCATTTTTTACCTTATGCTTTAGAGTAATGGAAGTTTCATGGAGCTTATTGATGGGTTTGATAAATTAGTGGGTGTTTGAACTAATTTTGGTGATGGGAATTGATTGGAATGAGTGCTAAAGTTGGGATTGATGTTAAATTGAAGTTTAGATTGGTTTGGATGTGTTTTCGAGATTGGTTTCTATGAAAATCGTAAGTTATGAGTAGTGGCTTTAGAATCAACCTGACGGTTTATTATAGAACCATCCTGTCAGCTTAGAAGCTTAGTTTCACTAGGTACCATCATGAGGGTAGTACTGTCTTATTGGTTCCACCTTGTAGAAATGAAATTTGATTCTTTTGTTCTTGTTTGATCAATTTTCCTTTCAACTTTCTATTTCTAGTGATTTTTCAAACTTCTAACCATCTTTTTATCAATCAAAAAGCAAAGTTTATTAGACTCCAATTGAAGAATCAACTTGGTTTTATCTTAAGTCTTTTAGTGATGTTAGATGGAGAATATTGTTAAGAATACAATTATTAAGCATAAAAAGGAATTTGAAGTTTCCATGGTCATTGTAGATTAAAAGTTGTAAAGATGACTTTGTTTCTAGTTATCCATCACCTAATCATTTTCTTAGAGCATATCATTGGAAGCTTCAAACTTTGCTATAAGTATACGAATTCCTTATGGTAATTGATTTTATATCGACATTAGTGTTAATATGTTGGGAAGCTGGATGATGTTGATTGTGGGGTTCCACTTCATTTGGTTTAGAACGGCTAATAGCTTGAATTATTGAGGTTCAAGATCGTTAATAGTCATTTTAAGGTGGAGTTTGTGGAAATAAAGAAGAGGATGGATGAGATGATCGGAAGTTAGGTTGTGATAATCTTAGATTGACTATAAAGAATAAGTAAGATCGGTTTATTACCTTTGCCATCAAGTTGTTGTACCCAGATCACCTTTTGAATACAATCTGGACCTGGGCATTGAAATTGGTTTTGGTCCGGTTTTCCAGGTATGTGATATGTGTTTGATATTTATGCTTGTAAAGACAGTACCAAATCAAACTGCACTAATTGATATTCAACCTAAAAGTTATTGATTGCTGTTTGTGTTTGTTTAGCTTGTCTTAGGTGCCTACAGTGATAGATACCTAGGGGGCAAATGGTGACATGAGAGGATTCCTTAGTGGATTTACATGTAGGACAATACTGCTAAAAATAGGTTTAAAGACTTTAGACTCTAGGCAAAGGATTCTAAATGAAAACTTATACTCATCTATCTATCTATCTATCTATCCATATATGTATAAGACTGTGGTATGGTAGGGCTATGAGTACCCCTTTGTTGCTAGCCAGCTAAAATACATGATAATAACTAGCCGATTGTTTATTACTTACATTAAATGCATGTGATTGACTAATATGACATCCTTGTGTGCTTGTGCATTATATATTAGATTTTGACTCATTCTTTTATTCTTGAAGTTATAAGTATTGAAATGAAGTTTGTTTGCTTATATCATGATTAGGACTACTACTAACAGGATGGGTCTGAGATGCAATTGTAACTCTTTATTGGCGATTGATAGATGATTGGTGGAGCTAGAAGATATTATGTGGATTAGATTCGTTATTAGGTTATGTTTTTATAAAAGTTGGAAATATTGCCTTAAGGTATGATTATTGTGGAGATGACTTGCTTAAAGTTGTTTAGGTTATTATATTTGGAGAATCAATCTTATTGTTACTGTTGATAGGTTATGATCGAATTTTGATGGATTTAGAGCATTAACATGTTTTTGAATAGTGGGGACATATAGCTAGTTATGACACCTACTAAGGTTTTAGGACATTACATTAACAATCAAATCTTTCTCCTAAATCACTCATCTACTACTATTGTTCTTTTATAATATTTTTAATAGTTTTATTTGATAATATTTATTTGTAAACCATTATTTATATTATTGTCACTACATTTTCTTTTACTCTTGATCTTTTTCCTTTTTATGTACTATTTCTATTCAATAATTTTTTGTTCAACTCCATTGGTCAAAAAGAGGTAATTTGCATGTGAATATACATAAATTGCTAATATGCACTCATTGTGAGGGCTTAAATGGTGCTTTCTTCCTCTATAATATATAAATCAAGAAGCATTTCTCTATGTCACTATCCTTTTTCTTTCTACGTATATATAGTTATCTAAATTTCCTTTTATTATGACTATTGTTCTTTATAGTTTATTTTGACTAGAATATCCATTTACCATGTATTGTATTCTTTAGATTGGTTGATATTTAAAGATTTATATTTAATAAAGGCATTTATATTTAAGACTATTTTACACATTAATTACATTAGTTTTAGCACTCCTTATGTATCTTAGCAAAAGGGTCTAATTATCTAATGAATGCATTGTGATATAGATGTCTATTTATAATAAGTTCATCAAAACATAATTTTAGTTACTTCAAAATATGAATAGCAAAAGGATATTTTTATAAATTAAAACATACCCATATTTCTTGTTCTCAAAGGCTTTTACACTCTCATTTCAAGATGTATATTAGATGGGCTCTTAACTTGTTATTATAGATTTTAGAAGTCCTCACTTTTTATATTAAGGGTTTATACAATAATGCTAACAAAAACATGTTACCGTAACGCTGACTAATCAAAACATTTAATTTAGTGAAACTTAATTTATATTGTCCATCTTATTAAAATAGGTTAACTTGTTACCTAAACAACAAGCCAATAGCTTTTATAAATAATTAATTAAATGGAAAAAGGAGAGAAAGAAGGTAACCCTTAATCTTCTATAGCACGTTCATTATGGTAACGCTATATTGCTAGCGTTACCATAGAAAAATCAAATATTATTAGAGAAGGGAAATATGCTATTGTTAGTGTATTGCAAGATCATAGAAGCTTTTATAAATAAAGAAGCTTTTTGAATTTTTCTTACCTAAATTGATAATGGCGTGGATTAGGAAGCAAACATTTTTCAAAATTATGGAATGATCATCTAAGCATAGATATAATTAACATGGGTTGTCTGATGTCTCCATTAATGTTCACAAAAGTAATAAATGAAAATATTAAGAAATTAATTGATCATATTATAAATAAATTGAATGAATGAAAAGAGTAGAATATAAAAGGATTTTGCTAGTATTATTATAGAAACCCCATATTGATAAACGAAAAAGTGGTGAGGATGCTTCTTTGCACTTTCCTACAATTAATTTAGAGGTTATTTTAATGGTTTATTTAAGGAATTTTTGATCTTATTGATATACACTTCTTAACTTTGGTATTGCTACAAAATTGACTCCGATAGACACATATATAATTTATTTCAACAATTATAATATTGTTTATCTTCTTAAATTAAACATAGCATCATATGATGAGGAACATCGACGATATAATCTTCTTCTTCTCCTCTCTCTCTCTCTCTTCCTTAGGCCTAATAGGAAAATAACATATCCAACACTAATTCCATTTGATTCAAGTCCCCAATCAAGTTTCCAATCTAACATTATGGGGCAAGAAAGGCAGTATGAATAAATGACCCATTTTATCTTCACATTTACTCCAAGTTTGCACCTTAGTCTAAACTTACATCTCCTTCTACCTTTTGTAGTTATCATTTATTTGATGGCAAAATAACATGAAAAAACCAGCTACAACATTGCATAGGAAGCACAACTACATAGGCCTAAAAGGTAAAACTACTATAGAAAGGGAAGTCCACTAGATAAATATTCCAATAATGCAAGAGATTCAAATAAAAAAAGAGCCTCCAGGGGACACAAAGCAAATAAAATAATAGATAATGGACACATCATATATAAATTAAAGTCTTATTGTCATATGAACTTTGTGATATTTGCTAAATGCACATCAATAATGCATTGTTCATTTTGAACCTAAATAATTGTCTGAAAACATATGAAATTACATATGTCCATCTTTTAGATGTCAGGATTGAATGGGACACCAATAGCTAACACCCATTCTAGACCATAAATGAAGTTTACGACACTAAATTGCGAGGCTTCAATTAAGTGATTAATCACCCAATATCCCTTCCATTAGACCTAGTATTTAGTGGTAGCACTTGGTCCAAAATTGCCATTTTACCATAATATAGCTTATCTACAGGAGTAGTCTTATTCCATGGGGTCCAACCTACTAGGTTAAGTAAATTGTCAAAATAACGTTTCACATATAATACTTGTGAGTAGTCTAACCATGGGTGACTCAAAAAGGTTTTAAAGGAGTTGATAACCCTTAAAGGAACATCTAAAGAAGATTGAATAGTTAGATTGTGAAACTAGTACCACAACTTAGCCGCTATTTGGCCCTATGATGTTATGGAAGCTAATTTCTTGGGCAATAAATCCATTACCCTCCACAACTATCAAAAAAATTGTAGGAAACTAAAACATTGTTAAGTGGAAACATATAAATATATATTAAAAAAAAAAACACTACCAAAATATTGGTTTATTATGTGTATGGACATAAAGGGGTAGGTTTTGGGCTTTTAATACATAATGGAGAACGTCAAGAAAAGGAATGGAGTGTCTAGCACAAACACTAGCAGTTTAAAACTATGAAGGAAAACTAAAAAAAAAAAAAGAAAAAAGAAGAAGAAGAAAAAAGAAAACATGAAATACAAATAGGCACAACAAGTGAGTTGGGCACATAAGCATGAGTATGATTAGAATTGTTCTATGGGTTACTCAAACATGATCTTAAGAAAAAAGTAGAAATCATGAGCATGCTTGGGCTTACGCTAAGGCAAATGAGCACAAGCATGTCAAGTAAGATAAGGTTGGTGGGCTACCAAGACATGAGCACAAAATCACATGGGTAACATGTGAGCTTTTCTCTTATGAGAAATTTAAGAAAAAATGGCATTTTAAATAGTTTTAACTAAGTAGAGTATTTAATATATTAATTTATTTATTTAATTAGTTCTATTTTTTTATTACCTTTAAGTAATTTAATTTCTAATAAAATCAAATATGTAAAAAAAATAATTATTAAATTTATTTATATCATTTGATTTAACCATTTAATTGTTGTAATTTAAATAAGCAAATTGAGTAAGATTTAAATAAATGATTCAACATAATTAATTTTTTTAGGTAGATTTATTTAAATGATAAATTGAAGTAATTAATTCATTTAAGTAACGCCATTTATTTAAATCAAATTAATTGATTAAATATAATTATTAATTGGATTGTTGGAACAAATTAATTTAAATTATTTAATTGTATTGATTTAAAATGCCCCATTCTGTTCTCACATTTACTTAAAATTTCCACCCTAGTCTAAACTCACATCTCCTTCCACCTTTTGTAATTATCATCTATTTGACCCTAATACAACATGACATAACCAGCTACAACATTGCATAGAAAGCACAACTACATAGGCCCAAAAGCTAAAGCTATTAAGAAAAGGAAGTCCTATATATAAATGTTCCAACAATACAAGAGACCCATAACGAAAATGACCCTCCGGGGGATATAAAGTAAACAAAATAATAGACAATGGATGCATCATGTATAAAATAGAGTCTTAATATCATATGAACATTAATATTTGTGGATTGCGCATCTACGATGCATTATTCATTTTGAACCTAAATAATAGCCTGAAAACATATGAGATTACATATGTCCATCTTTTGAATGTTGGGATCAAATGGGACACCAGTAGTCGATAGCCATTCTTGACCATAAATGAAGCTCGTGACACTAAATTGCAAGGCTTCAATTCGACTATTGATTACCCAATATCTCTTCTAATGGACTTGGTTTTTAGTTGCAACATCTGGTCTAAAGTTAACATATTCACCAAAATATAGCTTGTTTAGAGGAGTAGTCCAAATAACTTTTGACATATACTATTCATGAGTAATCTTACCATGGCTGACCCAAAAAGGTTTTAAATTAATTGATATTTAGTTTTAGATTAAGTGCACATAATATTTGTGACTTGTGGATTCAAGATTGAGTTGTGACTACATGAAAGACTTGGTTTGTGACCTACTACCCGAAACCTAAAGCGATGTACCATTTTTACTACACAAGGGACCTATAGAAGTATAGCTGAGGGAAGTAATAAAGTAAAGTCATTAAAAAAGCTTAAGAAGCAGGTCAAGTTAAATAACCATATCTAAACTATTTGGTATCGATGCGGATTAGGATGTTTTGAATGATTTAGGGCTTTCGAACAATTTTCTTTAAATTGAGCTAAATTTTAATATAAGTTCATAAAAGTTAGATAAATAGCCTTAATAATATCAATTTCCTAAAATAAAGTATTCATAATATTTAATCTCAATAAAACATATTTTTACTAGGTATGATAAGTAATTATAAGAAACTTGAAAATTAGAGTTTCAAATGATTACAAAACTTTAGAGATAAATTATATATGTAATAAAAATATTACATGACACAAAATAAAATATAGAACGTATGTATATACCCTGCGCATAATTATTACTTATAATTATATAAACATAATTAGTTAAAATACCTTGAATTTTACGTTTTGGATCAAAACAAGCTTAGGAAATCATTAAAAAATCAATAAAAAATTATGAAAACAAAAGGGAACAATTAGAATGAGGATAGATAGGCATGTGGCCATAACATGGATAGATGTTTAAGAAAAATAACAAGTTATCATGCAATAGAGCTTAGTATTTAAGGGAAAATATTAGAGGAGAGACAAAACAAAAATCCATTTCACACTCTTTGAGCTTTGTTAAATCTAGAAACCTTATCCAATATTTCACACATGCAACGGAAGATTTAAGAAAATTTAGCATAAGGTTTGATAATTGAAGAACAAGATTAAAAAAAATATACAAAATTAGGATACTACTGCCACAAGAGGGGGCAACCATCACCTAGATATGCTAATAAGGTGGTAGCCACCACTTGTGGCTAGAGCTTCCAATTACGGTGAGATTCAATTTCAAGCCGAATTTCATTAAATTAGTCAAAATGTAAAAAGCACCTAAAAAATTATGAAAAAAATTTTCCTATATATTTTCGTGTATAGAATCTAGGAAGAATATCATTTTTTTATAAATTTGGTATTTATCATATATGTCCTTAAGAAATTGGAGAAATTGAACAATTTTTGATATTGAAATAAATAGGGCTAACGATATAGTTTTGCCTTCGAAATTTTTCTCTAAACTATCCTATATTAATATTAAATTGCTATGAGGAGATTTTTCACAAAACTATTTGCTAAATTTTTATGTGATATTTGAGCCTTAAATTAGGTATTAAATTGTGTTTTTAGTGGAAAAATAACCTATTTTCTTATTAACCTTGGATACAGAGTTTAATTCAATAGTGAAGTATGATTACTATTCTAAAGTGCTTGGGTTGATTGATAAAGTAAGAAGTTATGAAAAATGGTGAAGTGGCCTTAACTAATGAAGTTAGTATTTAACTAATTTAGTAAACTTGAAACAACTAATGGATTATGATGTAATGAATGAAGAGTTAAGAAGTAATGAAATTGAGGAAGGTTGGTTTGGAGTATTATTTGATGATTAAATTTGATTCTAGAAGACTGACAACATGATTCTCTCCCTCTCCTTCCCTTTTCAATTCCCTACTTAAGGATCATCTATTGTTAGGATTAACTTTTCTCTATCCTTCCTTCTTCCTCCCTCTACCCCCTTACCTTGTTACCCTTGCACTTCTCGTATTGCTAGTAAAACATCTAAGCGTAATGCTAAAGCTAACCGTCATCTACCGGAGGATGATTCTCCTCCAGGTTTTGAAGGTTCTTTGTTTAGTAAAGGGATGAGCCCCTTACCTAAGGTAGTTTTGGAAAGGTTACTTAGTGTAGGAAAAGTTGGGACTTGTCACTAAGCTGCTAGAGCTAGACATTTTGCAAAAGAATAGCATCCACAAGTAATTTCAGCCATCAATACCAGCTTTTAACAAAGTAGGCTACGATACTCCTACGTCTAAACATAGGATGATTAGCCAAAAGTCCAAACAGAATGTTTCCTCATTAGGAAATGTCATGCCCCGAACAAGAAGAGTCGTAACAGCCCTGCCGTGTAAACTAACCTAATATAGAAGCTGATCTTATAGCTGCTATCATAGATACAGTTCACATAAGGCGTACACAACTCAACCAGTTTGAAACATCTGTTTTGATGCCTATTAATAACCAAACCTATGGTAAAGCTTTACAAAATACCTATTCTATATAACCTATTGTCTAATACCACAATAGTATTTACACAAACGTTTTATGTCCAAAGGTAAAGTTTATAATCAGAGTTTATTAAAAACCATAGGTTTTGCAGTCTATATATGATAGGTTAGGAAATTAGTAGGCTCCTAAGGAATTCCTAATTAGTTTTGTCAAAAACAAAGTCAAAAGCCCAGGTTCAGTTGATTCCTTGATCCTCACTTTCCCAAACAGCAATACATTAACTTGGGAATGGTGGTATCTGAACATCTTAGCCTCACTCAACACCTACAAAAGAGTTTATAAGGATGTGAGCACAAGTAGCTAAATAAATGGGATAGAGTCAGAAGAGTACTGTACAAACATAAATAAGGTTAATAATTATGATGAAATGCAATGCAATCAATTAAATAGAACATCGCACAATGTTATCTGGTCTACTGTAAGGTTAGAGAAATTACATCCGCTCCAACCCGGATTAAGAAGTTTCATCGCAACTCAAGTCAGACCAAACCTAGGCTTATGTAATGGAGAACACCCTCCTCCTGTGACTACCTTCAAACTACAGCCCCCAACCTTGCTACAACCTTCTCGCCTGTCACTTAGTTTAACTAAGAATTAGGGAAGGACCATTTTAGCTATCCTTATTGAAGGAAGTCGATATTTGGCTTGACACTCTTAATTGTTTCCCCTAATGGGTGTTATGCATATCCAGTTTCATTTTAGTCGAATAAACATTAGTTTTAATTAAGGGTAGCCAACAAGTTCATACAATACAGAATCAATGAAAACATGTAGAACAACATACCTTCTCGCCTATCACTTAGTTCAACTAAGAATTAGGGAAGGACCATTTAAGCTATCCTTATTGAAGGAAGTTGGTATTTGGCCTGACACTCTTAATTGTTTCCCCCTAATGGGTGTTATGCATGTCCAGTTTCATTTTAGTTGAATAAACATTAGTTTTAATTAAGGGTGGCCAACAAGTTCATACAATACAAAATCAATGTAAACATGTAGAATAGCATACCAAGGAGTTCAACTCTCGACATAATTGAGTATCATACATACACACGGCATGCACATAATCAACTAACTACAAACACAGTCAAAAGTATTCTTGGGTCTCCATATACTTTAAAATAGTATCCCAACAAGTGATGAAGCCACAATCCTAACTTACTTGTTTAGACACTCACTACAACTGGCTCGAGTCATCAATCGTCTTTGTACTGGAAGATCCTATTTACATAAAGAACCCAAATTCAGTTTTTATACTAATTACGAAAACATTAGGGTTTAATCTAAAATGGTTATATATATATATATATATATATTATTTCCATAATATATAGTGGTATTATCGCTATATATTGAATTAAGTTATTAATTGTTAATATTGTACATCCTATATACTATTATGTATTATATATATCGTTTTGATCGTATCGAAACGTACTGTTAATTTATTAATTCACGTTTTAATTTCGGTAAGGTTATTGAAATACGTATGTTATTGAAATACGTATATTCTTGAATATGATAAAGTTATAGGTTATATTACTTAAGGTTGTCCGATTTTAACAAAATTAATATTGTTAGGTTCGTATAGACCTAACGACACGTTTTACGAGTTTTGTTCCTAGAGACGACTTTTGACGGGCAGTTCAAGTTTTTAATACAGTTATATGAAACTATATAAATATTATTGTATTATACATAATTTACATTGTTAAATTATATTTTACCTAATTTGTTCATATAATGTTACAATATTAGTATTATCCAACCCTAATATACCTAAAGTGTATCTCAATAAAAAAAATATCAGTAAATATAATAAAAATATTCATTTAGTCCAATCTGATCAGCAATCACATATATAGTTTTTATTTAACTATATAATTTATTTTAGCTTATTAATATTAAAAATACACCTCGACTTGTAAATTAAGCTATTTTACTTAGTAAATTCGTAATAAATAGTTCGGGTTACCAAATAATTCCCCGAAAATTTCTATAGACTCCTAAAAATATGGGGAATTCGTTATCACTTGGTTTCAAGTTTTCAACCTATCGCCTATATATTCATATTGACGATTTTACCTCTAAATTATCATAAATTACTTAATTATGATTCTTTTTACACCAAATTAATTTTAATCTAACTCAATATTGTTATTATTCATTAGAGATCAGTACATGTCTATTTCATCAATTAATTTCATAATTTCCTATTTAATTCATAATTTTAGCCTATTTTCGAGCTATTTTTAGGCCAAAAATGCAATAAATATTAAAAATATTCAAATCAAAATTCAGGCTACATAGCAATTATCTATATATCATAAACATCTTACACAATAATTTTCAACTAGAATCAACATCATTTAGTACATTTATTTTATAATTCTAAATTCGAATAAATAGTAGATTTTTTAAGAAAGTATATTAAATATTATGAATTTTTAAAAAATAAAAATATCACGTAAAAGCATGTTCAAAATAACCTAAGTATAATTTTTTTCATAATTTTCTGGGTGGATTTACTAATTTTAAAAAATTATTGAAAAACAGGGTAGAGAATCGACTTTGATGTTCTTAAGTACTCCGATGACCGGTGGCGGTTAGGTGGTTGTCGGAAGGCTTAGGTGCGGTGGTGACTGGTGGTGTCTGGTTGAGCTCTACAGTAGAATCGATCTAGGTTAAGGTTCTATCCTAGCATGAATTTTCCCTTGTTTTTGTTTAATTTTTCTAAATTGTTCTATTTTCTAGATTTTTTTTTCTCAATTCTCAGTTCCTAATTGCTAAACTATTACTGGTCTACTGAGGGTTTAGTATTTATAGGGCTTTTCCATCATCTCTGAATTTTTTTTTTTTAGTTTTTCTTTTGTTTTCTTCCCAATATTTGAAGTAGGAGGTGTCCGAAATAGATTCATTTGCTCTTGAATCAACAACTATTTGACTCTAAGGCTTGCTATGGTGATTCTCCAAAATTTCCAGCCGCAAATTGATTTATTAGGATAAGATTTCAATTATTTTAGTATTTTAGGTGTATTTTATTAATATTTAGTTATTTAGTAATATATGAGTATATATCCCATGTAATATATAACTTTACTCATATAATTAAGTTCCTAGCATATATTTTATTTTTAGGATATATTCTCTTAATAAATTTCATGATTTTAATGCAATATGTATATAATTAAGTAATTTAGAATTAATTTACAGGTATAATTATTATTTATACAATGTATACTCATAAAAATAAGTGTATATTTATATAGTAAATTATACTATATTATCTCATTTTATAGCTCAATTAACTTATCTCTAAGTTTTTATCGCAATCCAAGCTCGATTTTTAGGGGTTTTGAGTATTTTGGTACTATATTGAATAATCCTATTTTTTAACGGCAAAATTGAGGTTTTAGGTCATTATTTCTAAAATTTAACTTCACTGTATTACCTCAACTAACTTTTCTATCTTAGTCATAAAGTTTGGGCTCAACTAGATAAGTTCCCCTAAAAGCCTTAAATTTAGGTTCGGTTGTTTTAAACTCAATTTTTTGGAGCTTACAGGAAATATGATTATTGAAGAGCTAAATGAGGTTTTAGATAAGATTAAGGGTGAGAGGAAATCAGAAAACCATGTTTTTGGCCTTCAAGATGCCATGCCCCCTCCTTTGTATAGAACACCACCTTCTTCTCGTATTTTTAAGTGTCGATCATATGCAAATGCTTGTGCAACCACTTGCCTAGTTTAACCTATATTCAACTTGTGCTATATTCCACTAGAGGAGAAAGGATTTATACTTAGGAGTGAAATTCCATGCTAAGCAAAGGAGAAAGGTGCAAGTTTTTGGGAATATACCCTCATAAGATTCTTCTTAGGACGGAAGTTACCTTATAGTCTGGTGTGCTCCTCTATTATCAGGCTTGGGAAAGATTTTTGTATTCTCAACATGCTAGCAAATGAAGAGGGTTTCTTTTACTTCAAATTCGAAAGGGGGATAGACCTTATAGCTATTTTGGAGAAAACCTGATACATTGCTTACTGCTTGTTGGTGCTATAAAGGTAGATGAAAGGCATGCCTTTGGAGAAACCTTAGCCCAATCTTATCTTAGTTTAGACCCTTTTTTCTTACGTACCCTTTGAATTCCTTTGTGAAGAAGGCCTTAGTCATATTGCTAGTGTAGTAAGAACCCCCTCAAGCTTGATACACTCACTTTGAGAAGGAATAGAGCTAACCAAGCCTATATTCTGATGGAGATTGATGCTCAGGATACTCTTGTAAACTAAGTAAAAATAGAGCGTGAAGATGGATCCAAATCCACTATGTTTGTGTCCTATCAATGGATCCTAAAGATCTACTCAATATGTAAGGTATTTGGGCATGCATGTCAACCCCCCTCTAAGCAACACAAGTAACTTGAACCTAGACCACCGAATATCAACAACTCTGAGTGGATTTAAGTTAGCCATAAGGGTAAAGAATACATGGCTTTGGATAAGGGTGGAGCCTCCTATATGAAGATCCTTGGCACTAAGGCCAGTAAAGAGCTGCAATCTCCCCTCAAAAGAAATAAGTCTCGCTCTCTAAGAGCACAAACACCATGTAACCATCCTTTGCTAGAGGTTGATCACTCTTTATCCCATCAAGCAAGCATTGCTCGAAAGGATGACACCATACCATCGACTGAGGGATCTCACTTGCCTTCGCGCATCTAAGTGTCCAAAACTCCTGACCCTAAGATAGATGAGGAAGAATTGGTTTTGGTGGGACTAAAAAGGAGTTGTAAAGATTCAGAGGTCTTAAGAATGAGGATAGGGAAATCTCTTTGTTAGATAATTTATCTCCTATGGACGGTTACACTCCCTTCCAGGAATTGCTGATTCCTAAGGTAAAAAGTAGACCGGTTAGTTTCGCCAAGCATGGCAAAAGTTCTAGCTCCAGTAATAATAAGAAGAAGAATCGCTCTAAGAGGAAGTAATACTTCTTCTAATGACCTTCTTCTCCTTTTTTGTCCATGAATTAAGTAGTGTAGAATATCAAAGGTTTGAGTGACCCCATAAATGCTTCAAATGTTAGGAGAACCTACCTCGATTATGGTATATCTTTGATTGGTTTGATTGAAACAAGAGTAAACTCCTCAAATCAGGAATCTATTAAGCATACAGTAGGACCAACTTGGTCTTTTGTAATAAATTTACAGGCTCGCTCTAAAATTTAGGTCAGATGGGATCCGTTGGTTTAGAATGTGCATCTTCTATTGGAACAACAACAGTTTCTTCACTGTAAGGTTACCCATTTACAATCAAATGAGATGTTCTTGGCCACTTTTGCTTATGGTTCAAATGTTGACAGCACCAGGAGGATCTTACGGAATAGTCTCATCCTTATAGCACATTCTGTGTCTGGTTGGCCTTGGATTGTTCTTGGTGACTTTAATACCTTCAAATGTATAGTTGAACGTAGTGGAGGAAAGGGGAGGATCAGTGCAGCTATGATTGATTTTAACATCTTCCTTGATTCGGTTAAGCTAGTAAACTTGAGATACACAAGTGATTTCTTCTCGTGGTCAAATAGACAAGTGAACAATCTAATTCTTAGGAAATTGAACATGATACTTGTTAACCACTGTTGGCTTTCTAACTCCCTACATCTCATGCAATCTTTAGATCACCCCTATTTTTGGATCATTCTTTAGCTATTGCTTGCATAGATTTAGGCATCAAAAGAAGGAAAGTCCCTTTCAAGTTCTTCAACTTCTAGTTAGATCACTCGAGTTTTGCTAGTTCTATGCAAAAGGTATAGAGAAGAGGATCTAAGGCTCCAAATTGTTGAAGGTCATCACAAAATTAAAATTGCTTAAGTTAGAGTTAAGGAAACTTAATTCCTTGACTTTTTCTAACCTCCTGGATATGGTGTGAACAGCAAAAGCCAGTTCACCAGTGGTCAACAATCTATTGGAAATGGTGATTTTGCTTTACTAGAACAAGAGAGATCTTTGCTTAAGGATTAATACCTTCTCCGAGCTATTGAGGAATGCTTTTACAAAAAAAAAATCTAGGATTAGTTAGTTGAAGCTTGGTGATAAGAACTCTTCCTTCTTTCATAAAGCTATGACTAATTAGCATAATAGGAATTCTATGCATCAACTCACTAGGGACAATGGATCAGAAGCTGTTGGAGCTCGACCAGTGAAGGAGGAGGTGCTATCTTTCTTCAAAAATTTGTTTTGCCAAGCTTTCATGCCTAATTTGGGTAACATTAATTCTTATGTTTCAACTACATTATTCGTAGAACAAATTGCTGATCTTGAAAGACCTTTCTCAACTAAGGAAGTTAAGAGTTCCCTTTTCTCCATTCCAAGTGAAAAAGCCCTTAGTCTTGACGGTTACTTGGTTAAGTTCTTTAAAGCACCTTAGGAGATCATAGGAGTTGACCTTTTTGAGGCTATTATAGAGTTTTTCAATTTGGGAAACCTCCTTAAGTAAGTTAATAACACTATCTTGATGTTGGTGCCAAAAGTTTAGAATCCCTCTATCGTTTCACAGTTTTGACCGATAGCTTGCTATAATATTATATACAAAATCATCTCTAAAATGATTGATGTCTGCATGAAGAAGGTTGTATCTCCTCTTATAGGGTCGGAGCAAGCTGCTTTTATTCTTGGTAGAAGAATTTTTTATAATATCTTCTTAGCTTAGGAGGTTATGGCTAGTTATCACTTACAACAAGGCTTACCTTGATGCTCTTTGAAGATTGATATTAGAAAGGCTTATGATACCATATCTTAAGATTTCATCTTAAAGGTGTTGGAATGTATGAGATTTCCACCTTTCTTCCAAAGGCTCATATAACAATGTATCTTTACTTTAACCTTTACTATTAACATTAATGGTGAATTAGTGGGACATTTCACTAGTAAAAGGGGTTTGAGACAAGGCGATCCCATATTGCCCTATCTATTTGTTCTTGGCATTGAGATTCTCTCTTCTATACTACATAAATTGAACTCAAATAGGGAGTTTTCTCTCCATTAGTGTTGTAGAGCTCAAAAACTAACCCATCTTTGTTTTGCAGATGACCTCTTAGTCTTTTGTAAAGGAAACAATAGCTCAGTCAAAGCGATTCATGAAGCCTTTTTCCTCTTCCATGATATGTCTAAACTCTTAGCTAATGAAGAGAAGACCAACATTTTCTGCTCTAACATTAACCTACAAGAGAAGGAGTTTATTCTAAATTACACTCATTTCAATGAAGGATCACTTCCTGTACATTATCTAAGAGTGCCTCTTATCTCCTCTAAGCTTAGAAAGCAAGATTGTAAACATCTTATAAATCGTATTACTTCTAGAATCACCTCATGGATAAATAAATTTCTGTCATTTGTGGGTAGATTATAGCTTATTTGCTTTGTCCTCTTCTCAATGCAAGTGTTTTGGAGCTTGACCTTTCTTCTACCTAAAGGTGTAGTGCAATAAATTTAAAGGAATATTAGAAATTTCCTTCGGAGTGGTAATCACAATGTCTCTACTAAAGCTAAGGTACAATGCAAGGCGGTGTGTACATAAAAAAAATCAAGAGGTCTTGGCATACTTGATCTCTTGTCTTGGAATAAAGCAGCACAAATAAAAAACATATGGCTTCTCTATAACCATGATGCCAATGGTCTCTAAGTTCATTGGATAAGGTCACATCACCTCAAGGATAGATGTTTTTAGTTAGCGAATACCCCTACAAAGTTGTCTTGGAGCTATAGGAAACTTCTCAAACTTTGAATTCTTGTTCAACGGCAATTTAGATAAATAGTCAAGAATGGTGAATCCATATCTTTATGGAGTGATTTCTTGCTACCATCAGGCCCTCTTGACTTGACTTTTAGTCAACAAGAGACCACAAGGTTGGGAATTAACCTTTATGCTAAGGTAAACAATATCATAGCAGGGGAAGAATGGAATTGTCCTCATGAAAGTTTTTAGAGACATGTCTATATATTAGAAAACATCAAACCTAACCCACTTCATCCAGATATCCTTTCTTAGCTTCTTGCATCAAATGGAACCTATTCCATCAAGAGTGGCTATTATTTTCTTGTTGGTGGCCAACCTCTCTCACCATAGCATAGGATTGTTTGGAACAAATCCTTTATCCCTAAGCATGCATTCATCCTCTAGCTGGCATGGTTGAACAAATTATATACTTTTGACAGATTACAAAAGTGGTGTCTTTCCACTCCCACTACTTGCTTCCTATATACATAGGGATAGGAATCTCATAGACATCTGTTCTTTGTTTATGTGTACTCAACCCAGGTATGGACAACAATGTACCTTAGATTAAGGTATCCCAATTCATGCTTCTCTTGGCATGGCATCACCTTTACCCTCCTTATTGCTACATCTTCAAATACTACGGTCTTAGACTCTTAGAAAGCAGCATTAGTTGTTGTTGTTGTTGTTGTTGTCGAGTGATTTTAGGTAAGGTTTTTTTCCTATAAAAACATAGAAAACTAAGTGGTACCACGGCTAGTCCGGTGCAGCCACTTTGATGCCTAGGTTAGTAAGTGTGTTGAGAGAAGTAAGATAAGTATAAAGTTTAGGGTCATTAGAGAGTTCTTATAGTGCTTCCTCCTTATACTTATAAGCAAAAATTGGGTGTCTGAAACTATACTTAATCATCAATAATAGGACATATGGAGGTCTCATAATAAAACACATGTTGATGATATATGAATAATAGGCAGTATGTAATGAGATTATATTGGATCATAACTGCTTGCACTACTTTCTTAGGTTTAAATTGGATCTGTTAACAAGCTAGGTTTCAAGGCCCGCCAAATGGATTGACCTTCAGTCGGCAGCAACTGAAAATGAAGTAACTTGGCCTCTCATTGGCCGAGTACATAAATAATGTTATAAGGTGAAAAATGACTATTAATAGCTGTCTATTGTATATGGAAATCTAGGAACTAAGTTAGGCTTAGTGGAAACTTACATCACCTTCGATCTCTAATGAACCAGATTCTATCCTACTATATCTATTATTAACCTTACTGTAGAGTTTACTCTTGTTTCATGTTTGTAAAGCTTGGTTCTTCTATTGAATATGTTATATTTACTTACCTAAAAAAGAAACAAAGAAAGAAATTGATTCCTCAATTGTAACTTGGAAAGAAGTTGGTAAATTAGCTACTTGTAGAACATTGATTAAAGGTAGATGATGATTCAAAGGATTCTGGTCATGAAATTTTCACTACATTGATACTTAGAGAGTAGGCCAGAAGTAAAAATGATGAGTAAAATGTAAAAACAGGGGAAGTAGAAGGTTAGTCAAAGGATGATTTTATTAAAAATCCTATAGCTAATAGAGTCAAAGGATAGCTCCAAAGATATTATAATAAGGGGGTCAACTTGGAGATGCTTAGATGTTGTCTTAGAAGATAGAACTAGAGTAACAAATTAACCCTAAGTAGCTCATATAGTAACTAAAAGGATTTTTTATTAAAGAAAATTACCTTAGAATCACTCAAAACCTAAATAAGAAGATTTAGCAGTTTTAGGTAATTTATAAAAATCATCGATTGGTCAAGAAATTATGATTTGTAAAAGAGGATAGTATAATAAGAAGCTGTGTTAGCAGCTAGCTCAGAATCAAACTCAGAGACTGAATCGAAACTAGCTGGTAATGAACTAATTACCAACAAGCAAGTATACTCATGACCTGTAATTGACCTTAGAAGTACTTACTCTTGCTAAGTGAATTTGTAGAAGAGGAAGCTTATGTTAATGAGTAAGATTGAGAATGTACCGCTAGTTAAGTAAGTGGATATTTGTGTATGCATCGAGTAGACTTATGTCTACTCTTAACTTTGTGTGCTCTATGATGTTTTAGCTTGGCTAAACTTGATTTCAAGTTAATGTGCTATTCGATGAACCATATAGAGCTGCCTGTTATAATAGTTGCTGATTAAGTAGTGACATGTTACTAAACTTAGTTGTTATGTTAGTGCTGATGAATGCATATGTGACATTTGCTAGGATTTGTGTTATCTTGGAAAAGATTATAAGGACTAACTCTATCTCTTAAGGTGTTCACTTAAGTGAACTCGATACTGAGATTGTAAAGTTGACAAAACTACAAAGTAAAGGTTCGGTGAATAAGTTTGCTTGGATTTGCTAAGTTTTGCTTCGTGTGCAATCTAATGCATTCATGGTATGGCATGAAAAAAACATATGGGTCAAGTTTTCTAAAAACCAAGATATTGCTAGGTTGGTTTCCATATGAAAAGTTAGGTTTATGAAGTGAACCTCTTGATTTGTAAAAGTTGGGTTTTTGAGCATATAGAGACTGCATTATATTTGCTAAGCCAACTATATGCTAGATTTTCCAACCACTCTATGTGGTTATTGCTAGGCTGAAATGTTTGCTAAGTTCTTAGATATATTATTTAGATGCTCGATTTAAGTTAATTGAACTGGATGAGTTGCTAGGTTGGGCTAAGATATCAATACCAATGCATGTTACATATATGAGCATGGCACATGCTTGTTACATTTACATTAATTGCTTGGCTTGAAAACTATAAGATAATCTAATTGGACTAAATACTTGAATAATGTACATGTTTTGTTATGCTTGTTATTGTATGTTTGTCTACTCTTACTCAGCTTGCATTAGCTGAGGGGATAAGTTTCTCTTATCCTTAGGTTAAGGATGAATATTTAGAAGAATTGGAATGACAAGGAGACTTCAAAATTCTAATTGAAGATGGACTCCTGAGAGAACTCACTAACTATACGATTTGGCTTAAGTTAATGAAGAGAGTTGTTCAAGAAAATAGTGGGTGTTACTTCACCAGAGGTTTAGAATGGTTGTAGTAGTCCAAAAAAATGTATTTGTAAAAGAGTTAATATGTTTAATGGAAGTGTGTAACTGTAATACTCTAAGTACGACTCACTAATGTAGAAGCTTTTGCTGTTGTTAGTCATATTGAATGAGAAATTATTTGAAAGTAGTTGTTTATGGAACAAAAGAGTAGTTTGAATACAGGTTCTATTTTATCCTTAACTCAAAGATGGCAATGACAAATTGTCTTTAGGTATCAAGAGTTTGAGAAAAAAATTTAAGTAGATACCTAGAAGGTAAGGCATTACGTAACATTTGATTGGGAAGCCATCGGCCTTCTTAGGAGGATGATGCAATTATGAAATACAACTTATGCATTATCAAAGATGAAGTTGATGGTCCCCTATATATAGCACTTGTAGAAGAACCTTAAGTGCAGATATACATAAAGAGTGTCCTGATAGCCTTCAAGGGAGCATCTAAAGAAGATTGAATAGTTAGATCATGAAACTAATGCTACAACTTAGCTACTTTACAATCCCGTGGTGTTATGGAAGCCAATTCCTTGGGCAATAAATCCATTACCCTCTAAAGTCGTAAGAAAAAATCGTAGGAAACTAAAATATCGTCAAATTAAATTATATAAATATGTAAAAAAAAAATCAAAATATTGGTTTGCTATGTCTATGGACACAAAGGGATGGGTTTTAGAATTTTTAATACATAATGGAGAATGATGGGAAAAGGAATAGTGCGTCTAACACAAACACTAGCAATTTAAAGCTACTAATGAAAACTAGTAAAAAGAGAAAAAGTGAAAGATGAAATACAAATAGGTATGGCAATTGTATAGGGCACATGAGTGCAAGCGCGATTAGACATGTTCCATGGGCTTCTCAAATATAGGCATGCAAGAAAAGTTACAAGCACAAATGTATGTGGGCTTGGGTTTGGGGTCTGTTAAGTATGATAAGGTTAGCAGGCTTCTTAACCATGAGGTGGCACGTGGGTAGCACGTAAGCAACACGTGGGTAGCACGTAAGCAACACGTGAGCTTTTTTCTTATGAGAAATTTAAATAAAAATGATATTTTAAATTGCTTTAATTAAGTAGAGCATTTAATATGTTAATTTATTTATTTTGCCTTTAATTAATTTTAATTTTTAATAAAATTTATTAAATAACAAAAAATAGTTATTATTTGATTTATCAATATCATTTGACTTAACCAATTTAATAGTTGTAATTTCTATAAGTAAATTGAGTAAGATTTAAATATATGATTTAATATACTTAATTTATTTAGGTAAATTTATTTTAAATGAAAAATTTAATTAATTAGTTCATTTTAGTAACATCATTTATATGAATCAAATAAAATGATTAAATATAATTACTAATTAGATTATCAAAACAAATTAATTTAAATTATTTACTTGTACTGATTTAAAATGCCCATTTTTGTCTTCATATTGACGCTAAGTTTCCATCTCCTTCCACCTTCTATAGTTATCATCTGTTTGATGGCAATGTAACATGACGTAACCGACTACAACATTGTGCAAAAAGCACAACTACATAGGCCTAAAAGATAAAACTACTGGATAAAGGGAAGTCCCATAGATAAATCTTCCAATAATATAAGAGATCCATATCGAAAAATAGCCTCCTGGGAATACAAAGTAAATTTAATAATAGATAAAGGCACATCATATATAAAATAAAGTTTTATTATCACATGAACTTGTAATATTTGTCAAATGTACATCTACAATGCATTGTTCATTCTAAACCTAAATAATACCTTAGAAATGTATGAAATTACATATATCCATCTTTTGAATGTCAGGATTGATTGGGACACCAATAACTAGCAACCATTCTCAACCATAAATGAAGTTCGCGACACTAAATTGCGAGGCTTCAATTGAGCTATTGATCACTCGATATCCTTTCCAATGGACTTGGTATTTAATGGTAGCATTTGGTCTACAGTTGCCATATTCAACATAATATAGCTTGTCAACAAGAGTAGTCTTATTCCATGTGGTCCAACCCATTGGGGCAACCAAGCTGTCTAGATAACAATTGATATATACTACTCGTGAGTTCCATGGCTGACTTAAAATGGTTCTAAATGAACTGATATTCGGTTTTTGATCAGGTGCATCAAGTATTTGTGACTTGTTGATAGAGAATCCACTGATTGATTGTGCACCACTTCAGGATTAAGCTATGATTACCTTTGATTGAGAAGCTATTGGCCTTATGAGAATGTTGCAATTCTAAAATACAACTTGTGCATTGCCAAAGATGAAGTTGATAGTCCCATATATATAGCTCCTACGGAAGAACCTTAAGTGCTAATATACATAGAGGGTGTCCTAACAACCTTCAAAGGAACATCTAAAGAAGATTGAACAGTTGGATTGTGGAATTAGTGCCATAGCCTAGCTACTCTATAGTGTTACAGTATTACAAAAGCTGTTTCCTTGGGCAATAAATTCATTGCCCTTCATAGCCATTAGAAAGATTGTAGGAAACTAAAATACTGTTATGTATATGGACACAAAGGGATGGGTTTTATGATACGTTCACTTGGAAGGGAATAGAATTCCATTTCCCCCTTATTTCTTATTATGATGTTTACTTGGTTTTTTATTAAGAAATTGTAATTTTATAAAAATCTCTAATACTTGAAATCAAGAAATAAGGATTTTTTCATTCAACCAAAGAATCATGATTCTTCAATACTACCACTACTACTACCGTCGCTACCGCTACCATCACTACCACTACCTTCCTATCGTTACTACCATTGCTGCTACCACCACCACCACCGTCGCCACCATCATCACCGCTATTACTATCATTGCTATCGCTACCACCACTTCCACCACCGCCACCACCATTAACTATTATAGCCATCGCCACCACTACTACCACCACCCACCACTACCATTGCCATTGTTGCCACTGCCGCCCTACTGCCGCCCCACTGCTACCATTACCACCATCAACTACCACTCCCACCATTGCCACCAGTGCCTCCACCACCACCACCACTTATTACTTTAGGATTAGTTGAGAAAGAAAATGGATCGAGGATAATTTAGTTATTAAAGTTATATTACATGTCTATTCTTAATTTGCTTATAAATCCAATAAAATAAAGTAATATATATTATACCCTTATTCCATTCCTTAAGGAATTCCAGTTCTAATCTCTCTCATTCTATTCCATAAAGTGAACGAGCCATTAGAGTTTTTAATACACAATGGAGAATGATGGGAAAAGGAATGAAGTGTCTAGCATAAACGCTAGTAGTTAAAGCTACTAATGAAAACTAATAAAAAGAAAAAAAATGAAAGATGAAATACAGATAGACATGGTAAGTGAGTCGGGTATGTGAGCATAAGCATAATCGGACCTATTCTATGGGCTACTCAAATACGTTATTTTAGTAGAGTTGGCACATGGGCACAAGCACGTCAGGTATGATAAGGTAGATGGGCTACTTAAGTGGGAGCTCGAAAATACGTGGGTAGTACGTGAGCTTTTTTCTTTTGAGAAATTTAAATAAAAGTGGTATTTTAAATAGTTTTGATCAAGTAGAGCTTTTAATATATTAATTTATTTTTTAATTAGTTCTATTTTTTTAATTACCTTTAAGCAATTTTAATTTTAAATAAATTTATTGAATAACTAAAAAATAATAATAATTTGATCTATTTATATCATATGATTTAACTAATTTAACTATTGTAATTTGAGCAAGTAAATTGAGTAACACTTAAACAAATGATTTAATATACTTAATTTATTTTAAATTAGAAATTGAATTAATTATTTCATTTAAGTAACACCATTTATTTATATTAAATTAACTGATTAAATATAATTACTAATTGGATTATTGTAACAAATTAATTTAAATTATTTAATTATATTGATTTAAAACGCCCCATTTTGTCTTCACGTTTACTCCAAGTTTCCATCTTAGTCTAAAGTTGCAACTCCTTCCACCTTCTATAGTTAATATTTGTTTGATAACAATATAACATGACATAACCTGCTATAACATTACATAGAGAGCACAACTATACGGGCCTAAAAGCTAAAACTACTATAGAAAGGGAAGTCCCATAGATAAATGTTCTAATAATACAATAGACCCATATTGATAAAGAGCCTCCAGGAGATACAAAGTAAATAAAATAATAAATAATGGACACATCATATATAAAATAAAGTCTTATTATAATATGAACTTGTAATATTTGCCAAAGCAATGCATTTTTCATTTTGAACCTAAATAATAGTCTGAAAACTTGTGATATTACGTATATCCATCTTTTAAACATCAAGATCAAATGGGACATCAGTAGTCGGTAGCCATTCTTGACCATAAATGAAGTTTGTGACACTAAATTGTGAGGCGTCAATTGAGTTATTGATCACCTGATATCCTTTCCATTGAACTTGGTTTTTAGTGGCAGTGATGGGTTTGATGTTGCAATATTAACCATAATATAGCTTGTCTATAGGAGCAATCTTATTCCATAGGGTCTAACTTGCTAGGTCAACCAATCTATCCAAATAACTTTTGATATATACTACTTAAGAGTAATCTTACCATGGCTAACCTAAAAAGGTTTTGAATGAATTGATATTCAATTTTAGATTTGGTACATCCAATATTTATGACTTGTGGATAGAGAATCCATTGACTGATTGTACACCACTTTGAGATTGAGTTGTGATTTCATTTGATTGAGAAGCTATAGGCCTTCTTACGAGAACGATGCAATTCTAAAATACAGCTTGTGCATCATAAAAAACAAAGTCAATGGTCCCATATATAACACTCACAGAAGAACCTTAAGAGCTAATATACATAGAGAGTATCCTAATAACCCTCAAAGTAGCATCTAAAGAAGATTGAATAGTTGGATTGTGAAACTAGTACCATGGCTTAGCCACTCTATAGCCCTATGGTGTTACCAAAGTTGATTCCTTAGGTAATAAATCCATTGCCCTCTATAGCCATTAGAAAGATCATAGGAAACTAAAATGGTCTTAAATGAAAACATATGAATATGCAAAAAAAAAAAAAAGAAAAAATACTACCAAAATATTGGTTTGTTATGTGTATAGACACAAAGGGATGATTTTTAGAGTTTTTAATACATAATGGAGAATGATGGGAAAGGTATCAAAGCGTTTAGCACAAATACTAGCAATTTAAAGTTACTAATGAAAATGAATAAAAAGAAAAAAAAAATGAAAGATGAAATGCAGATAGGCATGGTAAGTAAGTACGGCATGTGAACAAGAGCATGGTTAGACTAATTCCATGGGCTACTAGACATGGGCTTGCAAGAAAAGTAAAAGGCATGAGGATGTGTAGGCTTAGCTTGAGTTTAAGGGCACAGGCATGCTAGGTACGATAAGGTTGTTAGATTGCCTAGGTATAAGCACGCAAACACGTAAGTAGCACGAGGGTAGTATAAGCGTAGCACGTAAGCTATTTTCTTATGAGAAATTTTAATAAAAATGGTATTTTAAATTGTTTTAATTAAGTAAAGTATTTAATATATTAATTCATTAGTTTAATTAGTTCTATTTTTTGGAATTACCTTTAAGTAATTTTAACTATTGATAAATTTATTAAATAAGTAGAAAAATAATAACTATTTAATTTATTGAAACCTTTTCATTTAACCAATTTAATTACTGTAATTTAAATAAGTAAGTTAAGTAAGATTTGAATGAATGATTTAATATACTTAATTTATTTAGGTAGATTTATTTTAATCAAGAAAAAATGAATTAATTAATTCATTTAAGTAATGCCATTTATTTAAATCAAATTAACTAATTAAATATAATCACTACATGGATTGTTGGAACAAATTAATTTAAATTATTTAATTGTATTGATTTAAATTAGGTACCCATACATAAAAAATATAGAGCGGCTCCGTATGGCAAAATGACATGAAAATACAATTACATTGGCATAAAGTCAAAGTATTAGAGTTGAATTGCAGCTAAAGACTTAACATGCTACACACATCAATATACTTTAATAAAGACCTTACTCATCTACCTTAGGATTCAAGATATCTTCATCTAGATTTCGGAGTAATTACCTTTGTCTATAAGAGATAATCACATAAGGTAAAGAATAATTAATAACTAATTACTTGGTTAATATTAATTATATTAGTTTAATAATTATTATTTGTTTAATCTAATTAATCTTTCAATGTATTTTTGATATAGGTGTTTAAATTATGTTTAAGTCATATTAATTTAATAGTAAATAAGTAAGCTAGCATTCCTTAAAGTTGAAATCTCCAATATTATATATAAACACCAAAACCAACAGTAGTTATTTTATTAGATTAATCCGTTTAAATTTCAATTTTAGGGGCTTCCAGAGCTTTTTATAGAGTTTTGAAGGTTTTTAGAAATTTTTGGATTGTTTTGAAGTTAAAGCATTGATTGTAGATTAAAGTAGAAGGAGAATCGAGAGAAGAATGAAGCTCATTAATGACCATGATTAAGGACTACAACCATGATCCCTACCCGTGTTCCCTTTGTCAAGTAATTTTATCAATTATGAAGTTTTTGAATGAAGAGCAAGAATACACCTACACTCTACAGTCTTATACTTAGGGCATAGACATCCTATGATGAGTGAATCTTCTATTTTTGTAGTGAATCTACTATTTTTGTCAAGTCTCTCTTTATAAACCTAGCCTTACTCCTTATAAATAGATCCTTGGTCTTAGATTTTCAAAGAGAGCCCTCTTTGGTAGAAATGTAGCTTAGAATTATTGTTGAGGTCTCTCAATATATGTCTCTTCTTCTTTTAATTTTATTATGTTGTTCTTTTAAATTATTATTAAAATCTAGTTCTTCTTACAATAACTCTTCTTTCTATCTATGATATTATTCTTTGATGATCTAATTGTGCAAAGTGTATTGTCTTCAATTAGTAATTTTCCAGGATGCTATATTTATATATGAGTTTATAATAGAGACATGAGTTCTGTAGTTAAATAGACAAGTGTAGTTGGAAGGAATTAAGTATGCTAAGAGATTAGGTATTGAATTTCTCCAAATTAGGGCAACCTAATAGCCAGATCAATGATCTTAATGTAATCTTGCAACGTTCTATTTAGAAGCAATTTGAGTAGATAGGGTTTCAAGATTAGAAATTAGTATGCTAAGAGATTAGGTATTGAATTTCTCCAAATTAGGGCAACCTAATAGCTAGATCAACGATCTTATTTTAATCTTGCAACGTTCTATTTAGAAGCGATTTGAGTAGATAGAGTTTCAAGATTAGAAATTAGTTGGAGACATAAGTCTAGTTAATTCAAAATCCAATTTCCATAAGAATAGGATTAGGAATCTTCACGGTCTAAGGAATAATTGAGGTTGAAAGGTTACATGGAACAAGAGAGTAGATAATAGTAATTTATTAGTTATTTTAATTGAATCATGCTTGTTTATATTAATTAATTTAGTTTTAATTAGTTTTGTTATTTTACTTGTTCTTATTTACTTTATTGTTCTTATTTTATCACTCCTTATTCATCTCTCCTAATTAATCATGACCATCTCCATATTGTAAAGTTAGATAATTGGAATCTCTAAGGTAAATTACTAGTAAATTAGCCTCTTAAACACATGGTACCATGTGGAATCAATACTTGGACTTACAATTCATTTTATGCAACATTATAACTTAACTAAGAGCACTTGCCTGTTAGTATGGTATATGTTCTATCAAGTTTTTGGCATCGTTACTAGAGAGTCAAAATAAGTAACCTAGTTAGAATTAGCAAAAACCCTAATTTCCAATAATCTTAGCATTTTTATAATCAATCTTCCCAATTGATTCTCTTGGTATTTTCTTTATTAACATGCTTTTTAATTGGTTAAGTGTGCAAGTATTAACCTGTAAACCCTATGGGTTTTTAGCACAGTTGAAAGTTAGATAAGAGAGAGAGTTAATGGATAATTGCTAGAACCTTACATAAATATAAGAATCAAAATCCTAAATAAGATAACCTAACCCTAAATATTAAGTCAAAAACCCTAAATAAGAAGCTAGAAAACCCTAAAGTAAGTTTAACCTTAAAACCCTAATTGTATGCCTAAAAACCTAGAAAACTTAATATATAGGAAACCCTAAAATGATAAAGAAGCCCTAACTATTTCCTAAAAACCCTAGAGTATTGAGAAAAACTAATTCAAGTAGTGAAAATAATTCGTCAAGTATAAACAAGTACCTCGGTTACTTAAAACCCTAAGTACTAAATACGTACATGAATTGATAATTGTAAATGGACTCAAAACTCTAAAGAAACCCTAGAGGTACATATGGGACATGGAAATTAATTAAATTAAAGTAAGCATTAGAATTTCCCAAAATACACTAAATATACTTAATTGGACTCAATTATACTTAATCACTCTAATTACACCTTAAACCTAAATAACCTCCATTACATCTTAATTAACAACAATATAATCATGATTAGTGATAAAAGATAAGAGGATTAGTTAGTGGGATTAAGGACGGTTGTCCTTAGGAGACAAGGATTTGCCAAAAAGGGTAAAAAGTATATGAAGATACATGGTATATGTAGGGACCATGTACCGTAGACACCAAATTACACCATCATGTTCCCCCCCTCCCTTCACTCATGCCAGCCACTGTCTCTCTCCCATTCTCCGATTTTCTTTCATTTTCTTCACCCTCATTCATTTCACAAAAACACTCTCAAATCCTCTCTAAAAAGCAACTCCAAATTCTCACTCAAACACCACCATCGGCCATTACAACCACTTCATCGCCAGCCACCATTGTGTGGCCATTACACCACTAAACCATTAACCATCAAGTCCTATGTTATCCTTACACACCACTCCGCTTCATTGATACATATACATACCACTTCCACTACCCCAACACATGGCATAGCTAGTGAAAGAAGGAGTTATACACCCAACTTTGGTAAGTGAATAAGTCTAGTTATTTCTTGTTTTTCCTTAGGATTCATGATGGTTTCTTTCATTTTAGCTCTTACATTCCAATGTATAGGTATATCCTAGTGTTTTAAGGAAGTATGATGAAGGTTAAGTTAGAATAATGAATGAACTAGACTCGATGATTTAAGTAGTAGCATCAACATGTAGTGGAGATTAATAGTTAATAGGTTTTATAAATAAATCATCAAGAAAAGTCCAATAGGCCTTGTTTGTTATGCATGCCACCACCTTTAATGGGGTTTCCCCAATCCATTTTCTTACATTTGATAAATAAACAACTTATACTAAGTGAAAACATGATTTGGATGGAGGGAAAAGCACTAAAACAAGTAGTATGTGAAAAATGTAATGGAAACACAAAACACCATCTATAGCTACTTACATGATCGGTTAAGATCTGTAAATTTTAATTTATTAGCCTAGCGACATGATTATTTTGTGTTAAGTATGATTTAGGTAGTGATTAATCAAGTTAAGTAGAGTAATGATGAGTTAATGATTTAAACTAGCTTAGTTACTAATTAAGGGCTTTAACACCAATGAACAGATCTGAACCTTATGGTAAATTGGTCCCAACTTAGAATATAAAGTGGACTTAAGCCCAAAAAGATGAATATGATTGGGCTTAAGGCCTTAAAGTGCAAAACTAGCCCAAAAAACGCTAGAAGCTCATTGAGAATTAAGATATAGGCCCCATATAGATGTGGCCAAATCTAATACTGCAAATTAAAAGCTCATTATTTAAAAAATGAAAAGCCCATTAAGTCTTAAGGCCCGTACAAGACACCCCCTATAGGCTCACTAACTAAGGCATTAAACTAGTAGAAAGAGCTCATTTAGGCCCACTAGAGTAAGCTATTGAATTTGGGTAGATAATTATGCTTACAAATACTTATATAAATGCCTAAGAAGTTATATGTAAGAGTTAGGACCCAAAACTAAGCCTAAAGCTCAAAACTAGGCCTAAACCTTAAGATAGTCAAAATAGCCCATTGACCAACAAACTTAATTGACCCAAACTGAGACCTTATAAGCCCAAACACCTAAAATGGACTTAAGTAAATGAAAGAACACTCAAAAATGATAAAAAAAAAAAAAGACTATAAGGTCACCAAAAACGAACTTTAGACAAAAAAGTTATGATCAAAATATGAAAACATTAAAAGTAGAAGTTTTAAGACAAGATGAGCTAAGTGAACTAAGTTACATCATTTATATGCTTAATTATAATCTTTAGGTGACATGGACCTAAGGATCGACTGGAGTGAAGATTACTGGGGTTGTTAGATGTTATGGATGAGCAAGTATACCGACCCTTATCTTATCTTGTCTATACTTATAGTATAGAGCACCATTTAATTAAATATTATGTGAAATGATTATGCTTAGGGGATAGGTTATAGGCATGTACTTGGATTGATTGAACTTACTAAATTAAGACACAATAATATATCCAAACTAGGAATTGGTTGTTGCATTAGTAAGTAGGGCTTTGGAGTGTTTGTTATATATATTTTGTTGGTCACTTATGAACCTAAATAAAAATTATTCAACTTTAATAAAAACCGGACCTATATTGCATGTTTATGCATTAAATATATAAGAGGCCAGTACTACATAGGGGAATGGGAGTTTATGCATGTTGGATTTGTATTTATATTTTGTTATTGTTGTATCGTACGATGTATTTGTACAACATATTCTTACCTTAACCTTTGGGATCTACTTGGCTCTAGAGAGTAGTGTCCTTTGCTTAAGGTCGAGCCATGTTTGCTACTTTGGGTCTACCAAGAGAAGATGATACATGATTAGACAATATTTGTAGAGACCCGAGTCCTGTTGTGCCTAAATGCTTCATAACCAGGGCAACAATAGGCGTAAAACTATTCCTTACATAGTTATTGGCAGCTTGTGTACAATGTATGCATTTCATATACTTGCGTGCATAGCATATTCGTATTTCAATAACTTGCTTGAAATTTGCTCATTGGTAAAATAAAAAGGTTACTCATTAAGTCGTTGTTACTTGCCTCTTTATAGTTTGTTGTTGCAACTTGATTTATGGCTAGAGTTGAGCCAATGAATGCCCGAGGTTAGTACCAGATGCTTTAGGATGGCTGAAAGGGAGATGAGAGCATGAGTGGACATATGTGATGTACTTAGACTCTCTAGTATTATCTTATATTTTTCTTAAGGGTTTGTAGTAGCTTAGACATCTAGTACTTAATTATAGTCTATAAGACTTAATTAAAGGAAAATTGTTTACCTTACTCTTTATGATATTTAGTATTATGTGATGAACCTTAATTTATTTGCTTTGATATTGCTTTATGCTAGTCTCTCTAGTAGATCCTAGAGTTGTGATGACACCTTATGTGGTACAATGAAGGTTCCTGAATAGCAATTGTCCTAGCCTTAGATCTTCTTACAGTACACGATGGTTATGCTACGACCTAGCCTCCTTTTGAGGTATGACAGTATTACGGTGATATCAGAGCATTAGGTTAAAAAGGAATAAAAACAAACCCTAGATATAATAGGAAACTAATGTAGTATGTTCTAGGGTGATTTCGAGACTATTATGTGGCTTGACTTTCATAGAGAGGAAGGAGAGACTCTCTTGGACTACAGTCATCACCTTTGACTACTGTATGAGGACTTCGCTTTGATTAAGGAGCCTCATATCATGAGTATGGCACTCTCTTGGTAGAGGGGCAAATGATCTGTACTGCGAATACTCTAACAAGTATACTGAGTTGAAATTAAGTAATAAGGAGCGAGTAAGGTTGTCAATCCCTCGAGGACTATAAAATTACTAAACCTATGATAGTTCTCATCAATATTTGAGCAATCAAAATAGAATTGTGGATTAACTAATTTCTAATTATCCTAAAACTGTCAAAAAGAAAATTACGTTAATTTATCTAAAGTGAATCAATCAATTGAGAATGTGGGAAAAATAGAATCCACATTAGTTATGCAAATTAAATCGTCATCTTGTTATATAGATTAACAACTATATGATCATTCAAGTGAAATTATCATGTCTTAAAAGTTAAGGATCTAAACCTCTAATTAATCGGTCAACTTCCATATCTCCAATTAACAGTGGACTCTAAATTACAATCATATATCTCTCAATGCTATAATCGTCTAATATCTTAAATTAATTATCCCTAACGTCTTAACGAATAATTAACTCAAAACATTACATTAATCGCTAGATAATTTCTAATTAATCTAATTAACACTACTCTTGCATTAACTAACTAGTTTAATCAAGAGTTTCTAACAAACCCTATATCAACTCCAGTGTTAATAGTGTTTCTAACAATTATAGCCAATTAGAGAATTATAATTGAAATAATAGAAATTGCAATCATGAATCATCTGTACATCTATTAAACCTATAACATGAATACAATTATCATCTCAGTTATCTAAGGTTTCATCAATTTCCCACAATTTAGACTTAGCCGGCCATGGAAATTAAAATAAAAGCACATATAACAATATAATTTGCAAAGAAGTTCATTATTAGAAGTAAGAACAAATCACAGAATTGCATAAATAGAAATAGGATAGAAATCACCAATTCTATAATTATGATGAATTAAAACTTCAATTGCAAACTCCAAGGATCTATGGAATTCAAATCTATATCCTAATTGCTTCTAAGACTCTCTAATTCTAAAGAATATGTAAAAGTCGTCTAAAATATCAATCACATGACTATTTATAGAGAAAACAAGGACTGGCTTTCGATTGGATATCTTTCACTAAAGGCTAGCCATGAAGGCCGATGGTGTTAAATCTAAGGCTAATGGTGCTGAGTTGAAAAGCTACCGGTGTAAAGTGTAGGTTGGCCTAAGGCTGACTACCTTCAATTCCCAATGTTAAGTATTGATTCGGGCTTTCTTCGTTTGCATAAAACTCCTCTACATTGATCGTATTTCCACTTTGAATCCTTCAAGACCTAATGATGAGGATGTACTCATAATTTAACCTAATTCACACATTAAAATATGAGTAAAATATGCCTTTATTAGTAAGCTAACGGATCATTAGAGGTTTATATGTAAGGAGGTACTCATGGATCTCTAACACCTAGTTTACACCAACATTGAACTCATTTACGTACTTGAGCATGAGTCCTTATTAGCGGGATGTTTTGGACAACAGCCAGAGTTAGCATTCTTAGTTCACAATTATTATTGATTGTTGGCACTAATGTTCAGTGAGTGGACATTAGTTGGACATGGGGTTACTTTTGCTAAAGACCATCAAGGTGATTATCTAGCCATATTGGAGATTAATATTAATTGGGCTGTAGATGCTCTTTGAGAGGGGATGGAGTTAGAATATGGGTTTCCACCTTCATCCGATGATGAGGATGAATAGCTAGAGGAGTAAGTACCCAAGACTCTAGTCTCAGCTTTGATGGAGGTTAACATAGTCAAGTAGGACCTACCTCAAGAGGAGGATCTACTTGAGCCTATGCCCTTTACTGTACCAATTTTTGATCTAAAGCACCCAATGGAATTTGGTGATGGTGGGTAGAGATGCATGTAGACAGATCAATGCTTGAGCCTCTACCACTTGCAGTAAAGAATCCAAAGAAGGAGGATTGATTAGAGCTAGATGAGTACTATGAGCCTTCTACATTTTCTATCATAGATTCAAATAGAGACAAGTTAGACAATTTTGGTTTTACGGGATTTGATGACCTGAAGGATGACAAGGGGGTTGGGGTTGGTTCGACCACTGGTCCACTTATGTAGTAGTTAGATAGGTTGTTGTAGCCAAGGTTACCATGTTTTAGATGTACTTATCATGAGCATGTGTTTTGAGTTGTAGTACTATTTTGTTAGAAACTTACTACTAAACTCTTGTATGCTTAAATGCAGTATTGGTGGAGTTTCACTCTTTAAAAGTGACCACCTTTTCTGGTGTAACCTTGTGATTGGCTAAAATTAATGAAAAATGATGGCCTTTATTTTGTTCAATGTGTATATGATTTGTATTACTTTATCTTATTGTCTAGATTTGAAGTTTCTCTACTATGACCTTACTTGAAATATTTCTAACTTTAGGTATACGAAAGGTCTAGGGAGACTACTATTGAGGTGCGATCCCCTAGAGTATCATCCAATAGATCATCCAAAGGATCCATCGATATAGTCTATAAAGGGATTATACAGAGGAGGTGTTAGTTTTAGTACAGGAGATGTTAAGAGCTTTCTATGAGAGGGACAAGACATCTCCAACTCAAGTTCCGCCTCGTGTACTAGTCGAAAAGATGCTACCACCATCATCACCTCTTGTTACACAGGTGCATTTAGCTCCTTTAGCACTCCCTAGATGCTAAGCTTCAAAGATCCATGATGTTAGAGTTCATTAAGTATACCACATAATTTGATGGGGTTGCAAGATGCCCCAAAGAAGTTGGGGATTGGCTCATGCAGATTGAGCATACTTTTAAGGCATTTGAGGTTCCGCATCACTTGAGAAATACTATAATACCAATATGTTGAGACTTCATGTTGAAACTTGGTGGGAAGCTAAGAGGAGAATGATCAAAGGTCCGATCACATGGGAAGTATTTCGAAGAAAGTTTATATTAAATTATTTTCCAAAGACTTTGAGGTTATAGGAAAGTGATACTTTTTTATCTATTCAAAAGGGAAATCATACTCTCGACCAATACGAGTCTGAATTTAATAGGTTGCTATAGTTTATTGATGAAGAATTTCAAATTAGTGACAAGCTGAGGACCCAAGTATAGATATCCTATTTTTGCCACCCTCTTATTTTTAGTTTTAGCTAGGTTTACAAAAAAATCTGAAAAATTAAAAAATTATAAAAAATTTAAATTGCCAAAGAGTATGACATGAGTTAGTGAATTATTTAGGGCCAAATCAAGTAAGAATGAAATATATATGTAATTTAATAAATTTCAAGTCTTTTGGAAAATTGGGCTTCGTTAGAAAAATATTTTTGAGAAAAGTTTAGTAAAAATTTGAACTTATGTAAGTAAGCTTCATTCAACTTAAAATTTAGAATTTAGATAATTTTTATTTGGATGAAAAAATAAGACTTGAAATTTATTAAATTAAGATTGTATTAGGAAATATTTGGCATGTATATTTTAAGCCATTTTGGTGTATTTGGGTCGTTTTAAAATAATTGGGAGAATTACAATAGATGTGATCAACGTTTAGAGGTATGTTCAAATAAAAGATAAATGTTTTAAAATGTTCAAATTAAAAATCAATATTTTATAAAGTAATTTAAACAAAAAAATCAATGTTTCATAAAATGATTCAAATAATTTTATGTATTGGTTATTATAAATTGTTTATTTAAATTATTTTGTGAAATGTTAATTTTTTATTTAAATTTACTCTTAAATATTAATATCCTCCACTATAATTCTCTTTAAAATAATTTGGAATGGATTGAGCTTCAGTCTGAAAGTTAAAAATCTAAGTTGGACTCAGCATAAATAGCTTAAATTCGGTTTAAATGTCTAAGGCATTCAGGAAATGAGTTCAGGTTAGTTGGCATGTATGTATGTTAGCGATTTTTTCGTTCAAATCTTATTATGCACATGGGACTTGGGTTTTTTCTCTCTTTTTGGGGTTCTGGTCAGGTCACGTGTTCTCGAACCATATCTACGCGAGAATGAAGGAAGAGACGCAGCTATCGAATCTTCAATCGATTTCATCAGATCCTTATTAATTTTTAGTAGATTTGGTTGAAACATTACCAAAATCATTATAAAAAACATCCATTCTTGCAAAGATATAAAAAAAAATATTCACAAAACAAAAATTTGGATAAATCAACTTTAAAACTATATGCATGGTTGCCAAATTCTATGAAGATGCATCGTGAGCTTAAAACTTGATAATATTGATACATTTATAAATACAAGAGCTTAGGAAACACAAATACATAATCACTTTCACCCAAACTTGTACAAATCGCATCCCACCAATTCCTTCTCTCTCTAGGTCATGACCCATTTCTTTCTCTAGAATATCTTTCATTCTAGGTGTGTTCAACACCAACCAGACACTACATTAGAACCACCGTAACCCAAGCTTCTAAAACCAACCCCACGCATGAGCTGCCGTGACCCCTAGCGCAACCACTACCAAAACCCCAATTGCGTAGGCCACTCTTTCAACGACCAACAAAACACCACTCTTGTCTAGAACTAACACTACCGACGACTTCCTTGTATCCTAAAAGCCTGGAATACACCTCTCCATCGTGTCGAAACAACCACCACCGCAATACCCAAAGACCACCGCCGCGACCACCAATGAAAACCACCAAAAACACTACGAAACTCCATGGCATTATATCCAATTGAAGTTTCATCAATGATAGTATCATAAAACTTCAATTTCCCACTTGATTCGATCAGGCAGGGTTGTTTGTTAGATGTCTTTGAAGTTGTTACTGCCTTCTTCTTCACAACCTGGATTGCGACTTGTGGAGATCTGCGATCGACCTGACCTGCGAACCACTTCCGATCTTGATCTGACCCGTGCGCCTGCATGTGTTGTGGGTGGGTCTTTGTTTATTTATTTATTTTTATTATTTGAGTTTGCTAATATTAGTTTTTCTTTTTATAATTTTTTAAATCGTCCATACTAAACTTTATTTTTCTTTCATACAGATTTTTAGCTCGAACTGTCCAAGTTCTCATGTTCTTTATTATTTTTTCTATTATTCACATGACGTCTATTAGTTATGCATTATTCATGCTCGCATAATAGAATAAATCTGCATGATTGGTCTTACGGATTAACATTACATGACTAACATGATTTGTAGGTTTACTCTTTATTAAATTAGTGTCTAGTGTCATAAAGTTAGTTCTTTTTAATAAAATTGCATCCTTTCGTTGGAAAATTGCGTCTTTGCATATCTTTATTAAATCTGCAAACCTTTATTAAAATAGAAATTTGCACCTTGTTGATAAAATTTGCATTCTTTTACTTTAAAAATTACATTTATGCTTTGCTTTTTTTTTTTTTAAAAAGAAAAAAGAAATCTTAGGGTTTTTCTAGAAAAAAAGTTTTTTTTTTTTGTTCACTTAGTGGAAATTCATGTTTCTTTTGTTATTTTATTATCTTATTATTAGTTTTAAATTATTTTTTTAATGAAAATTTCTATTAATAATTAGCACTAACTGAGTTTATTTATTTATTTTTCGACAGGTCTTTAGTTATAAAGTTTATTTTGCTATTACATTATTTGTGTTTAGTTTCTCATCTTTGCATGTTAAGATAGGGTTCTATGATCTGGCGAATGTTCATTTGAAATTGCTCCTTTAAATTTTCATGTTTCCCATAAATTTGCATGTTTTATATAAAATGACATCTTTTCTACACGTTTTCTGTAAATGGTCTATTTTCCACAAATCTACACGTTTTCTATAAAATGACATCTTTTCCATAAATTTGCTTTTTTTGTATAAAATGATCTCTTTTCTATAAATTGGCATGTTTTCGATAAAATGACATCTTTTATATAACAATAGCATGTTTCTCATGATAACTATTTCTTTTCCATAGTAATTGCATATTTTTCATGAAATTACATATTTCATAAAAATTGCTTCTTTTTTTTTTTTTTAAATTAGACATTTTAGAGCTTTTCTAAGAATAAAAAAATCTTCTCATCACTTAGTTTGACTTTTCAAAAATAAAAAGTTTCTAATGAGGTTCTTTTCAAAATTAGTGTTTCTAAGGTTTTTCCAAATTGTGAATAAAAATTAAGGTTTTCTTAATTTTTTTAATAGAAACAAAAATAGATAAAAGATGTAACTATGACTTGTTTTCAAAAAAATAAAATTTATAAACCCACTAAGGTTTTTCTAAAAATTAGAATTACGATCAAATTGACTTCAATTAGCAAGTACTTAAGCATCCTTAGGATAACCGTAAAACTTGAGAAATTTTTTCTTTTCCTTTTATTTTTTAGGAAAAATTCGTAATAAAAAGTTTTATTTTCATGTATTTTCATATTCTTGCACGTTTTTTACATTTTTTTTTTAGAAAAATTCTAAAAATAAAATTGTAAAAATAAAGATCCATTAGTTGCTTATTAAAATTTTTACATGGAGACAAGTGTCTTAATAAGTTAGTCTCTAGACTCATTTTTTTTGCTAAAGTTTTTTAAAAAGTATACTTTTTAGAAAATTAACGGGTTAGTTACTTAATTAGGGTTTCTTTCACCTAAGAAACCCTAATTTGTCTTTTACTAGTTTTACTAGTTAGTGACTCTTAAAATATTTTCAAAATACTTTTTAAACAATGTTTTAAAGAAAAATATTTTTCTTTAACTTAATTTCAAGTATTTTATATTAAATGGGTTAGGCATAGTATAAAATAAATTAAGGAAAATCAAAAGAAGGCTCGACATCAAGTGTTTATCAGAGAATTAGATTCTGAGATTAGACATCGAGTGTGCGAGTCATAACCCAAGCATTTTAGAGAAGTAGTTGAGATGGCAAGGATTGTTGAAAGTGCTATGGATTTAGAGGATAAGAGTAAGAGGCATAAGATGAATATATTTGGAAAGAGACCTTTTGAAGGACTTAATTTTTCTAAGAAAGAGAAAAGGATTATGTAGATCCAAGGTTGACAATTGAGGTTGGTTGCTCTAGGTTTAGGTATAATAAGATGTTGGAAATATAAGGGAGCACATTACTTAAGAGAATGCCCCTAACTTTAGCATAAGTATTTCCTTTGTGGAGATGGTGGCCACCACATAACTGAGTGTCCTAAGAAAGCTAATATGACTTGTTTTGTATGCAAGCAAATTAGGCACATTGCCCCTAATTGTCCGTAAAGGATGACTGTACAGGGCATCTAGCTGACTTACCTCATTGCATTACCAAGTCACTTAACAGCCTAGAGATAGATAAGGGGCAAAGACTAGCATAAATTAGAGTAAGTGCACTCGCGCATTCCAAAGTTTATAACCTAGAGGGTGAGTGGGATTATGTAGAAGATGGAGATGATGAGGCTACTGTGGAGTTTGAGGAAGGAGATGTTGTTGATACAGGACTTGTTGTAGGAATGTAAATTTACCCTTTCTATTTGATTCTTTATCGATTTGTAACCCCTAATAAAGCATAAAGGACTATGAAAGAATTATTAAAAACTAAAAGATATCCTTTACTTGAAAAGTTCGAAGATGAAAATGATGAATTAGTTCAAGGAATATCCATGTTTCCAACCTACTTCTATGATAGGAATCAAGGGCCAATTATACAATCCCAAGCATGAGGACATACTACCCTATTATGCCAAGCTGCATAGAAGGACCTAACCCTAGAAGAAGAGGAATTCCTCCAAGCCAACCTAATATGTGTCTCGGGCTCCTCTAACCTATTGACCACTTTGTAGAAGGAGGAGGTTCCTATAGAAATTGACAATCCCAATCTACCTGATGTTTGAGCCGACACCAACTTAATGCTAAGCTGACTAACTAAAGTTGAGCTCCCAAATTCTAACAATCTAGACAAGTGATTATTAAGTTCCTAAGCTGTCGATTTGATGCTAACCTATTTGGCATAGCTTAGCTCTACAAGCTAGCATCCGTTTAGACCATTAGATTAAGAGGCAAACATCTATCCCATCCTCTAGCATCTATACTATCCTTGCCAGAATATTCCATTTCCTACTGTTACTACTTTAACCTTGTATTGTATTTGTTTTCTAATTCTAGGATAGAATCTTTTTGTAATTTGAAGTAACCATAGACTTACCTTAATTGGAGCATATAAATAGTCCTCATTGTAATAGTTGCACATCAGTATCATCAATATTCAAAACATTTTCCCTTTCGAGACAAGTGTTTTGCTTACTCTTCTTACTCTTATCTAGTCCATTGTGAGTGCGAACTAGTGGTGAGTAACTTCTTGTCACATTTGTGTATCATATCAAGTGTGGCTTAAGCTCATGTAAGGCATTGGTATATCATATCCATCATCGGTGTATGAGAACCTGATATGGTCCAGCGTAGATGTCCACACAACATCTGGTATTGCATGAACCAATGGAGTAGGTTTGAACTGTGAAATGGTCAGAAAGATAAATGATAGTTGAAGGTCGAGCAAGGAACCTTATGCACCGATGATGGATATGACGAACCAACGTCTCACATGAGCTTGAGTCGCACTTGATATGATGTATAAGTGGGGCTAGAGGCCACTCACCATTAGCCTACACTCAACGGGCTAGATAAGAGTGGCTCGAGAGTAAGTAATAAACACTTAGCCTAAGAGAGAGTGTCTGGAAATTTCAATGTATTATCTATGTTGTGACCATTATAATATACAAGTATTTATAGTTCCCAATTAGGGTAAATCCTAGGTTACAATAAATTACAGAAAAGAATTCTTATTAGTTAAGGAAAAGGGGAATAATTTATAGGGATATCAATGTAATCGTGTAAAAAAAAAATCTGTTGGCAGAAAGGATAGTGTGGAAGTTAGAGAAAGGACAATGTGCATGTAGTTTTCTCATTCTGTGGTCCTAATGTCACTACTGGCCAAGCAAGGGTAAGGTCTCGATCATGTTAGGTCGGCATCGGCAGTTCGGTAACTTGGACAATTAGAATTGGATAAGAGTTGGTTTAGGGGTGACTTATTTTCAGGTTGACCTCAAGTAATCTGCTCTTGACAATCGTTAGCTCAACTTTAATATTGGTGAGGCTGGCTATATCTTGATTTAATGCTTGGACTGGTGTGTAGTAGAAGGGTTAGCTCGACTTGTTGGCTGGTCACGTCGACAGCTTCTTGGATGATGTGGAGAGCAAAGCAACATGGCAAGTTAGACTAGGGTATGTATTGCTCCTTAGCACTTAATTCACCTTAGATAGCTTGACAGGCCACCTAAGTAAGCCTATGAGCTTGGGAATACGTGATCGATTCGTGATCCCTATCATCCCCTTTGGGTTGTTTGAGATTTGGAATCAAATCTAGCTTAGCTCCAACTTGCTTGTCCTCATGAGTGTATGGGTGGAGATCAGCAAAGTTGAAGGAGTCCAAGACACTGTAATCTTCTAGTAGTTCAATCCTATAGGCATTAGGATTGATCTTTTCAAGTACTTTATAGGGTCCGTTGGCTTTGGGAGATAACTTGCTCTTCCTTAAGTTTAGAAATAGTTCCTTACTGAGGTGGATCTAAACCAAATCATCTGGTTGAAATTCTCTCTTCTTCTATTCTCGACCTCGCCTTTCGAGCTTAGCAGTAGCTTGGCTTAATTTCCCTATTACCTTTTAGTGTATGGCTTTGATGACCTGACTCTCTCTACAGTAGACAGGTCGTCATCGGGCCTCAATAGGGATGCTTGGTCCATTAGAAGCTCAGCATTAAACTTATAGGCGACCTTAAAGGAGGACATGTTCGTCATACTATGGGTAGTCCTATTGTAGGCAAACTTAATGATAGGTAGATATAGATTCCAATCAAGCATGTTTCATCCAACTACAACCCATAGTAAAGTTCCTATTGTTTTATTGACAACCTTAGTCTATAGATGGCAGAGGATACAATAGCTTGGTTCCCATTCGTCTCCATAGTGTTCTCCAAAAGTAGCTCATGAACTTCAAGTTTCAGTTGGAAATGGTGGTTCTGAACACTTAATGAAGCTTGATTTTTTCCTACAAGAAAAGAAAAGAGATAGCTGAAGTGTCATTAGTTTTAGAACAAGGTACGAAATGTGTCATCTTGCTAAATTGATCCATAACCACCATGATGGAGTCCTTCCTTCGGGACATTTTCAGTAATCCTAACATGAAGTCCATACTAATGAGTTGCTGACCATTGGTCCCATTACTTGTTCACTGCTTCAAGGCCTCCAATCCCTCACCTGAGGAGAAACTTTACACCGAAGATGGATGGTTGAACTCCTTGAGCTCTCCATATTGTCATACGTTGATCTATACACTCGGTAGTGATGATACTGACTATTCCCTTGCCGAAGACCCTATGCCGAGTAATTTGACCAACTGCTATCTAAAGGTTCTTGATGAGTAACGAGAGACGCACTTAATAGCTAAGTAGTTTTCTCTCGGCATCTCACCATCACTTTCGTCTCGACCCCTTTATCGCCGTAACATCTTGATCCCTTTCGCCTGCTATGTTAAGAGAATATTCATATGGGATTAATGTTGCACTTTCACCTGTCCACCTCGTCTGACATTATACTACTTTTTTTATTTTTGTCTTTTGTCCTTTGTCCTTTTTACCCTTTTTCACATGTACTAGGAACTTCCTTTTTATATATACTTTCTTGTAATTTCTTTAATTGTAATGTTGCCCTAAAGACTTACCATAAATAGTTTCTTTTCCTTGTAAGTCGGAATCATTGAACTTTACACATAAACATTAAATATCCTGTTCTTGTAAGATAACCCTCTCCAAGTCCATTTTATATACACTCTTATCTAATCTTGCCGAGTAACTCAAAATTAGTGGCGGATAGACCTTGACATCAACTTATGTGTCATATCAAGTGAAGTATCAAGCTATATTGTGTTCGTTGGTGTGTCATATCCTTTAAGTAGCTTCACGTTAGCTACTCTTGTTTGTCTATGGACCATTTCCCTCTTATTTTCTTTGATATCTCGAAGAACCCATTTTAGTTTAAATTGACTACGGTAAGTCTTAGTGATAATTAAGCTCCTAGGCACACCATATATTCCTAGTATCAAAGCTTGAGGTTGAGGTTAAGACCAAGAGCTATATAGTAATAGTTAGTTTACTGTTCGAGATACTTATGTGTGTGTTAAAGCCATTCGTGTGAAGTGTAGTTACTGAAACCTTGTGTTGAGAATGTCGAACCCTAATATACAGGGAGAGATTCATGATGTTGAGAGTGATGTTCATGGTCGTGGTCGAGTTACCCAACAAACACTATGTATTATTGATGAGCAGATATAAGATCTTACTGCTATTATGGCCAACTTAGCTGTCTCAATAAACAGGGTCTTAGAGACTGGACCGCATGAGAGAGTTGCTAAGTAGGGCTGAGAAATGAGAGATAGGTCAAGGAGGCAGATGAATGAGCGAGCTCTAAAAGCCTTTCTAGTGAACCAAGCGCTACCGTGACGTGCTGATAGAGTCATGAGGAGGAGGTTAGAGTTGGACGAAGTGGAAGAGTATGAAGAAGAAGAAGACCAATATGTTAGGATTGATGAGCATGAGTTTAGAGTGTCAAGAGATGTTGAACATCTTAAGGTACAGATTCTGAACTTCAACAACTCTAGTAGTGCTGATGACTACCTAGATTGGGAAGAGAAGATCGAAAAGATATTTAACTTCTATGATTATGAAGATGCTTTCCGCATTAGAGTGGTCACTTTAGAATTTTCTGGATATGTGGCAATGTGATGGAAGAAGCTATAAAATGTTAGCTTAAGGGCTTAATGTGAAGTCCAAACATAGAATGAGATGAAGAGAGTTCTAAGAAGTAGGTTCATTCCCAAACACTATGAACAAGATACTTTCCGACGACTCTAAGACTTGAGGCAAGGTAATAGATTAGTAGACAACTATTTCCAAGAGTTTTAGTTGCTCGTGATACACTATGATGTAGGTGAACCTGAAACGTGAACTATAGCATGGTTCATCTTTGGACTACGAGCTAAGGTTAGTAACATCATGAAGCTATAGAGCCTTACAACTCTACATGAAACCATCTGGGTGGCCTAATGAGTTGAGAGGCAACGGTGGAACCAAGTTAGTCGGATGTCGAGTAGCTGACCAATTCTACCAAATAGGAGCAACATGCTAAGCCGACGACTGAATGACTGAGTTTCAAACAGTTCTGAGGTGGAATTTTGAGGTCACATGTAGAGTTGACTAGAAGAAAGTCGAGGTAAGAGCAAGACCAAGGAACTTGAGGTCCGGAGAGACTAGGGTCAGAGCTCTAGAAGGAAAACCCGAGAAATCAAATGTTTCAAATGCCTTGGCTATGGACACATGGCTAGTCAATGTTCGAACCACCAAGTCATAACCATAAAAGGAGATAAGCCTCAGTTTGAAGTAAAAAGTGCAAATGAAGGAGAAGAAGTAGCAACCAATCAAATGTTGGAAGAATTTGAAGAAGATCCTAATGTCGAGATACCTCCTAAGGGTGGAGCTGAGTAATGCTTTGTAGTTTGACGATCTCTCAATACTTTTATGGCTAACAAGAATGAGTAAAGAGAGAACCTCTTTCATACAAATTGCCTGGGTGAATGGCAATTTATGTGCTATGATCATTGACAGAGGGAGCTATACCAATGTCATTGCGCAAGGGGTAATTAGGGCCATGAAATTGCCAACTCTTCCATACCCCAAGCTATACAAGATTCATTGGATGAACGAGAAAGGAGGACTACATGTTTACGAACAAGTCAAAGTGCCGATTACTATTGGTGATAGGTACAGGGATGAGGTGATGTACGATATCCTTTCCATGTGTACATCTCACATATTACTTGGCTAATCGTAGTTATTTGACTTAAGAGTGTTACACTATGGGTATAAAAACACTTATATATTTCAAAAGGACGGGAAGAAAATTATATTGATACCTATGAGTCCTAAGGAAGTGCAAGAAACCCAAGAAAAGGTTGCTAGATCTCTACAACATAAGTCCTTAATGATTTCCTGAGCCCAGTTTACACGAGAAGTCAAGGTCGAGGACTATGTACTCCTTTTAGTCAGGATATTCTTAGAGGTTAGAGAGGTCGCGAACTTACTCGCTGAAGTGTAGCAGCTACTTTAGGAATTTGACAACATCTTCCTTATTGAGATGCTAAAAGGTTTACCTCTCTTAAGAGGAATTGAGCATTGCATAGATCTTTAACCTAGAGTAGCCTTATCGAATCAACTCACCTATAGGCTTAATCCTAAACATGCAGCCGAGTTGAAAAAGCAAGTTGATGAGTTGGTAGATCGCAGGTATATTTATGAGAGCATGAGCCCATGTGCCGTCCTAGCCGTCCTAGTACTAAAGAAAGATGGATCATGGAGAATGTGCATTGATAGCTATGCCATTAATAAGATTACTATTAAGTACCGATACCTGATCTCGCGGTTGGATGATGCTCGATGAGTAACATAGTATATGCATCTTTTTGAAGATAGATCTAAAGATTGGCTATCATCAAATATTAATAAGATCAAGAGATGAATGGAAGATAGCCTTTAAGATACGAGATGGTCTATTTGGGTGGATGGTGATGCCGTTTGGTTTAAATAACGTGCTGAGTACATTTATACGGCTTATGAATCATGTGTTCAGAACATTGATAGGTAGATGTGTTGTGGTTTATTTTGATGTTATTTTGGTCTATAGTGCCGACCTCCTCATTTATGTCGAACATTTGAGATTGGTGTTTAACATAATCCACGCCAAGAAATTATTCAGTAACCTAAAGAAATGCGCGTTCTATCAAAGTGGGGTTGTATTCCTCAGATATGTTGTTTTAAGGAGTAGAGTTTGAGTTGATGAGGAAAAAGTCAGAGCTATTAATGAGTGGCCTATGCCAACTAGTGCTGCCGAAGTTAGGAGCTTCCATAGCTTAGCTTCGTTTTATCAGAGATTTATTCGAAACTTTAGCTCCATAACCGTACTGTTGATTGAATTGATCAAGAAGAATGTTGAGTTTAGATAGACAGAAAAGGCTTAGAGGAGTTTTGAAGATGCGAAGACCAAACTGACGTATGCTCCAGTACTTACCTTGCTAGATTTTGAGAAAATTTTTGAGATTAAATGTGATGCATCTAGTATCGGTATTAGTCCTGTCCTTATGCAGGAGCATCGACCCATTGCCTACTTTAGCAAAAAACTTCAAGGTGCTGTCCTGAATTACTCGACTTACAATAAGGAATTCTATGCCCTTATCCGTACTCTCCAGAACTAGCAGCATTATCTATTGCTAGGAAAATTCATCATCTATTTGGATCATGAATCTCTTAAGCATCTTCGTAGGCAATAGAAGCTTTCTCGGCGTTATACCTAATGGGTTGAGTTCTTAGAGACCTTTTGCTATGTCATCAAATATAAAAAGGGAAGCACTAACATAGTGGCTAATGTACTTTCTTAACGTCATACTCTCATCACAACGTTGTAAGCTAAAGTTCTTGGATTTGGCACTTTACTTGATCAATATGAGCACGACCCACATTTTCGACCTTTAGTAGTCAAGTGCAATGCTAGAAAAGTTGCGGATGGGTTCTACGTGAATCAAGGGTTCTTAATGAAGGGCAAGTAGGCTTATATGCCAAGTAGTTTGACAAAGGAGCTATTCATTCGAGAAGCTCATGCCAGGGGTTTGGCTGGCCATTTTGGGGAAAAAAAGACGACTGAGATATTGAAGGAGCATTTTTACTAGCCTAGGATGATGAAGGATGTGCGTTAAGTACTTAAGAGATGTAAGGTGTATAAATATGCAAAGGAGAGGAAAGAGCCTTATGGAGAATACATACCCCTACCAATCCCAAAGCAGCCGTGGACCGATCTAAGCATAGATTTCATGCTCGGCCTTCCTCAAACGCTAAGAAGATACGACTCAATCATGGTGATGGTCGATCAGTTTAGCAAGATGGGCTACTTCATTCCTTGCTACAGAACTAATGATGCCTATTTCATCACTAACCTCTCTTTGTAGGAAGTTGTATGACTACACAGAGTGCCAAGGAGTATTGTATTCGACCGTGATTCTAAATTCACGAGCTTCTTTTGGAAGAACCTATGGAGGAAGCTCGGTACTAAACTCCTGTTTAGTACCTCTTGCTACCCCTAGATAAACAACTAAACTGAAGTGGCGAACAGAACTGTTGGTAAACTCTTGCGTACCACTGTTGGAAAGAACTCTCATGATTGGGACTTATGCCTGCTCATCATTAAATTCACCTACAATCGCTCAACTCATAGTTCAACTAGAACATCAACATTTGAGGCTATTTATGGGCTTAACTCGAACCAACCCTTGGATTTAATTAACGGTCCAAATATACAAGGGAAAAGTTAATTTGGCCTATAATGTGTCAAGGAGTTCTAAAGGTTACATTGAAAGGTTGTTGAGCAATTGGCCAAAACTGTAGCTCAAGAAAATGAAATGGGAAGCTATAGAAGGAAATGAGTCATTTATGCCCTTGGGGAACTTGTCTAGATCCATCTTAGTGAGGAATGTTTTATTAGTAAGAGGATGAACAAACTATCTCCTAGAGTGGATGGACCCTACAGGATCCTTAGGTACATTAATGATAATGCTTATAAGGTTAAACTACCTAAGGGTTTCGGTGTATCGGCTATATTCAACGTCACCAATTTGACTCCCTATCTGCCCGATGATGAAGAAGACTAAGATTTGAGGATAAATCTTCAACAACCCTAGGGAATTAATGAGCTGCCGACTATTGGTCCCATTACTCGTGCATCGCTTTGAGGCCTCTAATCCCTCACACGAAGAATTCACTCTCGGTAACTTACCGATGACGAGAAACTTTACACTAAAGACGGATGGTTGAACTCTTTGAGCTCTCCATATTGTCATACATTGATCTATACACTCAATAGTGATTATGCTGACCATTCCCTTGCCGATAACCCTATGCTAAGTAATTTGACTAGCTACTGTTAAGAGGTTCTTGTCCAGTGACGAAAGACTCACTTAACGGCCAAGTAGTTTTCTCTCGGTATCCTACTATCTCTCTTGTCTAGGCCCCTTTATTGCCGTAACATCTTAATCCTTCTCACTTGCTGTGCCTAAAGAATATTCGTACGGGACCAATGTTACACTACCACCTATCTACTTTGTTTAATATTGTACTACTTTTTCTATTTTTGTCTTTTATCCCTTTTACCATTTTTCACATGTACTAAAAATTTCCTTTTTGTGTATACTTTTTTGTAATTTGTTTAATTGTAATGTTTCCCTAGAGACTTCTATAAATAGTCCCTTTTCCTTGTAAGCCGAAATCATCAAACTTTACACATAAACATTAAATATCCTATTCTTGTGAGACAACCCTCTCTAAGTCCATTTTACATACACTCTTATTTAATCTTGTCGAGTAGCTCAAGATTAGTGGCGGGTGGACCTTAATATCAACTTGTGCGTTATATCAAGTGAAGTGTCAAGCTGTGTTGTGTTCGTTGGTGTATCATATCCTTCGAGCAGCTTCACGTCAGCTATTCTTGTTCGTCTATAGATCATTTCCCTCTAATATTTTTTTGATGTCTCAAAGGACCCATTTTAGTTTAAATTTATTAGGGTAAGTCCTAGTGATAATTGAGCTCCTAGGCATACCGCATACTCAACTTGAAGCATGGCTTGGTCGAGATTGGCAAGGGTAGTTAATGTCCTGACTCAGCTTGGCTCTTCACTTTTAAACAAGTTGTACACTTTTCCAACATAGATTGTACATCTCTCATCATCCTTAGCTAAAAGAGTATTGCAAATAGTACCTCATAGGTTCGACGCTGGCCAAAGTGTCCTGTTAATCCTCTTCTATGTAGCTTACGCACTAATAATTCTCTCATGGAATAGGTTGGGATACATAGCCTTCCCTTCCTGAATAAGTATTCGTCCACCTTGTAATAGTCATTCGATGCTCTTCCTTCCTCATCTAGTATAGATAGGACCATAGTATGGATCCTTTGCATACAAATTTTTTATCGTTGAAAAGCCAAGTAACTTGGTCTACAGTTCAATCAGGAGTGAATGTCGTCTCAATAGGGCATTGGCCATTACATTAGTCTTTCTATTCTTATATTTTATGACATTAGAAAAACGCTCCATTAATTCAACCCATTTGGCTTGTCTCCAAGATAACTTGGGATGGCTCTTCAAATATCTCAAGGATGTATGATCGGTGTAGATCACGAATTCCTTCGGAAATAGATAGTGCTGCCTCACTATTAAGGCTTGAATTAAGGAGTAAAACTCCTTGTCATAGACTGAATAGTTAAGTGTAGCTCTTTGAAGTTTCTTGCTAAAGTAAATAATAAGTTGGCCTTCTTACATCAACATGGAATCTATGCTTAGTTTGAATGCATCGCACTCTACTTTAAACACTTTGTCAAAGCTTGGCAAAGCTAAGACAGGAGCTGTACTCAGCTTCTCCTTCACTTCCTCAAAACTCCTTTACTCCTTCTATTCCTATCTAAATTTAACATTCTTTTTTGAGAGTTTAGTGAGTAGGGCCACAATTGTACTAAAATTCTTTATAAACTTATGATAAAATAATGTCGAGCCATGGAAACTCCTTACATTAACTGAAGTGGTCGGCACTGGCCATTTAGTGATCACTCTAATCTTCTCTTCATCAACTTGTATGCCACTAAAACATACGAAAAATGCCAATAATATCACTTCAGATAGGCAAAAGTGGTACATCTTCTAATTGGCATAAAGCTGTTTAACTTAGAGTTTTGTAAAGACACTTCAAAGATGCTACTGGTGAGCCTCTAGGTTGGGGCTATACACCAAGATGTCATCAAAATAAACCATAACAAACTTACTTATTAGTTATCGAGCACATGATTCATCAAGTGCATAAATGTGCTCGATGCATTGGATAGCCTAAATGACATTACAAGCTATTCATATAATCCATGGCATGTTTTGAATGCAATCTTCCACTCATCACCCTCATGCATTTGGATATGATGTTATCATGATTTGAGGTCAATTTTGGAGAACACTCTTGCTTTGCTCGACTCATCTAGCATGTCATCAAGTCTTGGTATAGGATACCTCTACTAGATGGTGATTTGATTGATTGCTTAGCTATCTACACACATTCTCTAAGACCTATCTTTCTATGGAACTAACAAGGCTGGCATAACATAAGGGCTAAGGGACTCGCGTACATATCCCTTCTTTATCAGCTCTTCTACTTACTTCTACAACTCGACTGTCTGTTCAGGACTCAACCTGTACGTAGGCTTGTTCAGTGGTACGGTTCCTAGCCGCAAGTCAATTGCATGTTCGACACCTCGGATAGGAGGCAGACCTTTAGATAACTCATTTGGGAACAGATCAGCGAACTCTTCCAAGAATGTTTTCACCTAAGTAAGTTACTCCTACTCCTTAGACCTCATCTCCAGTATTCTTTGGACTAGTAGATAGGTCAGCCCTTCTAGCTCCATCTCTCTTTTTAGCTTGTCTTAGGTTTTTATCAAAGCCTCTTTCATCAAGGTTTGGATTAATTGGGACTACATGACCTTTACTTACTTAGTAATCATAGGACTTAATTTCACCCTCCTGCCTTCATACTCCAGCGAACATGTATTCCTCATTTCATCATATATCACTACTCAATCAAATATCCATGGTTATCTAAGTAGAATATGGGATGTACTCATGGACAACACATAATAAGGTACTTCATCTCGATAATTGCTGATGTAGATCGGCATGGACACTTGTTTGTTTACCTATAAGGCTCCTTTATCATTGACCCAATGCAACTTATAAGGTTTTAGGTGAGGCTTGGTCAGCAATTTCAATTGTTGGACCATAAGTGTGGAAGTTGCATTGGTATAGCTTTTACTGTCAATGATTAGGGTACACAGTAACTCATTCACCTTATATCCGATATGGAAGAGATTTTTGCTCTATTCATGTTCGGGTACAGGACTGACACTCATTATCTTTCTTAACATTAGAGTAGTTGGCATAAAGTTGCCTTCCTTACTATAGATGACTTCCTCCTCGGATAGTTTGGTCCATTTGTCCTCTTTCAGCTCCTCTATTTCCTCGTCAGTACTATCTACTTCAACAGTCAGTACCTCACCATGGATTATTGTAGTTCTTCTATTTAGACACCTAACAGCCATATGTCCAATCCTTGGCATTTGAAACACTTGATCTCACTCGTCTTCCTGACCGAACTTTAGCCTTTGTTGAACTTCCTCAGGACTTCCTTCTGCTTCGTTCAAGTAATCTGACCAGGTTAAGTCTCAACAACTTTACTTAGTTCCCTTTACATAGGTTTGCTCGAAGTGGTTTGGTTAATACCAGGTTAGCTTACGGGTAGTCAAAACCTTCCTATTCAGTGTCTTTCTATCCTTTAGGTGACTCGGATTGCATCGTCAAGTGACCTAATATCTATGGTTTCTAGGATATATTCGATCTCTTACTTTAGTCCATTGATGAATCGAGATATAGTTTGATCTTTTAGCTCACTGACTTAGCATCGAGTCATTAACATTTGGAATTCCTTAACATAAGCTTTAACAGTCAATCTTGCTTGCCTCAGCTTGTGTAATCTTTTAAAGGTATCCTATAGGTAGTTGCTTGGCACAAATCTCCTCCTCATGACCTTCTTCATCTCATCCTAACTCCTAACCTCACGTTTTCCTTCTCCTCTTCAGGTGGCCTGCAAGTTTTTCCACCATAGGGCAGCATAACCAGTAAACTCCAATACAGTAAGTCTAACCTTTGCATTATTTGGTACTTTGTGGCATTCAAATTGTTTCTCAGTCTTATCTACCCAATCTAGGTAGTCCTTAGCATCACTTCTAGAAAAGCTTGGAATACGCATCCTCAACTCTTTAACTCTAAGGGCTTGAACATTTCTCTCTTCAAGCTCATAGTATTCTTCTACCTTGTTGTCTCCTTCCTCTTCTTCCTCAATTTCTTCAAGTGGTAGTGTTCGTCTAGTATCCTTACCCATTCATTCAGCTCGGGGTAGTCGGGCTGGGGCATTAACTCGGCAAACTGACCATTGCATTTTTCTTGCTGCTCTCCTCTTCTAGTTGGGTTATTTTTAGCTTGTTGTCTATCTTCTTGGATAATAGTCACCAAACTAGCTAATAAGTTAGTGAATCCATCCAATCAATCACCCATTGACTAAGGTGTAAAGCTTCCTTCTTGCCTTTATCCATTTCAAGCACCACTTTCATGGTTTCCTAAGGTTCCTTGAACACTTGAATCCGACATTGCTGGTTACCTTACAAAATTGATGTTTAAAATACTACTCAAAGTTCTTTCAAGATGATAACAACAATAAATCAATAACTAATACTCTCAATGCGAAGACAGCTACACAATAAACAAACAAACAACCATACTCTGTTTTACATAGGAGAAATAGAGGAAAACAAAGCATCGAATTTTCCTTAATACCTTTCTACTACCCAAACTTTGATGTTAACAAGAGAACTTCTAACACTTGAAAATAGTAACAAACCATTCAAAGAACAAAGTAACAAAATCTAGCTTCGAATGTAGCCAAGAGCTCTGATACTAGGATGATATGGTTTGGCATAGATGTACATACGAGGTTTGGTATTGCATAAAGTAATGGGGTAGGTCCGAATTGTGAGATGGTTTGAAAGATAAATGATAGTCGAAGGTTGAGTAGGGGACTTTGTTCATTGACGATGGATATGATGCACCAATGCCTCATACGAGCTTGGGTTGCACTTGATATGATGCATAAGTGGGGCCGAAGGTCACTTGCCACTAGTCTATGCTCATTGGGCTAGATAAGAGTGGCTTGGAAGTAAGCAACAAACACTTAGCTCAAGAGAGTGTGTCTAGAATTTTCAATGTATTATCTATGTTGTGGCCATTACAATATACAAGTATTTATAGTTCCTAATTAGGGTAAATCCTAGGTTATAGTAAATTAGATAAAAGGATTCCTATTGGTTAAGGAAAAGGGAAATAATTTATAGGGGTACCAATGTAATCATGTAAAAAGAATATCTATTGGTAGAAAGGACAATACGGACGTCAAAGAAAGGATAGTGCATGCATAGTTTGCTAATTCTATGGTCCCATTGACATTGCTGGCTAAGCAGGGGTGGGGTCTCGATCAAGTTAGGTCAACATTAACAGTTCAGTAGCTCGGATAATTAGGATTGGATAGGGGTTAGTTCAAGGGTGACTTATTTTCGGGTTGGCCTCAACCATCAGCTTTACTTCGACACTAGTGAGGTCAGTTGTATCTTGATTCAATGCTTAGACTAATGTATGGCAAAGGGGTCAACTTGAGTTGACGGCTGGTCGCCTTAGTAAGTTCTTGGATGATGTAGAGAGCGAAGTAACATAGTAGGTTGGATTGGGGTACGCACTGCTCCTTAGCACTCAATTCACCTTGGACAGCTCAATGAGCCACTTGAGTAAGCCTATGAGCTTAAGAGAACGTGATAAGTCCATAATCCTTATCATCCCCTCAGGCTATTTGAGATTTAGGATCAAATTTGGCTCGGCTCTAGCTTGCTCGTCTTCGAGAGTGTAGGGGTGGAGATTGACAACATTGATGGAGTCTGAAATGCCATAATCCTCTAGTAGTTCAATCTTATAGGCATTAGGATTGATCTTTTCAAGCACTTTGTAGAGTCTGTCGGCTCTAGGAGATCACTAGCTCTTCCTTAAGTTTGAAAATTGTTCCTTACTAAGGCAGATCTAGACCAAATCACTAAGCTAAAATCCTCTCTTCTTCCTTCCTCAACCTCGCCTCTCGAGCTTAGCAATAGCTCAGCTTAATTGCCCAACCATCTTTTGGTGTATGGCTCTGATGGCTTCGACTCTCTCTACAGCAAGCAAGTCATCATCGGGCCTTAGCAAGGGTACTTAGTCCATTAGGAGCTCGGCATTAAACCTATAGGCAACCTCAAAGGAGGACATGTTCATCATACTATAAGCGGTCTTGTTGAAGGCAAACTCAATGATAGGTAGACATAGATCCCATTTAACCATGTTTCCTCCAATAGCAACCTGTAGTAAAGTTTCCACTATTCTATTGACAACCTCAAATTGGACTATGGCTTTGTTAGGATTGGCAAGGGTAGATAATGTCCTTACTTGGCTTGGCTCTTTGCTTTTTGATAGGTCGCATACTTTTCCAAAATGGACTACACATCTCTCATCATCCTTGGCTAAAAGAATCTCATAGATAGTACCTCATAGGTTTAATGTTGGTCAAAGTGTCCTATCAAACCACCTTTACGTGCTTTACACACTAGTAGTTCTCTTATGGAACAAGTCGGGACACATAGCTTCCCTTTCCTAAATAAGTATCCATCCTCCCTATGATAGTTATCCAGTGCTCTTCCTTCCTCATATCTAACATAGATGGGACTAAAGTATGGATCCATAGCATACAAATTTTTTATCGTTGAAAAGCCAAGTAGCTTAGTCTACAGCTCGATCAAGAGTGAATGTCAACTCGATTGGGTGTTGGCCACTACATCGCTCTTTCCATTCTTATATTTTACGACATAAGAAAAACCCTCCAAGAATTTGACCTATTTGGCTTGTCTCTAGGATGATTTGGGTTGGCTCTTTAGATATCTCAAGGATTTATGATCAATGTAGATTACAAATTCCTTAGGTAACAGATGTGCTGCCACATCGTTAAGGCTTGAATTAAGGAGTAAAACTCCTTGTCATAAACATGATAGTTAAGTGTAGCTCTTCAAAGTTTCTCACTAAAGTTAGTAATAGGTCAACCTTCTTGCATCAATATGGCACCTATACCTAGTCTGGACACATCGCACTTTACTTCAAACACTTTGTCAAAGCTCAGTAGAGTTATGACAAGGGTTATACTCAGCCTCTCTTTCAATTCCTTAAAACTCCTCCACTCCTTCTCTTCCCATCTAAATTCAACATTCTTCTTTGAGAGTTTGGTGAGTGAGGCCACAATTGTACTAAAATTCCTTATAAACCTACAATTGAATGATGTCGGGCCATGGAAACTCCTTATGTCGACCAAAGTGATCGGTACTGGCCATTTGATGATTACTCTAATCTTCTCTTCATCAACACATATGCCGCCATGACTTACAATGAATCCCAATAATATTACTTCAAATTGGCAAAAGTCATACATCTTCTAATTAGCATAAAGTTTTTCAGCTTAAAGTTTTGCAAAGGTACTTCAAAGATGCTATTGGTAAGCCTCTAAGTTGGGGTTATACACTAAGATGTCATCAAAATAAACCATGACAAACATCTCTATTAGTTATCGGAGTACATGATTCATCAAGTGTATAAATGTGCTCGGTGCATTAGACAGTCCAAACGGCATTACAAGCCATTCACATAATCCATGACATGTTTTGAATACAATCTTCCACTCATCACCCTCGTGTATTCGGATATGATGTTATATGATTTAAGGTCAATTTTAGAGAACACTCTTGTTCTGCTTAACTTATCTAACATGTCATAAAGTCTTGGTATAGGATACCTATACTGGATGGTGATTCAATTGATTGCTTGGCTATCTACACATATTCTTTAAGACGTATCTTTCTTTAGAACTAACAAGGTTGGTACGGTATAGGGGCTAAGGGACTTGTGCACATATCCCTTCTTCATTAGCTCTTTTACTTACTTCTACAGCTCAACTGCCTGTTTAGGATTCAGCCTGTAGGTAGGCTTGTTCGACAGTTTAGCACCTGGCTGCAAGTCAATAGCATGTTCGACGCCTTAGTTAGGAGGTAGACCTTCTGATAGTTCATTTGGGAATAGATCAGTAAACTCTTCTAATAACATTTTCACCTTGGCAAGCAGCTCCCTCTCCTTAAACCTCATCTCTAGTATTCTTTGGACCAACAAATAGGTCGATCCTTCTAGCTCCATTTCTCTTTTCAGCTCAGCTTAGGTTATTACCAAAGCCTCTTTCTTCAAGGTTTACCTCAATTGGGACTGCATGACCTTTACTCACTTAGCAGTCATAGGACTCAATTTCACCCTCCTACCTTCATACTTTAGGGAACATGTATTCCTCCTTCCATCATATATCACTGCTTGATCAAACATCTACGATTGTCTAAGTAAAATGTGGAACATACTCATGGGTAACACATCATAGAGCACTTCATCTTGATAATTACCAATGCAAATCAGCATAAACACTTGTTTGTTCACCTATAGGGCTCCTTTATCATTGACCCAATGCAGCTTATAAGGTTTTAGGTATGGCTTGGTTAGCAATTTCAATTGCTGGACCAAAAATGTGAAGGCTATATTGGTGCAACTCTTACTATCAACAATCAAGGCACATAGTGACTCATTCACCTTACATCTGATATGGAAGAGATTTTCCCTTTGTTCGTGTTCGAGCATAGGACTGACACTCATTATCATTCTTAGCACTAAAGTGGTCAGCATAAAGTTGCGTTCCTCACTATAGATGACTTCCTCCTTAGATAGCTTAGTCCATTCATCCTCTTTTAGCTCCTCCATTTCCTCATTAATACTGTCTACTTCAACAGTTGACACCTCACCGTGGATCACCATAGTTCTTCTATTTGGACACTAAGCGAACATATGTTCAAATCTTTTGCATTTGAAACACTTGATCTCATTTGTCTTGTTGCCTGGACTCTGGCCTTTCATAAACTTCCTCAGGATTTCCTTCTCCTTTACTCAAGTAATCTAAGAAGGTCGGGTCTTAACAACTTTACTTGGTTCCATTCATATAGGTGTGCTCGAAATAGTTCTGTTACTGACAGGTTGACTAATAGATGGTTGGAACCTTCCTATTCGGCACCTTTCTATCCTTTAGGCCCTTCGGATTGCATCGTCAAGTGACCTAATATCCATGGTTTCTAAGATATCTCCAATCTCGTACTTTAGTCCATCAATGAATAAAGATATAGTTCAATCTTCTAGCTCACTGACTTCGCATCAAGTCATTAACATTTGGAATTCTTTGACATAGGCTTCAACAGTCAATCTTACTTGCCTTAGCTCTCATAATCTTTTAAAGGCATCTTGTAAGTAGTAGCTTAGTACAAATCTCCTCCTCATGACCTTCTTCATCTCATCCTAACTCCTAACCTTTCGTTCTCCTTATCTTCTTTGGGTAGCCTATAAGTTCTTTCACCAAAGGGCGGCATTACCAGTAAACTCCAACACAGCAAGTATAGCCTTTGCATTATCTGGTACTTCATGGCATTCAAATTGTTTCTCAATCTTATCTACCTAATCTAGGTATTCCTCAGCATCACTTCTAGAAAAGCTTAGAATACACATCCTCAAATCTTCAACTCTAGAGGCTCAAACATTCCTCTCTATAGGCCCATAGTACTCATCTGCTTTGTTGTCTCCTTCCACTTCTTCCTCAATTTCTTCAAGTGCTAGTCTTCGTCTAGTATCCTTACCCATTCCTTTAGCTCAAGGTGGTTAAGTTGAGGCATTAACTCGGCCAAATTGACCATTGCCTCATTCTTGCTGCTCACATCCTCTGGTTGGGCTATTTTTAGCTCGTTGTCTATCTTCTTGGATAATAGTCACCAATCTAGCTACTAAGTTGGTGAATTTATCTAATTAGTCACCTACTGACTGAGGTGTGAAGCTTCCTTCTTGCCTTTAGCCATTTCGAGCACCACTTTTACGGTTTCCTAAGGCTCTTTGAACACTTCAATCCAACATTGTTGGTTACCCTACAAAATTAATGTTTAAAATACTACTCAAAGTTCTTTTAGGATGATAACAATAGCATATCAATAACTAATACTCTCAACAACAAGACAACTACACAATAAACAAACAAACAACCACACTTTGTTTTACGTAGGAGAAATAGGGGCAAACAAAGCATCAAATTTTCCCTAACACCTTTCTACTACCCAAACTCTGATGTTAACAACAGAACTTCCAACACCTGAAAACAATAACAAACCACTCAAAGAACAAAGTAACAAAATCTAGCTTTGAATGTAGCTAAGCGCTCTGATACCAAGATGATACGGTCTGGTATAGGTGTACGCATGACGTCCGATATCGCATGAACCAATGGGGTAGGTCTGAACCACAATACGATGCGAAAGATAAATGATCGCCTCTTTTTATAGCTTTTGAGTTTTACAATTTATAAACCTATATTCTATCCTTAATTCGATTCGATACATAAGTATACCTATCGTTTTATAGCACGGATGAGTATAAGGTCATCACCTTTGGGAAAATGGCTTAAACACTAGTACTTAATAATTTTCCTATTATCTAATAGTCAAATTTATCAAGTGATCAATTATCAAGACTTTAATTGTTAACTAAACTACACTAATCCATAACCTAGAGTGATTAATACAATGATTACAAGAACTATTACGAAAAATACACTTAACATGTAAACTTGCTTCATCACTTAGCATAATCTTACCCAAATACTTTTTATCCTATAGACAACTCATTTTTGCTAAATTTTTTATTTTTATTCATTGAGCCAAGTTAATAAATAAATAGAAAAAATATAAAAAATGAAAAAATAAAATAAATAAAAAACGAAAATTAAATGAAAAAAAATAAAAAATTAAGTTAGGACATAATAAGTTGAGTCATGTCAAGTTAGATTAAGTTGAGTTATTAGATCAGGTAATGAGATAGGCTGAATTAATTAATTTATCTAATTTAAGGGCTTAAAATCAAGATTTATTAAGTTATTAGGTCATATTTAATTGGATCAGGTCAGGGCTCGAAGAAAAATTTCAAGCTAATTAGGGTTTTTGGAAGCTAGGGTAAATCTTGGAAAAATCACAATTGTATCTTCCATATGTTTGATATGAAAGATTTGGTTTTAAGCCTATAAATAGCACGTTAGCTAGGGATTTAGGGTTATATATATAACACTTCTACATATACACCCCACACATTCCTTTAAACACACTACGCATACCCCACACACCACCACATGCCACCATTTAACCCCACGCGCCACTACACAACCTCTACGTACCACCATGTGCCGCCCATAACCACCAATACCATTGTTGAACCACTACCTTAGTAATACCATGAGCCACCATTGTTTACGCCCATAATCACCAACACCACTGCTGAACCACCGTCGTGCCGCTTACAGCACTACTCCATAGCTCAAACATCTGTCGTGCTTGCCCACTCCATTGCCTGATTGCTTGACATATACGCCCATGCTAGAGCCTAGGTCCTTTCCCGTGCTCCCCTACTCCATCGCCTAAACACTTGCCTATGTCTCGCCTAGATTATCGCCTAGTGTCGTATATCTTCTCCCTCGTGCCTCACCTTTGTCATCACCCAATGTTGCCTATTCACACGCCCGTGTCATGCCCAGATTATCGCCCAGTATCACCTATCCGCTCACCTATGCCTCGCCCTTGCTGTCGCCTATCTGCTTGCCCTTGCTGTAGCCCATTCGTTCGCCTTTGCCTCGCCCTTGTTGTTGCCTAGGTGCTCACCCAGTCTCACCCATGCACTCGCCTAAACACTCGCCACCGCTCACTTACTCCATTGCCTAGGTCCTCGCCTGTGCACGCTCAAGCACTGGCCCGTGCACGTCTAGATCACCACCTAACACCGACGATTCAATGCTAAGTAAATTTTCAGTATCTTGTTTATTTATTTTGTTTTATTTTAGTAATTTTTATTAATTTGCTTTATTGGTTATTTATTTATTTATTCTTTATTATTTAATTTTTTTTTGTTTAAGTGCAGGTTTTTTTGTTATTATTTATTTTGCAATTTTTTTAGTTAAATTAGGTTTTTCTTGAAAAATAATTTTTTAAATAAAAAATATATTTTTGACATATAGGAGTTTTTGGAAAAATAAAAAATCTAAATTGAGGTTTTTTTTTAAAAAAAGGATAGTTAGTTAGGTTTTTTTTTTTATTAAGGAAACTTAGATTTTTTAGGTTTTTATTTTTAAATAAAATAATAATAAATCAATAAAAACGTAAACTCGGGTCAGTTTTTGAAATAAAAATAACTTACCTACTAAATTTTATAAAAAAAAAAAAAACTATGGTTAGTTTGATAATGATTAATAAGTACATAGGCATTTTCAGGATAACCGCTAAAATAAAGGAAAAACTTTTTTCTCTTTTTTTTTTTAGAAATTTGTAATAAAAAAAAATAAAAATCATTTTTAGTTACTTTTGTGAATTTAGGTATATTTTCAATATTTTTAGAAAAATTATGAAAAAGCTCATCAATTTCTTTTAGTTTTCATATAATGACTTAGTCTTAATAAGTTGGCCTTCAAACTCGATTTTCTAATTCAATTTTCTAAAGATTAATTTTTTTTTAGAATATTTGCAAACTAGTAGTCAAATTAAGGTTTTCCCACCTGAAAACCCTAATTTTATTTTTACCGGTTGAACCAATTAGCGACTCCTTTTTTTTTAAAATAACAACAACATTTTCTTTTCCTTAGTTTAATGTCGAGTAATCTGTGTTAAGCAGGTTGGACTTGATATAGGTTAAATTAAGGAAAATGAAATAAGGCTTGATAGAATTGCCGACTTTACTGGAGAGCGCTTGGCGTATTAGCCATGTGGAAATTAAAAATTAGTTGATAAGCTTCTCTATTATTATTATTTTTTTTTTTGTATTATTGTTGTACTAATGGGTTTTTAGTGATGCAGGCTTCAATAAGGAAAAAGCTCGGCCCAATGGGCCTTCTAGAGGAATTAAGGGGGTTTCTATTTTCAGTAATCATCTATGTGCTTAGATGTAGTTAGACCTAAGCCATCTTAGGAACCTAGGATGGGCTACCATGTAACCTCAGGTTGTTGGGGTCATTACCCCCGCCAAGCAGTGATAGGCGTGCCCACTTAGGCTTTGATGTAGCCCACTAAACTTCTCTTCAAAAAGCCTTAAAGCTACAAAGCTTGGGACCCGTAGACCTCACTCTCTTGCATAATTTTTTTTGAAAAATGGGTAGTTATTTTTAAATTATAGGAAAAGCCTGATTTAATCTGCGATTAGTTCTTCATCCATTTTCAATTAATAGTATCGATAACCCTTATATATAAGTATACATGAGCTTCATTTTTATTAAATCTTATTTTGAATATACTTATATATATGGGTACTCTTTGACTGTGGATTTATCATAATTCTTATAATTTATTAATTACCAACTCCTATTGCATTGCATGTATATGTAACATATTGCATTTTTATATATTTGATTATGTTCGTTTCTCTATGAATATTCTATTTCCTATGTTATATGTGTTTTTATTTTTATTGCTTCTTAGTGAAAGGCTGCATAATTTCTAAGAAAATCTTTAAAAAGCTGTGAAATTATTGACATCGGATCCAACTTTATTCTAAATTTAGTGTCCTTGTTGTAAATAGTCATTGCATTTTTATTTCATTTATATCTTTTTGTAATATAGATATGGAGAGTCAGGGTAGTGTCAGCCTAGAGCCCATTTATGAAGTTTAGTTAGATAAGTACTCCTTCCCCGAAACCATCCTAAAAAATTGGTTAAATCAGCTTCCGCCTACTAAGTGAAACCACATTCATAAGAAGATCAGGTTGGTCATATCCCTTATGCAAGTCCAACTCCATTGGCCTCTAATCTAGTTCCTTATCTATTATTAAGGTCCAAGATCTATAGCTTTCAACTTTGATTCACATGTATTGACACCTACCATAGAAGAATACTCCCAGCTACTCAGTGCTTTGCCTCTCGAAGTAGGCATAGCTATCCTTGATCTTAGAGTCCAGCTTAAGAAAATTTTCATGACACTGTTGGGGGTTAAGAAGTCAGCCTTGGCCCCATTCTTATCTTCAAAGGGCTAGAAATGTCTTAACATCCTAAGATTAGTAAAGTGGTTTTCAAGCCCAAATGCCTACTAGAGATATCACCAGATCATCTATGGAAGATATGAATCATGGGCCAAAAAGAGGGTCAACGCATTTATTGTAGCGGTATTTGGAATGGCGTTGTTTCCCTTCAAATATGGTCAAGTCCACTATAGGGTTGCCGAGTAAGTAACTCAATTTGTAGCTGGTAAGTCCTATATACCAGTGTTATTGGCAGAATAGTTTAGGACACTTACCCACCTAAAGAAGTAGGGGCATGGTTATTTTACAGCTAACCCTACAATCCTTACCTTGTGGTTTCTTAGTCACACATAAGGGTATGAAGAGAATCTTCTTAGAGAGTCCTTGATAGAGAATATGAATTTGATTGACGACTTTGCCCATTACCTCAAAGTACCTATAAACCCCGCGAATTTAGCTTTCTAAGTATAAAAACAAATATCTAAACTGTAGATAAATTCCCAAACTCAAAAGAGCCAGTGAGATTTAAAACCAATAAAAATCTCAATCCAAAACCTAAAGTGGATACGAAGAACCTTAAATCATCAATTGAACCCCTAACCGCATACGAAGACCCTAAAACATTGAACCTTATCAAAACCCTAAGATGACAATCAAAGATTTAATCGCGTAAGAATATATGAAACCCTAAATGTGTAAAAACATTAGAGATGGTGCCTTAAAGTAATAAGAACCCTAAAACCATAACTTTAAGGATATAAAAGCACTAATTCACCATGATATACCCTAAAACCCTAATTGATAATATAATGCTTATATTTTGCCAAATCATTAGTAAAAGGTTAGAGATGACCCTCAATCATGCATAAACATTTAGAATGCTTAAATGATCCCTTAGAAACTAAGATAATGAATCATAGATTATATTTATCCCTTAAGTATGTGATTAAGATAGTATTATATAGAGTTAAGGATATAGTTGGAGATTAGGTTAAATGTAGTAAACCTTAATACCCTAAATGACATTTTTCATCTTAATTACACTAAGTAGTTTACCAAATGATGTTTATAGGTTATAAATACTCAAAGTAAGATCTCATCATCTACTCTTACTAATCAATTCATCAAATACCTCATTTCTTCTCATTTCCTTCATTTTTCCCTTAATTTCCCTTAATTACTACATTATGTGTACAAAATTACATAAGCTTAAGGAATGTTGACCAAGATAATGCATGTTGACCAAAGTCAAAGGGTTGACCAAGTCAACACTTTGAAAAGTCAACAAAAGATCAAAAGATTAACAAAATATCTACTCTTTCATGGTGGCTTTTCTTATCTTCTCTTTTGATTTTTTTTCTCTTCTCCTTCTCTTCAATTGTTGCCATCCATACATCTCCCTTGTAGACCCCACCATTCTTCTTCTTCCATAAGCAAAACAAAGACAAAAGAAACAAAACAAAAACATCCTCCATTGCCGTGAGTTTCCATCTTCCATCTTACCTTCAACATCTTCCTTTTTGTCTCCTTAATTTCAACATAAGCAAAGGTATGTATCTAAGTTACTTTATCTTGTTTTATCTTCTTCATTAGTTAGTTAATTAGGTAGATTAGATAAGTAATTATGTGTTTAGTTTTGTTTTGAAGAAGAGGGAGCAAAGTTCCCATCTTTAAGTGTAGAAATCTAGGAATTATGAAGAAGAAGAAAGGAAAACATGAATATGTGCTCAAAGAATGTGTACATGAGGTAAACCGAAAAGAAGGGAAGCATAAGAAGCATGGTACATGAGTATTTTCCATGTACATAACCTAAATTAAAACAAAACCTAACCATACATACTTATACTACACTAATTACACACTTAAGAACACAAAAGAATGGAATTGTGAAGATTTCTTAAGAGGGTAAATAAGGCATACGAATTTTAGTATAAAAATACGTATCCAACCGTATAGGTATATGAGTATGTATACACGTATAAATACGGTATAAGTCTAAGTATAGATATGAGTACAAGTATGTATAAGGTATATGTACATAAGTATAAGAGAAAGGGGTAACATGTACATAATACATATACATATGACATAAGCATAAGGAAAGGCTTATATAATCATATGATGAGGTAAGTGATGACATAAGCACATGATGACATAAGCCATGACATAAGAAAATGATGATGTAAGCATGACATAAGCATGGATTATAAACTAAGAAAAGAAGAAGAGAGTAACATAATTAGGATCCTAAATTAGTAAACCCTAATACACTTTCTAAATTGGATCATACTAAATTAAGTACATGAATTAGTAATAGTAAAGTAAAATCCTCTAAGTATAAGGATTTAAGGGTTAACTAACTCATTAAGTATAAATAAAAGATATAAATATAAGTAATAAGAGCAATTAAGTTTTCATAGTTAAAATTTCTCTAAATTTAGTTCATATCATAAAACACGGGTCTTAACATCCAAAACGGATATTACCATATGAACGTGCGTCTGAAAACGATGAAAAACGACTATAAGTTCGCAAATATCGGAATCAGAACAAAAAAATTACAAAATACATAAAGAAAGCCTCAGACCTTACTAATATAAGAAAATAGTTACTATTAATCTCATGGAATATGGTAACCCTATATACACTATACTCGGGTTATATTGGAGGAAACTAGATAAACTACAATAGACTTTTAGTTGACTAAGGAGTTTAAATTCTCAGAACACTTATAAGGTTTGCCATTTTGATTTAGGCGTTCGATATCGAGTCTTGGAAACCCCAAAGGCTTAGAGAATGAGCAATAATCTAGGTAAGGGAATTTTGATGACCTGCTACTTGCTTGTGCGTGTTATTTGTATGATGTTTTGTTGTTTGCTATTGCTTGTATGTTTGAATAACTGTTCTGTTTGTGTGACATCATCTGTGTGATCACATTTTTAAATTGATAAATATAAATGTCTGACCCAAATAACTGGTTCTATTCGTCGCATGTCTATCACTTGGTAAAGGTATGAATGGAGAGTGTTAGCCTTGCAAAAATCTTAAGGAAAGTATTTCTGGCAAAAGCTTTTCGATCCTTAAACAAATTTTTGTATGATCGTTGTAAGGGCTTGTGAAGCCATAAATAGTATTTTTAACGTTAAGGCAAAGCTAGCATGGGTTCTCCACTTGATAGCGAGAGGACTCGCTTTATTGTGCCTGAAAGGCCTTGGTTATTTTTTGTTGCGAGAGGACTCGCATGTTTGTGCCCGAGTGGCCTTGGAGGGTAGATAGTCCTAATTCGGACTCCCCCTATTTGGATTGAAACTCTTTTCTCGGCTAGGGTAATAGTCGAGTTTTGCCTAGTAGGGTGGTGCCCCTAGGTAGCCTCTGCGGGTAAGCTGAGGTGCCCTGTGCGGGTAAGTACAGAGGATAATCGAAGTATGGACGACATAATTCTACACCTTCCATAGTTTCGGACTCTTATGGATGTGTTGCTTGCATTCATCACGCCTGCATTCATTATGTATGTAGATAGCTTGCTTGCATGTGTGATAATAATGTGTGAAAACTTGCTTGACCGGTAGTGGTGAGGAATGAACTCACTGAGCTGTTTTATGCTCATTGCCCCTTAGTTTTCTTTACAGGTTGACATACGATGGGATTGGGATATGTCTCGAGTGCTGAGTGCGAGATGAAGATATGTACATTAGTATTAGAAGTAGCTGAGTACTTTTTAGATGATACATAGACATCCTTTGTAGAAAATATTTATTTATTAAACCTTACTATAATGCTAGTGCATCCTGTCTTATTATTTGGTAGGGGATACCGATTCTCTGCGGTTCTGAGGAACTGTGGGATAACGGATACCCATAATTATTTATATTTGTATTCTACAGTAAATTGATTACTTAAAAATCAGTAACCTTAGTGATTAATTATTTAGAGTCTTGCAATCTCTGACTTGCAAGGCGGTTTTCATATCATGGGTGCACACATGTTATGGAAATTTTAGGTAATCCTACTAGGCCCCCTTTAGGGTCCTGACAGTACCGGATGAAGCTCAATTTAATGGATGGTTGTCAGTTATCAGCAAAATGCAACCAATAAACTTTATGCGGATAGCTAAATGGAGCCACTGCACTTAAGTTGTCTTGGGGTGCATCGATTATGTAGGAGCCCCCCTTATCAGTGTTTCGGGTTGTATCAGGTATTTCCCAACTTGTGTCACCAAACAGTTGCGTCCACTTCAAGAGATAGCCTATAGAGACTACTTGGACGTCGTTACAATAAATTATCAAGATCCTTGTCTATGCACGGCTGCTTTAATCCAACGACTAGCAAAACTTGTAAAGCTGTGGAAATGGAGAAAAGTAAAAAAGATAGTCAATGTGGGAACTTTAAGAGGCAAAGTCGGAGAATACTGAGCCACCAAGCAGTTCATTTATGATCAGTTAGAGAAGATTGGAAAGATACGGTATGAAGCTCCAGATGTATTTAGACACAAGCTAGATCCAGCACATTTTTCACCTGCTAAGCGTGCTTACCGAGACACCATATGGCAAGTTGAAGCTTAGTTCCAAGAAAGTAAGAGGATCGTTGATGAGTTAAGGCTAGAAAATGAGAGACTACTAGAGAAAAATCAATTCTTGAGAAGTAAGATTTGAGAAAGGGATGTTATGGTACAAAGAGGGAAGTTAATGAAGCTCGTCCTAGCTAGATCCATCAACTCTTGTAGATATAAGATTTAAGTTTTTTAAGAAAATTAGTTAGGAGTTTTTCTTTTCTTTTCATTTAGTCTATTGTATAAGTTGGGTCCTATGATTAATAAATTTGTAACTTTAGTAAATAAAATTTTTATTAATTGCGCAGTCTCTTACTCATTATTATTATTTATTTATTTGTTTAATTGACTTTTAAAAGAAAAAAAAAGAAAGAAAAAAAACACAAAAAGAGGCAAACAGCAGAATAACAAAAGTAGCAAAAAAGGAGAAAAACAAAAAACAAAAAAAAAAAATCTTTAATTCAGCAAAAAGTCTAAAACTTGGGTTTTCGCGTAAGATTTCAAAGATAGCGTCCAAATAAGCAGATTGAGCTAAAAGCCCAATATTTACTTATTTTAAGGCCAGAATGTCGACTCAAGGTACTGGTAATGTCAGTCAAACTAAGCTTGACCCGAGAGTAGCAACTCTAGAAGAAAACATGAATAAGATGACTAAACAGATTCAAGCTCTCACTCCGGACAGACAAGGATCTCAAGTCATCCCAAATTGGAACGCAAAAATGACCCCTCCCCCTGAATTAGAAGATAAAGAATCGATTCCCAATGCTAAGGTATAGAGGAAGGAGATTGAGGAAAAACATTAAGAGATGGAAAGAAAGTTTATGCAAAAATTGATCGAGAAGATGAAAACCTTAGAAATGGTCAACGTTTAAATAGATGAGAATGATTAACTTGTTGGCATATGAAGACGATGACTTCCTAGAAAGATTTAAAGTGCCTAAATTTAAGAAATATGATGGGATTGGTTGCCTGAAGCTCTACACTAGGTTGTACATCAGGAAAATGGGGAAATACACGAAGTATGACAAGGTGATGGTCCATACTTTTCAAGACAGCTTGACTAGGCCCACTTTAACTTGGTATGCACAATATGACTTGAATGAGATTGATACTTGGGATAAGTTAGCACAAGCTTTCTATAACCAGTATAAATTCAACATTGAAGTGGCCTCGTCCATTAGGATTTGAATAATCTACGAAAGAAGACTAATGAGAACTTTAAGGAATATGCTTAGAGATGGAGTGGTATGGTAGCTAGGGTGACTCTACCCTTAACAGAAAAGGACTTGACTTTCACCTTCATCAATACTCTTGGAAGCTTGTATTACCAACATCTAGTCGGGTACCCTACCTCTAACTTTGCAGAAATCGTACCCTTAGGGTGCTGAATTGAGGAAGCTATTGCTACGGGGACGCTTCTTAATCCCAAAGAAACTAAGAAGAAGACACCTCCTGTGAGATTTTCCGACAAGGCCAAAGAAACCAGCTTGTATTACCAACACCTAATCGGGCACCCTACCTCTAACTTTGCAGAAATTGTAGCCTTAGGGTGCCGAATCGAGGAAGCTATTGCTATGGTGAGGCTTCCTAATCCCAAAGCAGTTGAGAAGAAGACACCTCCTGTGAGATTTTCCGACAAGGCCAAAGAAACCACTGTAAGCATTATTAATACCGACAACCTTGTCAGCCCTATAACTTCGACTAGAAGATCTAATCCTCTACCGAATCCAAATCAAAACAATCGCCCATAAAGAAGACAATTTACTCATATTCCCATTCCTTTAAGCCAAGTTCTTGCATGACTAAGGAAGGAGATTCTTCTGACATTTTAAATACCAAGGGAGGGACAAAGACTAAGAGATTATAACTTGGAGCTTTGTTGTGATTATCATTTAGAGTAAGTGGGGCATTCTATGGACCAATGTTGGAGATTCAAACATAAAATCCAAGATCTTATTGATGCAAAATTGGTTCAATTAGATTTCATTCAAACTCTTACTCCTAATGAACCATGGAAACTCGATCAATATGATCATTGCTAAAATTTTTGAGCTAGAGATTGATCTAGATAGTCTCCCCATCACCATTGAGGAGATAGCTTTGAATCTGAGGCAAGTTGGATACTTACAGAACATGAATCTTAGGGATAGAACTACTAGACTAGCAATATATCGATTGGTAAAGAATGGGAAGATAAAGAAAGCTGATATCATGGCTATGACGATTCCAAAACCGCGAAAGAGAAGTACTTAGAAGGAGATTAGGAAAAGATATGAAGCCAGAGATTCGACGGTTAATACCTTAGGAGAACCAACAAGGACGTTTGAGTATCTAGTGGATTATGCCGATTCACCTGTCGTATATGTTGATGCCCTACCTACTAGATGGGGTCCAGAATTTGAGGAAGAGGACAGATTTATTACAAAAGCCAAGAAGGTGGCTGAGATGATTGGAATGATTGAAGATGAGCCCAAGCTATTGGTTTTTGAATATGATGGAAAGACTAAGAAATTTGAGGAATTAGGAAAGCCCAAGAAGACCGCTTTCAATGTCCTGATAACCTTAGAAAATTACAAAGCAGCACCCTTGGATTACTAGGCGGTGAATCAAACAATCGAGCTTCATCACCCACGGTTAGTGGACTTATACACTCAGTATGAGTTTATGATCAGAATGAAGAGGCCAAGAAGAAGTCTACTGTAGACGAGGCCTACTGTAGACGAGGCTTAAGGATGTGGATGATAAAGATCAGAATGTTGCTAAGAAGATAATGAAAGCTAGTTAATACAAGATAATGGACTAGTTAGCTAAAGTACCATTCCAGATTTCTCTAAGGAGCTTGCTATTGTCATCAAATACTCATCATGAGACATTAATCAAAATTCTGAAGGAGGTTAAAGTACTTAAAGGGATTTCTATAGAAAAACTGGGGCTAGTGGTGAACTCAATATTTGCAATAGATCAAATTTCGTTTTCGTTAGATGAGCTAGGTAAAGAAAGAAACCAGTACATAAAGCCCCAATTCATAGTGGTTAAGTATGTAAGGAAAGTAGTGGCTCGAGTTTTGATAGACAATAGGTCATCATTGAACGTATATCCATTGGTGACACTAGATTTACTTGGTGTAGATGTGATTGAGACAAAGCCCAGCTCGATTTCAATAAGGGCTTTTGATGGATCAAAACAGGAGATAATTAGAGAAATCGGGTTGCAAGTTAAAATCGACCCGCAGGTGTTTACTATCCCTTTCCCAGTTCTTAACATCCCGTAAACTTTCAATCTTCTACTAGGAAGACTATGGATTCGTTCAGTAGGGGCAATTCCATCCAACCTACATCAGAAAGTGAAATTCATAGCTGATGGACAGTTGGTTACTATTCTCGAGGAATAGGACCATGAGATTTACAAAGAAACAACTATTCCCTATGTCGGGGATGAAGAGCTGGAAGAGCCAGGTTTACAAATTTTCAATGAAGTTAGTGTGATTAAATAAGCAAGATAGGGGGCATGGGGTCATTTGAAACAGCTTAAGTAGCAAATTCGAACATTCGAACTTGGGTATGAGCCCACTGAAGAGGAGATTCAAGAAATGAAGGCCAAAACCAAGAGCAAGAGAGGGGATCAGCTGTACCATGCTTACATGGACTTTCTGCAGATCCGTTAGACATTCCCAGCACCAACTAGTGTTCAAAAACCTGAAGTAGCCAATCTATCTAAAGCCCTAACTTAACAATACAGTATTGGTCCGGATGAGAGAGAAGACGTTGACATACTAGTTTCCTTATACAACTGGTTTTCCATCCCCGTTAATAGATCTATTTAGAAACTCAAAATTAGATTAATTAAGATCACTCAATTTCGATAGTTAGTCCGATTAGTTAGGCCTTTTCTTTCAAACAATTTGAATTCATTCATTTAATAAAATTCATTCCTTTCTTTCTATCAATTCTTCTTTATTATTTATTCATTGTCCTTTTCTTTTTTCCTTTATTCTTCTAATTCGGTAAAAATGATGAACGTAACAGATATGTCACGTATGTAAACGATGAAAGTACTAATATTACCTTTGGCCCTACTGGGTTAAATGTCGATGATGATATTGAGACTCCAAATGAAATTCAAGAGAGTTGGCATCAATATCAATAAGGTAGAGTAATTGTTGAAGAATTGATGGATGTGATTAATTTGGGGACAAAGGAAAATTCATGAAACTTGAAAATTGGTGGTAATCTAATGGATAATCAGAAATAGGAGTTGTCATGATTGCTATCAAAATACTTAGACATATTCGCTTAGTCTTATGAAGATATGCTTGGTTTAGATTCGTCTATTATGGTTCACAAGTTACCAACCAAGGATGAAATAAAATTGAAAAGACAAAAGCTTAAACAATTTAGGTTGGACATACTCCTCAAAATAAAAGAAGAAGTGAAGAAGTTATTAGAAGTTAGATTCATAAAAGTATCAAATTACCCCAAATGGGTAGCCAATATGGTGCCAATGTTGAAGAAAAATGGGAAGGTTAGGGTTTACGTAGATTTCCGTGATTTAAACCAGGTGACACCAAAGGATAACTTTCCTTTGCCACACATTGATGTATTGGTGGATAACAGAGCTGGAAATCATCTTTTCTCATTTATGGATAGTTTTTTGGGGTACAATCAAATTAAAATGGTAGAAGAAGATAAAATCAAAACAACTTTCATTATCACCTGGGGGACATTTTGTTATTGGGTAATGCCTTTCGGGTTGAAGAATGCTGAGAAAACTTATCAGGGTGCTATGGTTGCCTTGTTCCATCACATGATGCATTAAGAAATCAAAGTTTATGTGGATGATACGATCGCCAAATCCAAAGAGGATAATAATCATGTGGATGTTTTATGCAAGTTATTCGAACAATTGAGGAAGTTTCAATTGAAGTTAAATCCTGAAAAGTGTACCTTTAGAGTAACTTTGGGCAAATTGTTAGGTTTTGTAGTTAGTAGAAAAGGGATTGAAGTAGACCCAGATAAAGTTAAGGCAATCATGAACATGCATATACTAAAGATTATCAAAGAAGTTCGAGGATTGCTGGGAAGATTGAATTACATTGCTTGGTTCATGTTATAGCTAACTGATAGATTTAAGCCATTATTCAAACTTATGAGGAAGAATGCTACGATAGAATGGGATGAAGAGTATGAGCAAGCATTTGCTAAAATCAAAGAATATCTCATGAATCCTCCCATACTGGTCACTCTTACACTAAGATGGCCCTTGATCCTTTACTTGACAATTTTTCTTGAATCGATGGGGTGCACGCTAGGGTAGAAAGATGAAACAGAAAGAAAAGAGCATCCTATATATTATTTAAGCAAGAAGTTTACAAAAGGCAAGCAAAAATACTCAGAAGTGGTAAGAACGTATTGCGCCTTAGTATGGTTGATGTATAGGCTTAGGCAGTATACTATTTATTACTCAATAGAGTTGTTGACAAAACATGACCCCTTGAGATATTTAGCAGAAAAGTCGGCGTTGATTGAGAGAATATCAAAGTGACAGATGCTACTCTTCGAGTTTGATATCAAGTACGTGAGTTAGAGTTCAGTCAAGGGGTAGGCGATGGCAGATCAATTGGAAAAATACCCATTAGAAGATGAGGATGGTAGTTCAGAAGCACAATTTTCGGACGAAAACATTATGGTAGCAAACAGATTGAGTGGTGAGAAGTTAGGATGGAAAATGTATTTTGATAGAGCAGCTAACATGTTTGCATGTGGGATAAGAGTAGTATTAGTATCTCCTAAGGGTAATCATTTCCCTGTGGCAGCAAGATTAACATTCCCATATACCAATAACATAGTAGAATATGAAGCCTGCATTTTGGGGCTCAAAATGGCACTAGATATGGGAATACAAGAATTGGAAGCGTACGGAGATTCTTCCCTTATAATTCTCTAGATCTTAGGGGAATATAAGATGAAGGGCAAGAAATTGATACCTTACCATGAACATTTAAGCAAGTTAATTGCAAATTCCAAGAGATTTCATTTACTTACATTCTAAGGATTTAGAATCAATTTGTTGACGCATTGGCTACATTAGCATCAATGGTGAAAGTCACAAACATAATAGAAATTCAACCCTTGAAGATTAAAGTGGAGAAGAACCAGTTTTTTGCCTTGTAGTTGAAGAGAAGGGAACAAAAGAACCTTGGTATCATGATATTAAGAAGTTGCTTTAAATAGAATAATTTCTTAAAGATGCTGATAGAAAAGACAGAAAGACTTTAAGAAGGTTGGCTACTCATTTCTTATTGAGTGAAGCCACATTATATAAGAGATCACTAGATACATCACTGTTAAGGTGTGTGGATGAAGAAAAAGCTAAGAAATTGATGAAAGAAGTGCATACAGGAGTTTGCAATCCTCACATGAATGGGTATATGTTAGCTAAGAAGATTATGAGAATGGGGTATTTTTGGATGATGATGGAATTGTATTAAGCACATGAGGCACTATCACCTGTATTAGGTGTACACTAATAAAATCAATGCCCCTCCCTAAGAATTGCATGTGTTGTCAGCTCCTTAGCCTTTCTCGATGTGGGGAATTGACACGATCGGTTCAATTTTGCCAATAACTTTAAACGAGCATAGATTCATTTTACTCGCGATCAACTATTTTACCAAGTGAGTAGAAGCAGCATTGTATGCTATAGTGACCAAAAGGAGTAGTGGTCAAATTCTTAAAAAGAGAAATTATTACAAGATATGGTGTGCTCGAGTCTATTATTACAAACAATGGGATGAATTTGAATAACAAGTTGATGGATGAAGTATGCAACCAATTCAAGATCAATCACATAAAATCAATTCCATATCAACCTTAAATGAATGGAGCAGTGAAAGCAGCAAATAAGAACATCAAAAGAATCATTGAGAAGATGGTGATCACATATAAGAATTAGCATGAGACGCTTCCCTTTGCTCTCATGGCGTACAAAACCTCAGCCAGAACTTCTACTGGTGCAACCCCATATTTGTTGGTGTATAAAACTAAAGTAGTACTATCAGTGGAAATAGAAATACCTTTGTTCCGAGTATTAGCAGAAAGTCAACTCGATAAAGCAAAATGGGTGAAAAAGCGAATGGAGCATTTGAATCTCCTAGAATGAAAGGAGACTTGTAGCGATATGTCATAGTTAGTGCTTCCAACAATGAATGATCCGAGCTTTTAACAAGAAAGTACGCCCAAGGTACTTTAAAGAAGGAGATTTGGTGTTAAAGAAGATACTACCAAACACAAAAGACCTTAGGGATAAGTTCGCTTCAAATTACGAAAGCCCTTATGCGGTGAAAAGGGTATTATCAGGAGGTGCATTAGCATTAACAAAGATGGATAGCTTGGAATTAAGGGGACTAATGAATTCAGATGCAATCAAGTTATATTATCCATGACAATTGAGATTCAATAAAGATTCCAATTTTTCTTGAATAGTTTGTAGTTAATCTGTTATCGTTTATAAGTAAAGTTGATATCCATGAATGTTTTCAAATTTGGATAGTCATTGACCAACAAACACTCTACCAATATACCCTACCTCATACACTTAAACACTAAACACCAAACACTTACCAATGAGTTGGAATCACTAAATAAATTGAAATCGAATATTCTTGATAATTTAATTTTGTTTCTTTCGAAAAGGGATCTATCATTCAGAAGTCATGAAGGGTAGAAATTGAAATTTGAAATTGGATCAAGCATATTCAAGGTGTGGGCATGGTTCAGTTATAAGATTCAAAGGAAAGAAGAAAAAGAAAACAACAAGAAAAAAGAAGAAAACAAAAGAAGAAAGGAAAGAAAAAAGAGAAAGAAGAAACAAGCATAGGCCCCTAGAGAAGTTCTGTTGATTAAATGAGTGAATATCAGGAGTCGATGTAAGCAGGCCAATTGGTTGCTATCTGAGACATTCTTTAGTCCTAGAAAAAATAATATTAGAAGTCTTTGAAAAGAAATCTTTAGGGGAATTAAGCTAGTTTTGAAAGTCAATCTCGAACAGATCTATCCTTTTTGGATTAACCAAAACCAATCCTAAAGAGATCTATCATCTTCAGATAAGTCAAAATCAATCTCGAAGAGATCTATCCTCTTCATATTGACCTAAAACCAATCTCGAAGAGATCTATCCTATTCGAGTCATTAAAGTGAAATCAGTTTTAGAGAGATCTATCTTCTTTGGACAAGTCAAAAGGAATCTTGAAGGGATCTATCCTCTTTAAGTCATCAAAGTGAAATCAGTTTTGAAGAGATCTATCCTCTTTGGATAAGTTAAAAGGAATCTTAAAGGGATCTATCCTCTTTAGGTCATCAAAGTGAAATCAGTTTTGAAAAGATCTATCCTCTTTAGATAAGTCAAAAGGAATCTTGAAGAGATCTATCATTTTCGGGTCATCAAAGTGAAATCAGTTTTGGAAGACAAGTTAAAAGGAATCTTAAAGAGATCTATCCTCTTCGGGTCATCAAAGTGAAATTAGTTTTGAAGAGATTTATCCTCTTCAAACAAGTCAAAAAGAATCTCAAAGAGATCTATCGTCTTCAAGTCGCTAAAGTGAAATAAGTTTTTAAAGAGATCTATCCTCTTTGTGTCACAAAACAAAAAGAAATCTCAAAGAGATCTATCCTCTTTGGATTAGCTGAAACAAATCTCGAAGAGATCTATCATCTTCGAATTATCCACTAAGGTAAAAAGAAATCTTGAAGAGATCTATCCTCTTTAAATTATCCAAGTCAGGTTTGGCAAAAATGAGTATCACTTTTGTTTTCGTAGCAAAGTTTTAATTGAACCTCATTACAAAGAGGGGTAGTTGTAGACACTTCATTTTTGCCAATTTTTTTGTTTTTGTTAATTGAGCTAGGTTAATAAATAAATAAATAAGCTAGAAAAAATGAAAAAATAAAATAAAAGATAAAAAAGAAAATTAAATGAAAAAAATAAAAAATCAAGTTAGGTCATAGCAAGTTGAGTTGTAAGTCGAGTCACGCTAAGTTGGATTAAGTTGAGTTGTTGGATCAGGTAATGAGTCGGCTAAATTAATTAATTTTTCTAATTTAAGAGCTTAAAATCAAGATTCATTAAGTTATTAGGCTATATTTAATTGGATCGAGTTGGGCCTAGAAAGAAAAGCCCAAGCTAATTAGGGTTTCTACAAGCTAGGGTAAATCTTAGAAGAATCGCAATCGTATCTTCCGTATCTTCGATATGAAGATTTAATTTCGAGCTTATAAATAGCATGTTAGCTAGGGATTTAGGGTTATATATATAACACTCCTATACGTACACTCTACACACTCCTTCAAAAACACTATGCACATCCCACATGCTATTATGTGCCACCACTCAACACTACGTACAACTACACAACCTCTACTCACCACCACGCGCTGCCTACAACCACCAACACCACTACTGAACTACCGTCGTGCCGTGCCGCCCACAGCACCACTCCATCACCCAAATGCCTGCCATACTCTCCCACTCCATCGCCTAATTGCCTGATGTATACGCCCATGCTAGAGCCCAAGTCCTTGTCCATGCTTGCCTACTCCATCGCCTAGTTGCCTAACGTACATGCCCATGCTAAAGCCTAAGTCCTCGCCTATGCTCGCCTATTCCATCGCCCAGACACTCACCTGTTTCTCACCTAGATTGTCGTTTAGTGTCACCCTTCTACTTGCCCGTGTCTTGCCCAAAATTGTCGCCTATCCGCTCGCTTGTGCTTCACCCTTGCTATTGCCCATCCGTTCACCTGTACCTAGCCCTTGTTATCACCCAGTGTCGCCCATCCGCTCGCCTGTGCCTTGTCCTTACTATCACCTAGTGTTACCCATCCGTTCGCTTATGTCTCGCCTAAATTGTCGCTTAGTGTTGCCTAGTCACTCGCCCGTGCCTTGCCCCTGTTATCGCCTAAGCATTCACCCAGTCTTACCAATGCGCTTACCCAGATGCCCGCCATCGCTCGCCTACTCCATTGCCCAGGTCCTCGCTTGTGTACGCCCAAGCGCTTGCCCATGCATGCCCAGATCACCGTTTAACACCAATGATCCAATGTTAGGTAAATTTTCAGTATTTTATTTTTTTTTTGTTTTGTTTTATTTATTTTAGTAATTTTTATTAATTTGCTTTACCGGTTATTTATTTATTTTTCTTTTATTAATTAAATTTTTTTGTTTAAGTGTAATTTTTTTTTGTTATTATTTATTTTGCAATTTTTTTAATTAAATTAGGTTTTTCTTGAAAAAATTTTTTTTAATAAAAAATATTTTTTTGACACATAAGGGTTTTTGGAAAAATAAAAAATCTAAATTGATTTTTTTTTTCTTTTAAAAAGGGATAGTTAGTTAGGGTTTTTTTCTATTCAGAAAACTTTGATTTTTTAGGTTTTTTTTTTAAATAAAATAATAATAAATTGATAAAAATGTAAACTTGGTTTGGTTTTCGAAATAAAAATAACTTACCTACTAAATTTTATAAGAAAGAACTATAGCCAGTTTGATCTCGATTAATAATTACGTAGGCACCTTAGGGCAACCGTTAAAATAAAAAAAAAATTTCCCTCTTTTTTAGAAATTCGTAATAAAAAAATAATAAAAAAACATTTTTAGTTACTTTTGTGAATTTAGGTATATTTTCAATATTTTTAGAAAAATTATAAAAAAGCCCATCAATTTTTTTTAGTTTTTACATGGTGACTTAGTCTTAATAAGCTAGCTCTTGAACCCTGTTTTCTAGTTCAATTTTCTAAAAATTATTTTTTTTTTAGAATATTCGTAGACTAGTGGTCAAATTAGGATTTTCCCTCCTGAAAATCTTAATTTTATTTGTATCGGTTGAATCGATTGGTGACTCCTTCGAAAAAACAACATTTTCTTTTCCTTAATTTAATATCAAATAATCTGTATTAAGTAGGCTAGGCTTGATATAGGTCAAATTAAGGAAAACGAACTAGGGCTCGAAATATCCTAATACTTGTTAACCATGAGAAATTACAATATATAAGCATTCTTTTTAGAACTACTTACTTTTAATCCTAATTGTATCTATTGGAATCTCTTCCTAATTAACAACCAACTAAGATCGCATTAAGGTCGTATTAATATATCAATTCCCTTAAAAATGTAGCAAGTTTCCTAATAATATCTTTATTATTAGAAGAAGTTGTTCCAATGAACTAGATTTATTCAATAGAATTGTCTCTCGACATATTCTATTGAAATCCATCTTAAGCCAATGTCATATACTACGTCATACTTAGATTAATTAAATGTCATTCATTAGGATTAACAAACGTTAAGAGATTACTTTTTCAAGTTTTTGATCATACTAAGTGATGTAGCAAGCGCTAACAGATTACTCACATATGATAAAGCAATAACACAAATTAACAAGAAACATAATTACACAGAAATAAAACATGGAATAAGTTAAAAGTAAAAACCCTTTTTTGTTCCACTAAAGAAGTCTAACGAATACACGAACAATGAATTCCCATCATCTCTTTCGAGTAATTCCGAGAAAGTACAATACATACTTAGAAAACTATACAAAATATAAACTAGTATAAGGATGGGTGAATAGATGTGTGTGGGTAGGTGATGTGTTGTTCTTGATGATGTTCTAAAGGATTTCTCCCCTTTTCTTTTCTATGTTAGTTGCGATATGTTTATATTCTCCTCGTCAAAGGACTCGAATCTACCTCTATAAGACATCACCTAATGTTTTTCATGTATTTGTTTGTGTGAAAAGAACAGTTGTACCCCTTTTATTATGCCCGTGACTCGAGGTGTGATAGCCTCGAAAGACAATATTTTTCACCAATCGCAACCGTTATTGAGGCCATGAACTCCTCATTGCATTATTAAATATCATTACGCCCATAACAATAGTCGTGATTATCTTCCTTGTATTTAATCATGGCCACGGTCATGATTGATAGGGGGATTGACCAAACTTCCTTGATCATGGCCATGATTGAGGGAATGGCTAGGGTTGGATTCTTCATTGCTTCATTATTACGCCTATGATTATGTTACTTGACTTATTTCTTCTCCTTCACAGTTGTGCTTGACTATAAAGTCGTTATTCTTGTATATAATTCATCTCTTTGCTCATGATTTACCTAAAATCATTATTTTATACAATTAAGTACCTAAACTTAAGAATTAAATCACATTTATGATCAATTCTATGCCTAATCATACCTTGAAAGTGTAAAGTAATTTACACTTATCGATAAATAACAATCAAAGGTTGAATAAGGGACCTCATGCATCGATAATAGATATGACGCACCAACGCCTCACATAAGCTCGGGTTGCACTTGATATGATGTACAAGTGGGGCTGGAGGTCACTCATTACTAGTCCATGCTTAATGGGCTAAATAAGAGTGGCTCGAGAGTAAGCAATAAGTACTTAGCTCAAGTGAGTGTATCTGGAAAGTTCATTGTATTATTTGTGTTGCGGCCATTACAATATATAAGTATTTATAGTTCCTAATTAGGGTCAATCCTAGGTTATAGTAAATTATAGAAAAGGATTCTCACTGGTTAAGGAAAAGGGGAATAATTTATAAGGGTATCAATGTAATTATAAAAAAAGAATATCTATTGGTAGAAAGGACAATATGGATGTTAGCAAAAGGATGGTACACATGTAGTTAACTCATTCAATAGTCTTAATGATACTGTTGGCTAAGTAGGGGCGAGGTCTTGATCAAGTCAGGTTGGCATCGGCAGTTTGGCAGCTCAAACAGTTGGGATTGGATAGGGGTTGGTTTAGGGGAAACATATTTTTTTGTTGGCCTTAGGTGATCTACTCCTGACAACTTTTAACTTTGCTTCAGCACTAATGAGGTCGATTGTATCCTAATTTGATGCTTGATCTAGCGTATAGCGGGGGGGTCGGCTCGGCTTATCAATTGATCACCTTAACAGCTTCTTAGATTTATGTGGAGAGTGAAATAACATGGTATGTTAGGTTAGGGCATGCATTGCTCCTCGATACTCAATTCGCCTCGTATAGCATGGTGGGCCACTTGAGCAAGTCTACTAGCTTGAGAGCATGTGATCGATCCGTGATCCCTATTAGAACCCCTCCTCAAAATCTCAACTATCATTTAATTTTGTTACTATCTTGCAGTTAGGACCTACCTCTGGTGCGTGTGATACTACTATTCATATGTCTACCTATAGTAATGCCCATAACATCTTAATATTAGAGCTTGGCTGCTTTCGTCATTGTAGGTTGGTAACTTTTTGTGTTCTTACATGTCATGCTATAATTGTGGTTGTGCAAAGTGGTTTGATTGGAATTTGGTCTATTAAAGTGAAACGAAGTAAGTATTGGAGTAGTTTTTTAGAAGCGTAGAAAGCTGATAAGAGTAAATTACTCTACATTTTTAAAACACGTTTAGGCATAAATAGTTCATAATTGTGATTCAATTCTTAAGTTTTTGGTACTTAATTATGTAATGTATTGATTTTAGATGAATCAAGAGTAAAAAGATGAAATTTACAAAAGAACATTGAATTTCAAGGCAATCACAACCATGAGGAGAAGAAAACCTTGAAGTAGAAATAAGATTCACTCAATCACGAGTGTGATGATGAAAATTTGGAATGGCTAGCATTGATCACGCCCTTTATCATGGGCATGATTAAGGAAGTATTGATGATCCTCCTATTAGTCATGCCTATGATTGAATAGCAAGAAGGTGATCACACTTTCAATCACGGGTGTGAAGAGATATAATGAAGTGATGAAGAGTTCACATTTGTTGTTACGGCTGTGATTAGTGTAGATTTTTTTTTTTTTGAGACTATTACAACCTGAGTTACAGGTATGATGAGAGTTGACACAATTGTTCTTCTTTAACTTTTTCACATGAACCAGTACATAGAACATATCTTAATATTAGGCAGTGTCTTGAAGTGGTATAATTTTTAGTCCTTTGATGAGTCAAGTATAAATATACCACAACTTTTAGATAGAAAGGGAAAATGACATCATAACAAACACCATCTAGAAACACAATAGATAATTAGAATCAAGACCATTAAGTTTCTTATTTGTGCCCTTAGGTAGTGATACGGTAGTGAGAGTTTTGTGTAACATTCTTCACTAACTTTGAGAGAATTGTGAAGAATCCAATGTTTGTATATTGTTGTACTAGAATCCTTTAAGTTAATCAAAAATGGTTTTCTTCTTCTCTCTTCTTTCATGTTATGTTTTAATTCTTTTATTTTATTTCTCTGTATTTGTTCTTTTTCTATTATGTGTGAGTGATAAATCAGGGTTCACGAAGTTATTTTAACATCAATATATTTTAAATTGTTGTTATTCTTAATGATTATGCATTTCTAGTGATTAGAATTTCATATAAGTTAAGATAGTATAGTGCATGACATAATCTTGTGGAAGATTTCAATGGAATATGTTGAGAAACAATTCCGTTGAATAGATCTTAGTCACTAGAACAAACTACTCCTATTAATAGAGATATTTTTAGGAAGTTCGCTGCATGTTTTATGGAATTCAAGGATTAATAAGCTTCTAATGGAATCTTGACTTATCCATTCTTTGAGAAGAGATTCTAAGGAACGCAATCAAGATTAGAATTGAATAATTTTGAGAAGAATACTCACGAGTAAAGAATTCTTGTAGATGAGTAATTGTTAGGATAGATAGTTCATAAGTCATGTTAATATGATGGAGTAAACCTCCTTTGTAATTTGTTACTTTCGTGTCATAATTTTAATCGTTGTGTTTTATTGGTGTAATCGTAGAATTACTATAGTTTAGTTGTAGAAATTAGTTAAATTACTTCATTCAATCATTTTGTTGCTAGTTAATAGGAAGAATAATCAGTATTAGTATATGTATCTGTTCCTAGTAGAGATGACCTTATACTTATCCATACTAACAAATGATAGGTATACTTATCTATTTAACTAAGTAAAGGATAAACTATAGGATTTAAATTATAAGACTCGGTAGCTCTATTTAGAGATGATCGAGTTTTTGGCGCTATTGCCGGGGAATGGTATCATCATTAAGAAAATTAGGATTCTTGTTCTTCTAGTAGTTGTTTTATTTTTAATAGATTATTTGACATCTTCGTGCTCATATAGGCTTATTCACTGATTTACAGTTTATGACCCGGGGCAGCACAACTGATCTAGCTAACTTCGATCCTGAACTCGAGAGAATACTCAGAAGTAACTTGAAGAAAGTCGAAGAGTATTTTGAGAAGCAAGCATCTAGTAGTAAGTGTCGAGCCTAATTTTTCACCCACTCGATTCCTTTTTAGAAATTAGGCCTTCTTTAAACTGATCAATACTAAACCCTACCCATTTAATATCGATTCTCAATTAGGGTTTAAAGAAAATTATTTTTTCAATTTGAAAAGGTATTAGAGTCGCTACTCGATTGAAGTTGAGAAAAAGAGTTAAGTTATAACTAATTGGGCGGATTGGTTATAACTTAGCTACCAGTCTATCGATTAAAAACTAATTTATGAAACGACTTTTTGAAAACCAGAGATCTTGATCTGGGAGCTAATTTATTAAACCCTATACGGGTATCACTTTTTAACTTTCTGAATTTAACTTCGTTTTTTAAATATACCATTTTTCAATTTTTTAAACGGCTAATCATATTACATGCATTTAAAAATAGAAAAAATGAAACTTTCTATATTTTAAGTCGTCCTATACTTGCGTACAAGTGCCTACGTACCCACTATTCGGGATTAGACTTCCATAATTCATTTACCGAAAACATAGCGGGTTGATTGATTTTAATTTTGAAAATAATGCTGGGTTTATATTTTTACTTATTTTAATTTTGAAGAAATTTCCTATAGGGCCTTAAAATGGATTTTAATTTTAGAGATTCTAAATGATCGTAATTTGGAAAGAATCCATCTATTTTTATTTATTTTTGAAAAGTTGCTTTTCCTAAGTGATAAAATAGATTTTATTTGCTCACTTATTTTAATTTATTTATTTTTTACTTTTATTTATTTACTTATTTTCTTTTTATTTTATAAAATAACAAATAATTAAACTACTTTTTTTCCTTTTATTTATTTTTATCCTCTTTTTTTTTTCTTTTTTCTTTTTACTTCTTGTTCTTTTTTTTTTTTCCTTTTTTTCTTCGTTTTCTTTTTTCATTTTTTTGTTTAGTTACAAATTACAACACACAAAAAACGAAATAAATAAATAAAAGAAAAAACAACATGGGCCTAAACTAAAACAATAAAGGTTGGACCAAAGGTGGGCTTGGTTTAGGTTAGAGCACCAACGAGTTAGATCTTGGGTGGTATATCGTCTTCAACAATAGAGCTCTAATGTCGTATAAAATCTTCCGTGCACTAAATTGAGTGGGATTTTCCACTTTGCTGAGGAAATGATTGGTGAAAATGGGTTTAGCACTAGTGCCTTTACGTATGGTAGTCGTCTGATGGTGTTTATACAAAGGGTGGTGATGATGGATACGGATGAACAACAACCGGGCAATTCTAAGTTGAAAAAAAAGTGTTTAGGAGTTTTGGTATGTGGAGAAGATAGTGGTGAAGGTGATTTGGTATTTGGTAATGGTGGGTAGTTTGGTCAATGACGTGCTCATGTGTAGGTTTATGTAGATAGCCGAGTGTTTAGGTTGAGTGAGCAAATGGATAGAAGTGGGCGAGTTGGTTCGAGAGAGTACTGAGAGAGAGTGAGGTCTATGTACGTGTAGGTTTGGCTGATAGAGAGATGATCAAGGGAAAGGTCAAGAGAGAGGTAGTGGAGAGAGAGAGAGATTGTAACAGTAGAGGGAGTGAGAGAGAGAGGTAAAGAGAGAGGGAGGTCAGTAGAGAGAGAGAGAGATATGCGATACAGTATGGGTCAATGGGTGTGTAAGAGGGTCGGTCAAGGTGTGTGTACTGGAGTGGGTGGTGGGTGTAGGTCTTGGGCGGTGCTGATTGAAGGAGGTACTTGGAGATAGCAAGAGAGTCAGTTGAGTGAGAGAGAGTCAGTATGTGTATGTGTGTTTGGTCAGAAAATTAAGGGAGAGAGAGGTGTGCTCTCTTCTTTTTCGTAGACCACCCCACATGTTCTATGCGTGGTTCTCAACCTTTGACCAAAATGAATCCCCCCTTGCTTGCATTTGTGTGGTTTTTGGGTAAAATGAATTCCCCTGCGTGTGTTAGCTTTTGTTTTTTTTTTAAACAGTCCCCCTTCTCCCTTTTAAATTTTTCCCTCTCTTTTTTAATTGTTGTTTTGTTTATATAAAAAGAAAGTGAAGGGAAGAAAAGAATAAGGGAGAAGAAAATGGGGGGAAGGAAAGTTTGTTGTCATGGCCAATTATAAAGTGCCACGTATTGCAATTAGACACGTGGCCCAATGATGGCATGACATGTAGCCACGCATGGAGCAGAAGAGAAAAAGGAGGAAAAAAAAAAACAACTTTTTTGGCTCCCGTAAGTTTCAAACCCTTGACCTTAAACCAAACTCAATGCTTTAGTCCAATTGTTTTACTGTTAGGCCATTAGCCTATACCTTGTCCATACATGCAATTAAATTGCACTATAGACCAAGTCAGCCTAAGCTAAATTCAAATCTAAGCACATGCCCAAGGGCCTTTTATTCAAACTTATTTAAATTAAAATTCTATTCTATTTAAATAACCTAAAAAATTTATTATTTTTTAATTTCCTATTTTTTTTTCTATTTTCTATGGCTTTTAAAAAATTCTTATATGCTTTCCTAAACTTTTCCATTTTTTGTATTTTTTCAAAATTTTCTCATTTTTTATGCTTTTTTCCTATTTTCCTATTTTTTTCTAAATTTCTTCATTTTTTGGGGTTTTTTTTTTATTTTCTATTTTTTGAATTTTTTCTAATTTAGGACCTTATGACCTTATGCCCAAGGGCCTTTTATTCAAACTTGTTTAAATTAAAATTCTATTTTATTTAAATAACTTAAAAAATTTATTAATTTTTAATTCCCTATTTTTTTTTCTATTTTCTATGACTTTTCAAAAATTCTTATATGTTTTCCTAAACTTTTCCATTTTTTGTATTTTTTTCAAAATTTTCTCATTTTTTATGCTTTTTTCCTATTTTCCTATTTTTTCTAAATTTCTTCATTTTTTAGGGTTTTTTTTTTATTTTCTATTTTTTGAATTTTTTCTAATTTAGGACCCTATAATCTATTCTGAAAAATAAAAGAGGGGAAGTGGCGCAAAAATTAAGTGTTTATAGCTACCCTTCTTTGTGACGAAGTTTGAGCAAAACTTTACTACAAAAAAAAAAAAAAAAACACTATTTTTGCCCTAAGAGTGGATTTTATCCTATGAATTGCTATAACTAGCTAACTATCTTAGGTCCATTCCACTAAGGATTTGGTGAGGAGAGGGGTGGCACTCTAAGAGTTGGCCAAAAGATAGAAAGAAAAAATGAAGTCTAGTCATGCTCTTATGAGTTGATGAACCGAGGTGAAATGGGCGAAGCACTCCTTAAGCTGGCTAAGACCCTCAATTGAAAGAGAAAACTTGGTTATGTCTTAATGAGCTGACTAACTAAGGCAAGTAAAACGCTTCTAGAACTGGCTAAGACCCTAAATTAAATGAGAAAACTTAGTCATGCCCCAATGAACTGACTAACTAAGGTAGGTAAAATGCTCCTAAAGCTAGTTAAGACTCTAAACTAAAAGAGAAAACTTTGTCGTATCCCAATGAGGTAACTAACCAAGATAGGCAAAGCACTCATAGAGGTGACTAAGATTTTGAACTGAAACCTAGTAGTGCTATACTGTGCTAACTAAACTAGGTGGGTGTATCTCTCGAGGACTAGCAACCCTAAAATTTGATCGATCTAGAAAACCTAGTAGTACTCCTTTAAGCTAACTAACCTAGGCAAGAGCATCTCTCGGGGATTAGCTACCCTTGAATTTGATCAATCTGGAAAACCTAGTAGTGCTCCTTTAAGCCAACTAAACTAGGTAGCTCTCGAGGACTAACAACCCTAGAATTTGATCGATCTGAAAAACTTGATAGTGCTCCTTTGAGCTAACGAACCTAGGTAGGAACGTCTCTTAGACACTAGTAACCCTAATTTGGGATTGATCTAAAACTTGATCGTGCTTCATTAGGCTCATTAACCGTAGGTGATGAACCGAGGTGAAACGGGCAAAGCACTCCTTGAGCTGGCTCAGACCCTAAATTGAAAGAGAAAACTTGGTTGTCTTAATGAGCTGACTAACCAAGGCAAGTAAAGCGCTTTTAAAGCTGGCTAAGACCCTAAATTAAATGAGAAAACTTGGTTATGCCCCAATGAACTGACTAACTAAGGTAGGCAAAATGCTTCTAAAGCTGGTTAAGACTCTAAACTAAAAGAGAAAACTTCGTCGTATCCCAATGAGCTAACTAACCAAGGTATGCAAAGCACTCCTAGAGCTGACTAAGATCTTGAACTGAAACCTAGTAGTGCTATACTGTGCTAACTAAACTAGGTGGGTGTATCTCTCAAGGACTAGCAACCTTAAAATTTGATCGATCTAAAAAACCTAGTAATACTCCTTTAAGCTAACTAACCTAGGTAGGAGCATCTCTCGGGGACTAGCTACCCTTGAATTTGATCAATCTATAAAACCTAGTAGTGCCCCTTTGAGCCAACTAAACTAGGTAGGAGCATCTCTCGAGGATTAATAACCCTAGAATTTGATCGATCTGGAAAACCCGGTAGTGTCCCTTTGAGTTGACGAACCTAGGTAGGAACGTCTCTTAGAGACTAGCAACCCTAATTGGGATTGATCTAAAACTTGATCGTGCTTCATTAGGCTCACTAACCGTAGGAGTGTCTCTCGAGGACTAGCAACCCCAAGCTGGAATCGATTTAAAACCTGATCATGTCTCATTAGGCTCACTAACTTAGGCAAGAGCGTCTCTTGAGGACTAGCAATCCTAATCTAGAATTGATCTAAAACCTGGCCGTACCTCACTAGGCTTACTAATGTAGGTAGTAGCGTTTCTCGAGGACTAGCAACCCTAAGTTTAGATCGATTTAAAACCTGGTCGTACCTCACTAGGCTCACTAACCTAGGCGGGAGCGCCTCTTAGGGACTAGCAACCCTAATCTTCGATTAATCTAAAACATGGCCGTACCTTATTAAGCTCACTAACCTAGGCGAGATAGACGAAGCACTCCTAGAGCTAGCTAAGACCCTTAATTGAAACCTAATGAAGAGAAGTGCCCCATAGGCTCACTGCGGGATTAGTGAAAGAGAAGCACCTGATGGGCTCGCTAAGAGAATTTGATGAGAAGATACACCCTGTGGGCTCTCTTGAGAGGATTTGATGAGAGAAAGCGCCCAATGGGCTTGCTAAGAGAAAGTGGATGAGGAGACATGCCCTGTAGGCTTTCTAAGAGAATGTTGGTAATGGAAGTACCCTATAAGCCTACTAAAGACCTTATATGGAGTTGGTGACAGAAGGGTTAAAAATTGGCTAGCAACCTAGTAAGATGGGATGGTGCCCTAAAGTCTAGTGGGATCCCTAAACTGAAAGATGGGATAGCACCTTAAAAACTAGTTGAATCCCTAGGAAGAATAAAAGAGGAGTCAATGCTCTAAGAGTTAGTTAACACCCTAGAAAGATGGGACAGTGCCCTAAAAGTTAGCTAGGACCCTAAAAGAATAGGAAAGGGGATAGCGCTCTAAGAACTGACTTAAACCCTAAGAGAAAGATGGAACAACACCTTAAAGGCTAATTAGAACCTTGAAAAGAATTAAAGAGAGATCAGCACTTTAAGAGTTAGCTTAAACCCCAAGAGAAAGATGGGACAACACCGTAAAAGCTAGCTAGAACCCTAAAAAGAATAAAAGAAGGGTCAGCGCTCTAAGAGCTAACTAATACCCTAAAAAGATGGGATAACGCCTTAAAGGCTAGCTAGAATCCTAAAAAAAAATAAAAGAAGAGTCAGTGCTCTAAGAGCTAGCTAACACCCTAGAAAGATAGGATAATGCCCTAAAGGCTAGCTAGAGCCTTAAAAAGAAATAAAAGAAGGGATAGCGCCCTAAAGGCTAGCTAGGACCCTAAAAAGAGTAAGAAAGAGGACAGCGCTCTAAAAGCGGACTTGAACCTTAAGAGAGAGGTTGGACAACGCCTTAAAAGCTAGCTAGAACCCTAAAAGGAATAAAAGAAGGGTTAGCGCTCTTAGAGCTAGCTAACACCCTAGAAAGACAGGATAACACCCTAAAGGCTAGCTGGAGCCCTAAAAAGAAAGAAAAGAGGGGATAGCACTCTAAGAGCTGGCTTGAACCTTAAGAGGAAATTGATGAAGGATTGAAGAATTAAGGTAAGGAAAATAATGACTCATTGACTTGGAAAAGTATTTATAGGAAGATTGTTAAAAAAACTATTTATGAAAAAATGCATTAGGGATAGGCTTCTTGATTTGAAAAAGAGTTAAGAAACTGCAACAAGGAAAAAGGATCTAAAGTACTGAGGTTTATTTAAAAAAATGACCACCTTGGAAAGGAAACAGATGACATGGATTGAAAGCTTGGCAACTTGAGCCAACATGGATGGGACAAGAACTTTGTGACAAGCCTTTACTTTCTCTCTGTTCTCTCTTTTCTTTTTTTCTTTTTCCTTCCCTTTTTTTTTTTTTTGTTTTTGAAAGTTTTGCCAACGAGTATAAATTCTTATTTAAGGAACAATCTTATAACCGCTCTTATCCCTAGTAATCATGTGGAGTTTCTTAATGCCCCTGACTCTAGTGCTTCTCATAGAGCTTTTGTGATTTCAAGACATTCCTTTCTTAAAAAAAAGTAACCTAAGATTAGTTTAGTTAAAGGAGTTTTCCTTACTAGCTCTTGGTCTAGATTTTACTCTTGACTACAGTTCTAAAAATTATAGTCCATTTTGTAAGTGATACGCTTTGACCAATCCGTTTGGTCTTTTTTGGTTTAACCTTGTGAATTTAGGCTTTTGGTCCAAGGGTTTTCAAAGAGGATTAATGAAGAGGCCTATTTTGATAGAAATACTTTTATTAATCCCGGCTATACAAATCAAGAACCTTAGGGAAAAATTAGAAGTATGCTTACCCTAATTTCAAAAACAATTTTTATTAAAGATAAATAATCTTTCAAGATCAGAAGAGCTTTTACATGTATAAGGGTGGTATTGTAGGTGGGGAGACCTTATGTGATTTAGTATAGGTAGGAGAGGCTTTTGAGTGTTAGAGTGGATATGGAGATTTGGGTTTCTAGGCTTAGGAGTATGATTTAGGGCCTTGCGTTTTCTAAGGCTATTTGGGCATTGACTCCTGGCCCTTTGGTTTGGTTTGGTTACCCCTACTAGGATGTGAGATATTTCTTAGAGCTTTTCATCCTACACTTCTAGGCCTAATTCTTTAGCCTCCTTTCTTCTTGTGTTTTTTTTTTCTTTTAATTGCTTTGCCCCACCATCTATTACTATTCTTTCTTTTCTTTTGGCCCCAAGAGTGATTGTTTCTATTATTGAGTTTTTTTCTTTTTAAATAATTCAAGGCCCTAAATTCGTAGATTTCTAGTGTATAGGCTTGAGGTGCTTGAGAAGGAAATTGACTCTTCTTCATTTCAAAGAAAAATAATTTATAAAAAATAAAAGTTGTTTTTGAATTAGTGTTACTTAAACAAGCATAAACCAATCTTACCTTATCTTCTAATCATTGACCCTAACCTCCTAATTGCCCTATTGTGGGGTGGTTCTTGATAGGGTTTGAATTAGAAATTCTCCAAAATAGGTCTAATAGGGTAAACAACAGATGATTGTGTTTAAGATTTAGAAATGAATGCCTAACTTCCCTTTAATCTACGTATCACATTTAAAGTGAACCTCCTTTAAGGAATGAGTCCAAAGTATCCTCACCATTATATTACTCAACTCTCAAAGTGTTTCGAGGGTTAGTGTATAGGATATAGTTTGTCTCTTCTCGTCCTAAACTTTTCAAAAAGTGAGTTACCAATTTCTTAAGGAGGAGTTTTTTTTTTTTTTTTTTTATTTGCCTAAGATCAGGTTTTGCCCCCCAATTTCTCAAACCATGCCCTAGTATTTGACTTTGCATTTTGGTTTGATTCATGATTGAGTTTGGCTTTCTAAACAGATTAAGGGTTTTGACTTGGATTGGTTACTTTTAGGGGTTGAAGATTGTGCTCAGGCCAGCTACCATGATGGGCTATAGTTCTTGTTTGGATTGGATGCCTGGCCTATTGGCTTGTATTTGGGTAGGCCAATTGGATGAGCCCAAGGTTTGTATTTAGGTTGAATGCCTAGCCAAGTGGCTTGTATTTGGGTAGGTTACCTGAATGGGCCTAATGTTGGTATTAGATAAGTGGCTTGTGTTTGGATTAGATGGGACAAAGAGCTCGTGTTGGCTTTTTTAATAGATTGAAGGATCTGGTGTGGGTTGAAAGCCAAGTGTTTGGGTTGGCTACTTAAGTGGGCCAAAGGGCTTGTGCTGGGGTTAAATGGGCTAAGGGACTTATATTTGGCTTCCTTAATAGGTCAAGGGACCTTTTGTAGTTTGGAAACCAAGCCTTTGGGTTGGTTACTTAAGTAGGCCAGAGGCCTGAGCTTGTGTATGCTCCTTAAGCCCATAAGGATTTATAGCCATTGGCAACAAAATTTTCTTCTTTTTTTTTCAATTTTTCTTAAAGGGAGAAAGGTAAAGTTTATCTTCAGAAAATAATTCACAAATAAGGATGGTGGTTTTTTTTTTTTTTAAGTTTCTATTTACAAGTCTATAGATTTTATTTACATTTTCCTAAATGAGATCGAATAGTGGTTAAATGAAAGACTATTTACAAAGATTGGAAAGGAATAAAGAATAATGAACTGAAAAGATCTTTATTATTTTGAAAAATAAAAAGGAAGATCATAATACAAAAATAAAGGTAGAAAACCTAGCATTTATTTTAGAATTTTATTCTAGACTCATTAGATTTGAATTAGAAAGACCCTACATTAAGTCTTGTATATGAGCCTTGAGGTCCTCTATCATCTCATAAGTATCCCCAATGACCTGTGCCAAAAGGGACCTTAAGGCCCAGTTGTAAGCTTCAAAACACTCGAGCTTTTCCTTCAAATAGATAATTTCATCTCTTAGCACCTGCTCTCAAAACCTAAAGGTATCTAGTGGCCTATTGCTTACTTGATCATTCACTTGGTTGTTTGCCATTCTAAGTCTACACATTTTATGGACAAGAGTCAATTATCAATGCAATAAAAGAAAAACAAAAATGTAGAAATATGAAAATATTAGGGTCATTTTGGGTTAATATATTAATCCTTAAGTTGCAACCCTATTGCAATTTTCAAAAACTTATTTGCAAAAACTCTTGAACGATTAGTAAGGTTACAATTTCTTAAGGGTAGTGTATTAACTCAACTTTGGAGAGAAGTACATGCAATCAGGGTAGGTTCTAAAAGGTCTTTAAGCTCTGTGACCTCACTTGTTTTTAGAAAACACTTTCATTAGTCATACTGAGCTTAAGTGAGATGACCTAATCAATCTCGAGTAGTAGTTACACCACAACACCTGAAACCTACACAATGGCCCTTCTCCTAAGATCCTAAGATGACCTGGATTTGACCGTATCTACCCTACATCTTTGATACAACAAATGAACCCCCATATCCCAATGCATGTGATATGTAAGATAATTGTACATATAAGTAAACAAAAGCTGAGAGAATATAGAAGCTTCAGGTTTGTCTTTTCTTTTTCTAATTTGTGATAATATTGTCCTATTAGCCATTTGCTAAGCCCAGAAGAATGTATGCAAGAAAGGAGGGCTCTAGAGGTTCTTAAACTCTATGACCTCGCACGTTTCTTACAAAACGGTTCCTTGGTCACATCGAAGTTTAAGTGGGGTAGCCTAATCAGCCCCAAATGGTGGTTACCCTATTATGTCCAGAACTTAGAAAAAATGGCTCACCGTCCTAAGGTCCTAAGATGGCCTGGGTTTGACCATATCTACCCCTCATCTTTAATGCAATAAGTGAACCCCTATGCCCCGGTGTATGCTACTTACAAAATAAATGTGCTAATTAAAACAAATATATACACGAAATCAATAACAAATAAATAAATGAATATACAAATAAATAAACAAACATACTAAATAATCTTAATTTGGAAAGAATTCGTTTATTTTTATTTATTTTTGAAAAGTTGCTTTTCCTAAGTGATAAAATAGATTTTATTTTCTCACTTATTTTAATTTATTTATTATTTACTTTTATTTATTTATTTATTTACTTATTTTCTTTTTATTTTATAAAATAACAAATAAATAAACTACTTTTTTTCTTTTTATTTATTTTTATCCTCTTTTTTTTTCTTTTTTCTTTTTACTTCATTTTCTTTTTTTTTTTGTTTTCTTTTTTCATTTTTTTAGTTACAAATTACAACACAAAAAAAAATGAAATAAATAAAAGGAAAAACAACATGGGCTTAAACTAAAACAACAAAGGTTGGACCAAAGGAAGTAGGTACAGGTCAGACTTATTGTATCGGGTTGGTGGGCTGGATTTAGGTTGGAGCACCAACGGGTTGGATCTTGGGTGGTGTATCTTCTTCAACAATAAAGCTCCAATGTCATATGAAAGCTTACGTACACTAAATCGAGTGGGATTTTCCACTTTGTTGAGGAAGTGATTGATGAAAATGGGTTTAGCACTAGTGCCTTTACGTATGGTAGTCGTTTGATGGTGTTTATGCAAGGGGCGGTGGCGATGGATATGGATGAACAATAGCTAGGCAATTCCAAGTTGAAAAAAATGTGTTTAGGGGTTTTGGTATGTGGAGAAGATAGTAGTGAAGGTGATTTGGTGTTTGGTAATGCTAGGTAGTTCGGTTAATGACGTATTCATATGCAAGTTCATATAGACAACTAAGTGTTTGGGTTGAGTGAGCGAATGGATAGGAGTGGGCGAATTGGTTCAAAAGAGTACCAAGAGAGAGTGAGGTCTATATGTGTATGGGTTTAGTCGAAAGAGAGGTAGTGGAAAGAGAAAGGCATCGAGAGAGAGAAAGATTGTAATAGTAGAGAGAGGTAGACAAAGAGAGAGGTTAGTGGAGAGAGAGACACATGTGATACGGTGTTGGGTCGGTCGATATGTGAGAGGGTCGGTTAAGGTGTGTGTAGGTCTTAGGCAATGTCAGTAGAAGGAGGTGCTTAGAAAGAGTGAGAGAGAGATGTTGAGAGAGAGTTAGTTTGTGTGCATGTGTTTGGTTAAAAAATCAAAGGAGAGAGAGGTGTGCTCTCTTCTTTTTCATGGACCCCTCAAGCATTCTATGTATGGTTTTTGGCTAAAATGAATCTCCCTACGTGTGTTAGCTTTTTTTTTTAAACAATCCCCTTTCTCCCTTTCGAATGTCCCCTTCCCTTTTTTAATTGTTGTTTTGTTTATTTTAAAAGAAAGTGAAGGGAAGAAAAGGATAAGGGAGAAGAAAATGGGGGAAAGGAAAATTTGTTGTTGCAACCAATTATAAAGCACCACGTATTGCAATTAGATACGTAGCCTAATGATGGCCTGACATGTGGCCATGCATGGAGCTTAAGAGAAAAAGATAAAAGAAAAAAAAAACAACTTTTATGGCTCCAATGAGTTTTGAAACCCTAACCTCAGACCAAACTCAATGCCTTAGTCCAATTGTTTTACAGTTAGGTTGTTGGCCTGTACCTTATCCATATGTGCAATTAAATTGCACATATGAACCAAGTCAACCTGGGCTAGATTCAAATGTAAACCTAGGTCCAACGGCCTTTTATTCAAACTTATGTAAATTAAAATTCTATTTTATTTAAACAACCTAAAAAATTTATTATTTTTTAAATTCCCTATTTTTTTTCTATTTTCTATGACTTTTCAAAAATTCTTATATGTTTTCCTAAATTTTTCCATTTTTTTTGTATTTTTTCTAAATTTCTCATTTTTTATGCCTTTTTCCTATTTTCCTATTTTTTGTATTATTTTGAAATTCCTATTTTTTCTAAATTTCTTCATTTTAGGGCGTTTTCTTTATTTTCTATTTTTTTAAATTTTTTTCTAATTTAGGACTCTATAACCTATTCTAAAAAATAAGAGGAGGGTAGGGTTGCAAAAATTAGATGTCTATAGTAAGGAAGTAAGAGGACATGAACCATTAAGATTCAGAATAGAGACATCTTAGTAATCTAGAATGAATAATCAAAATGAAAACATCAAGCCACCATTAGAAAACCAATTCTTGAATCTAAAAGATTGTATCCAAGGAAATCTACCATTGATGTTAGAACCACCTCTTTATGGAAATCGAAATGTAGTATAATCAAGAAACCAGACAAGAGTAAATCCACTTATAGCTCTAAGGACAATGTTGGATTTCTATGGGCCCAAACTGGAAGGAGCTAGTAGCAACATTACTCGACCTAGAGTTCAAGCCAATACATTTGATATCAAGCTGAGTATCATTCAGATGATCTAACATGTATCTAGTTTGATGGGTTTAGTGATGAAGACCCTAACAACCAGTTGTAGCAATTCTTAGAGATTTATGATACCTTTAAGATAGGTGGAGTTTCAAAGGATGCTATCCACCTCAGGCTATTCCCGTTTTCATTGAGATCTAATGGTAAGCAATGGCTTAACTCTATGCTAAGAAATTCCATCGATACCTAGCAAGAGATAGCTAAGCTATTCATGAAAAAATACTTCCCACCTTCAAGAACAGCTAAGCTAAGGGTAGATATCTCTTCTTTTGGTCTGATGGATTTAGAGACTCTGTATGAAGTATGGGAGAGATGGAAGGAATTGTTAAGGAAGTGCCCCCATCATAGGCTTCCAAATTGGCACCAAGTTCAGACCTTCTGTAATGGTTTGAACTATACAACTAAGTAGCTCATTGATAAGCTACTGGAGGAAGCCTAAACAACAAGTCATTGAAGCAATGCATCTAATTATTTGAAGATATGATGAATAACCATTATCAATGGTCATTTGTAAGGGCAAGAGAAAGAAGGCTACTGGGAAAACATGAGTTGGATGCTATGTCCGCTTTAGCACATAAGGTTGAGGTATTGGCAAGGAAGCTTAATAGTCTTATAATGGGTCAAAATAAAGCTTTGGTAGTTGTAGATTATGAGTTAGCAAGTTCATCAGAGATTGATCAAGCGGAACAAGTTGACTACATGGGGAACCCAATTAGACCAAGGAATGATCCTTTCAGTAATATGTATAATCCGAGTTAGAGGAATCATCCCAATTTTAGATGGAGCAACAACACCGGTCAAAGCTCCAACATGCAACCTCCTGGATTTCAGCGATAATTGCCTCCTCCTCAGATTAAGCCATTGTCCATTGAAGAGATGTTGGCCCAATACATCAAGACCTCTCAGAATCGCCACTAAGCCACTAAAGTAGCCTTAAGAAATTAAGGAGCAGTAATACACAACTTAGAGAATCTGATTAGGCAGATTTATAAGATGTTGTTAGATAGAGTTCTTGGGTTGTTACTGGGTAACACCGACATGAACCCTAAGGATTATGTTAAGGAATGAAGCTGAATTCTTTGGGAACATCGAGCTAGAGACATTAAACAAGCATGTATCCTTTAATTAGATTTACTCTTGTGATTGATTTATTACTTTGATGTTGTTAAGTTTAAATGATTTGTTGTTGTTCTTATTGTTTATTTGTTTTAAGTGTATTTGTTTATAATTTGATGCTAAAAGAAAGGAAACATCGAGTGGAAGTCATGGCAATAAAAAGGGAAGAGAAGAATTTCACAAAGTTGGGGGACATAGATGGAGGATGGAAGGTCAATATTACATCACAATAGTGAACAGCATCTATCATGGGATCAATCACAGCAATAATAAATTAACAAGGTTGATCTACCTAATCATTACGACCGTGATCACCTCTCTAGGAGATTTCACATTCTTCCTCATGGCTACCATACTTGAATTTCTTTGTATAGTACTAGTCACGGATTCATTTGCGCTCGTGATTTGTTTAAGTTGTAAGCTGTAATAGTTAATAAATTTTGGGTACGGTGCTAATCACGGAAGTCATCACGCCCGTAATCAAGCTTGAAAAAAGCATCACTTCCTGTGTTATGGCCATGATTATGTCCTTGACACCTCACTATATAAGAAATTCTCTCTCTCTTCTCATTTCTCACACATTTTAAAACTCCACCTTGTGAGAACACTGTCTACACCGATTTTCTTAGACTATCCATGACCATTTTCTTCACATCAACCCTTATTCCAACCACTTCTAACACTTGCATAATCATTCTCATCACAATTTCACTCTTCTAAGGTAAGATCTTCCTCTTTTTCTTTAGTTTTTCTACATTTATAGTGATTTGATTCATGTAACTTTAGTGTTTGTATATGTGTGTTTACTATGATTTGTAAATGTATTGTGCTTATACTTGTAGTTGTGTTTGTGTAGAAATTAGACTTCAATTTGCATGACTTTATGCTGAAATTTGGAATGTCAAACTTAAACCCTAATTTCCATTAATGATTACCAAGTTAGGGGTTTCTACAAATTAAGCCTAATTTGATGATTTAGTCTCATTGTAGTACTTAAGTGTTATGTAAGATTGTGTTGCTAGTTGTTTTTCCTTATGTTGAAGTGTTATGTTTATGTGTTGATGTTGTGAATTATAGTGCTGTCTAAATAAGGGGAGATACTAATCCTTAGTTAAAGTTTAGGTTAAAAGTTAAGTTTATTATGAATTCACTTGTGTAATTCGTACGTAGCAATAGGTTAAGGTTGATCATGCTTAGTTGATTGATGCCTTATATCTATAAGTGGGAGGAAGTTGAAATGGCTATGCATAGTTTGAGTTACACTTGAATTATATATGAGTTTTGCTTCTCTTGAACTAATGCAGATGTTTATAGATGCAACCCAAGAAATCATCAATGACTTCTTAGCATAAGAGACAGAAGGCTAATCATTCTCCTTCTCCTCCTCTTAGACAATTCAATGCAGCAAGTTCAAGTAGGGTAGTTGCTCCACTAGCTGGTATGATAGTGGATCAAAAAGAGAGATTTAAGGAATTTGTTTCCAAGAAGATAATCAAGTGACATTGTGTTACAAACTGGGATGTGTTAGGAGAGTATAGCTTAAAGATAGCTTTGCAAAGGTTGTTGGGAAATGGGCTATGGCTGCAGCTATTCATAATTCAAGAAAAGACTTACAAACAAACAACATTAGCTTTCCTTTCATTATTCAAGATCACGTACAAGTGTATTGGCCCTAAAATAGACAATGAGGTGGAGTTCTTTACCTTTGGAAGAACTCTTACCTTTAATATGTTAACCTTTGTACGGACGATGGGACTGTATACCCAGGTTGAGCTTGAAGATGATGAGTTTGTAGATTTGCCAGTAAGTCTTCTTTAGGGAACTTCAATGAATGCATTTTGGAGAGAAATCTCCAACGAGAATAGTTTTAGGGCAAGCAAGTCCAAGGCTTCAACTTTGAAGAAAACTAGTACTCAAGTCTTCCACTACATTCTTGTTAGGACGATTTATGGGAAGCATGAGAGCCTTGGGGCTGTAGGAGAGCATGATTTACTACCTTTGTATAGTGTACTTAAGGGGTTTCCAATGAATGTGGAAAGACTAACCACATTTGGAATTTGTAGGCAAACATTTGATAAGAGCAAGGGTATTTTTGTTGAAGGAGTGATTACGAGAATCCTCAAGAATTTAAGGTTGTAGCCTATAAGTGACAAGCTAAGAGATTCTTATGCTGATCCATAATTGCTTCCAAGAACCCCTTTTAATCAGTAGGGTATTACAAGAGTTTCAAATCCTAATATAGACATTGAGGACCCTAATGCTCTAGATTTCACTCCATCTATGTCAAGCTTCTTAGTCAGTAATTTGAAGAGATTGGAAACTGAAGTGGCTAAGATTAAAGAGAGTTAAAAGGGAATTCTTTAGCTCTTGAAGAACATCACCACAAAAGTAGGAGCACCAGTCCCTCTTGTTTCTCTCATTCTCAAACTTAGGAGGACACAAGTCCTAGTCAACCTCCAATTCTCCCACTAGTAAGTACTCCACAAAAAGAAGAAGAAGGAGATGAAGAGTTAGAAGAAGAAGACTTAAGTGATGAGGAGGAAAGGTTAGAAGAAGAAGACAGTGATGATAAAGAGGAAACTCAAGGAACCCAATAAGAAATAGGATAAGGTGCTAGGAATGAGAGTGAAGGTGAGTCATCTAAGGAGGATGAAGATGACTCCAATGAAGAGACGGATGCTGAGGATGACTGACTTATTTTCTTTCTTTTGTTTTATTTTGTTTAGTTTTAGACTAATTATGTAGTTGAGAGCATAACCTCACTAATGTACTATTAATGGAGACTCTCATATCATGTGTTTGTTGTCTTTTTTTTTTTTCCTTAATGGTCAATTATCTCATTTGTTGTTCAATTTGTCATGGTGTTTGAAGATGTACTATCTGATGGTTTACGACTCAATGAATTGGTTAAACTTCATATATTAAGGAAGTCTAGTTCTTGTTGTTTATTGTTTTTCATCTTTCTAATTATTCCTTTTCTATGCCTATTCTATGTTTGCTTTCCTTAAACATTGAGGACAATGTCTCTCACTAAGTGTAGGGAAGAGTAAACCCTGTTTATCAAAAGTTTTCCACTTAAGTTGTTTGTTTCAAGATATGAATTGACTTAAGTAGATTGTCAATTTAGCATAGTAGAAATCAATTTTGTACCTTACTCACTTCTTATGGCCATAGTATACATGATCCAAAATTGTAGGATCAAATCCAAGTGAAGCAAACTTACTTGCCATTTAATGAATGAATTTAGAGGTTAGAAGTAAATCGAAGTCTTTAGTTCAAAGTTAAATGGTTGTGTTTCTAAACTTACTAAGTAGTATATCTACTTTTTAATTACTTTTAGAGCTTATTTAATCTTGAATGAAAAGGGCAAATGAAATGATTCACTTATTGATACTTCTTTAGAATCTCTTCAATCTAAAAATTAGTATAAAGTTAATTTACTTGAAAATCTATTTAGATCAAAAGTCCCCTACTTATACAATATAATATAAATCAACCATTAATTTTCCAACATAATATCAACTCCCATATTCTCCTATAACATGATATCCCTACTTGTATAATGATGATAACAATATATATATCACCTATCATTCATATCCTGTAATTCCTTCATACACAACATATACAATACAAATACTAACAAAAATTACATTTTCCTCTCATATAACTGTATACAAAGTGCATTTACATCTTAGATAATATTCACTTACATTCTAGGAAATAACAAACTTAACTTTACAAAATCAAAAGATTACATACCTAATTCCTAGGTACATCATTTCTATTTACAACTTCTTTTTATTACATACATAAGTCTATTTACATCTAGTACATAAGCTAAAAACCAAAATACAGCCACAATTTACAAAAGTTAATCTAAAAGTTAACATTACATCAAAAGACAACATACATCCTAGATACATAAAAAACAACTAGGTCACTATATCACAACTATTATCAAAAGGCTAAGATCATCGCAAGTCAAGCCATAAGATTGGTCCCTTATTCACTCCACTAGCTATTTGAACCTTTAGAGGCTACCGCCTCCTTAATAGGAACTCCATCCACTTGTCCATCTTCTTTTAATTCCTTAAAATCTGAACCCATTAGCACTTATTCTAGTATTTCAAGTATCATGATAACTTCATAAACTTCATCCTCATTATGGAATTTAATGACAATCATTTCAGGCTCAACTTCATCAATTATTACAAAAGGTTCTTCCCTATTCATTTCATTATTGACCACACCTTTTAACATAGGTTCTAACATACCTTCTACTCTAGGTTCTACCTCAACTTCTTCTACTTTTAGATCCTCCTCCAGATCCTCTTCCTCATTTCGTCCTACATTTACATGTATACTTTGATGTAGGTTTTCTTGTAGCTCATTAAGGGGTTCAGGTTCTTGAGATTGTAAAGATACTTCTATTCTAACATTTTCCATAAGCGGAAATCTAAGGAACCAATCAATAATACCAAGTGGATAGTCCTTAAGGATATGAGGAACACTTAAGGTTACTTAGTCAAAATTAGGATGATGATTTTTACCTAGCTCCACAATAACTAGAAAATATAGAATTGGTAACATCATAGACAATATCCCTTTTTGTTTCATATGACTTTTCTCAAAAGTTGTGATAGCAATAAACTCATTAAACATAGGTCCCAACACATTCTCCATCAACTTTCGATCATCCTTCATACTATAAAAGATAGTCGACACTTGTACGTGAATATGATCTCATCAATAGCATGAAATAACTTCCAATCGGCCATATCCAATAACAACTTTTACATTTGTATCAAATATTCTATAGTAGTCTCGTTACCTTCTTAACTAAAATGCGTCTAAGTATAAATAAGTCCATTTCTATGAATTTGAAACAATTAAGTCATTAAATTAGTTTCATACTTTCTAACACTTTTAATTGTTTTACTTAATAAATTCTCATACATAGAACTTATATATATATATATATATGAACCTACAAGTCTAAATCTGTCACGACCCCATTATTCCCCAATTCTTACTATACCTAAGATGTCTAATTGATTTTTAATTACGACGCTTTAAAGCTTAGTTCTTAGGAACTATGCTCTAATACCAACCTAGAATTATCACGCTTTGAATGGGAGAAATCATAATAGTTCCGCTGTGTAAACTATTCTAAGACAGAAGCTAACCTCATAACTACTATTGTAAATATAGCCTACACAAGATGAATACGACTCAACTAGCTTGAAGCATCCAATAGGGTACCTATTATAATCAAAACCTATGATATTTCCCTCAAAAAATTTGCAAAAGATACTATAGTACATACTTTTAGTACTTAGTTATATTTAAACCATTATATTTGCATCAAAAGATTACATTTTCTAAGGAGAAGTTTCAATGTCATAGGTTCTGACACACATATATATACAAACTTCACTAGAAAACTAGTGGTCACCTAAGGAGATTGGATAGTTTTCTCAAAAAACCAAGACTTCAAAAGTGATCCAGTTTCAACCATCTTCATATATCTTCTCACTCCCTAATCCCTCACTAGTTGACCTATAGTTGGGTATAACATTGCATCTTTACTTTTAGTTAGTACTTGTAACAAAATTTATAGAGATGTGAGTACAACTAGCTTAGTAAATAGGATGCAGACAAAAGAGTAACATACAAACACATACAAGGTTATCAATTATAATGATATGCAAAGCAATCAATAAAATGCAACATCACATAATGTTATCCATTCCATTATAAGGGAGAAATTGCATCTATTTTAACCAGGATTGATGAGTTTTACATAACTCAAATCAGATCAAACCTCAACTTGTATAGTAGAGAATACCTTACTCCCTAGATTACCTTCAAACTATGGCCCCCAACCTTATTGTGACCTCTTCTTCTATCATTTAGTTCGACAAAAGGTAGGAAAAAGGACTATTTTAGCTGTCCTCATTGAAAGGGTTGGTATTTGGTCTCACACACCTAATCGATCCCTTAATGGGTTGTTATGCATGTCTAGTTAGATTAGTGGTTAGAGTTTAAATAGTTTTACTTAAGGGTAGCAAAGCAAATTCAAACAACTCAATAATATGAAATCATGCAAAACAGTGCACCTGTCACAAAATAGTTTATCAATCACACATGTAGCATGTGCATAAGTAACTAAGTTATAACAACAAACAAAAGCACTTTTAAGTCTCTAGATACTTTAATATAGTATTCTAACTAGCGATAAAGTCACAATCCCAAATTACCTAAACAAAATGTCATGTAATCCCCAAGCATCATGTATGTGATCTTTTGTCACATCCCAACATAGCATAAAATGTACCATTACATAGAAATACTTGTTTATATTCAACAAAAGTTCAATTTATAACAAAAGAGCACTATAGCGGAGTTTAACTTTACACTTGTTTATACAAAAGAGTACAACCGTTAAACTTAACCAAACCTAAAACACAGTACTTTTTTTTCTTATGTACAAATCCTTCATGGAATTAAGATCAAATATAGCAAGGCTTCTTCAAAAGTGGTTGACTTCATCCTATACGCTCTTGAAAGACTTTGCCCCAACTGATGTTAATACCTAGTTAATTCTCTTCATTACCTAAAGATATATAAGTATCCCCTCAAATCTTTGTGAGCTAAGTGAGAGTGGATAAAACAAAGCATAGAATAAGCATGACATACATTCACAAAGATCAATACCATAGAACAATTAATTTCATAATCCAAGTTATCAAGACAAATTGTTTATGTAAGGAATTCATGCCAAACTCATACATGTGGCATATATCGATATTGTTATCTTATGCTCTTCCAATTACTCATCTAATAAATCGACGTACACATGCATCTGGATATAACGTCTAGGAGCCTAGAGGCAATAAGGAGCTGCTTAGAAACCACCCATTGTGGTCTAGAAATCCAACAATTAACTGGCCTACTTGAAACCATGCATCATAGCTAGAGTAAGTTGAGCAATGCAATTTTATATGCTCAAAACCCAACAGAGCAATATTTAAGCTTTCAAAAACTTCACCCATAGGTCCTTTCATTCCACGCCATGAATTTAGTAAGTAATACAATAACCTAATATCAGGTACAAATCTTAAGTTCCACATCATAATCAATTTGACTATCTTAACTTTAGCTTTGTTTCTTAACTTTATAATATATTCCTTCATGTAAGGTTTACATAGGTGAACACCCGAAAGGACTTATCAATTTCTAAGTTTCCCAAGCAAAAATACGCATCAACAAATCAGTCATACATGAAGAAATATTTCATTCAATTAATGTACATTCAATAGAACCATGTATCCAATCAATTCATCACATCAATACAATTTACGACACAACTGACTCCAAGTCAAATAGATATAGGTTTACTTACATAAAAATAGAAATATCCACTTACTTAGGCTTTATAGTAGAGCAAAATTCTAAGCTTCACGATGTGATCCTTCCTTACCTATCACACCTAGGAAAATACATATAAAACCTAAGGCAATTGCAGGTCAAAACTAACCACTTGTAAGCTTTTAGAATCACATTTCCAAGCTTTTTTCGAACGTATCTTATTCGTTTCTTATCCAATTTTAACAAATTTTATATTGTCACGATCATTATATCAAGTACTATTAGGATATCTTAAGAAACGAAACTGATCAATATGGTTACAAGCCCAAAAATACCCATTCTTACTACTGATTCAACTGTATGTTATAGTAACTTCGTAATTGATTCTTATAAACTCTAATCCTAAATTGAAAATCCTAAAATTCCACTTTTCCCAAGTTGGTCGACATCTATGAGGTACCTAAAAATACTAATCTTTTGCAAGTTTAACAAATATCTCACTAATATTAATTATTATATCATATATTAGGCTAATATATAGGTTTATACTAGGAAAATATATAAAAAATCATATATGAGCTCAATTAATTATACAAAAAATATTATGATCTCACAAAAATGTATAGTTTTGATAATTACCATCAATTGTACTAAATTAGTTTATCGCCTATATTTCTAAAAATAGCGCTTCACCTCAAAATTATGAAAAATTAGGAAAATAAGTGAATTTAATTATAAAATAAAAGTTAAGTGTTCCAAATATCATTATAAACTTCCAAAAGTTAGAATATATAGGGCTTATACATTGATTTTATCATAAACTAATTATCCTAATAAAACAACAAAGTTACCAATTTTATCCAAAATAATTATAATAAATATTAAACATGCTTATTTTCAATAATTCTTGTTACTCAAATTAAATACATATATTACTCATATTATGTTCAAAAATTTAGCTTGAAAGGACATTATTTATTATTTAAAAAATTTAATTTAATTTTTACCCAAATAGTGCAATTCCTTAAGCACCTTATAATCCTACTAATTATTTAATTAAATAAAATTACTACATTAATCTACACATATAATAACCCCTAAAAAAAATTTTATAATTAACTTACATTATTTGATATTTTTAGAAAATTAAGAAATTTTTGGCTAGAAAATTGGTTTCACCTAAACTGACCACCTAACCTTGTTAAAACAACTGGTCGTGCCATCATCTATTAGACCCCTAAGCTGCTCCAAGTTAGGTTGTAGGATGCTAGATAAATCGTCTTAGATTGGCATCGACTTTGTTTTTGCCCTGTTTTTCTTTTTTTTTTTTCCCTTTGATTTTAAATTTTCTTAAGTTGTTTTTCTTATGTTTCCAAATTTCCAAAATACTATTTTTGATGTATAGAGGTCCTATTTATAGATTTGAAGTTGGTTGGATTTATTAAACATTGGACACATGGCACAAACATGTTGTTTTTCTACAAATTCTAAGCTTAAGGTGGTAATTCCCTATTAAATTAATGATGACTCAAGTTTTCCATTGTTTCTAATGCTACCACTTCAGTTAGTGACTCACCAAATCATTTTTAATTAATTTTCCATTATTTTATATTAATTTTCCTTATTTTTCTTATAATTTATTATTATATTTATATATTTAATACATATAATATATATCTTATGTAAATACATGTATATAGTATGTCATTCAACTTCATTTAGTATTTTTGTAAATTAAGTTACTTATCTCTAATATCTCGCTATATCTCAAGCCTCGAATTTCACATTTCCAATAGTATATCAACTTTATCGATAAATTCATATTTTTCTAAAATTAATCCTTTTATATAGCTTATTTTGAGAAATTGACTTTACTAGAATACTTTATTTAACTTTTCTAACCTTGTTGTGAAGTTTGAATTAAAACGAATAACGTTACTCTATACTCTAAATTTAAGGGCTTGGATTCTAGGTTATTGTATTGGCTCTAAATCTTGAGGTATTATATCCTACCCTGCCTTACAAAAAGTTTTGTCCTTGAAACTTAACTATGCATTAAAAAGCATAAGTTCTTGACTGTTGATAAGAATTTTTTGGTAATTATTATGTGCGCTTGTATTAGTCGACCCAATACTTAAACCTAGTCCAATAATCTAGTCCGGGTATAATTTCCATTAACTCACTAAAAATACTAGGCAAGACTCCTAGTTAAAGGGCCCTCTTCCATTCTCTCTTACTCTTCCTATGATGTTGCAATTTACTCTTATCATAAGGGAGTTGATTTAAGCATTGAAGTAGCCATACTGGAGCACTCTCTAGCGCCCCTCGTAGCCATTTTCTTATGTTATAGGTATTCGTGCATTGGAACGAAAATCATAAGTTAACATTTGACACCATCTGTAAGAACGAGTAATCGATTTGCTGTATTTTTTAGGATTTTATTAAAACTTTGTGTAGAAATATTTCTCCCATTTTATGGAAATTTTTGGGTTTGGTTTATCTCAATTCCATTCCCTTACAACTGTTTCTAGATTTAGTAAATACACTAATAGTCTGCCAATTTATTTCAAGTTTGAGGATTGCTTCTCCTCTATTGCAAATTTGCATCGATACGTCTTTTTCTACATATGTTGATGTTAAAGAATGTAGTTTATTTAAGTTTATAGTTTCTTTGAGTGGTTTCTTCACCCTTGGAAATATGGTCACACCACTGAAGTTTAAAAAACCACCATCTAACTATTGCCACCAAGTTTTTCTATTAGCTTGCAAAGGAGCTAAGAAGCTGAGTATATTTGAGTCATATCATGTCCTTAAGCTTTATACCGAGTGGCCGAAGAGCTACTATGAGCTCTTTTTAGTGTTCGATGTTAAGGGGCTTTGAACACCTTACCAAGCTGTTGTGTTTATAGTATACAGTGATGCAAGCAATTGTAATATTGGCTAAGTGAATGCTAACCTAAGTGTTTGCATGCCGAGCTATTTGTAATCTCAGTTAAGCAAATCCCAAGATTTCGACATGCCGAACAATAGTTGTTGAGTATTAAAGCGAGCACTTCCGTGGTCCTATGCAAGAACAATTCAAGTCGAGCTCGCTGTAGCGGCGCATTACAAGTTAATGAGATTTGATAGTGGTCCCACTTTCCAATTCAAGCTTCCATGTTGCCTAAGCCATTGCAAGGATCAATCTACAAAATAGATATCGAAGTGTACATTCCATTTGAACTCCGAGCTACTCTCTCATGTATGCTAATACATGCACAACCATTGATTGGCAATTTGGAGCCAATAACTTGAATGATTCAAGTGGAAATTCATTTAAGTTACTAGTAGCGGCATAACAGATTTAAGCTATACACTATCCTAAAACCTCACGTCATAAGATTAAGCCCATGCAAATGTAATGTGCTAATGAGCTACTCTTCAATAGCTATAAGTCCTATATACAACAAACACCAAACTAGTATAAATTCAATGGCTCCATCTAATAAATAGGCAACAAGCAAATTGAAAACCTTAAGCAATTAAGTGGTGATTGGTAAACTACTCTATGTCCAAAAAATTTGCATGGATGATGAGTAAACAAGCCTATAATCCTATACATTAATGGATTAGAGGTTAACTAGCCTATCTTACGGCTCCACTTAAGCCATCGTCTCTTTAGGCACTTCAACCTCATCAGGCCCTTGCCTCTTTAGGTGCTTTAGACTCATTAGGCCATCGCCTCTTTAGGTACTCTGGCCTCATCAAGCCCTTGCCTCTTTGAGCACTTTAGCCTTATTAGGCTATCGCCTCTTCGGGTACTCCAGTTTCATTAGGTCCTCGCCTCTTTAGGTACTTTATCCTCTTTAGGCCCTCAACTTTTAAGGCATACCCATTTTTATAAGTACTTTGACCACTCTCGACTTTCACTGCTTTAAGCCTTTGCCTTTTCAAACACTCTAGCTTCTTAGGGCTTAGGTTACAAACCTTTCCAAAAATCCCACAAAATCAACCTCTCTAGATACTCTCTTTTCTAACTTTGTCACCAAAGAGACTAGGGGGCAAGTGTTGATAGAAATTTTTTGGTAATTATTATGTGGGCTTATATTAGTTAACCCAATACTTGAACCAGGTCCAAAAATGTAGTTCGAGTACAATTTCTCTTGACTCATTATAAATACCAAGCAAGACTCCCAAGTAAGGGGCCTTCTTCAATTCTCTCTTACTCTTCCTATGATGCTGCAATTTACTCTCATCCCAAGGGGGCTAACTTAAGCACCGAAATACCCAAGCTGAAGCACACTCTAGTGCCCTCCATAGCTGTTTTCTAATGTTACAAGTGTTTGTGCACTATAATGAAAATCACAAGTCAACATTAACCTTATTCTAGAAAAAGAATAATCAATGACAGTATTACTAACCTTCTATAAACAATTTAGAGTACTGAGCTCTCATCAACTCAATAGATTCCTATGTCACTTCATTAGTGGTGATACAGACTTGTGAATAAACACACGAACCCAATATCATACATAACTAAAGGGGGTGGGTCTAAGTTGCAAGATGGCTTGAAAAGTAAATGATAGTCAAGGGAAAGTAGGGGTTCCCGTACACTGACGATGGATATGACGCACCAAGCCTCACACGAGCTTAGGTCGCACTTGATATGACGCACAAGTGTGGTCAAAGGTCACTCGCCACTAATCTATGCTTGAATGGGCTTGATAAGAGTAGCTCAAGAGTAAGTAAGATGACACTTAACTCAAGAGAAGGTAAAAAGTTCAATGTATTCTTTTGTATATCTTCTTATGGCTGTTACATTATATGACTATTTATAGTATCCTGTTAGGGCAAGTTCTATGTTACAAATAATTACAAAAATAAATTCTTATTTGCTAAATAAAAAGGAAAATACTATACAGGGAGATATGAAATTGTGCGTAGCGAACGTTGTTTGTCAGAAAGGATAGTACGGTTGTTAGTAAGGACAGTATGTGTGCATTTTTACTGTAATTCTGACAATATTATGGTCTAAGCAAGGGTAGGCCTTTGTTTAGGCCTGTGCGGCATTAGAAGGGGCTAGATTGTAGTTAGTTCAGGGACGGCTCACATTAGGTTAGCCTTGGATGGTCAACTCCTGATAGTTTTTGTTGGCTTCAATACAGTGGAGATTGTTATACTCAAATTTGGTGCTGGGACTATAGTTTAGTAAAGGGTTCGGCTCGGTATGTTAGTTGATCAGCTCGACAATATCTTAGATAGCATAGAGAGCAAATTAGCTTAGCAAATTCAACTAGGGTAAGCATTGCTCCTCGGTGCTTAACTCACCTCAGATAGCTCGACGAACCACTTAAGAGAGCCCTTAGGCTTAGGAGTGTGTAATTGGTCCTTGATCCCTATCATCCTCTCTGGGTTATTTGAGATCTAGGATCAAATCTGGTTTGGTTCCTAGTTGTTTGTCTTTAGGAGTGTAAGGTTGTAGATCGACAATGTTAAAGGAGTTCGAGGCTCCATATCCTTCAAGTAATTCAATTCTATATGCATTGGGATTGATTTTTTGAATTACTTTGAAAGGTTCGTCGACTCTAGGAGACAACTTGCTCTTCCTCAAGCTTGAGAATCATTCCTTGCTAAGGTGTATCTAGACCAAATCGCCTGGTTGAAATTCTCTCTTCTTCTGTCCTCGGTTTCACTTCTCAAGCTTAATATTAGCTTGACCCAGTTGCTCTACTACCTTCTAGTAGATGGCTTTGACGGCTTGAACTTTCTTAACAGTTGGCTGATCATCATCATTAATCCTCGGTTGAGGTACTTAGTCCAATGGGAGCACAAGGCTGAACCCATAAGCAACTTCGAATGGAGACATGCTTATGACATTATGGGCGGTCCAATTGTAGGCAAATTTGATTACTAGCAGATACAGATCCTAATCGGCCATGTTTCATCTGACAGCAACTTGCAGCAAAGTTCCTACAGTTTTGTTGACAACTTCAGCCTGTCCATCGGTCTATGAGTAGTAGGACGTGCTGTACAGCAGCTTGGTTCCCATTCATCTCCACAACATCCCCCAAAAGTAACTCATGAACTTAGGGTCTCAGTCTGAAACAATGGTCTTGGGAATTCCATTCAACTTAATTACTTCCTATAAGAAAAGAAAAGAGATAGCCGAAGTGTTGTTAGTTTTAGAACAGGGCATAAAATGTGCCATCTTGCTAAATTTATCTATAAGTACCATGATAGAGTCCTTCCCTTGGGACATCCTCGGTAATCTTAACATGAAGTCCATACTCAGCTCGGACTATAGTTTAGTCGGGGTCGGCAAGGGTTAGTAATATCCTTGCTCAGCTCAACTCTTCGCTTTTCGGCAAGTCGCATACTTTTCTAGCATGGATTGGACATCTCTCTTCATCCTTTGCTAAAAAAATCTAAAGGATAGTACTTCATAAGTTTGACACTAGCCAAAGTGTCCTGTCAATCCCCCTCTATGTGGCTCACGTACTAGCAGTTCTCGTGTAGAACAAGTCAGGATACATAGCCTCCTCTTCCTAAATAAGTATCTATCCTCCCTGTGATTGTCATCCAGTGTTCATCCTTCCTTACAACAGGTGTAGATAGGACTAAAGTATGGATCCTCAATATACAAATTTTTTATGGTTGAAAAACCAAGTAGTCTCATCTATTACTTGGTCAGGAAGGTATGTCATCTTGATAGGGCGTTGGCCATTACATTGTTCTTTCCATTCTTGTATTTTCTGACATAAGAAAAACCTTCCATGAACTTTCAGGATGCCACATAACTTCAATTTCGCTCTTTGATCTGCCGCTGTTAAAACACCACAATATTCCTCCTTTTGGGGTTAATCCTCACAATGGTGAATCTATCATTAAATATCTTTCTTTTTCTTCTTAACTTGAAATGATGGAATGGAAAAAAAGTCAGGAAACCTGTGATGGCTACTAAAAAACCTCTTTTTTTTCTCTCCAGGATTCCCCTGGTACGGCATCCAGGACATACCAAGCAAGAGTGGTAGAGATCGAAGTGGTTGTCAACCATTGCTATGGGACGAAAAGAGTCTCGTTAGCGAGGCAAAAAAAGGAATGAGGGGGATGGGGTTTCTCTTACTTTTGACATAGCGGGAGGCCCGCATGACGGGCTATTAGCTCAGTAGTAAAGCGCACCCTTAATAATTGCATCGTTCTGTCTAGGCTATGAGGGCTCTTCCTTATATTAGTCACTACTAACAAAGTTAAATTCATATCGTATAGCTACCCCACACACCTCACATGAACCAAGTACTATAGTCCCTAATTTATGCTTTGATACCACCTAAAGGATATCACATCCCAGAATAGCAAAGGATGTATCGTCATAGAGGAATACCTATTTATATTCAATAAAAGTTCTATTTATAACAAAAGAGTACAACCATCAAACTTAACCAAACCTAAAACATAGTACCTTTTTTTCATATGTACAGATCCGTCATAAAACTAAGGTTAGAATATAGCAAGGCTTCTTCAAAAGTAGTTGACTCCATCTTACGCACTCTCAAAAGACTTTCCTCCTAACTAATGTTGATGCCCAATTAATTCTCTTTAACTTGAGGATACATAAGTATTCCCTCAATTTTTAGTGAGCTAAGTGAGAGTGAATAAAATAAATTAGAGAACAAGTACGACATACATTCACAAAGATTAGTGCCATAGAACATTTAATTTCATAATCCAAGTTATCGAGACAAACTGTTTATGCAAGGAATTCCTGCTATGCTCAAGCACATGGCATGCATCAGTATCAATATCCTATGCTCTTCTAATTACTCACCCAGTTAGTTGACATACCCGAATATCTAAATACAATGTCTAAGAACCTAGAGGCAATAAGGAGCTACCTAGGAGTAGAACCCCTAAACTCAATAAAATAGAAACCACTTGTTGTAGTCTAGAAATCCAACAATTAGCCAACCTAGCTGAAACCAAAAATCTTAGTTAGAATAAGTTGAGCAATGCAATTCTATATGCTCAAAATCCAACCAAGCAATATTCAAGCCTTCAAAAACTTCACCCGTAGATCCTTTCATTCATGCCATAATGCAATAAGTAATACAACAACCCAATATCAGGCATACATCTCAAGTTCCACATCATAAATAATTCCACTATCTCAACTTTAGCTTTGTTTTTCAACTTTATAATACATTCCTTTATATAGGGTTCACTTAGGTGAACATCTTAAAGGACTGATCAATTTTTGAGTTTCTTAAGCAAAAATACTCATCGATAAATCAATCATACATGAAGAAACACTTTACTTGGTTAATGCACATTCAATAAAACCATGTATTCAATCAATTTAGCGTATCATTACAGTTTACGGTACAACTAATTCTAAGTCAAGTAGATATAGGTCTACTTGCACGAAAATAGAAATATTCACTTACTTGAGCTTAATAGTAGCACAGAATCCTAAGTTTTATGATGTGATCCTTCCTCACCTATTACACTTAGAAAAATCTACCTAAACCCTAAGTTAGTTAAGTAGATATAGGTTTATTTACACAAAAATAGAAATATCTACATACCCGAGTTTGATAGTAGTGCAAAATCCTAAGCTTTACAATGTGATCCTTCCTTACCTATCACACTTAGAAAAATCCACCCAAACCTTAAGTCAACTACTGGTTGAAACCAACCTCTTATAAGCTTTTACTATCGTGTTTCCAAGCTTCTTCCAATCCTATCTTATTAGTTTTGTTTTTTATTTTAATAAACTTTATATCATCATGATCATTATCTTGAGTACCATCAGGATATCTTAAGAAACAAGATTGATCAATATGGTTATAAGCCAAAAAATACCCTTTCTCACTATCAATTCGACCATCTATTATCATAACTTTGTAATTGATTCTTATAAACTCTAAACCTAAATTGAAAATCATAAAATTCAACATTTCCCAAGTTGGTTAGCATCTATGAGGTACCTAAAAATACTAATCTTTTGCAAGCTTAACAAATACCAAAATATTATATTATATATTGTAGACACCTTATTTTTGCCCCATTTATTTTTATTTTTATTTTATTATTTTTCTTTTCTCAATAGGCCTTAAAATTAGGAAAAACACAAAAAAATAGGAAATTAAAAAAAAACCCCAAAAAATTAAGAAATTTAGAAAAAATAAGAATTTTTAGAAAAAAATTCAAAAATAAGAAAAATCACAAAAAATAAGAAATTTTGGAAAGAAACCCTAAAAAGATAAAAAGTTTAGAAAATAAAGTTTAAAAATTTAGAAAATTGAAAAATTACAAAAAAAAAATAGAAAAATTAAAATGAAATAAAAGATTTTAGAAAATAACTCTTTATTAGGATAGATTTTTTATTAGATTTAAAAATTGAGCTATTGAACCTAAGCTTAGATTTAAATTTAACCCAAACTGACTGAGTCCATATGTGCAATTTAGTTGCACATATAAATAAGGCACAAACCAACGACTTATTGGTTAAGCATATGAACATAACATTAGCATTGAACAAGAGGTCTTGGGTTTGAAGCTTGACAAAGGCAAGAAGGTCTCATCAAAGGCTACCATGTGTCAGGATTTGATCGCGCCATGTATCCTGATACATAGTAAGATGAGATTGGACGACATGCTAATGTAGCACTACATGGCATGCCATGTCAGCCGCCATGTATTACGTATTGATATGTGGTACATCGGGGTTGGTTGTACAGCTGACGTGATGCTACGTCAGCTCTTTTTTTCCGTCCCATTCTTTCCTTTTCCATTTGTTTTCCTCTCTTTCCCTCTATTTCCTTCATCTTTCTCTATATTTCTAACGCTTTCCTCTTCGGACCACTTACTTCAATACAATTTTTAGACCTTTTCTTATTGTAATTTTGCTAAATCAATGGCGACATTGCAAGCCAGACTTAACATACTATGAATCGGACCCATTAACTCGTCTAAATTTAGTCAAAAATGAATTCAAATCAAGCTCTTAAGTTGGGAAAAAAACTGAAATTTTGGCATTTACACTCAAGGCCGATTTTAGCTTTGCGAATTTTTTAAATCAAATTCATGTATAAAAGGGTATTAGGGGAGCTCACACAAACATAAACCAACCACAAGAACCAATCAAAATCACTCAACACAACCTCTCCTTCTCCCCACGATCACTTTCTCTCTCTAACCCACTCTTTCTCTCTTCAATTCCCTCTCTCCACTCCAATCCAAGCCCAACTACCACTACGGTCGAGCTCCCCGTAGTTTAGGCTCTCTAGCCTGACCTCTTTCAACCTCCGTCGTGCCCCATAGTAGCTGTACTGAACCACTACAATTCAAACCCTCACTACTGCCCCTTTCTCTCCTCAAACCACCACTCCAGCGGCTCCAATAACCCAAACTAATTGTATAACTAAGCTCCCCACACCTCGAAACCTCACACTATACCTTACTTTTGTACTTAACAAAACCCAACGACACCACTCATCAACCACCGCCAGCCACCTCGTCCGAACACTATCCAAACCATTCCTAAACCTAGCAGCGCTCTTCCTACCCCCCATTTCCCCAATCTAAATCTCACAAATCTCCTTTCCCCTACTCACTTTGGTCACCAAATTGACCTAAGCCACCCTACCTTACTATTGAGCTTGAAGACAAGTTGGAACCTGACCTGAATCTACGCACCGACTTGGAGTCTGACTCGCGTTCCTAACCCACGTCCTATCCAATATCCAGTCCAACCCTTTTTCTTTTTCTTTTTTTTTTTTGTTTTATTTGTTTCTCTTTTTTTTTTTTTGGTTATTTGATTTATTTGATTTTTTCGATTTTGCATTATTTATTTTTATTTTTTTAACCTTTTATTTTATTTATTTATTTATCCATCTATGTACATGTAAATGTAATCAAATAAAAAAAAGAAAAAAAATGAGAAGAAAAAGAGAAAGAAAAAAAGAAAAAAAGGAAATAGTCTATTTATTTATTTATTTTTATTTTAATAGAAATAGACAGAATATGTAAAATAATAAATAAAATAAAAAAGAAAAATAAATATAAATAAGTAAATAGAAAGAATAAAGATTATTATTTCTTTTTGCCACTTAGAAAATTGATTTTTCAAAAATCAAATAAAAATAAATCAACCATTTTTCAAATTAAGATCATTTAGAATTTCCAAAAATAAAAACCAATTTAGGACCTTTGAAGAAAAATTTAAATAAATTAAAATGGGTAAAAACGTAAACTTGGCTGTTTTAAAAACTAAAATCAACTCAACCCACAAAAGTTTTCATAAAAGAATTACGAAAACCTAATCCTGAATAGTAGATATGTAAGCATTCATACGTAAGTACAAGACAACTTAAAATATGGAAGTCTTATTTTTTTCATTTTTAAATATTCATGTAAATTGTATCATAATTAGCTATTTTAGAAATTAAAAAGAGTATATTTGAAAGGTGAAGTTAAATTCGAAAAGTTAAAAATAGTATCTGTTTAGGGTTTAATACATTAGCCCCTAGATCTAGATCTTTGTTTTTTAAAAAAACTATTTTTATAAATTGGTTTTTTTAAATCAATAGATGAGTAGCTAAATTATAAATAATCCACCTAATTGGTTATAACTTAACTTTTTTCCCGACTTCGATCGGGTGGTGACTCCAATACCTTTTTAAATTGAAAAAATGATTTTTCATTAAACCCTAGTCGATTATCAGTATTAAATGGGTAGAGTTTAGTACTGATCGGTTTAAAGAAAGCCTAATTTTATAAAAAGAACCGGGATGGTGAAAAATTAGGCTCGACATATATTAGGCTAATATATAGGTTTATACTAGGAAAATACATAATAAATAGTATATGAGCCCGATTAATTATACGAAAAATATTATGATCTCACAAAAATACATAGTTTTGATACTGACTACCAATTATACTAAATTAGTTTATCACCTATATTTCTAAAAGTAGCACTTTAGCTCAAAATTATGAAAAATTAGGAAAATAAGTGAATTTAATTATAAAATAAAAATCAAGTATTCCAAACATCATTATAAACTTCTAGAAGTTAAAATGTATAAGGCTTATACATTGATTTTATCATAAACTAATTATTCTAATAAAACAGTAAAGTTACCAATTTTATCCAAAATAATTATAATAAATATTGAACATGCTTATTTTCAATAATTCTTATTACTCCAATTAAATACATATATTACTCATATTATGTTAAAAAATTTAGCTTGAAAGGACATTATTTATTATTTAAAAAATTTAATTTAATTTTTGCCCAAATAATGCAATTCCTTAAGCACCTTATATTCCCACTAATTAGTTAATTAAATAAAATTACTACATTAATCTACACATATAATAACCCTTAAAAAAAATTCATAATTAACTAACATTATTTAATATTTTTAAAAAATTAAAAAATTTTCTGCCAGAAAATTAGTTTACCCAAACCAGCTACCCTCTAGTCACCTAACCTTATTGGAACAACTGGCTGTGCTACCTTCTATTAGACTCTCAAGCCACTCTAAGTTAGGTTTTAGGATGCTAAGCGAAATGTCCTAAACTAGAATTGACTCTATTTTTGCCCTATTTTTGTTTTTTTTTTTTCTAATTTTTAATAAATTTTCATGAGCAATTTTTCTTGTGTTTTTAGATTTCCAAAATGTTGTTTTTGATGTGTAAAGATCATATTTATAGATTTCAAGTTGGTTGAATTTATTAAAAACTAGACATATGGCATACACATGTCATTCTTCTATAAATTCCAAGCTTGAGATGGCAATTCCCTTATAAATTGATGTTGACTCATGTTTTCCATTGTTTCCTATGCTATCACTTCATTTGGTGACTCACCAAATCATTTTTAATTAATTTTCCATTATTTTATATTAATTTACCTTTTTTATAATTTATTATTATTATATGTATACATTTAATGCATATAATATATATCATATGTAAATACATGTATATTGTATGTCATTTAACTTCATTGAGTATTTTTGTAAGTTAAGTAACTTATCTCTAATATCTCATTATATCTCAAAACTTGAATTTCGCTTTTTTGATAGTTTATCGACTTTATTGATAAATTCACATTTTTTTTCAAATTAATCCTTTTATATGGTTTATTTTGAGAAATTGATTTTATTAGAATATTTTATCTAACTTTTCTAGCCGTATTATAAAGTTTGAACTAAAATGAATAACATTTCTCAATGCCCTAAATTTAGGAGCTCAAATCCTAAGGTTATTATATTGGCTCGAAACCTTGAGGCATTACATCTTCATTAATGATCCCTATAAATTAATGCATAGCTTTAGTTTTTAATCACCATATGAAGTAAGAATTTATTTTCAATACTAAGCATGTTTATATTCTTAGCTAGGTAAGTTCTTTCGTTATTCATTAAGTTTTAATTAAGTCAGATAAATCCTAACCAATGTTTTGACCTATTGTGTTAAATTAGATTTTTATTTAAGAAGTTTTTGACTTACATTCTAACTTCGAAATACATATAAAGTCTAAGTACAAACCACTTGTTCACTTAAATTCAAATTTAGTATATTCAAATTATTCACTATCAGGTTATATTCCAACATATTTTCTAACACAGTTTTTGACTCTACTGCTATTTATACATTTTATTACTTCTAATACATTTTGAGTTACCCTGAACTCCAGAACGTCAATATTCTACATAAACAGCAAGTAACAACTAAATACCACAATCATTTATACACTATCTCATTAAACCATCCATTTAGTTACAAATCCATTAGAACTTCTAAAATTAAGCCCCTAAACCACTAAATACCCACTTAAACTGAAAAATGATCATCTTATAACTTAAAGTAATTTGCTTTGAGCTTTTGCATGTGGATAAATATAGATTGTAGCATGATTTTGTAAAGAGTTCATCAAGTTCTTTAGTAAAACAACATCGCCAGTGCATTGTTTTCGAGAAAATGGAATTTTCCCAAAAATTCAATGATTCAATTTTAAAAATCTAGTCATATAGTATCAAAATATAACATTTTAGGTATATACCCAAAAACATTCAAGTTGAAATTATATTGATTGGTTTTTCGAAAACACAATTGAAAATCAATGTGTAAGAATGTTTTCCTTGAGGACCCACATTAACATTCAAATTTTCAAAAAATTGGCTTAAAATTTGAATTCCTTATACAAAAATACTTAGGAAAACTAAGTTTCAAAATTTTTGGAGGTCTTTTGGTATTTTTCCCAAAATTTAGTTAAAAATGAGACTAGATGGCGACTCATCGAAACTTGAAGCTCTAGCCACTATGGAGGAGAGAGGATGTGTTGGCTAGAACCATCGCCAACCACTCCTATAGGGGACATCTAAGTTTCATTTCTAATTGGTTGTTTTCCTTAAGAACTCCTTAACTACCTTACTTTACACTATAATTTCCCTAGTTTTTCCTTCTCAATTTCTCTCTCTTTTTTTGTCTTCCAAATCTTTTTAAGCTCAAAATGAGCAAAAATTTCATTAAGAAGAAGTGTTTGGTTTTCACAATATGGTTGGATTAGGTTTTGGAATTTTTTTTCCCTTAATAACCTATATTTCCTACTTGGTTTAGGTGTCATCACTTAAAAATTCTGATACTCCTTAATCCTATAGTTAGCTCCTTGGTTTGTCACTACATAAGGAGGGTACCTTGATTGCCATGTGACAACTGTACTAATTTTTCAAATTTTTATTTATGTATTTAGTAATATTTGCACATCTTCAGGTATTTTTGTTAATTAAGGTACATATAATTATGTCATTAAATATACTCGATATATATATATTATTTTTCTATATATTATTTTATGTACATTATTAATTTTATTATTTTTATAATTTATCTCTAAGAGTTCGTTAATTTTCGATACCTAATTTGCATGCTATTGGTACATATATAATAATATAATAAGCTTTCACTATTTTAACTATATTTTTCAATATTTTATTATATTTTTATTTTCCTAGCCTATAAGGTTTTATCAACTAATATCACTATACTTCTTGTAGGTTTTCGGCTTAATTGGATTACTTCTCAAACACCTAAATTAATTGCCTAAAACCTAGTTGCCTAAGTACAGGGCTTATACAACATTATTTAGAGATGCCCACATGTTTGTTGAATTGTATGATAAGTGTCAAAGGGCATGGAAAATATCTAAAAGAGACAAAATGCAACAAAACCAACTTTGATTTGCAAGATTTTTTTTATTTTTGAGGTATTGGTTTTATGGGGTCGTTTCCGAATTCAAATGGAAACAAATATATCCTAGTAGATATAGATTATGTATTTACCAACAAATGATTCTAGGATAGTAAGATAGCTCCTAAAAATTTTATTTTCTAGATTTATTGCTTTTAGAGCACTCATAAGTGATAGATGAACTCATTTGTACAATGTGCAATTAGAAAAGGTATTGAAGAAGCATTAAATCGCAACTCCATACCACCCCAAAACTGGCAGATAAGTTAAAGTAGCAAATAAGGACGTTAAATAAATCTTAGGAAAGAACATTGAGTACAATCGAAGAGATTGATTTGAGAAGCTCAACAATGCTCTTTAGGCTTATAAGACCACTTACAAAACATTGATTAGAACAACCACATTTTGACTTAAGTATGGTACAACATGTCATTTACATGTGGAAATTGAACATAAGGCTTACTAAGCCATAAAACGTGCTAACCTTAATCTTGAGTGTATAGGTAAATATAGAAAACTTCAATTGAAGGAGCTTGAAGAATGAAGCGACATAGCCTATGAGAACTCAAGAATATTCAAGAATCAAGTCAATCGGTATCATGACAATTGAATTAAGCAAGGAAAGCAATTCCAAGCTAGAGATAAAGTTCTACTATATCAATCTCAATTGAATCTCTTCCTAAGTAAGCTTAGATCTGGATGGTAAGAACCATAATCTATAACATAAGTATTCCCTTATGGAGCGATGGAGATTTCCAATCTCGAGAAGGGAACTCTTAAGGTAAGTGGCCACTGACCTAAACCGTACTTAAGAGGAGAGCTTAAAAAGGAGAATAATCTCGAGTATGACCTCTATCCAATTAAAGAAAATTGGTAATATTATTCTTAACTTGTTGAGCGAACAATGTTAACCAAAAGAGCTTCTTGGGAGGCAATGCAAGTAAATTTCATTTCTCTTTTACTTGGTTTTCCATTTTGTGTCTTTTTTATTTGGTTTGGTTATGTAATAATTCAATATAAATTGTCCTTAGTTTTTCTTAAGTGTTGTAGGGTGAAATGTAATTGATAAGGAAGCATAGTGCTTAAGGAAGAGGCAAAACTAGGTTCAGAAGGAGTTATGGCTAAAGACCACATCCGTAGTCTTAACCATATTCCTTTCATAAAAAATTACAGTTAATTTTAAACTTTGAGTTTTTATTCAAGACAACTACAGCCTAAGACCATATTTGTGTTCCTAGCCATACTTGTGACTCGATGTGAGTATGAACCGACAAGTGAATCCGATCGTAAAAGTAATATAAACAGTAAGTCAATGTCGTATTTCATAAGGTGCTAGTTGCTAGGTGCTAAGTATTAAACGACTCAAGTTTTTTCAGAAGCTAAGCCATTGATAATTGAATTAAAAACGGGTAAAAGCTAATTAAAAAAATGAACACTAAACCAAATGTCCTAACTATACTATGAGAGTCCTGAGTTTAAGAGATGCAAAAAAAAAAAAAAAAAAAAAGAATTCAAATTAGGATTTGCAAATCTATTCTCATTTTAATCAATACGATGCCTTAAATTGATATTTGCAATTAATTAAACGAGATTTGACTAAACTCACTGAAACTCACCTACGTTCCGAAGTAGTGTAATTCTAATTATAGCATAAATTTACTTGTTAAGGTGATTTATCTATAATTATCAGGTAAATAGTAATCTATTTATGCCGAAATTATTATTCTAGTTAAAAATATGGTTTGAGTATATCTCTATGACCCAAATTATATTTCTAACTATATTAAGTGCGTGAGTTCATGTATTTAATTAAAACTTGTATATTTTCATAACAAGCCTTTTCAAAAATTCAAGTCATGTTCATCACAAGTTAACGAAATCTTCTTAAATATCTTATAACTCTATCAAGTGAAAAAGTAACAGCGAAATATTAAATGACTAGACGAAGAACATAATAGTAAAATACTCAATTACTCAATATTTATATCGAAAAAAATTATAAAACATATCAATTCATTAAATCCATTAATGCAAAACCTGATATATATTAAGTGCAAAATCTTATCATCAAGATATAAAATAATTAAAACAATTAAGAAAAGAAAACATGTTAATAAGTATATTCAAATTTAACTTTCAATACAAAATCAGTATATCTTGATATATTTGAAATTCATGATAAGCCTCTAATACTTTACATTAAAGAGATTTAGTGTCTTGAAAAAAAAAAAAAAAAAAACATTGTATAAATAATAAAATAAAAAGAGAATTTCTGTCCATCAAAATCTCTACACGATGCTACTGTACTATCGACTATATATATATATAACTAAGGGGAAATCCCTTTGCCGCTCTGCATCCTCTTCTTCGTCAGCTACTGTCTAATCCCCTCCCCGTTCCTCTATTCTCTCTCTTCTTTTCTTATATTCTCTTGGATCACTGCCCCCCAACAGCCCTCAAACGTGGCTCCCCTTTTTCTTTTTACAAAATGGATCCCCAAATGACGTTAATAAGAATATGCATAAAGGCCCCCAAAGCAGTAATATGACCCACAATTGAATATTCAGTCTGAGTAAGCAAGTGTTTACTTTCTGTGCCGGATATTATTTCCACACAAATGCTGCTGATCCTTCTTGTAACATGCTGTGATGTTATGTTAATTTCTGTCCACGCGGGTAGTTAAGCGTGACAATGGGCTGACATCCTCTTTCCATTTTGGGCTTATATATCTGGAGTCTTGGTGTGCAGCTCCTGTACTTGATCTGTTCGGTCACACCGAGCTATTAGTGGGACTTTCGGCTTGGCAACCTATTGGAGTTGCTCGTTGTGTCTTCAGCTTGGTTGAAGCTCAACTTCGCTTGCTGGTTGCGTGATCTGCTACTGATATTTGGACATTGGCAACCGCTTGGAGAGTCTCGGCTGCTGTCACAAGGGTGTTCTTCGTGTACGTGTTCGGCTTCAGTTGCTGCTGCTATCAAATTTTAACAGACTGTAGCTAGGATTTGGAGTGCTGCTTGTCGCGCGTGTTGAGTTCGCTCAGTGGCTGCCCTGCTACTCGTGAAGTGGATGCCGTGGTTGATATCTGCTGTGGATCTTGGTTCTCGACTGCAGCTGCTTAGGACAAGTTGGAGCTCCTACTGTCAGTAGAGTTGCCGCTCTCGGTTCGGTGGCTACTGTGGAACTTGATTCTCGGCTAGGAGTTGCATGTAGGGACTGCCGAGCTCGAAGTGGACTTGATGCTAAAAACTTGCTTGCTGTCGTAAAGCTGTCATGTGATTGGTACCATCAGTTGGTTAGTTCGGCCGAAGTTGGGAGCATGGTGCTCGAGATACTTGGCGGCTCGGCAGTGAAGTTTCAGTTGCTGCTGCTGAAGCTTGGACTTCGCTGGTCTATCTTGAAGGGCTAGGACCTCAAAATTAATGCTCATACCTGTCATACAACCAAAATGAATTAATAAGCTGATGTGCATCCAAAATAAGATAGATAGTTAGCTTCTGCAATAAATTGCAAGCTAGAAAAGTGATTTGGGAATTTAAGAAAAATAAATGTTCCTCTCAATGATTGATCTTCATTCTCTTAATTTACAGCTCTCGTGATTGATCCTATAATGCCCAAAAGAAGTCATTCATTTTGGTCATTCTCTCATCCACTAGTTGGATATCCGTGGCAAAATGCAAACAAGATGGAATGAAGTCTGGTGTTGTAACTTCCACAAGTGAGTATGATATGGGCTACTTGACTTCTTGTTAACCAAATTAAAGTGCCTTTGGCTACTGAATCCTCAATTGAAATATTCTGAAGTTTTCATATCAGCCCTTTGAAATCTGCATTCTTTGATGAATTCATGCCAAGTTGCTGCTGTTAAAATTTTCCCAAATAAGCTTCTATTTGGTCACAACATAATGAGCTGCTCGACTCGCTCTTCTCCTGAATAGTTCAAAGAGTTGCTGATGAAAATTGGAGCTCATTGTGGAGCATGTGACTTGTGTTCGATGTTTCTTTTGCTTGCGGCAGAATGACTTGAAGCTTCTGATCCTTTGGTCCACAATTTGGAGCTCAACTATAGTGTGGAGACTGGATCTGTTCTGGTCTTTCCTAATTCAGTTTAGCAGTTGCTTCAAGTGTTTAGCTCTCCTTCTCAATTCCAAGATGAGCTAGTCGGATTAATTGCTCGGATTGCTTCTAGCAGGTTCACAACATGTAGAGTACCCTTACAAGCTACTGTCCAAGTTGTGCTCAAGTCAAGAAAGGGCTGCTCAAGTACAGATGGCTACCTTCCACGGAGATACTGTTTGTGTAGGCGTGCTGCTAATGTTTGGAGCTGCTGTTGCATTCCAATCAGAAGGCTGGTTCTTCAATGAACTACTTGGGGTGTCGCTTGTGTTTGTGAATTCAGCTTGCTTGATCTCGGGTTGGAATTGCTGGACATGAGGAGCTCTCGGCCTAGTTGCTCAGTTTTTCCAAATGAGCCGCCATCCTTGCTGATTGGTTCTTCTAGGATGCGCTGCTGCAAGAATCTTAACATAAGGGCCTGCTACTATTTCTTGAATTACTGCTGCTGATCATATGGAGCTCTCTAATCATTCAACTGCAGTTTGGAGCTTGGCTATGGACTCAGTTGTAAGTTGCTGTTATCTCAAATGCTAAACTGCTCTATTGTTGTTGGATCAGCTGTTGCATAAGGTTGCGTGAGCTGCTGCAATTGAATTCCAGGCCCTGAATTAAAATTAATTAAATTTGACTTCTGGAAGCTCAACTCAATAATAAGAATAATAAGATGCCTGTTTTCTTCCCTGAGTCGAGTCATTATAATTGACAACTAAAGTCTATGGCCTGCTGCAATTGTAAATTGGATGTCATGGCTGCTTTGCTTGCTTAAAATAAAAGACTGCCCCTAACAAGGGTCCTGTTGTTAGTTTGGCTTTGGTTCAAGGAGCTCCACTTCAGCTTGGTTCTGAGCTGTCTTGTGTCATGGCTGCTGTATTTGCTCCTAGTGTGTTCAATTCAGCTTGTCTCATGGCTTGCGCTGCTTGGTTATTAAATTCACTACTCCATTTGATCTCTGTCTTGAATTTCAACTCTCAAACCTGCAGCTCGCGAGATGCTATTGATAAATGTGCTTAATTGCACATTTATCCCCACCCAAAGTAGCACATATTCATGCAAGTATTAACACTTTTATAATGAGTTGTGCTTGAAAATTGATGAATGCATGTCTGGGATCAATTATTCAAAAACCTTAGCTAAATGATAAAAAATAGAGCTTAGCAATTAATATGTGTGTACTAATTTTGATCTCAATCATGCAACTGCTAGTAAAAAGGATGCCTTATGACAGCAACTTGTAAGTTGCAATTAAAATTGGATGAATAAGCAGCTATTCTGTTGTAGCAGAAAACATTGGAAGAAGGCTCTGTCAGCTCTTTAAATTACAGCAGCCTACATGTTTTGAAAAGGACACATACACTCGCCTGGAGCTGCATATTCAATGGTCCTACTAATGCATCCTAGAGAGAATAAGGTTTCAAGAGCTCCACTTCATGATACGAGCACTGTGCTTTTAACTTCAGTCGAGCTATTTCATTCGTTGACACTTGTGTAGCACATTGGACAGTAGATGTGACTGAACCGAACAGGACAGCCAAGAACATGGAAAATCTGAGCTTCAATTGACAGCCACTTTCTCTCCTTCTGTCAAAACCACGAACTGTGAATGATTCTTTGTAGCTGCGAGCATACTCTAAGCACCAAAAATAGCAGCTTCCATAGATAGCAAAATAGCATTGACATGAATTTCAATCTTTAGCAGCAACAGGACATGACAGGTTCAAAGGTTCTTGCTAAAGGAAGCAGAGAAAGTGAGCTCATTTATTCGATTTATGGCAGCTCATTTCGGGGTGTTCAACAACTTTTCAATTGACATGCCATCATCACCTGATGGAGCTTGAGACAACAGCCCTCTGAACTTCAAGAATTCCATGTCATAAAACTAGCAGCAACTTCAATCCAAGAAATATCAGCAGCTATGCTAAGCCCCTAGAGCAACTCCTAGCGGAGAATGATGGCAGCAGCTTCTGGTCTTAGTCACACCAAACCGAGCAGCTCCTTAAAGCCAAAGCCACCACCAAGCAATTGTACTTTCTCCTAGTTTGTTCAGCTGCAGCATAGATGCCCAAAACCCGAATAGTAGCTGCAAACAGAACAAGCTCCTAGCCACCAAAATGATAGCAAGCCAAGCTTCCAAGCACTGCACAATCAAGACAAATCAGAAACTCCATGCAGAGCCAATTAATTCAGAAAAGTAACCCACATCAAGTACACTTGGGAAGCAAGGACACCTAGCAGCTAATTAATTCTGTCATGGACTGTACTTTGTCACGTTAAAAAGCCCACCGTCCTCTAAATTACACATGCCCACGTGGAAAAAAAATAAGGTCCTTGACAAGAACATCCGTAGCATGAAGTGGACATCGCCTGGATTGCGTAATCCCATTTGGGAATCTTACTTACGTTATGGGACTATTCTCTTCTTTGGTTCTTATCGATTAGGGTCCATATGCTAGCAAAGGCCGGTGAATGCCACGTGTGAAGAGCAAAGCTAAAGAGCATTTGATTTTAAGAGGAGTTGAAAGAGTAGAAAAGGGGATAAAATCATTAGAAATACTTAAATTTTTATATGTTTTTTTTTAATTTTAGTATTTAAATTTTAAATTTGTTCATTTTAGTATCCTAACTTTTAAATTGAGATAAATTAGTATTTCTGTTATAATGGTTATTAAAAAGAATATTTATTTGTTTCACTTTAAAAAGTTAAAATATCAAAATAAAATAAAAAATAAAGTTTAAGTACTAAAATAAAAATAAAAATAAAAGTTGATGTACTTATATTATTATTTTATCATTTATAATAATAATTGTTATAATAAAGATATGAATTTATCTCATTTAAAAAATTAGGGTACTAAAATAAACGAGTTTAAAGTTTGGGCATCAAAATAAAAAAATAAGAAAGTTTAAGTACTCGTGTGAACTTTATCCTAAGAGAAAAGGGGAGCTTATGACAAAAAGAAAAAAAAAAAAAAAAACAGAGAAGAAGGATAGAGAATAGTCTATATATAAGAACTTAAGGGCTTTTAGAGAACAACAATTAGAGTTTTCTTTCATAGATACTAGTATAGTAGAATAAAGTTTTCAATGATAAACTTTCTTGAATTTCAAGGTGCTAAACCCCATATCCTAGATTACAAGGGGAATTCTGTAGTGTTAAATATCTCAAGATATACCGATTTTATGTTAGAAGTTGAATTCGATTATACTAATTGAGGTTTTTTTCTTTTCCTTATTATATTCAATTGTTATATATCTTGATTCATTTGAGTATTATGATGAGATATTGTGCATAATATATATTGGATTTTATATCGATGGATTTAATGGATTAATGTGTTTTATAATGTGTTTCGATATCAATATTGAGTAATTGATTATTTTGCTATTGTGATCATTGTTTAGTCATTTAATGTTTAGCTATCACTTTTTAGTTAGATAGAGTTATAGGATATTCGAGAGGGTTCTATTAACTCGTGATGAATATGGCTTGAATTTTTTAAAAAGCTCATTATAGGAATAGGTGAGTTTTAATTAAATTCATGAACTTATACACTTAATGTAATTGGAAATATGGTTCGAGTCATGGTGACATGCTTAGACTATATTTTTTACTAAAACAGTAATTTCGGTATAAGCAAATCAATATTTACATAATAATTATAAATAAATCGCTTTGACAAGTGGATTTAGGTTGTAATTAGAACTCTACTGCATGAAAAGGTAGGCGAGTCTTAATGAGTTTAGTTAAATCATGTTTAGTCAATTTTGAATATCTATTAAAGACATTACATTGATTCAAAAGAGAATAGATTTGCGAATCCCATTTTGATCCTTTTTTATCTCCTAAACTCGAGACCCTCATAGTATAGCTAAGACATTTGATTTAATGTTCAGTTTATTAATTAGTTTTTACCCCTTTTTAATTAAATTATTAATAACTTAGTTTAGGGAAAAGCTCGAGTTGTTTAGTACCTAACACCTAGCTCCCTATGGAATATAACCTTGACTCATTGTTTATACTACTTCTACAATCCAATTCACTTGTTGGTACTTACACTCTAAGCGAGTCACTATTTAAGACAATAGGAGTTCTTGGCTCTTGGTTCAGATCCAACAGGACTTGTTGCTAATATCTGGTATTTAGATCTTCATATAGCAGTTGGCTATTATCTTGTGATCAAGCCTAATGCCTAGCCATGAGTAAATCAAATTTGCTTCAAATGAATTCCAATTGCTATTAAGTACTCAACAAATTGCTCATCAACTTTCTTTTCAAATCAATTACCCTATAATCTGAGACAAATGAAACATTCATCATGTATAACCTTGAAACCAAACCTTAAACATGATCATGCATTATTTGTACCAAAGAATACTAATACTTTAGACAAACTCGTTGAGGTTAAATTTCAATCCTTTATTTAAATCTTTGCACAATATATCCAAACACATGCATTTAATTGATTTTCAGCAAAATTCATGATAAAAGTGCATATGAATGCAATAATATGTGTGTTATAATTGGGGATGAATGTGCAATTTTATACATTTTTCAACTTGTAAGATGTGGAAAATACATAATTTTCCACTTAGAAATTGGTTCAAGGGAACTACAAGCAAAGACCATGCCAATGATCTTACTCATGTTCCCTTCATCGAAAAATTACACTTAGAAAAATCTTAAGAAACAAATTACCAAAAGGACCATGATCATAAATCACAGCCGTAATCTTGACTGTGTATTTCCAATGATGATTAATTAAGAGTCACTTAAATCTTACTTAATTGAAATATATGCCACTTTTATAATTTAGAACCCTCTCACCTAAAATCCACTTTTCCTTTTCCTAAGCAACCTTCCACTTGTTAATATGTACTGTATATTTAAATGTAATATCCTAAAATACTTTTTACCTAGATTAAAAGATGTAATTGCTAACTTTTATAAGTCACCAATTTAAAATTGCAACATCAATCTAGATAAGTGCTATTTAAGTAATCCCTTAACTTTAATTACCCTTTATTGCATTCTCGAAATTCCCAAGTACTAACCTAAGAAACTAAGCATGGGGAAGAGAGAAAACTTCTAACTCAACTATGGCACCAAGAACAACCCGTCGTATAACCTGTAGGACCTCTTCTCAACCCATATTGGAAGAGGATCCTCTAGCCATACTTCTACCTCACCAAAAACACATGTTGGAATTGGACAACCTTGGTCATTAAACCTACTATGAAATCCTTACCAAAAAGAATTTCTCTCAATCAATTTCATAAATTAGGAAGTGTTGAAATTAGCCAACATGGAGCTCGAAATTTATGCCATAAAAGAAAAGGGGGGGGGGGGGGTGCGGTGGGGATTGGGTTTAGGATATGTTGTTTAACATTCAAGAACGTATGCATAAGGAATTGACCCTAGAGTTCCTTACCACTTAATCCTTAAGACATGATCAAGTACCTAGTGGAGCCCATAACACTATCTCCTTTCAACCTTGAAATACTAACTTTGGTCTCTCTATAGTAAAATTTAGTGTCTTGATGGGAGTTTATGACAAGGAGTTTGTTCATTCACCAGAATTTCACATACACACACTTCCATGTGAGCTACCTTGAGGTGTTACTATTGCCACTCATTGGCTAAAATTGAGTGTTGAGAAAATTTACAACCCAAAATTTACACAGGGATCTCACTTGAAAAGCCCAATACATTGAGTTCTTCGTTGGCTACTCACTTATACCACTAGTGGGAGAGGAAAAAGTACTGATATTATGCCTATGCACGAGGTCTTTTACCTCTATAGCCTAGTAGAGGGGTATTTGACAAATCTAGCTGTTGTACTCGCTTTCTACATATGATGTTAAGCAACCAATACTCAATTGAACTAATTAGGATGTGAAACATATGTGACAGTTTTAGCAAAACAAATTAAACTCCTTGTTAACAACCTACAAGTGACCATGATCATGAGTATCACCCCAATGACTCTATCTACTTTCTGCCACATGGGACTTCTCCCAGATGAAGTTGACAAAACATCCCTAAAAAGAAAAGAAAGTGAAAACACAATTAATACTGACGCATTGGTGAAGGAAGTGAAGAATTTGAAAATAGAAGTCAAGAAATTGGTGGATCCTTAAGGAATAATTGAACATTCCCTTAAAAGGTTGTTTAAGAATCAAATTAGGATGATAGAGCTTTGTAGCAATCTCGCTAACCAAGTCAAGATGAAAATTCCTTCACCAATAGATGAGGAACTAATCAATGTGGTAAGGCGAATGAGTTTCTAGGATGAGGTGGAGGAGGTAACATTAAGAACACAAGAAGAGACATCAAAGGGCAATGAGGAGAATGAAAAACAATGATTCAGAAGATGAGACTAATGGAGAAGACATAAACTTTTACTAGATATTTAGTGTTCATTTGTTTTGTTTAAGTGTTCTTCAATTTTGATGTTTTAAAATTTAGTTCCAATAAGTGTTATTTAGTTAGTTGCAATTTCTAGTTTCCATGTTTTAATTTTTTTTGAATTTATGTTCAACTTCTTTCCATTCAATGAAATAATGAAAATTTCCCTTTTATCACATATGCTTTTATGTCTTTATGTCAAGTGTGTTTAGATCATCTCTTGAGCTGACAACTTTAAAGCATTCGTGATGAATTCTCATGGATACTTCGAGCAAATCCAAATATTGAGGAGAGTATCGTTTTCCTCATATCTATATTTCCTTCTCCACTATACTCTAATCGTTTCAATTACTTTTTCTATAATTTAGAATTAGGTAAACTGAGGACAATGTACTAATTTAAGTATGGGGAGGGGTATACTACTATTATTTAGTAATCAAAGTGTTATAAACTTAACCCCAATTTTTTTCAAATTTGCAATCCAATTTAATAAGACAATAGTGCTTGTATCTAAAATCTCTAAAAGTCACTATTGCATATGGAACACATTAATTGAATTGAATAGTGGAATTCTTATAGAGTAAATGTTATATGTTATTTAACCTAAGATTTCAAGACATTAATTAATTGAATATTGGGGTTGAGCTTTAGTCATATGCTACTTCTAAAATTTACTTTGATATATATATATATATATATATATATCTACTCCTTTTTTATTTTTAGAGCTCTATAATCTTGAGTAAATAAGTAAGTGAAGCTTATTTCTTATAATTTTCCCTTCAAAATTTTAATTTGTTGAGGGCATAATTAAGAATAGTTTGATAAAGAGTGGTTGGTAAAGATTGGTCCCGATCCCCCAAAATAGTGAGATTTTTTCCCGCTGGCAATTTGTTGAAAATAAAAATCTAATTATTGATAAGGATTGGCCATGGTCTCTTAGAAGAGTAAGGCACTTTTCCACTGTCAATGTTAATTATAAAAATAGCTAATTTAATAAAGATCAGCTTTGGTCTCTTAGAAAAATAAGGTTCCTTCTCATTGTTGTTAACCTTCGATAATTAATTAATTATAAAGCCTATTAGTAAAACTTTATGTTAGGGGAATGTATAGGGGATGAGTAGATGTTACATGTATTTACTCTTGATTATGGTACTCAATGAAGTTAGAAGAGATTTGTATAAATCTTAGCCAAGTGAAAATGAGTCGTGTATGATTTTTGCCCAACTAAATAAAAATTGAACTAATTTAGGAGAGAATCCTTGGTTAAATCACATGAACAAATATCAATTTAATGGAATTAACCATTGAATTTTAGTATTTGTATTAAGGATACATTGAAAAGGTAGACAAGGAGAAGGGTGTACAAGTTACTAGAAAGTTTTAAGGGATGTAGTATTTATTTATGGGGTTAATTAATTTTTCTAATTCTCAAATCACTTAGAAAATTTTGTCCTAATTTTTATCAATCCTTGTTAAGGATTGATTAATTTTCTTGAGGACAAGAAAATGTTTAAGTGTGAGGAGATTTGATGAGCGTAAAATTACACTCATCATTTATGTTATTTTATTGGATATTTTAAGTTATTTCGATCTAATTTTATTGAAATTACTATTGGTTTGAGTTATTTCTTGATTTCAAGACTCAAATGAAGTAATGAGACAAAAACATGAGAATTCAAGTGATTTTTGAAAGGAACTGCATCTATTTTAAGGGAAAATCTAAGGATAGTAATTGTGAAGAGAATTTGTTTGAAAATAAAGCTAAGGTGATGACTATGGTTTAACTTCATGGCCATGTTCCTTAGCCATGAAGCATACATCCTTAATTTCTAGTTGAAGTTTGAAGAAACTTTGAACAAGTACAAGTCCCCAATCTACTGCTATGACCGTGTTGTCCAATTGTGATCCCCTTGTCATCAATTTCAAGGTAATTTCTTGAAGAATTATTGTAAGGAAAAGTTTACACCTAGACTCCATAGCCATGTACCTACCTATAGACTTGTAATGACTTTGATCCACTTGCCATTTGGTGATTAGTTTGCCTAAACATTACAAATATATGTACATAGAGGGAAACACACAAATAGGCTAAAAGAAATCTTTTTCTTGGGATTTAGTCCATTTTTATCATGAAAGCTTGTATCTTTATCATGTCTATAGTGTAAAAGCAGTGATATCTAGGCCTATAACAATTGAGGTAACATATAATGTACAACAATTATTCTTATTTTAATAAAATTCTCTTATTCTTGTTAGTTCGATTTGTGAGAGAAAGCTATGATGCTTTTGCTTGGTTGTGTTATGTTAAGACAACTCCATGGAAAGGGGAAGATAGGGAGTGGATGGAGATGTTGGATCAGCAGGTGGATGTCCAAAAATGGAAAGAGAACAATATTATCCAACGTTTCATTATGAAGAAGGGGACATGAGCTCCAATGATCTTATCATTCAACAAATCACTAGATATTGCAAGATTATATCCTAGATTTTGGGCATACATAGATAGATTTTATTGTCCTTAAAACATGGGATATCAAGACATGTTAGATAGAGGGTTGCCTAGGTCACGTAAATTCTAACCAAAAGGAACTAAGTTAGTTAGTTTGCGAGTCTTAGTTAGTTTAGTTTCTATCATTTAATTCCTATAACATGTTGAATAGGGAATTAAGTTTAATATAAATGAGTGGAGGTTTTGCTGTGTAATGCAACAAAAAGGAATTTTAAAATAATGTATTTTAAAATTTTCTTTTCATGGTTTAATTATAAAATTATTTTAAGAATTTACCAAATGAGTTACACATTATCCATAATTACAAATATAAATATATTTATAGTTCAAGCCATGGTACTATCCTTTTACTCATTTAAGATCATAGTACAGTTGGATATTATATAAGCAAAAGTCATTAGGTCTTGTAATATTGTTATTTCCATTAGCACGACATATGAGACATTTATTATCTCTTGAATCTGTAAGTTATAATGGTTATTCGAATGTCATTTCTAGTTTCATTATTTACTTTTGTTCTAGAATTCTTATATTGCATTATGATTTATGAAAATAAATTTTCATACTACAGGTCTTGTAGAATCTTTAATTATAATCATATATACCAATCGTTACTACTGTTTTCATCTTTCATAATTGTTATTACTGTGGTTATCATTCCTACTAATGTTGAAGAAATACAAGTTCAAGTCATAGCATTATTCATGACTATGCTATGATGAGAACACCATTTAATAGATTATCCTAATTTTCTCCAACACTTAAGATTACCATTTTATGTGAGGGAATATGTCCTAATTATATATTACTTCACATCTTTAGGGAACGGTTTAAAATAGGTAGTCATTTTTTTTTTTTGTTTCTAAATTTTGGCATTTAAAGCATCCCATTCTAGTTATAACTATATTTATTACACATTTAGTGTATCCCTATTGGCCTCATCTTATGAGTTAATTAAAATGGCTTAATTTGTGTACCAATTTGATTAGTGCATATATGTCAAAAGAATTATTACAGTTAATTAGGCTCATAATGGTCATTACTTTTTCATATATGGTTGTGACCTTAAATATTATACTAACCCTTTGATCCCAACAATAGATTATTTATAGTATAACAAGACAGCTTTGAAAATATCCTTTTACTATTTATATGTGTACACTCGAAAATGGCTTGGCTCCTCTTCTTATTACATAGTTTATTTCATATACTGTAATAGGTTCTTATTTATTATATAATATTGAAAATTATAACAGTATGATTGTTTGAAATTGAGCTTCCTAAGTAAACTATATAAATACGCTATATCGACTTCTTAAAAAAAAAAATCAAAATGTTTATTTGTCATGGTTAATATATATAAATATATATATATAGGTCATTTCATATAGCTTAAGGTGTGCTTTTTGTTGTTAGGGATTTTTTCCTTAAGGAATGAATGATCTTAAGCTAACCAAGAAAAGCTAATATCTAATCTCTTGAGCCTTGCACCCAACCTTTTTTAATAGGCATTTGACCTCCCTTATCAGTCTCATAGTCGTTGAGGACTTAACAATAAGGGAAGCTAATGAGCTCGGATTAGAGCCACAAGCCTAAGAGTAGGTCAGACTAGCCTTGATTAGCTTAGCTAAAGGGCAAGTAGCTTAGGAAAACTTAATCTATGTGGGGAGTTCGAATTTAAGCATTGGTACAAGTAGTTAGTGACCTTATAGAAATAAATACCCATTAGTTTCTAATAACTTATCCACATTCTAGAATTAAGGGAGGTGGTCCATAATTCAAAATTCCTTACATGAGAGTTTTGAGGTAGTAATTGCTAGCCATCTACTATAAATAGAGCTCAATGCTCCACTATAAGCTTGTTCTAGCCACTCTAACTTTATAAGACTTTGTTCTTTTTGCTTTCTTACACTTTCTTCCATCAAAACCTAACTTAAGCATCAGAGTAGCTATGTCAGAGTTGACTTAGCACCCTCCATAGCTTTGACTTTATTTTGCAAACTCAAAGATTGACAAGCAACCTAAATTTCCTAAACCAAATTCAACGATCAACAATTTATTGTCATTGATTTTTTATAACTTAACATGGTTATCAAAACATGAACAAGAGATGACAATACTCCTTTATTGGTGGGGGCAGGGGGGCATAGGGGGTAAGGAGGAAGTAATGCCCCTCATGTAGCTCAGGAGAAGGGATCATCACAACAACACACACCAAAAGTGCATAGTGTGGAAGTTAATGATACCCTAAGGCAAGTTCAAGCACAACCAAATGATACATTGTGTGTCATGCAAATTGAAGCCCTTTGCATAAGATTTTCCAAGGAATTAGAGGAAGTTAGGGCTTATAATCATGAGTTAAGGAAAAAAATTTAGGAGTGTGGCATGACATCTTCTTCCACTCCCTCTTCGGAGGTAGTAAGAGAAGAAGTTATCCTAGCTCCTCAAGATGATGACCTACAACGTGCAAGTGGCAAAGCTCTTGCAATAAATGATGTTGGTCTACAATCACGACTTGAATTACATGCTAATAAGGGTTTTTAGCAAGCACCATCACAAGCTTTGGCTTGTAGTCATGTTCCTGCTAGTGTAGAAGGCAAGATCGTGCACTTAACATGCTCGACTACCTTAGAAAGCTCTAGTAGACATGAGTTTACAATATTCAGAGGAATACATAAAAAAATTGGTGAACGAAGGGACTTCTATGAGGGAAACCAACTCAAAGGGAAGGAAATTAAGTCCTTTTATTTAAGAAATCATGGAAGAGGTTCTACCTTTAAGTGTTCAATTACCTCAATTCGATACTTATTATGGGAAAAAGGAGCTAAATGACCATCTTGGCAGTTTTTGCACTTTGCAAGAATTATACGGGCTTTTAGATGCCATTTCTTGCAAGGTGTTCCCTTTAACCTTGAAAAAATCAACAAGTAATTAGTTCAATTCGTTGAAAGTACCTCTATCTCCTCTTTTGATTAATTGGTTGATGAGTTTTGGCAATATTTCCTTGCTAACAAGCTTCTTGCGAAGGATTCCTCGCTTTTGACCTCAATTCGGTAGATGTCTAGGGAAAGCATAAGAAAATATGTGCACCAGTTCAATCAATTAATGTTGAAATCACCAATTGTGACAAGAGTGTTACTCTACATGCTATCTACTGAGGTGTTAGTGAAAGATTCAAATTTCTTCAAATCTTTGGCTAAACATCCTCTGACCTCACTTAATGAGTTCACCATAAGGTCAAAGAAATTCATACATCAAGAGGACCAAATGCAAGCTCGTAAGGAGATCAAAAAGGAGAAGCTTGAAAGAAGGCTAAAGAAGAAGAAGGGATGAGTAAAGGTTTGTTTGAGTAAGAAGTTCCATATGCGTGATAGGCTGAGCCAACCTTAGGGAGATTGGAAAAGATTGATTCTAACATTTACTGCACATATACCTTTAAATTACCTATGTTGAATATTTAAATGGAAGTCTAGAATAAGGGATTTTTGGCTTAGCCAAAGAGAATAAGGAATAATCCTTATAAGAAAAATTCCAACAAATATTACAATTTTCATGGTAACCGAGGTTACAATATTGTTAAGTGTATTCAATTAAAGAAAGCACTCAAGATGTTGTTTAGAGACGGCATCTCATAAAGTTTATTGTATATAAGGAAGAAAGGATACAATGTCCTGCTTAGGGATCGAGAATAGATTAGTAGCCTCGTAACAATGATATTAGAGTTAATGATTGATAGTTGATAGCTCAAGATAATACTGGAGGTGCAAACTGAGCTCCAAGAGGATGATTAATGTGATTTTTAGAGGACTAAGAGGAGCTAGTACCATGGCTACCTTGAGTTCATAGATTCATAAGGAGATCACGTGCTAAATGTCTGAGGTAGGAGACATAGGGTAGATGATATGATTATATTTTTCTGATAAAGATATGTAGGGGATATAATTTCCCTATGATGATTTACTAGTCATTCCAACTAAGGTAGCCAAATTTGAGTTAAGGAAGGTCATGATCGATACTGGGAGTTCAACAGACATCACTTTTTAAGGATGCATTAGATCAAATGCAGCCAAAGCTAGAGAATTATAGAATGCAGCCCCACAAGCATAACTTGTATGAGTTCAACAACCATCTGATTAAACTTCAAGGAGTTGTTACCCTAACTTTATAGATTAAGACAACATTTTCAAGTATGCATTTGATCAGATGCGGCCATAACTAGATAATTACATAATGTGGGCCTACAAGTACAATTTATATGGGTTTAACAACCAACTAGTTAAAGTTTAGGGAGTTGTTACCCTGACTTTGCAAATTGGAGATGATGAAAATATAGTAGAAAAAGAAGCAATCTTTGTAATAGTAGATTGTACCTCTCCTTATGATGGGATCATGGGTAGACCATCCATCAACATCTTCAAGATGGTCATGTCCATAGCTCATCAAAAGGAAAAATTTCCAACCTCAACAAATATTAGGACATATAATGGAGACAATAGTTAACTCAGGCTTTGTACTTGCTAGTTTTGAAGAGAGATCAAGTATACCACATTAAATAAGGGACAAGTCATCACTTGAAAGTCTGAGGTGAACTAGTGAAGGAGACCTTAACTATTCAATTAAGTGACAACCTTGAACATATTATTAAGATTAGAGCTAGTATGCCACTCGACCTCTAAGAGCACATAATAAGGTTCCTCTAAGCTAATAAGGATGTTTTCACATGGACCCCATCAAACATGCTCGACATTCCTAAGGAAGTAATCACTCATTAGCTCAACAATAATTTGAGTGTTAAGGTAGTAGAATAGAAGAAGAGGTACTTTGCCCTTAAAAGGCAAGCTACCATAGAGAAAGAGTTTTAGAAGTTATTGAAGGCAAACTTTATTAGGAAAAACCATACCTTACTTGGTTGGCCAACTGCATTTTGGTGAAGAAGGCTAATGGATAGATCAAATGGTTAATTCAACCTCAGGACATGCCTTATTAAGTTTTACGAATGCCTTCTCAAGATATAATCATATCTAAATGCATCCTTCTAGTCAAGTACACACCTCTTTCATTACTAATTTTGGAATGTACTGCTATAAGGTAATGCCGTTTGGTCTAAAGAATGCAAGATCCACATATTAGAGATTGGTGATGAAGATGTTCAAGCTACAAATGCACAAAAGTATTGAGATATATGTAGACAATATGATTGTGAAGAACTAGACCAATAATGACTACCCTTTTGACCTAGAAGAGAACTTCAACACTTTAAGACATCATAATATAAAGCTAAACGCTAATAAGTGTGTATTTGAAGCTTCATCATAGAAATTCTTAGCATTTATGGTGATACAGTAAGGAATAGAAGCTAATCTCAAAAAAATTTGAGCTATCCTAGATATGGAATCCCCGAAGTCCTTTATAAGTGAACCACTTTGTCTTGAAAAGTGCTGAGAAGTGTGTAGAGTTTTTTCAAGTTCTGAGGAATCCTTTTGAACTAAGATGGACTAAGGAATGTGAAAAAGCATTTCAAGCTTTGAAAGACATTGTCACAACATCTCTTATCCTATCTAAGCCCATTGAAGATGAAGTTCTCTATTTGTATCTTTTAGTAAGTGAACAAGTTCTCTCGTTCATGTTGGTACAAGAAAAAGGGAGAATCCATTGATAATGCAAAAATAGCATATATTATCTATAATAATTTTGGGATGATTTTGACTTTATTTATATTTATTTGATGATATTTTAAGCTTAATTTTTTTATTTATCACTTTCAAGGACCTAGGGAACACTACATGAAGGTTTTAAGGGTTCTAAGATAATTTTGGGTAGTTTTAAAGTAAAATCTTGAATAACAAAGCGAAGCAAAGAAAATTTGAGCAATAGTGAAGTTCAACAATGACTATTATCACAGACCATGCTTGTGGTCCCTACTCATGGTCCTCTCATAAAAGAATTCTATTTGAATTTTCAAGATTTTGCATAAAAGCCAAAACCATGGCTTACCACCACGGCCACATATTATGGGCATCAAGACATTATGGTTCCAAAATTCTATATTTGTTAGGTTTTCTCTATAATCTTAGGAGCATTGCTTATAAATACACTCTCAAGCCTAGGGTTACAGGGAAAGCCCCTTGAGTAGTTGTTAGGATTAGAATAAGGCTCCTCCATCATGTCTTTTATTTTTCTAGTTTTCTTGTCTTTATTTAATTAAACTTAGTAAAATGTTGTTTAACCCTATGCTTATAGAGATGATTTTATTTATGAAATTCAATTAATGATTTTGCTTATTGCGATCAAGTTACACCATTTTTATTGTGTTAGATTAATATTACTATAGATATTAATTTAATGTTGAGTTTTTTGTAGAGTCGCAAGACCTATAGTAAATAGACAAATATAATTAAAAGAGATTAGGTATTTAATTTACCCAGATTACAGTGACCTAATAGTGAGATCCATGTACTCATATAACTTGAGATGCTCTATTTAGCAATGATGTAGGTAAAAAGGATCTCAAGATTAGTAATTAGCTAAAGATGTGGGTCCAGTTAATTCAAAATTCAATTTCCTCTAGAATAGGGTTAGGCATCTCTACAGTCCAATAAGTTGACTAAGATTGAATAGTACCCTAGAACTATGTCATAAATAGCAAATTAAGATTTACTAAGGAAAATGTTAGTTAGTAGTTAATTAAATCGTGTTTTCTATGTTATTTTAATATTTCTTCATCTTTATTGATTTTAACTTATTTTGTTTTATGCATCCACACTTGTTATTATTTCGTTTTCAATTGTTTGTAGTTAATTGTTATTTTTATGCTACTTAGCTATTTAGTTATTTAATTATTTTAGTGGTTAGTTATTTTAATTTCTTTATTTTGTTAGTTTGATGTTTGAATTCTTGCAATATTTATTTTCCATATGTAGTTTATCTAATCAAATCTTAGTTATTCAATAAAATTTTCTAATAAAAGAAGTTAGGTAGTTGAATAAATTAGAAAGGCACACTTTTTAGGAATAATGAGATATACTCACATACTTAGCTCCTTATGGGATTAACATTCGGACTTAAAATCTATTGTAAATCTATATTATAACTTGATTAGGTGCACTTACCTATAATGTAATATACACATGTGATCATCCACTGGCCAATTTATTATGTTAGCTTTGTTTTGTAAGGACCTAAGCTTTGTTATACGATGTTGGAAAAGTTTGCTTTAGCAATTGTTGTTGCTACAAAGAAACTTTAGCCTTATTTCAAGGCACATCGGGTTGTCGTTCTAATCGACCAACCTTTAAAGTAAGCACTATAGAAGCCCAGCACTTTAGGTTAGATGGTTAAATATGTCTTGGGGTTGAGTGCCTTTGGTATCCAACACCAATTAAGAGAGAAACATAAGGCTTGAATTTTAGCTAACTTTATAGTATGAGTTTACAAGAAGTGAAGAATCTACTACCTAGAACTAAGAATTGACCTGGATTCTATATGTTAATGGGTCATAGACAAGTAGGGGAAGTAGTGCTAGCCTAATATTGAAAGGTCTGATGGGAGTGTGAATTTCGTATATTTTAAAGTTTAGGTTTTGAACTAGTAACAATGAATCTAAATATGAAGGACTATAGCTAAGATGAAGCAAACAAAAGAGGTCGAGGCCAAGTAACTGGACATTTACTTAGATTCTCAACTGGTTGTCAATCAAGTGAAAGGTGATAACATGGTAAGGGATGGGAATACGACCAAATATTTACAGTCGGTCAAAGAACTCGGGTCAAGTTTTGATTCTTGGCAATTGGTTAAGATCCATGAACATGGAATTATGTTAATAAACTATCGAAATTGGCCTCCACAAGTTTGCTAAATTTAGAAGAGAGAATCTTCATTGAGTATTTAAAAAAAAAAAAAGAGCATGGATAGGCAACTTGTGGAGTTTTGGAAGTTCAAGAGAAAGATTTGGAACCTTGCTAGATGGATCCTATCCTTGATTACCTATAAAAAGGAGTCCTTCCTACAGATACTAAGGAAGCTCAAAGGCTTATCTATAAAACCCTCAATTTTGCTTTGATAAATGGAAAGCTCTACAAGAGGGGATTAAGTATGCCATACTTGAGATGCTTGTGACCTACTGAAGTTGAATAGGTCTTATCCAACCTACATGTTAGGGTTTACAATAACCATGTTAAAGTTGAAGCTTCATATGTAAGAGCTTTAAGAAATGGATATTGGTAGCCTACAATGAAGGACTCCCTTAAGTTAGTACAAATCTGTGATCATTGTTAGAAAAATACTCCTATTGAAAGATCACCAAGTGCATACCTCATTCCACTCATTAGCTCTTAATCTTTTGCTCAATAGGGGTTAGACATCTTAGGTCTATTTCAAAAACCACCAAGCAAAGGCAATATATTATTTTAATGGTAGACTAGTTCATAAAATGGGTTGAGGAAAAAATAGTGGCAAGCATTACTAAAAGGAGCATAGAGGTATTCTTAGTTAGCAACATTTTGACTAGGTTTGGGATCCTTATGCTATCAATACAAATAACAAACCACAATTCAATAATGGCATTCGAGAAATTATGTGAAGCACGTCACATTAGCATGTGCTATACATTGGTTGTGTACCTTCAAAGCAATGGACAAATAGAAGTGGTCAACTAGGTTATTCTTCATAACTTATGGAAGAAGGTAGACCAAGCTACTAACAAATGGGTAGATGAGCTACCCAATGTTTTATGGGGCTATGGGACTACGTATAGAGCTTCGACTGACCATAATCCTTATCAATTGGTTTTCGAATATGAAGTAGTTCTCCTAATTGAACTTCAAATTGAAAGTACAAGAGTCCAAGCATACAACCTGAATATAATGACATCAGCCTTAGAACAAATCTCAATATTATTCATTAGACCTGAGATTTGGCTAAAGCCTACTTAACTGCTTATATCAGCAACGTATGCCTCGATATTATGACAAGTAGGTCAAACATAATGCTTCTAAATTGGTGACCTAATATGCTAGAAACCAAAGGCTTTAAGAGTCTAAGAAAGTCAAGGGAAGCTGACTCTAGCTTGGGAGGACCTTATAAGGGTCAAAGAAGTTGTAAAAAATGGAAGGGCCTATAGATTACAAAGACTTGATGGTTAACTTATTCCTAGAGCATGGAACGTAGACAATCTCAAGTCATACTTCGAGTGACCAACCTCCTTGGAGTAAAACTATTCAAGTTTGTGATATAAAATCTAGTGGTTATGTGCACATTTCAATTCCTATTGTTTTATATTATGTTATAAAACTATCGGTGTCAATATGCCAATTTATATGTATGTGTGTTATTTCTCAAGCTTGCTTTTTAGTGAAATGAAATGTTTCAGTTATATAATGTCTTATGATTTTGCTCCTTATTTTATTCTTTATTATGATATGTCCCTTAAGCATAAAAAAAGAAATTCAAAATGCATCCAGCCTAAGGTCCATATCATTAGCCCATACTAATATAATGGGTTAATGGGCTCTACTCCAAGCTTACTTAAAACATGAGGGTTAACATATCTCTAAATCATATATACAATGGGTGATGAGGAAACTGTATAAACTATTATCCCTAAATCTTACATATGACGGATGATAGGAATAGGACGTCTAAAGTTCAAGATCGAAAGGAAGATCTAGCTAAAATTCTCAAAGTTTGGTGATAAGTATGGATGATAAGTTATAAAGAACCTTAACTGTTTAAAGAGTGAAAGGCTCAATTGCTCCAAGTCCTAAGATAAGCATAGACAACGAGCTACTAAAAACCCTAAGCTACTCAATGACGGGTTGGAACTTTCGAAATTCCAAAAATGAATAATAAATACCTTAAGTTACCAAATAGTAATAGGTCAATATGAAGAGCAAAGATAGACCGGAAACATTACTTAATCGTGCAACAAAGTGTGAATTCACACAAAGTTCTAATCATGGAAATAAAACGTAAGCATCTATACATCAAATCAATAATTGGCATTCTAACCTAAATAAGTACTAGAAGTTTTTAATAGAGGACAATGATATAAAACAAGACAAAAGAAATAGATTAATTTTTGGTAAGGCAATTGTCTGGATAGGGGTTAGATCGACAAGAGGATCACTGACAAGATCATTAGGAGCCTTGGAAGCATTAGGGGAAACATCTTAAGTGTCCTTTAGAGCAATAACAAGAATCATTACCTTCGATAGGTCGGTCACCTTCCACCTCTTCCGTAATCGCCTTCTCTTCAATTGTAAAGGCTTCTTTCTAACCTCTCTTGGCAAAGTCCAAGCGGTTAAGATCATAATTTGCATGGTGAATTAGGACTTCATCCTAAGCTAAGTTCCCACTATATAGCATCTCTTCTAATAGAAGGTTCAAGTATTTCTTACTATCTTGGATCTCTTGAAAAATCTTCTCATAGCTAGCACCTAAATGAAGCTTCTCCTCAAGATAAACAACTTTAGCTTTTAGCACGTCACACGAGCTTTGCAGTTGACTAATTTATTTAGCATGTCTATCTTTGAAGCTTTCCACCTCATTCTAAACCCCCTTACAAGTTGGTGACAAGCTAAGAGCTCTTTTTCTACCCTTTGGTTAGAGAAGCTTCTTTCTCCTTCATTAGCTTGACCTCCTTATTAGCCTTATCCTTTAAGCCTTTAATCTCCTCCTCCATCTTAGTCTTCTCTTCACCTTACTTCTCTTTAAGCTTCATATGCTCAATCCTAGCACTAGCCATATGATTTTTAGCCTCCTTTACAATCTATGAGGAACACATGAAGAGAATGACTTAAACAAGGTCAGCAAAATAAAAGAAAAACTTGTAAGATTATCAATTTTACCACCTTATTCTCCTTTATAAGGTCCTCAACAATCATCATTAGGTGTTGGGAGCTCTACAAAACAAAAAGTGAAGTTATAAAGCGATATAAGAGTATTGCTTCATATAATCACCAATCATATTCCTCACATCATAAATTTTGGAAGTAGCTAACTACAAAAGGTTGTCAGAACCTAATTTTTTGTAGAACTCAATAGTATTGGTGATCGTACCAACTTCTTCTACGAGTTGGATTCATTACACTAATTTAATCGCAATCTTGCCATTGCCTAAGGCATAATCCATTGTACTAACCTTCCAAAGAGGAAAGTATTGAGAAACTTCCCTATTCTCCTTCCTAGAGGAGTCATAGGGCTTAGAAGTATCATAAGAGTTTGTTTAGCTTGGGGGTTTGCAAAGCCCCTCATCAAGTTGGCTAGCATCTTTCTTTTGACCTTCAATGGAGGTATTCCCTCTAGCTAGATCATGAGCAAGGGGGTTTTGGTAGATTCAATAGTGGGTTGTTCCCTTAATTGGTCAGCCTCTATGACCTTTGTCTTTTGCATACCCTTTGAAGCTTGTGCTTCTTAAGGCTTTTTGGTGATGGTGTTTTTTGTTGGAGCTCTTTTTGTCTCCCCATCCTTCTTGGGGGTAATACCAGCCTTTAGTTGAGCAAACAAATTTTTGGAGTCCAGTTTTTTGAGTTACATATCTACATGAAAATAAAAAACAAGTCAAGTCAAGAAAAATACAAAAATAGGAAAAAGATAACTTACAAATATCATGTTAAGCATGGGTAAGGAAGACTATTTAACTTCTAAAGTAGACAATAAAGGTGATAGGAATCAACTCCTTAGACTAATCATACATAATTGAGCTAGTGATCTGCAAGGACTCACACAAAAAATGTTAGCTGGAGACTCCATTCAAGATAGGGACTCCTATCCTAACACCCACTTCTTACATTTTTCCCGACCCGAATATCGAGCTTTAGTATGGATTAACACAATTTCTAAGCAGAAGTGCCAACCTGTCAAGCAACCCCATTCGCTATTGAGCTCATTTCTTGATCCAATTTTTGAGTTGAGCCGTAGGATAGCCAACCTGAAGAGGACTTAAACATCCTTTAGTTACTGAGCTTTAACCCAAACCAGATTAGGTTTGCTTTGATAGCTGATCCTTTTGCCACTTCATTCGAGTTGTATTATATTCTAATGAACTAGCTACCATGTAACACCTATCTTTTGGCACGATATTCCAAAAGGATTCTTTACTTTTCCATATAGAATATTCTTTGTCTTTCTTACCCTTTTTAGTATATTTCATATATTCTAATTGTCGATTACCCTTCTTGTTTTTTACATGTATGCTTATAACCCTAGTGGGGCTGGTATATAAACCCCATTTAATTTTGTACATAGATATCACTGCATCATTGAATATTACAAATTTCTTTCTTAAGCAACCTTAGTGTTCTCATTTTATCTTAGCTCTTATCTATTCCCTTTAGTAAGAAGTAGTGGTGAGTGACTTTATAGTTTAGACAGGTGAGTTACATTCAGCAAAATGTAGGCCGAGTAGGATTGATTAGTATGTCATATCTAGTCAGTAGTTGCTTGAATTTGCTAAACCCCTTTTATTTTTCTTTGTTTTTGCTTGTTGTGGTGCTTCTTCATGTGTATGACCTCGAAGATACATCAGCTTCGTTGGTATTAGAGCATAGTTCCAAGAGGGAGTGTACGGAGTTATAATGAAGTTTGGTTCATGTTTACTATTAGTAGTTGTTGTGTTCCTTTTGTAGCTACTATAGTGTGTTCATGTGAAGTAAGTTTTGAGGTTATGAGTTGTGTAGTAAAGGTTTGTGGATTGGTAAGTGTAGTTCCTATTGTTACTTTATTTAACTTTGTTTTTCACTATGAAAACAAAGCAAGTTTATCTCTATTGTATTCGAGTGAGTGTTAGGTGATTGAAGTTGTTAGAGTGTGTTGGTAAGGTTTTAAGTAATGAGTAGAAGTGTTTGTTATGTGTGCTATGTTGATAACTTATTGAAGAAAGTACTATACTATGTTAGATTCAAGTGTTCAAGGTGTTATTGGTGAGTAGAGCAATGGTGCTCATCTTAGTTGAGTTCCAAATGGTAGTAATACCCCTAGGTCAGTCAATGACAAGCTTAATAAACTCACCAATCTTATTAAGAGTCTAGTTAATGCAATGTAAGTCAATGTACAACAACCATAGGGTGTACCTCATCTTAGCTTACCTAAGAATGTTATAAAGAGGCGTTATGGCTAAGGTAGCTAAGTTAACTATACAGTTCGACCCCATCAAGTTGGAGGAGTAGCATACTAAGTTATCAGATGACAATTGGAGTTGGAAGAGACTGAGGAGGATGATGAAGAAGTAGATGCAAATGATTATAGAGAAGAAGAAGAAGTGGCTAAATATTATCAACCATAAGAACAAAGACGCCGAGTTCCTTGAGGATTTGACAATATTAACGTCCAGATCCCATCCTTTTGTGGAAGTGGAGATGCAGATGAATATATAGAGTAGGAAGAGAAGATTGAGAAAGTGTTTGACTGTTATGGGCATACTGATACTATTAAAGTACAACTTGTTGCACTGGAGTTCATTAGGTATGTTACCATGTGGTGGAAGAGTTTGAACATGGCTACAACAAGAGATAGACGACAAGGTATACGGACTTATGAAGAGATGAAGAGATGAAGAGATTGTTGAGGGGAAGATTTATTGATAGGAATCAACCCCCTAAACTGATCACAAGGAGTCGAGCTAGAGGACTTCAAGGACTTGAACGGAAAATACTAACTCTAAATCATAGTCGAGACGGGGACTCCTATCCCAATCCGATCTCTTGTCGACTTATCTGTCGGATCCTTACATGTGTCTAACAACAAAGTCCTAATCCAGAAGATAGCCCGTAACTAGCCGAGCCAAGCCATCGACCTGACCTATTGGCAACTGACTTCAAGACAGTTGACCTTTTCTTTTGCTAGGCTGATTGGCCTCCGACTTGATCCAAATTAGGTTGGCCCCTAACTATAACACATTCTTGCTTCCACCTACGTTGTATCACATCCCCGATGTCTAGCTATTGAGTGACACATGTCTTTTGACACGATGTTCTAGAATCATTTTTCTTTTTCGTACTGAATATTCTTTGTCCTTTTTTACCCCTTTTTAGTATGATTAATGAAACGTAATTGTAAAACCCTTTTATCTTTTCATACGTGTAAAATAACCTTAGTGGGTAAGTATATAAACCCCCATTTTCCTTGTATAGGGACAATCATCTAACTTTCAATACAGAATTATTCTCTTTGAGCAACCTTAGTATTCTCGTTATTTTTTAATTATCTATTCCCTTTAGCAAGAAGTAGTGGTGAGTGACCCTTTAGTTTGAACCGATGTGTCACATCCAACGAATTGTTGGTGGATTGTTGGCCGAATAAGATCGAGTGGTGAGTCATATCCATTTGGTAGCTACCCAGACTTTGCTAATTTCTTTTTCTGTTTTCATTTCTGTTCCTTCATTGTAGTGCTTTTCCGTGTGTATGACCTCGGAGATGCATCAAATTCGCTAGTATCAAAGTACGATTCTGCAAAGGAGTGTATGAAGTTACAGTGAAGTTTTGGTTCACTTTATTGTTGGTGGCTACTATGTTCCTTCTGTAGCTACTACAGTGTATTTAAGTGTTCGTAAGTGCAATTTCATAAATACTCTATTTTTCATTGCGATAATAGAGTGAGTTTGTTAGTAGTTGTTAATCTGTTTACAAGTATTATACTATGTCAGATTTAAGTATTCAGGGAGTTAATGGTGACCAGAGTAGTGGTGCTCAACCTAGTCATGGTCATAATGGTAGTAATACCCAATGGTCTGTTGATGACAAACTTGATAGACTCATAAACCTTGTTGAGAGTTTAGTCATCGCAATACAAGTTAATAGGCAACAACCTTAAGGTGTTTAGTAACAAAACCTACAGGATGGCACCCTTGAGAGATACTATGGCTAAGGCAATCGAACCAATCATCCAATTCGACCACCACGAGCTAGAGGAGTAATAGACATAGCTGTTAGACGAAGACTGGAGTTGGACGAGATTGGGGAAGATGATAAGGAGATTGATGTCAAAGAGTTTGGTGAAGCAGAAGTTGATTATTACCAAACATAGGCATGAGGACACCAAGTTCCTCGAGGACTGGACAATGTTAAAGTGCAAATCCCACCCTTCGGTGGAAGTGGAGATGCGGATAAATATTTGGAGTGAGAAGAGAAGGTTAAGAAAGTATTTGAGTGTTTTGGGTATGAAGATGTGGTCAAGGTCTAATTTGTTGCGCTGGAATTTACTAGATACCCCACCATGAGGTGGAAGAATCTGAGTAAAGCTAGGGTAAGGGATGGAAGACGAGGTGTTAGGAATTGGGACGAGATGAAAGGTTGTTGAGAGGTAGATTTGTGCTCGAAATGTACTTATAAGATATGTTTGCTAAGTTATAGGAGCATCGCTAAGGAAGCTGAATTGTTGACGACTACGTAAGGGAGTTCCAGATGTTAATGATCCAAGTCAACGTAGAAGAGCTAAAGGCTCATACAGTATTAAGGTTCATTTCTAGGCTCAAGTATGAGATTCATAATATCATGGAAGTATAGAGGTTTTATAATCTAGAAGAAGCCATCAAGATAGCGTAGAGGGTCGAAAAGCAGAAGAGAAATGTTCCAAGCTAACTTGGGCTAACATTCTCCCGAGCCTCAATACCACGCCAACTTATTTAAGTTGAGCTAAAGAGACCATACCGAGCTGAGAAAAAGAATGACCGACTTGATGATAGCCAAGTAGGACAACCAGGCCGAGTAAGGATAAGCCGCCCCTAAGAATGTATGAGAAGGGACAAACCTTCAGATGAAAGTCTAGCAAGGTGAAATGCTTTAAATGCTTAGGCTTTGGACACATGACTACTGAGTGTTCGAATTGATGTGTCATGGTGCTTTGAGAAGATGTAGTGGATAGCACTGATAAGAGTGAGCTTAAAGAGGAGAAGGATGTTAGAAAGGTAGAAGCTAAGGAGGAAGAGGAGACTTGTATCTATACTGACCAGGGAGATGTGATGACCTTAGTCTTCAGATGAGTCTTGTGTTCCTTGCCGAGCTTTAAGGAGGACTAGAGAGAGAACTTATTCTATACCAAGTGCAGAGTCAAAGGCTAATTATGCACAATCATGGTGGATAGAGGAAGTTGTACTAATGTGGTTGCACAATCCCTGACCTTATAAGCTGCATTAGTTTTATGATAAGGGTGCTTTGTATGTGATTGAACAAGTAATTGTGCCATTCAGTGTTGTAAATGTATACAAGGACAAAGTGGTGTACGATGTTGTCCCGATAGGAGCTTTACATCTACTACTTAGACGACCTTGGTTGTTCAACCAATGTATTACGTACGATAGGTATAAGAACACTTATGCCTTTATTAAAGATGGAAGGGGGATGGTGTTGCAACCCCTAACCCTATCCCAAGTAAATGAAACCCATAATTAACTCACCCGAGCTAGTAAGAAAAAGGCCCTAACGATGAGCTATAGGGAGCTTCGATCTGTTTAGAAGGCTGATGAACCAATGTTCTTATTGGTTAGATGATTGTTGGAGATGAGGGAATTACAAGAAGTCCCGAAAGAAATCTGACACTTGCTAGATGAGTTTTCCAACCTGTTTCTAGAAGAATTGCTTAGAGGACTGCCACCAGTCTAAGGTGTGGAGTACTGTATTGATCTGTAGTTGAGTACCGCATTACCTTACCAACTGATATCAGGCAAGTGCACTTATCAGTTTTAATATAGTGGATGTGAGTCTGAGTCGATCCCTTAGAAACTTCGAGTACTAATATTAACCTTAGCTCTATTATCTAACCGAAAAATTGTGATGGGTTGAATGAATTAAAAATACTAAAATTAACAAACTAACTTAATTATGAGACTTGATTAAGAAATTTAAAAAGTGATAAAACTAAGAACGACTTCAAGAAAGTAATAACGTATTTGGGAATTATTTCCCCTAGTGTTTAACATGTGATTGCTTAAAATGCATCCAATTTAATCTCTATTATTCTTGACCGGAGGGATTCACAATTAAAGTTAAAAGCTTTCTCAAGCATATTAATCCTAATCCTAAATTATTTACTGGAATCTCTTCTCTTAGTAATATAATTCAGAATCGCATTAATATATAATGAATTCCCACACAAACAAACAACTTTTCAAAAGAAACATGTATCTTATCTCTAAGTATACATATAATTCTCTCCAATTATGTCAAGATCTCATTACACATGTAATTTCTCAATCATCATGCATAATATCATAGATTGATATTCTAGAAATATCAGTTAACAATTAAATAACATAATTGAATCGAGAAAAGATAGAGACTTTGTTGAAAATTATCAATCAATCTAATAGTCACATGAAACCCTAGGTTCCATAATCCTAAATACAAGAATCTTAAGCTATCATAATGAAACTAAAAATGAATTCCAATAAAACCAATAAATAAAACATGAAAAACCCCTTTTTATTGATGTTAAATCTCTTCAATCTTGAAGTTGGGTATTGCTTTCGCCTTTTTCTCCTCCTTCTCTTCAAGTCTCCTCTCTTTTGAATGTCTAATGTTCCTGCGAAACCCTAATATATCCTTTTATAATGTATTGTAAAGTATCTTTTTTTATTACCAGACATAGCCTAGGACACAATCGTGTCCCCAGGTCATGTAACTTTTTGACCTTGGCAAATTTTCCTGGATGGACACAGCTTGGGAACACAATTGTGTCCTAAGCTGTGTAACTTCAAAACATTATAACTCATTCATTTGAACTCCAAATTGAGTGAAACTTGATTTCTTTTCTTCGTTTTCAATCCAAGAATGTGTTTAAACCTTGAAATCAAAATTTTACTTAATTAAGTATCAATTTCTTTAAAGAAAACTAAAGATGTAAGGGAAATACTATAAAATCACCATGTGAAATATATTTAAAATCAGAATTATCAAACTTTCCCACACCTAAGCATTTGCTTGTCCTCAAGCAAATAAATCAAAACAAAAATTTTGGGTAAACAAAATTTATCACTATTTAGGAAACCAGTGAACAAATACACTTAACCCGAAGAAAAGTAAGAAAATCACTTTCAATTAACTCGTAATAATAAAGTCAATCAATTTCACCCTTAACAATGTCATAATTTCACCTGACCATATTCGAATGCTCTAACAATACTTAACACTAGAGTTCATTAGTTAATTTATGGAAGTCAAAGTTTACCGAGTCATTTAACCAAGGATTCTTAAACTAAAAATTGGATTTAACATCTCGTCAACTGGGAAAGAGTCATAAAAATTTTATCCATTTGACTAAAGTATATACAATTCTCTCTTCCATCTCACCAAGCGCCATAATCTAAAACAAATATATTTTACATCCACTCATCTTCTGATCATCTCCTTAGTTCATGCTTTTGTTGGGAGGTCTTTTAAATATACTTTATTTAATCACAATTGTGTTGGTAGAGGGAAAGAATCTCGCTCTTCTGATGAACCAAGACTGTTCCATACCAACTTATTCCTCATATTGATAGCGGGAAAGAACCTTGCTCTTCTGACAGACCAAGGTCGATCCATACCAATTTTTTTCATTAGTATTGGCATTGGGACTCAATCTTGCTCTTTTGACGAACCAAGACGAATCCTTAACAATTTTTTCTATTCATACACTTGTTATTACTTTTGACCTCTAATCATTGTGATTTTTTAGAGGTTTCTCAAAAGAAGAATTTCATTTGTTTGATTGCTAAAAATTATAAGACTTTAAAAATTTCTAAGAGAAAAGTATACATAAAAGTAAATTTAAAAATAACCATGACTAACTCTCAACTAGTGATATTGTTCCAATCTCAAGTCTTAAAGTCCTAAGCTAAATAACTCGTAACTTTGCCCTTTGCAGATTTGACTAATCAATTCTAATAAAGTATAATAAGATCAATAATGATCAAGATAACACAGTTAATTTGGCTCAACACTTGTTAATCACCTATTGCAAGTAAACTTAAAAATTAATTGGGTCAAATGTGAATAATTGGTCTCCTAAACAGTAATAAATTCATATATATCCCTTCCTTATACTTAATAACGTACATTGTCCTCAATGTACGACTAAGAAAGCACAATAGCAAGATATCAAACAAGAAAAAACATCATAGGGAAAAAGGAAATTCATGTATTGAAAAAGAAACTAATACTTCCTTGCCAGTCGAAAATAAGGTGAAGAAGTTCATACGAGGAAGCCATCATCATTACATATTTGATTGCACATTCCTTGGCCAACTAAAAACAACAAAAAAAATGAACTAGGAAGAGAGATCGGAATCCGTCTCTCCATCATCCTCATCAGATGGTGCCTCCGCTATGGTTTCATCATTGTCTTCTTCATTGCCCTCAACATCCTCTTCACTACCCCCAGCTGCCTCTTCCCCACTACCCTCATCATCCTCTTCCTCACTCTCACTATCCTCATCATTTACATCCAACTCTTTCATCTTGAGAAAATTTTCCAATTTGTCTTGGCGGATATGAAGTTTATCCACACTTTCTCAGATATAACGAACCTTAGTCATTAACATCTCAAATTTGTCTTCAAAGCTTGCTGAAGATGTCTGGCCTCAAGATGTGCTGCATGAATGGCGACCTTGACGTCTCGTTGGTAAAAGGTTTATGAGTCGGAATGAATTAAGTTGCATAGGAGTGACTAAGGTAAACGAGGGCCAAACGACAACCTTAGTCCGCATGGCTAATACTAATAAGGTGATGTAGGGGCCACAACAAATATGCCCTTTCTTCTGTATAGTAGTGGCTTGGTGGTTGAAAAGTTTAGCTAGCTCAATGGCTAGATTGATTGGGTGTTTATGAATAACACTATACAAATAGAGGTAATCCTTGTTGGAAACCACACTAGTGCTAAGGCTTCGGCTAGTCAATGTATGTGTAAAGAGCTAATGAAGAACACGATATTCAAGTTTGACCAATTGAGAAGCCTTACTCTTTGCTGGGTCATATGCATCACCAACAGTAATTTCGTTCCAAAACGTCCCTAGTGTTACTCCACGTGAAAAACAACATGTTAAACGTTGTCACTCTTCTATCGTGTGTATCTATCCTCATAAAGACTGAGATATTTGACCCATGCCACTAGCACTCTCTTTATTGAGTTTATATGTGCACAAAAACTCCAATGTCAATTCCTTATAAACTGGAGCTTCAAGAGATAAAAATTGCTCCCAAATGGTTCCTTCCAATAGTTCCTTCATTTCTGTTGTGAGCTCCAATTGAGCGAGAACATCCCAATCCAAACGAAGGGTGTCACTGAAGGGCTTGTTCTTAAGTAAATTATAGCGTTACAACTGGTATTCTTCTTTGAATTGAAGCATTGGATGCTCTATCAGAGGGAGAGTGGCTAATGGTTCAACAATGGCACCTTCTTGCGTTGAAGATGATGCTGTATATTTGGATTTTCTTTGAACGGTAAGCTTTGTGCGATTTTCCATTAACTACCTGAGAAGAAACACCAAACCAAATAAAAAACACGCATTCTTGCCACACTTAGTTCAAACGAAGACAGAGTTATAAAGGATTATCAGTGAAGAATATGGAAAGAATTCTCATTGGGACATTTAAACAAACATATAAGTGCATCCACAAAACTAGTTGGTGTAAAAGAAATGGTTAGCAAATTCATCCAACTAAGTATACATTAGACGCATTACATTACAATCAGCTTAAAAAGAAAGCGTCCTAACACATCACAGATGCTAAATGACCCAAAATCACTCTCATAATGCTAACCCTAACTGGTGTAATTGAATAATGATCATCAAATTGGCAAACAAAATTTGGATTTGAGAGATCATACAGGAATATCTAACCAGAAGAGGCATCATGAAGGCATTGAAATCTAGCAACACAAGGCAATTGTGTATGCCTATTATGATAGAATAAAAACGAAGTAAATTCTCAGACAAAATGCATGTACCAATTCCTAAAAGACCTAAATGTCGGGTAACTAAACATGCTTAAACAATGAGGAAAATAAAGCATAAACAAGAGAGGACAGAAGAAAAAAAAAGAAAAAATTAAGAGAACTTACTTGGATCAGGAACGTAAGGAGAAGATGGAGAGAAGATGAAATGTGAAATGAATATGTGTTGATGTTTGTAAGTGTTTGAGAGGGTATGTATGTGTTTTAATTAATTGTGCAGGGTATGTGTTGAATTGTATGGGTACTAGGCCGACACGGGCTGGGACATGACCGTGTCCCATGCCCGTGTAACTCTCTGTTTGCGGTGCTTTACCTGGGCGAACATGGGCTGGGACACAACCGTGTCCCACACCTGTGTAACTCTCTATGTTCGCTCAGTAATACTGGGCGTACACAGGCTAGGACACAACTATGTCCCACACCCGTGTAACTTTCTATTTGGACGGCATATGGCTAGGCGCACATGGGCTGGGACACGACCGTATCTCATACCCGTGTAACTTTCTGTGAGTGTTGCATAAGGCTGGGCGCACACGGGCTGGGATACAACCGTGTTCCACGCCGGTGTAACTTTCTGTAGAGATAGGTCATTGAAGGGGCCTAAATGGATACGGGCTGGGACACAACTATGTCCCATGCCTGTGTAACTTTCTGTTCTGTTTTTTTTTTTTTAGCCTAAATTCATGAATTTAAAAATAAAAGAAACTTAAAGAAATAAAAGTACTTAAACTAGAAAAATAAGACAAAGAAAACTAAAGAGAAAAAAAAAATGAAACTAAAGAGAAAAAAAAAATGAAACTAAAAAGAAAATGGAATAAACTAAAAGAACTAAAGTGTGAGCAAAGTTAGACATGGGTTGCCTCCTAAGAAGAATTATAGTTAACGTCGATAGTTCGACATGATACGTCTTCTCATGATAGTTCTGTTGGGTGGAGATAAAACTCCTCTCGTCCAACGTACTCCAAGTTTCCACTCAAGTATAACTTCAATCATTGCCTATTTACCTTAAATGTGCCTTTCTCCGGGTGTGTAACTTCAACAGTCCCATACGGGAAAACTTGTGTAATTGTAAATGGTCCAAACCACCTACATTTCAACTTACTTGGGAATAAACGAAGGTGAGAATTATACAGGAGGACATGATCGCCTTCTTTAAATTGTCGACCTTGTTTGATTCACTGATCGTGGTACTTTTTGGCCCTTTCTTTGTATAATTTGGAGTTCTCATATGCTTTCGCTCACCATTCCTCTAGCTCATTCAATTGAAGTTTCTTATGAGAACCTGTACGCTCAAAATCAACATTAGCACTCTTAATTGCCCAATAAGCCTTATGTTCAATCTCTATCGGTAAATGATAAGCCTTCCCATATACAAGTCGGTAGGGTATAGTCCCTAGTGGGGTTTTGTAAGCGGTTTTGTATGCCTATAGAGCATCATCTAACTTTTCTGACCAATCTCTCATATGATACTCTACGGTTTTTTCAAGAATTCTCTTAAGATCGCAATTAGCAACTTCCACTTGGCCACTACTTTGGGGGTGGTACGAGGTGGCTATTCTATGTGTAACGCCATAATGTTTCAACACTTGGTCGAGTTGGGCATTACAAAAGTGTGTTCCCCTATCACTTATAGTTATACTAGGGGTGCCAAATCAAGAAAATAAGCCTTTCAAGAATTTTTTTACTACCCTAGCATCATTAGTAGGTAGGGCTTTAGCTTCCACCTACTTAGAGATGTAGTCAATAGCTACTAGGATATATTTATTTCCATTAGAGTTCAAGAAAGGACCCACGAAATCGATACCCCACACATCGAATACCTCGACCTCGATGATGGGGTTTTGTGGCATTTCATCCCTACGAGATATATTCCCCACTCGTTGACAATGATCACAAATCTCAACGTATTTTTAGGCATCTTTGAATAAGGTAGGCCAATAAAATCCAACCTCTAGGACCTTATGAGCTGTCCTATTGGCATTATGATGCCCACCCACAGGTCCCGAATGACAGTGGCTCAAAATTCTCCATCCTTCGAGGTGTAGTACACACCTTCGAATAACATGATCTATATATACTTTAAACAGGTAAGGATCATCCTAAAAATAATGTTTCACATCAGAAAAAAATTTCTTCTTTTACTGGTGTGGAAGTCCCTTTGATATAATCCTAGCAGCTAAAAAATTAGCGATATCCGCGAACCAAGGAATTTCCATATCACTTACCTGGGTGATGGCATAAAGTTGCTCCTTAGGGAATTCATCTTTGATCTCATTCTCATCGAGCATTTCTAAGTTTAGATTCTCCAATTGAGATAGGTGATCTGCTGTTAAATTCTCAGTGCCTTTTTTATCTTTGATCTCTACATCAAACTCTTGTAGCAATAAGATCCACCTAATCAGTCTTGGCTTTGCATCTAGTTTTGCTAACAAGTACCTAAGGGTAGAATGATCAGTATAAACAATCACTTTAGATAGAAGCAAATAAGAGCGAAACTTATCAAAGGCAAAAACAATTGCTAGTAACTCTTTTTCTATAGTAGTGTAGTTCTCCTGAGCATTAGTAAGAGTTTTGCTAGCATAGTGAATTGGTTGAAAGTGCTTGTCCCATCTTTGCCCTAACTGCGTAATCACTTGCGTCACACATAAGTTCAAAGGGAAGTGCCCAATCAGGTACTACCATGATTGGAGCATTGGTAAGTTTCTCTTTAAGGATATTAAAAGCTTTTAAACACTCTTGAGAGAAAACATAAGGTACATCCTTCTCTAATAACTTAGTCAAAGGGCGGGCAATTTTCGAGAAGTCTTTAATAAATCGCCTATAAAAACCTGCATGGCCTAAAAAGCTTCTTATGGCCTTAACCGAAGTTGGAGATGGGAGTCTTGCAATTGCATCTACTTTGGCAGTATCAACATCAATTCCTCGATATGAGATCTTATGGCCCAGCACGATACCTTCTTGTACCATGAAGTGGCATTTCTCCCAGTTGAGTACAAGATTGGTCACTTCACACTTAGTAAGTACCCTGTCCAAATTATTCAAACAATGGTCAAATGAGTTGCCAAAAACTGAAAAATCATCCATAAATACCTCCATTATGTCCTCAATCAAATCGTTAAAAATTGCTAACATGCATCTCTGGAATGTAGCAGGTGCATTGCAGAGACCAAAAGGCATTTTGCGGTAAGCAAAGGTGCCATAAGGATAAGTGAAAGTGGTCTTCTCTTGATCTTCCGGTGCAATAGGTATCTGAAAATAGCCAGATAAGCCATCTAAAAAACAATAAAACATATGTCCAGCTAGTCATTTTATGATTTGATCAACAAAAGGTAAGGGGAAATGGTCCTTACGTGTAGCATCATTTAACTTTCAATAATCGACACATACACGCTAACCTGTTACCATTCTCATTGGGATCAATTCATTCTTTTCATTAGGAACTACTGTCATCCCACTTTTTTTTGGAACTACTTGCACTGGACTCACCTATGAGCTATCAGAGATAGGATATATCATATTTGTATCAAGGAGTTTGATAACTTCCTTTTTTACTACCTCTTTCATGTTTGGATTCAAGCGTCTCTAGGGATGTACAACTGGCTTGTGGTCTTCTTCCATTAAAATCTTATGAGTACAAAAGGAGGAATTGATATCTCGAATATCAGATATTTTCCAAGCAATGGCCCTCTTATGCTCCTTAAGTACTTTCAGCAACCTTTCTCTCTGTTCTTCTAAATTGGATGTTATAATTACTGGTAATTTGGAGTCCTTCTCTAAGAAGGCATATTCTAAATAGTCAGGTAATTGCTTTAACTCCAATACTGGTGGCTCCTTAATCGAAGGTTTTAACTATGCTTCCTTCTTCTTTTCAAACTCTTCAAACCCTTTCTCAATAGAGGTAGGTTTATTTGCCTTTAATTGGGCTACCACCTCGAATTTGATAGGATCTTCCGAAGCTTCTTCCATGCCTAATTGCAAGCAACTCTCTAGCGGATCCTTAAAAAGAACTTCCTGCATATAACTTGAAACAAAAGTGTTAGTAACATCTAAAAGGTAGCAAGTATCATCCTGATCAACGGACTTTTTCATAGCCTCCAAAATTTTAAACATAATCTCTTCATCTCCTACTCGAAGAATGAGCTTACCATCACTAACATCAATGATAGTCCTAGTAGTAGCTAAGAATGGTTTACCTAGGATCAGGGGCAACTCAAAATCTTCATCTATATCCAATATCACAAAGTCAATTAGAAAAATAAATTTACCCACTTGGACTAATACATCCTCAATAATGCCTCTAGGATATATCACAGATCTATCAGCTAATTGCAAGCTCATGCATGTGGGTTTAGGTTCCCCTAATCCTAGTTTCTTGAAAAATTTATAAGGCAATAAATTGATGTTAGCACCCAAATTAGCTAAAGCTTTGTCAACTAACAAGTTACTAATATGATAAGGAATTGTAAAACTTCCTGGGTCTTTTAGCTTCTTGGGCAACTTGTTTTGTATGATCACAAAACATTCTTCATCCAATATGATTGTAGAAAGCTCCTCAAGCTTCGTCTTGTTGGATAATAAATCTTTCAAGAACTTAGCGTACTTCGGCATCTATGACAAGGCATCAACGAGAGGTAAGTTAATATGCAGTTGTTTAAAGAGGTTAAGGAACTTACTAAACTGTTGGTCATTACGATCTTGCTTGAGTCTTTGGGGATATAGGATAGGTGGTTGCTATTCCTTTACCTTAGATGACTCTACGTCTTCCGTTGCTTTCATCCCCTCCTTGCTCTTACTGGTCTCCTCGCTAACCTTCCTCTCAACATGCATCTCCTTCCCACTTCGAAGTGTCATTGCCTTGACATGTTCCTTTAGATTGGTCTTTATATTTCTCGATAACGTTCCCTGTAGTCTTTCAGAGATTAGCTTCGCAAGTTGACCAATTTGGTTCTCAAGGTTGCGATTAGAAGCCTCTTGATTCCTCAACAATGATTCAATGTTGGATAAGCGAGCCTCATTACCTTGAATATATTTTGTGAGAAGTTCTTCCATACTGGACTTCTTTTCTTGAGAAAGAGGAGGTGGGAATGGTCTTTGAAATCTAGGTGGGCTAAAGTTAGTCTTCTACTGGCCTTAGTTTTGATTTGCCCATGAGAAATTGGGGTGATTCCTCCATCCGGGATTATAAGTGTTGCTGTAGGGGTTATTTTGTTGCTTGGGTAGATTTCCTAGATAATCTACCTATTTCAGTTGTTCTTGTGCTCCGTAACCCTGCATACTAAAGTCACTTACATCCAATTGTACTTGTTGAGGGCCAATAGAGAGTACATCAATATTCTTACTCAATAGGTCCACCTTGGCTGCCAGAGCAGTGGTCAAGTCCACATCATAAATTCCTATAACCTTTTGCTTGGCTCTAGTGCTTTCCCACTGATAATTGTTCATCGTTATTCCTTCAATTAGGTTTTGTGCTTGCTCGGGTGTCTTTGTGTTCAAAGTACCTCCTACGGATACATCAATCATCTGTCTAGTAGATAAATTGAGACCATTATAGAAGGTCTGAATCTGTATCCATAGTGGGAGGTCATGATGTGAGCACTTCCTGAGCAAGTCCTTGAACTGCTCCCAAATGTCATGTAGAGTCTCTGCTTCCAATTGGGCGAAACAAGAAATGTCGTTTCGAAGTTTAGTGGTCTTCGTAGGTGGGAAATACTTCTCAAAAAATTTCTCGACCAATTCATTCCAAGTTGTGATTGAATTTCATGGTAGAGAGTTCAACTACTGTTTTACTCTACCCCTAAAGGAAAAAGGAAATAGCCACAGTCGGATGGCATCATCCGTAGCTCCATTGATTTTAAATGTATCACAAATCTCTAAAAAGCTAGAGATGTGGGCATTAGGATCTTCATCTTGGAGACCGTCAAAATGAACATATTGTTGCACCATTTGTATGATGTTAGGTGCAATTTAGAAGTTATTAGCCACGATGGTTGGCCTTGTGATACTAGAGTCAACTCCAATAAGTGTAGGCCTTGAATAGTTGGACATGGTCTGATTTGCTTCATTACCATTGTTAGCCATGTGTGGTGGATCTTCTTGATCGATGAATTGAGTGTTGGCCTCTTCACCATCTTCCTTAATCTCAATGATTGACTCGTCTTCTATGGTAGCTACAATTTGTCTAGGTCACAATCTCAAAATTTGAAGGATAGTTCTCTCAATTTCAGGATCAAGTTTTACCAAATCTTCTATGTTGCTTCGGGTAATGCACTACAAGGGCAAGAAATACAGAATCAATGGCAGCTCTAGGTAATAAAAATAAACAATGAAAACAAAAGAAAAAAAAATTGGTCAAAGTAATAAAGCAACTAGTGTTCTTAATATCGAAAATCCCCAGTAACGGTGCCAAAAACTTAATATCAGGTAAGTGCACCTATCAATTTTAATATAGTGGATGTAAGTCCGAATCGATTCCTCAAAGACTTCAAGTACTAATATTAACCTTAGCTCTATTATCTAACCGAAAAATTATGATGGGTTGAATGAATTAAAAATACTAAAATTAACAAACTAACCTAACTATGAGACTTGATTAAGAAATTTAAAAAGTGATAAAACTAAGAACGACTTCAAGAAGGTAATAACGTATTTAGGAATTATTTCCCCTAGTGTTTAACATGTGATTGCTTAAAATGCATCCAATTTAATCTCTATTATTCTTGACTGGAGGGATTCACAATTAAAGTTAATACCTTTCTCAAGCATATTAACCCTAATCCTAAATTATTTGCTGGAATCTCTTCTCTTAGTAATATAATTCAGAATCGCATTAATGTATAATGAATTCCCACACAAACGAACAACTTTCCAGAAGAAACATGTATCTTATCTCTAAGTACATATGTAATTCTCTCCAATTATGTCAAGATCTTATTACACATGTGATTTCTCAATCATCATGCATAATATCATAGATTGATACTTTAGAAATATCAGTTAACAATTAAATAACATGATTGAATCAAGAAAAGATAGAGACTTTATTGAAAATTATCAATCAATCTAATAGTCACATGAAACCCTAAGTTCCATAATCCTAAATACAAGAATCTTAAGCTATCATAATGAAACTAAAAACGAATTCCAACAAAACCAATAAATAAAACATGAAAAACCCCTTTTTGTTGATGATAAATCTTTTCAATCTTGAAGTTAGATATTGCTTTCGCCTTTTTCACCTCCTTCTCCTCAAGTCTCTTCTCTTTTGAATGTCTAATGTTCCTGCTAAACCCTAGTATGTCCTTTTATAATGTATTGTAAAGTATCTTTTTTTGTCACCAGACATAGCCTGGGACACAGTAATGTCCCCAGGTCATGTAACTTTTTGACCTTGGCAAATTTTCTTGGATGGACACAGTTGTGTCCCAGACTATGTAACTTCAAAACTTCATAACTCATTCATTTGAACTCCAAATTGAGTGAAACTTGATTCCTTTTCTTCGTTTTCAATCCAAGAACGTGTTTAAACCTTGAAATCAAAATTTTACTCAATTAAGTATCAATTTCTTTAAAGAAAACCAAAGATGTAAGGGAAAACCTATAAAATTGCCATGTGAAATATATTTAAAATCAAAGTTATCATTGACCTGCATATAAGATGAACTCTAAGCAAGTTGTCGAGCTGAAAAGACAGGTAGACAAACTCATTGAGCAAGGATATGTGAAAGAGAGCATGAGCCCTTATGCTGTGCCAGCTTTGCTCATCCCAAAGAAGGATGGATCATGACGCATGTGCATTGACAATTGGACAATCAATAGAATTACTATCAAGTACAAATACTCGATATCGAAGCTCGATGACATGTTAGATGAGCTTCATGGTGCAAAGATATTCTCAAAGATTGATCTACGAAGTGGCTACCATCAGATTCGTATGAGACTGGGGGATGAGTGGAAGACTGCCTTTAAGACTAGGCACAGACTTTATGAATTGTTGGTTATGCCGTTCGAACTTACTAACGCGTTGAGCACATTCATGAGGTTAACGAACTCTGTGATGTGTCCTTTGATTGAAAGATGTGTAGTTGTATATTTTGATGACATTAGTTTATAATGCTGACTGAAATGACCATGTTCAACATCTTTGCAAAGTATTTGACATTTTATAAGCTGAGAAGTTGTATGGGAATGTAAAGAAATGTACATTCTGCTAAAGAGAAGTGATATTCCTAGGGTTTGTAGTGTTAAGGGAAGGAATCTGAGCAAATGAGGAGAAGATCTGAGCTATTCTGGAATGGCCAATGCCAAAGAATGTCACTAAAGCCCGAAGTTTCCATGGTCTAACTTCTTTCTATAGGCGATTTATTAAGGACTTCAGCATGATAGCCACCCTATTGATCGAGATGACAAAGAAGAATGAAGGGTTCATGTAGAATAATCAAGTTAAGCGAAGCTTTAAGGAGATTAAGGTGAAGCTCACCTCGACATCTGTCCTTTCACTACTAGATTTTGGCAATCCCTTCGAACTGGAGTGCGACACATCGAGAGTTAGAATTAGTGTTGTCCTAATGCATGAACGATGGCCCATTGCTTACCATAGTGAGAAATTAAGCAGCTTAGCCTTGAACTATTCTGTGTACAAGAAGGAGTTGTACCCCCTTGTTTGAGCCTTCATTGTTTGGCAACATTACTTGTTATCACAAGAGTTTGTTATTTACACTGACCATAAGTCATTGAAGCATTTAGGGAGTCAGAACAAGCTTTTGAAAAGGCAAGCCAAATGGTTAGAAGTCATGGAAGGGTTCTCGTATGTCATTCAACACAAGAAGGGGAGTGAAAATGTGGTCACTGATACTCTATCACGATGGCAAACTTTGTTAACCACTTTGCAGACAAAATTATTGGGATTCTCATTCATCACGGAGCAGTATGCTGCTGACCCTCACTTTGGTCCCATTGTTGAATAGTGTTGTATGGGGGTAGTTGTTGGAGGATTCTATCCCAAGGATGGCTATTTGTTTAAGGACCACATGTCAGGACTCTAAAGGGGGCCTAGTAGGATTATCTAAAATTTTCATAACATGTATGCACCCATGATATGAAAACCGTCTTGCAAGTCAGAGATTGCAAGACCCTAAATAATAAATCACTAAGTTTAATGATTTTCAAGTAATTAATTTATTGTACATGACATAATATTTAATTATAAATAACTATGGATATTCGATATCCCACAGTTCTTTAGAACCGTAGAGAATCGGTATCCCCTACCAAATAATATGACAAGATTACCAACATTATAAAACTACAAGAAGAATTAAATTATATTAAACTCTAACATGTGAATATTTTCTACAAAGAGTGTTTATGTATCGTCTATAAAAATCTCAACTAATCTTAACACTAATGTATATATCTTCATCTCGCCCTCAGCACTCGAGACTTATCCCAATCCTATTGTATGTAAACCTGCAAAAGAAACTAAGGGGGAATGAGCATAAAACAGCTCAGTGAGTTCGTTCCTCACCACCACTGGTCAGGCAAGTTTTCACACATTATTATCACACATGCAAGCAAGCTATCTACATACATAATGAATGCAAGCGTGATGAATGCAAACAACACATCCATAGGACTCCGGAACTATGGAAGGTGTAGAATTACGTCGTCCACACTTCGATTATCTCCTGTACTTACCCGCACAGGGCACCTCAGCTTACCCGCAGAGGCTACCTAGGGGCACCACCCCACTAAGCAAAACTCGACTATTACCCTAGCCGAGAAAAGAATTTCAATCCAAATAGGGGGAGTCCGAACTAGGACTATCCACCCTCCAAGGCCCCTCAGGCACAAACATGCGAGTCCTCTCGCTATCAAGTGGAGAACCTATGCTAGCTTTGCCTTAACGTTAAAAATACTATTTATGGCTCCACAAGCCCTTACAGAGATCATGCAAAAATTTGTTTAAGGATAGAAAAGCTTTTGCCAAAAATACTTTTCTTAAGATTTTTGCAAGGCTAGCACTCTCCATTTATACCTTTACCAAGTCATAGACATGCGACGAGTAGAACCAGTTATTTGGGTTAGACATTTATATTTATAAACTTAAAAAGGTGATCATACAGATGATGGCATACAAACAGAACAGTCATTCAAACATACAAGCAATAGCAAACAACAAAATATCATACAAATAACACGCACAAGCAAGTTGCAGGTCATCAGAACTCCCTCACCTGGATTATTGCTCATTCTCCAAGCCTTTAGGGTTTCCAAGACTCGATATCGAACACCTAAATCAAAATGGTAAACCTTATAAGTGTTCTGAGAATTCAGACTCCTTAGTCAACTAAAAGTCTATTGTAGTTTATCTAGTTTTCTCCAATATAACCCGTGTTTAGTGTGTATAGGGTTACCATACTCCATGAGATTAATAGTAACTATTTTCTTATATTAGTAGGGTATGAGGCTCCCTATATGTATTTTGTAGTTTTTTTGTTTTGATTTCGATATTTGCGAACTTATAGTCGTTTTTCATCGTTTTCGGACGTACGTTCACACGGTAATGTCCGTTTTGGATGTTAAGACCCGTGTTTTATGATATGGGCTAAATTTATTAAAATTTTATTTTATTGAAGTTTAATCACTCCTATTGGCTAGTTTCATGTTCCATTTTAGCTGTTAATGATTTAATTAGCCATTTAGTCTTACACTGAGAGGCTTTTACTTTGCTATTATTAATTTATGTACTTAATTAAGTATGATTCAATTTAGAAAGTGTATTAGGGTTTACTAATTTAGGATCCTAATTATGATACACTCTTCTTCTTTTCTTAGTTTATAATCTATGCTTATGTCATGCTTACATCATCATTTGCTTATGTCATCTTTTGCTTATGTCATGGCTTATGTCATCATGTGCTTACCTCATCACTCACCTCATCATTTAATTACATAAGCATTACCTCATGCTTATATCATGTCTTAATGTCTTATGTATACTTTAATTAAACTATTATGTACATATACCTTTACTATACTTATATATATACTAGTATACTTAAACATATACTTATACCATATTTATACGTGTATACATACTCATATACCTATACGGTTGGATATGTATTTTTATACTAAAATTCGTATGCCTTATTTACCCTCTTAAGAAATCTTCACAATTCCATTCTTTTTGTATTTTAAGGGTATATTTAACATGGCTTATGTATGTATAGTTAGTAGATGTTCAAATTAAGGTTATGTATATAATCAAAACTTATATATAAAGGTATTTATACATGTATATCTCTAACATACCCTTATGTATACATACTTATAGACTTATACTCATGTCTTCCTTTCTTCTTCTTCACAATTCCTAATTCCTACACCTAAAGATGGGAACTTTGCTCCCTCTTCTTCAAGACAAAACTAAACACATAATTACTTATCTAATCTACCTAATTAACTAACTAATGAATAACATAAACCAACATAAAGTAAGTTAAGTACATACCTTTAGATGTGTTGGATTTAAGGAGGCAAAAGGTGAAGAAATGAAAGTGAAAGGGAAGGGGAAAGCTCACGGCATAGAGGAGGATTTTTGTTTTGTTTCTTTTGTCTTTGTTTTGCTTATGGAAGAAGAAGAATGGTGGGGTCTACAAGGGAGATGTATGGACGGCAACAATTGAAGAGAAAGAGAAGAGAAAAAAATCAAAAGAGAAGATAAGAAAAGCCATCATGAAAGAGTAGATATTTTCTTAATCTTTTGGTCTTTTGTTGACTTTTCAAAGTGTTGACTTGGTCAACCCTTTGACTTTGGTCAACATGTATTATCTTGGTCAACATTCCTTAAGCTTATGTAATTTTGTATACATAATGTAGTAATTAAGGGAAAAATGAAGGAAATGAGAAGAAATGAGGTATTTGATGAATTGATTAGTAAGAGTAGATGATGAGATCTTACTTTGAGTATTTATAACCTATAAACATCATTTGGTAAACTACTTAGTGTAATTAAGATGAAAAATGTCATTTAGGGTATTAAGGTTTACTACATTTAACCTAATCTCCAACTATACCCTTAACTCTAAGTGAGACTATCCTAATCATATACTTAAGACATAAATGTAATCTATGATTCATTATCTTTAGTTTCTAAGGGATCATTTAAGCATTCTATATGTTTATGCATGATTGAGGGTTATCGTCAGTCGTTTACCGATGAAATGGCAAAATATGGAGGATATATTATCACTTAGGGTTTTAAGGTAAATTATGGTGAATTAGTGCTTTGATGTCCTTAAAGTTATGGTTTTAGGGTTCTTATTACTTTAAGGCACCATCTCTAGTGTTTTTACACATTTAGGGTTTCATATATTCTTACGCGATTAAATTTTCGATTGTCATCTTAGGGTTTTGATAAGGTTCGAGGTTTTAGGGCCTTCGTATGTAATTAGGGATTCAATTGATGATTTAAGGTTCTTCGTATCCACTTTAGGTTTTGGATTGAGATTTTTATTGGTTTTAAATCTCACTGGCTCTTTTGAGTTCGGGAAATCATCTACAGTTTAGACGTTTGTTTCTATATTTAGAAAGCTAAATTCGCGGGGTTTACACCACAGGCTATGTATTCTATATTGCTCTACACGAGAACTGCTGGTTTAGGAAGCTCATAAGGATGGACTTTCAAGCCACTTTAGGGAAGTCAAGACAGCTAATTTGTTGAAAGAGAACTTTTATTGGCCAGGTTTAGCTAAGGATGTCCATAAGGTAGTCAATAGTTATGAAGTATGTAAGTGCACTAAGGGGAAGAGAGAACTCCATAGAGAGTACATACCTCTACCAACACCTACCTTTCCTTAGGCTGACCTTAGCATAGGCTTTGTCCTAGGGTTACCTCGGACATCTAGAGGAAAATATTCTATCTTTGTCATAGTGGACCGCTTTAGCAAGATGGCACACTTCATTTTATGCCATCGGACTAATAATGGTTTATATATCATTGATTTGTTTTTATAGGAGGTTATACGACTACATGGAGTACTAAAGACTATTGTCTCAAATCGAGACACAAAATTCTTGAGCTATTTTTAGAAGACACTTTGGGGAAGACTTAGGACTAAACTAGTATCCAGCTCCAGTAATTACCCCCAAACTAATGGCCAGACTGAAGTAGTGAACCGGATGCTAAGCAATCTACTCAGAGTTGTTGTAGGGAAGAACTTAAGGGATTAGAATCTGTGCTTGCTAATCGTGAAGTTCACATACAACCAAACTATCCACAACACTATAAGGAAGACCCCGTTCAAGGTTGTTTATGGCCTTAACCCAACCATTCCCCTAGACATGATCAATACTCTAGCAGCTACTATAGAGAGTCAATCCTGAGTGGATCAGGCCAATGAATTACATGAGCTACACCAATCTATTACAAGGAAGATCACTAAGTTCAATATAAGACAATAAGATATTAATAGCCGAGGCCACTAAATTGTTTCCTTCTAAATAGGAGACTTAGTATGGATTCACCTCAGTCGAGAGCGATTTCCGCACTTAAGACAAAGTAAACAATCTCCTCGAGTTGATGGCCCATTCAAAGTCCTGAAGAAGATCAATTGCAATGCCTACCATCGAGTTACCTGATGACTATGGTGTCTCCTCTACATTCAATGTATCCAATTTAATTCCCCACTAACTAATGGAAGAAGAACCTGTAAATGCCTTAGAAGAACAAACAGAACCCGCTTCAGATTTGAGGACAAATCTCTCTTACCCCTAGGTAGATGATATGAATCAACCCTCTGGACCGATCACAAGGAGCCGAGCTAGAGGACTTTAAGGACTTGCACAAAAAATACTAGCTCTAAATCATAGCTGAGACGAGGACTCCTATCCCGATCCAACCTCTTGCCGACCTGTCTGTTAGATCCTTACGTGTATCCAATAGTAAAGCCTTAATCTAGAAGACAGCCCAGAATTAGCTGAGCAGAGCCATTGGCCTGACCCACTGGTAACTAACTTCAAGATAGCTAACCTTTTCTTTTGCTAAGCTGATTGGCCCTCGACCTGATCTAGATCAGGTTGGCCCCTAACTATAACACATTCCTACTTCTGCCTACGTTGTATCATATCCCTGATGTCCAGCCATTAAGTGACACATGTCTTCTGATAAAATGTTCTAGAATCATTTTTCTTTTTCGTACTGAATATTCTTTGTCCTTTTTTACCCCTTTTTAGTATAATTAATTAAACGTAATTGTAAAATATCCCTTTATCTTTTCATACGTATAAAATAACCCTAGTAGGCAAGTATATAAACCGCTACTTTCCTTGTATGCGAACGATCATCTAACTTTCAATACAAAATTATTCTCTTTGAGCAACCTTAATGTTCTCATTATTTTTCAACTCTTATCTATTCTCTTTAGCAAGGAGTAGTGGCGAGTGACCCTTTAGTTCAGACTAGTGTATCACCTCCAGTAGATTGTTGGCTAAGTAGGATCGAGTGGCGAGTCATATCCATTTGGTAGTTGCCTAGACTTTGCTAGCTTCTTTTTCTATTTTTGTTTCGGTTCCTTTGTTGTGGTGCTTCTCCGTATGTATGACCCCAGAGATGCATTATTTATATTCGAGACCTACTTATAGGATACATTTGCAAAGTTGTATGAACTTTGCTGAGGAAGTCGATCTATTGATGACTATGTGAAAGAATTTCAGATGTTGATGATTCGAGCTGATATGGATGGACTCAAAGCCTATACAACATCGTAGTTCATTTCTAGACTTAAATATGAGTTTCGTAATGTTATAGAAGTATAGAGGTTCTATACATTGGATGAAGCCATTAAGGTAATGCAAAGGGTTAAAAAGTAGAGGAGAAATGCTCCAAGCCAACATTTTCTAGAGCTCTTGTTCTGTGCAAACTTGCTCATGTTGAGCCAAGGAAAGATATGACTGTCTTGATAATACTTAAGTTGGTTAGTAGGGTTGAGCAAGCCAGCTAAGCTAAACTTATGATAGACCAATCTTGAAGACATATGAGAAGGGACAAGCTTCTAGATGGAAGACTAGTGAGATGAACTACTTTAAGTACTTATGTTTTGAACACATGGCTACTAAGTGTCCAAACCAACGTACTATGGGACTCTGTGGAGATGTAATGGATAACACCGATAGTGGTAAGCCAGAGGAAAAGTAGAATATTGGAAAGGTTAAAGCTAAAGAGGAAGAGGAGACTTGTGTCTACATGGACCAAGGAGATGTAATGACAATAGGACTTAGCTCTATGCTAAACTCTGAAGAAGACTAGAGAGAAAATTTATTTCATAAGAAGTGTACCATCAAGGGACAGTTATGCACCATCATTTTAAATGGAGGAAGTTGCACCAACATTGTTGTACAATCCTTTATGCAGAGGTTAAGACTATTAACCTCTAAGTACCCCTAACCTTATAAGCTACATAGGCTTCATGATAAGGGTGCTTTATAAGTCACAGAATAAGTATCCATGCCTTTTAGTATTGGAAATGTATACAAGGATGAAGTAGTATGTAATGTTGTCCCCATGGGAGCTTCACATTAGTTACTTGGAAGACTATGGTTATTTGACTGACATGTTATTTACAACGGATATAAGAACACCTATGCCTTTGTGAAGGATGAAAAGAAGATTGTGTTGCGACTTATGATATCTACCCAAGTGAATGAGACTCATAACCAGCTCACTTGAGCTAGTAAGATGAAAGCTTAGTAATGAACCGAAGAGAGCTTTAATTTGCTAGGAAGGCTGATGAGCTTATGTTCTTATTGATTAGAAGATTGCTGGAGATGAGAGACTTAGAAGATGTACTTGATGAGGTTCAAAGGTTAATTGATCAATTTTTTAACTTGTTTCCTAAAGAGTTGCCTAAAGGACTACCTGATGCATACGATGACTAAGAACAAACAAAGCCGGTAGCAGGGATAGGTCTAAGCTTACCGAAAGCTTAAAGAGGTGATGGGGGAATGCATGAAAGAACAAAACCCATGAACAACTCTAAAGGATATGATACACTAAGGGAACTTCCGAGGACTTATAGCACAACTCGATATGATGTACGAGATGGTCCGGTGAGGTTACTCGCTACCTAGCCTTGCTTAAGGATTAGGATAAAAGTGAAATGAAAGTAAACAAAATAATGTTTATGAAAAGGAAGAATAGTCAGTTGTATTGATGATAATCTAATGTTTACAGCTATAAATACAAGGTGTATTTATACCTAAAAGTTTAGGGAAACTTACCTAAAAGGGAAAAGATAAAAAGGGTATTGTCCTAAAAAAGTAATGTACAAGAATATAAGAGGGTAAAAATGAATATTCGAGAAAAGCAATGATTAGTATAGTAGATGCTATACGTGGTCCTATACACATGGTAGAGATACATTGGCAAGGCCATTGGAGGATGCAGACAAAAGAGTATGATCAGATTGCTGGTTTGAGTAAGGGTGGCTAAGGAACAATCTGGGGTCTCTTTCTCAGTACCTTAGCAAGGGTAAGGTCGAGTATTTAGTCAACTTGGATGTGAGTGAGTATTCGTAAATGGTCTGGCTATTGTCTTGATAATCTATATTTTCGTACACTTTTGAGAGATGGGCAATTGTTCAGCTTGGCATACAGAGTGACTTAACAAAGAGATACTCAACTTTAGTAGGAGTTAGTTAAAGTAGGAGGATCTACCTTGCCAGCCCTTCTAGTCCTCAGGCTTAGCTATAAGTCAAGGGACCAGTAGCTTAATTCCTATCATTCCCTTTGGGTTGATTTGGATTTAGGATCAAATCTAAATGGTCTTTGATCAGCTTTCCATTAAGGTGATATGGATTGAGGTAAACAATGTTCAAGGTGTCAGAAACCTCATAGTCTTTGGGTAGCTCCAACTTGTAGGCATTGTTATTAATTTTCTAGAGGATTCTAAAAGGTCCTTCAGCTCTTGCAGATAGCTTGTTTCTCCTTTTGCTAAAAAACCTATCCTTGCTGAGGTGCTGCCACACCAAGTCTTTTGGTTGGAATTGCTTAGCCGTCCTACCCTTAGCCTTCTCTCGCATTCTTCTAGTGGCTTAGTCGATCTACTGAGTAACTTTGTTGCAAATGTGCTGAAGAGACTATGCTTGGGCTCTCATGTTAGGGTCTTCTTGCTTAGATTCAAACAAATGGGTGTAATCAAGAGGCAACTCGGGATTAATACCATAGATAACCTCAAAGGGGGTCTACTTGGTGGTGTCATGTACGGTTCAATTGTAAGCAGATTCAACCATTGGTAAGTAGACGTCCTAATCAGGCAAGTTCTTGCCTACTGTAGCTCAGAGCAGCGATCCCAAAGTATGATTGACTACCTTTATTTAGCCATCCGTTTAGGGGTGACAAAAAGTGATAAATAGTAGTTTGATCCCCATCTATCACCATAGAGTTCTCTAGAAATGGCTCAAGAACTTTAGATCTCTATCTAATAATATACTTCTCAGCACATTACGTAACTGAACAATTTCCTACAAGAAAAGAGAAGCAATAACCGAAGCATCATTAGTTTTGGAGTAGGGCACAAAGTGTGCCATCTTGCTAAACCTATCCACGATGACTATTATAGAATCTTTGCCTCGAGTGGTTCATGGTAATTCGAGAACAAAGTCCATACTTAACTCAGTCCATGGTTTTGTTGGAACAAGCAAAGGCATTGCTTTCCTTTGCTTGGCTAGGCATTTAGCCTTCTTGCACATGGTGTAGCCTTCAAAAACTCAGTGCATATCTCACCTTATTCTCGACCAAAAGAAATGACCATTCAATTGTTCATAGGTCTTTCTTTCCCTAAAATGCTCGGAGAGTCGTCCATTGTGGGCTTCCCTAATTAGTTATTCCCTCAGTGAACAGGTCATCATACATAATTTCCCTCCTTGGAATAAGTATTTGTATTCCACATGACACTCATTCATGGTCATTCCATTAATATAGCATGCCAGTATGGGTCGGAAGTGTGAATCCCCAGAATACTACTCTTTAATGCTTGCAAACTTAAACAATATGGCCTACAGTTCATTCAGGAATGCATGCCTTCTCGAAAGAGCATCAGCAACCATGTTGCTCTTTCCTTGTTTGTGCTTTATCACAAAATTAAATCCTTCGAGAAATTCAACCCATCTCGCCTATTACTTTGACAACTTGGTTTGACTTCAAAGGTACCTTAGGAACTTATGGTCAGTATAGATGATAATTTCTCTCGGTAGTAGATAATGCTGCCATACTTGTACTCGGAACAGTGCCAAGAGTTCTTTGTCATACACAAAGTAATTTAGCTAAGGTCCTCTGAGCTTCTCACTATAATAGCAATTGGTTAGCCTTCCTGCGTTAGAATAGCACCTATTCTAATGTCTGATGCATCACATTCTAGCTTAAATATTTTCTTGAAGTCAGGAAGAAATAGTATAGGGGTGAAGGTCAACCTTTCCTTTATCTCAGCAAAACTTCTCTCCTTTTCTCCCCATTGGAAGTTGGTGTTCTTCTTTGTTAGCTTAGTAAGTAATGCGACGAGGGTGCTGAATTTTTTTATGAATTTCTATAGAATGAAGCCAATCCATGGAAACTTCTCATGTTGGCACAAGTAGTAAGAGTTGGCCACTCGACGATTGCTTAGATCTTCTCGTCATCCACTCTTAAGCCTCTTCCACGTACTATGTAGTCCAAGAATACCACTTCCTCCTGGTAAAAACAATATTTCTTAAGGTTGCCGAATAATCTCTCGGCATGGAGGATATTCAATACAGCTTAGAGATGTTTACAATAACTCGGCATGTCGGCATGTTGGTACTGTATACTAAGATGTCATCAAAGTACACCATGACATACTTCCCCATTAAATTCTGTAGTACGTAGTTCATTTGTCTCATGAAAGTGCTTAGTTAATTTGACAAGCTGAATGACATGACCATCCACTCATAAAGTCCATGTCGAGTTTTGAATGCAGTCTTTTACTCATCTCTCGACCTCACATGAATTTGATGGTAACTAGACTTTAGATCAATCTTATTAAAGATCTTAGCTCCACTCAATTCATCTAGCATATCTTCCAACCTAGGGATTGGGTACCTGTATTTGATTATTAGCTTGCTCACAGCTTAGTTATCAACATACATCCGCCAGGTACCATCCTTTTTTGGCACTAAGAGTGCCAGCATAGCGCAAGGGTTAAGACTTTCCTTAACATAAAATTTCTCCAGCAACTCATTGACTTATCGTTGGAGTTTAGAAGCCTGTTCAGGACACATCTAATAGGCTGGCTTATTTGGCAATATGGAGTCGTATAATAAGTCAATATAGTATTATATGCCTCGAATTAGTGGTAACCCCTCAGGTAACTATTCAAGGAATAAATTGGCATATTCATCCAACAACTCTTTTATTTCCAAGGGTTGTTCACCCTGCTTCTTCATCTCTAATAGGTGCTTAACCAATATGAGGGTCAGTTCATCAACATTGATGGCCTTTTGGAGCTTGGCTTTACTCATCATCAGAGACTTCCTCGATCCACAAGCAAGTTTGTTTGTAATTTATTAACTTCTCTTGGTGGCATTGGGTTCAACATAATCTTCCTACCATCCTTCTTGAATACATACGTATTCCTATATTTGTCATGGATAACTCTTCTATTAAACAATCATGGTCTGCCTAGCAACACGTAGGAAGCACACATAGGCGGTACATTATAGAGAACCTCGTCAAAATAATTTCCGATAATGATTGGCAATAGTACTTGCTGAGTAACATGTAGCACTCCCTTCTCATTTAGCCAATGCAACTTGTATGGCCTTGGGTATGCGGTAAATTTAACCTTATGACTAGATCGGTTGATGCCACATTGGTGCAACTTCTACTATCCACAATTAACACACTCACCTGATCTTTCACTCTACAGGAGATATGAAACAAGTTCTCTCTTTACTCTTCCTCTTATGAAGGTTCCAAGTTCATTGCACGTCGGACAACTAAGACTAACTAGTTCAAGTCCTTAGCAAACACATCCTCTTCAATCGGTAGTGCTCTCCTCCTCTTCATGTTCCTCATCAATACCTTCTACCTCTAGCTTTGGGATATGTCCCTTAATGACCATAGTCCTTCGATTTGGGCACTAAGTAACCATATGTCTAAACCCTTGACACTTGAAGCACTTAATCTGGCTTGTCTTCCTACTAGATCATTGTCTTTTCTCATAAGTTTGGGTCAGCATGTCACTGTTAGGTTGGCCTTTCTGCTTTGCTAGAACATCTTTCTCTTGGATCAACTCGATACTTGATTAAGCTCGGTGACTTCCCTTTCTTAATTGGCTAGTTAGCAGTCGGGTCGATACTGGGCTTCTTCTCTACCTTTCTACTCGTTGGGCTATTCTAATGGCTTCATCTATTGTAATAAATTGTTGGTGTTCCACAATGTCTTGAATATCACCTCTCAATCCAATAAGGAACCTAGAGATTATTCGTACAGATGGTTCCTCTACTTCACAACGGATCATATGTATCTAAAATTCTTAGACATACTCATCGATAGATCAACCTCCTTGTCTCAACTCCTAAAGTCGAGTAAAAGTATCTTGTAGATAAGTATCCAATACAAATCTATTTCTAAGTGTTCTCTTCATCTTTAGCTAAGGATTAATCTTTTGGTAGCCTTCTTGCCTCCTCATAGCTTGGAAATTCTTCCACTACACGGTGGTATATCTAAAGAACGCAACAACAGTAGTTCTCACTTTCTCATAATCCTCGTACTGATAATAATAAAAAATATGCTCCACTTTCTCTTCCCAATCTAAGTACTCATCCACTCTTCCAGATCCATTGAAGCTTGGAATCTGAAGCTTTACATGGTTAGAGACCCTAGGTGCTCAAGCTCGCTCTTCTTCTCCATAATACTCTTCCTTATCCTCTTTTCCTATGTCTCCTAAGTCAATCCTTCTCCCTACTTGTTTGCCTACTCCTCCACCTCGAACTTGTCAAGTTGGGTTCTGGCTTCCTATAGGCCAATCAACTTATGAGGTATTATGTGTGGCTTCAATAGGTCGGTAAGCGAATGCATGAACAGCTTAGGTTAGATCTATCAAAAGGTTAGTCACTTCATTAAGTCTCTTATCAATGCTATTGGGAGTACCTTGGGATTGTCAACTATGGTAGACAACACCATTGTTGTCATCCCTAATGCCAGCATTAATACTCGAGTTTGTCATTTGCTCTATAAGATTCAAGTCCAAACTCCCCGATTTGATGCTACGGTTGACATTATCTCTCGAAGTCTACTAGACAATTCCTCTAAACTTGAACCCTAATAACCAGTAAACATGGTAGCTAAAATAACATAAAAAACTTGCTTTATTCCATATACGTAAGACAATAAGGATAGAAATTTGAAACAACTACTACAACTTAAATGAAACCTTTTCTCTAATACCAAGATGATGCATATAATGACTACGAACAGACAAGGTTGATAGTAGGGATGGGTCCAAGCTTGTTGAAAGCTTAAAGAGGTGATAAGGGAATGCATGAAAGAATGAAAAGTAAGCAAAAGCCTATGGATAGCTCCAATGGATATGACACACCAAGGGAACTTCTAAAGACTTATGGCATAACTTGATATGACACACAAAATGGTTTGGTGAGGTTATTCACCATCTAGCCTTATTTAAGGGTTAGGATAAAAGTAAAATGAGAGTAAACAAAACAGTGTTTACGAAAAGAAAGAATATTTAGTTGTATTGATGATAATCTAATGTTTACAACTACAAATATAAGGGGCATTTATACTCGAAAGTTTAGGGCAACTTGCTTAAAATAGAAAAAACAAAAAGGTTATTGCCTTAAAGAAGTAATGTATAAGAATACAAGAGGATAAAAATGAATATTCAAGAAAAGCAATGATTAGTATGGCAGATGCTACACATGGTCTTATACATATAGCAGAGATATATTAGCGAGGCCGTTAAAGGATGCGGACAAAAGAGTATAATTAAATTGCTGGTCTAAGCAAGGGTAGCTAAAGATTAGTTCAGGGTCTCTCTCAAGGTACCTTAGCAAGGGTAAGGCCGAGTATTTGGTTGGCTCGGAATCGAGTGAGTACTTATGAATGGTTTAGCTGTTGTCTTAGCAATCTACGATTCAGCACACTTCAGAGAGATGGGCAATCATTCGGCTCGGTATACAGAGTGACTCGACAAAGAGATACTTAGCTTTGGTAAGAGTCTACTGGAGCAAGAGGATTCACCTTTCCAGCCCTTCTAGTCTTCAGGCTCAACTGCAGGTCAAAAGCTTAATAGCTTGATTCCTACCACTACCTTTAGTCCAAGGCATAAAACATTACATTGATATATGCTTAGGTACAGCCTTGTAGAACTGACTTGCTTATAGAATGAATCTTAAACAGGCTACTAAGTTGAAAAGGTAAGTGGATGAGCTCATAAAGTGAGGTTATGTAAGGGAGAGAATGAGTCTTTATGCTGTACTAGCTCTATTCATCCCAAATAAGGATGGTTCTTAGTGCATATGTATCAACAGCCAAGCAATCAATTGTATCACTGTCAAATACAAATATCCAATACTAAGGCCCAATGATATGTTAGATGAGCTTCATGGTGCCAAGATATTTTCAAAGATTGATCTACAAAGTAGCTACTACCAAATTCACATAAGACTCGATGATGAATAGAAGACTGCATTCAAAATGAGGCATGGTCTCTATGAGTGGTTAGTTATTCCATTCGAGCTTACGAATGCATTAAACACATTAATGAGGCTTATGAACAATATGATGCACCCTCTAATCGGAAGTTATGTGTTCGTGCACTTTGACAACATATTGGTGTACAATGCTAACCTAAACAACCATATTCAATATCTCCATGTTGTTTTTGACATTTTACGAGTCAAGAAGTTATATGGAAACTTGAAGAAGTGCATGTTCTGCCAATGTAAAGTTGTTTTCCTAAGATATGTAATATCAAGAGAAGGAATTTGAGTAGAAGAAGAAAAGGTCGAAGCTGTTTTAGATTAGTCGGCGGCAAAGAATGTCACTAAAATGCATAGTTTTCATGGCCTTACTTCTTTCTATAGAAGATTTACTAAAAACTTCAGTATGATTGTCGTCCCATTTACTGAGATAACAAAGAAGAGTGAAGGATTTTGATGGAATGACTGAGCTGAATAGAGCTTTAGGGAGATAAAAAAGAAGCTCACTATTACCCATGTCTTATCCCTACCAAATTTCAATAAGCCATTTGAATTAAAATGCAATGCTTTAGGCATTGGTAATGGTGCATTCCTAATGTAAGAATGACAACCAGTTGCTTACCAAAATGAGAAACTCAGTGGTGCTACATTGAATTATTCTATGTATGGGAAAGAGCTATACTCTCTTTTCCTAGGTCTTACTATTTGGTAACACTATTTACTAGCATGAGAGTTTGTAATCTATATTAACTATGAATCTTTAAACAATCTTAGGAATTAGAATAAACTTTTGAAGAGATAAGCCAAGTGGCTTGAGTTTATAGAAGGATTTTCTTATGTGATTCGATACAAGAAGGGTAGTGTTAATGTGGTTGCAGATGCCTTGTTTTGTTAGTAGACCTTATTGACTACCTTGTAGACATAATTACTTGGATTTTCGCTAATCACTAAGTAGTATGCTCATGACCCCCGTTTCAATCCTATTCTTGAGCAGTGTAGAGAAAGAGTTATTGTTAGAGTATATTATATCAAGGATGGCTACCTATTTGAGGATCGAAGGCTGTATATACTAAGTTGTTCCACTCGTAAGCTGGTAGTTAGGGAAGCTCATAGTGGTGGATTATTTGGTCATTTTGGAGAGACCAAAACAGCTAACCTATTAAAAGAGAACTTTTACTAGCCTAGTCTAGCCAAGGATGTCCATAAGGTAGTTAGTAGTTATGAAGTGTGCAAAAGGGCTAAAGGAACGAGAGAGCTACATGGAGAGTATATGTCTTTACTTACATCGACCTTACCTTAGGTAAATCTCAATATAGACTTTGTCCTAGGATTGCCCCGGATATCTAGAGGAAAGCATTCGATCTTTGTTGTAGTGAACTGCTTCAGCAAAATGGCACACTCTATTTCGTACCATTGAACTAACAATGCTTTATATATTGCTAATTTGTTTTTGCAAGAATTTGTCCAACTACATGGTGCCAAAGACTATTGTTTCAATTCGAGAGAAAATTCTTAAGCTATTTTTTAAAGACCCTTTGGAGAAGACTTGGGACTAAACTTATATTCAGCTCTAATAGCTACTTTTAAACTGATGGTCATACTAAAGTGGTAAATAGAATACTAGGAAATTTACTCTGAGTTGTCATGAGAAAAAACTTAAAAGATTAGGATCTGTGTTTGCTAGTTGTGGAATTCACATACAACCAAATTGCTCCTAGCAGCACTAGGAAGACTCCATTCAAGGTTATCTATGGCTTCAATCTCACTACTCCCTTATATTTGATTGGTACCCTCATAGCTATTGAAGAGAGTCAATCTAGAGTCACCTAAGCTGAAGAATTACAAGACCTACATAAGCTTGTAGCAAGGAAGATCACCGAGTTCAAACAATGACAATAACAGATCAATAGTCATAGGAGTTGAACTATTTCTTTTTTACTAAGAAATTTAGAATGGATTCACCTCAACTAAGAATGGTTCCTGTACTTAAGACAAAGCAAGCTATCCTTATAAGTTGATGGTCCATTGAAGGTCTGGAAGAAAATCAACCGCAATGCTTACTAGATTGAATTGTTAGAGAACTATGGTGTTTCTTCTACCTTTAATGTGTTTAACTTGATTCCCTCCTAACTTGAAGAAGAACTAGTAGATGCTCAAATAGAATAAGAGCTTGAGATTAGTTCGGATTTAAAGACAAATCTTTCTAACCCCCCAAGCAAATGATAGGAATCAACTCCTCAAACCAATCACATGTAGTTGAGCAAGAGGATTGTAAAGACTCACACAAAGAATATTAGCTTAAGACTCCATTAAAGATAAGGACTCCTATCCTAACACCCACTTCTCACATCTTTGTTGACTCGAATAAGAAGCTTTAGTACAAAATGACACTATTTCCGAGCTTTCGAGCATAAGTGCTGACTTGTCAAGGAACCCCCATCTACTATCGAGCTCATATCTTGATCTAATTTCTAAGCTGATCAACATCAAACCTCTATCCAAGACGAGCTATGAGATACCTAACTTGAAGAGGACTTGAACATCCTTTAGTCGTCAAGCTTTGACCTGAACTAGATCAAGTCTACTTTGATAGTTGATCCTTTCACCACTTCATTAGAATTGTATTATATTCCAACCAACCAGCTACCATTTGGTACAATATTCCAAAAGGATTCTTTATTTTTTCGTATAGAATATTCTTTATCTCTTTTACCCTTTTTAGTATATTTCATGTATTCCAATAGTAGATTACCCTTCTTTTCTTTTCCATGTATGCTTGTAATCTTAGTGGGGTTAGCATATAAACCTCATTTATTTTTGTATGCAAACATCACTACATCACTGAATATTACCAAATCTTTCTTGAGCAACCCTAGTGTTCTCATTTTATCTTATCTTATCTCTTATCTATTTCCTTTAGCAAGGATTAGTGGTGAGTGACCCTATAGTTTGGACTGGTGAGTCACATTCAGCAAAATATAGGCTGAGTAGGATCAATTGATGTGTTATATCTAGTTAGCAGCTACCCGAATTTGCTAAACCCCTTTTATTTTTATTTTTTTTTTCTTCGTTGTGGTGCTTCTCCATGCATACAACCTCGGAAATGCATCAAAAGGTCCCTCCTCTTGCAAGCCCACTCAATACAGTGAAATTTCAAGTAACATGTACCTTGCTCTGCAACTGTACCTTCATTGGCACCCTCAATATCCTCCCCATAAATTGCACTAGTGCCTTAAAAGTCTCAGACCTTATCTTCCGGGAAGATTGGAGCTTCATAAGAATATTTGTCAATGATAATGTTTGCCTAAAGGAACTAGCATTTATTGTATGCCTCATGATAGTCTTATTGGCAACTTAGCCATTTAAGAGCAACGTTAGATTGTTTAATGAGGTGAGACCAAAGTACGGGAAGTCTAAGTTGGTCTCTAACCTAACAATGACCCATTTCTTCTTCTAGTCATGGATTGAGGATTATAGTCCATTAAAAATCTTTGTTCTAAGTTGGGCATAGATGTAAAACAAACCTTCACCCTTTTGATCATAAAGAAATAATGGAGCAAGGTCATAGTGGCCCCAACTTGTAAATCCTCAAATATGCACTCAAAGGCAATCATCAGTCTTTATGAATTTAGAGTTAACATACCTAGATGGATGTGATGGAATGTAAAGAAAAAACTTTCAAAGATAGAGAAGGGAAACCTTAAAATGACTACAAAATATTTCTCAAAAAGTGTGAATTTGCATTCTCCTAATGAAGTGACACATTCATGGACTTGAAGTCTCTCAATTCTCCAACTATAAGAAGCTAAATGAAAATGGATTGGTAAGTCTTTGAACTCCTTCTTGATAATTGTACTCATAACACCATAGGGGCTTAAATCATACTTTATACTAGAATATAGAGGAACGGCCAAAGAATTACCTTTGATGTCAAATGGATATTCATAAAAGGGAATCTTCCTCAATCTCTAAGCATTAAAGGCTTGGGTTCTTTTTAAGTTGGTGAGCCTAGATAAATCCTAAAGGCAATCACTATTGATATCCGCAATATTAGTGGCTTGTTCTTAAGGAGATGCATTGCCTACTTCAAAAGTGGTAAGTAGTTCTTGGCTTTGATGTTCATCATTAGTTGAATCGTTAAAGTTATTATTGGATTTTGAACTAGGCACATTTACCCTAGAAAAATACTTAAGATTAGTGAAAAGTGAAGAGGAGAAGAGGAATTTTGAGTATGGATGTGAGAGGAAAAACTGAAGTTAAGAAATGAAAGAAGTATGGTCAACTGATGGAAGAACAACCAGAAGGGAAGAAGGAGAAAAAGAAGTAGAATGGGGAAAAATAAAAGGGACAAAAAATGGTATAACTTTTAAGATCCATAATGGTTATCAATAGTCCCCAACCATATGATAATACTTCCCTTATAGAAATCGAATGGTCATGATTGAAATTTTTTTGTCAAGAATGTACATGGCCACTAAAACATTTACACAAATTTCAATATCTAGGATACGAAGTGTCATTTATTGGACATGAGACTTCCTTAGCAAGCCAATGGAAGATAGATCATGTTTTATAAGAAACAATTACGACCTCACAAGAGCAAGATTGAAACAACAAGCTTAGGACAAATAAAGGACTAATATGCCTAAACCTTACCATGGAGATTTCAAAGAGTCACAAAGAAACACATTATTGTCTTTGGCATCATTACTAAGGAGTGCCTGGGTGGCAAATGTTCATAAGGACTTTTACCTTAAGAAATGAAAGATTTTAAGTTTATAAAGAAGAGCTAGTGTTTGATCTCTTCAGACTTGCACCTGCCTTTCTCTTGTAGGTATCCGACCTTTCTTACTACTCTTACAGTCGCTGAGGATTTAACAATATGGGAAGCTAATGAGCTTGGATTAGAGCCACACACATGAGAGTAGGTCCTGAGTGTAGGTCTGACTAGCCTCAATTAGCTCGGTTATAGGGCAAGGAGCATAGGAAGACTTAGGCAAATTTGCATGGAGTTTGAATTCAAGCATTAGCACAAAGAATTGGGGATCCTTACACGAATAACTATCCACTAGCTACCAACTACTTTCCCACCTCTAGAATTATAATGGGTGGACCATGATTCAAAATTCCCTATGTGATTGTTTTGGAGGCAACAGTTGCTAGGCATTTGCTAGCTATCTACTTTAAATAGAGCTTGAGACTCTACTATAAGCTTCTTCTGGCAACTTTAACTTTACAAGCCTATGATTCTTTTTACTTTCTTACACTTTCATCTATCAAAACCTAACTTAGGCATTAGAGTGGCTACGTCGAAGTTACACCAATATCCCCCGTAGCCTGATTTTTTTTATTTTTCTTTTTCTATTTTGTAGACTCAAGATTGCCAGGCAACCCAAACTCCTAAAACTAAATTTGACTATCAACACTTTCCAATTTAGATGAGCAATGTGATACCATATAATTAAGTATTAACATATTTATTATCATTGTAAATTTTTATATTTTTTCCACTACGTTATAATTATATAAGCTTTTGAGATGTCGTAAAGCTAATTAAAAATATAAGTCTTTATATAGTAGTAGTATGTACATAAACACAGTAATTATTGTTGTTGTTGTTGTTTTATTTATTGTTGAATTATAATGTTAGTTATGTTTATTGACAATACTAAAATTTTACTAGCTTGTTCTCTATAATTGAGTCCATAGGGATTAATTATTCTTGTTATGTATACACATCCATATGAGTTTTTTTTTAAGGAATTGAATTGAGTTCATATTAACTGTTATATTTTCTCTCATATTGTTGAAATCACAATTTATTAATTCTTTTGTTTATACATTCTACTCAATTCCAATTTTTATAGGAGAGTTTTGTATAGTGGGATTCACTATTACATTAATAAATACCAAGGACAATTTCAAATTACTCAATATTTGTGAAAACTAATTAGGACTATACAGCCATTAATATTGCTATTTTATGATCTCCTTTTTTGTAATTCTTGCTACATTAGTTTATTAATTCTTTGATCGATGGATGGTATTTCTAACTAGTGTTTCTAATAACTTGAATTTAGAATACTACTAGTTAATTACATAATGGAATTTTATTAAGAATATCTTGTCAATTTTTGGGGGGTTTTTATAATAACGACGTACCATGTTACACAAACACATATCGGTATGTAAATGTACATAATGGATAACATTATATTTACTTTGTGAAAAATCCTTCATAAAAAGACAATATTTTAGTTCAAAATTTGAAATAATTTAGTCGACTTTCACTAACAATATAATGTGAGCATACCTAAGAGAATTTACGCTTTTGTCAAAGAAAGTGGAGTAATTGTATGGAGAGAGAGAGAGAGGAGATTGAGAAAGTGACATGCTTAAGTGTTTGGTGAGAGTAGAAAAATTGCTTGAAATTCCTTAAGTAACCAATGTGAAAAAAAAAAAAAAAGATAGTGCTTATTACATAAGGTTATTTAATATAATTTTACAGCAAAAAAAAAATCAAGAATCAAGTTCAAATTGAGATTATTTGCTTAATAGTATAAATATATAATCATTTGAATTTCCTTTCATTACGATTATGGTCATGTATGGATTGTTTATTTTAACTAGAATCTTCATTTACTGAGTATTCTATTTCTTTATATTGTTTGATATTTTAAGATTTACTTAATAAAATCATTCACATTTAGGATTTTTTTTTTTTTTACATTCTAATTATATCATTTCTAGTGCTTCCTTACGTATCTCAGCAAAAAGGTTGTGATTATGGAATGAATGCATTGTCATATAAGTGTGTATTTACATTAAGTTCATTAGGACTGGTGCCAAAAGTGAATCACGAAAGAAAGGTGTCATGTGCTTTAGCTTGATGTAGAAGATATTGGAAGCTCATAAAAAATAAATTTAGTCGCTTGAAAAAGATTTGTTATGAATAGCAAAAGGATAGTTATTATAGATTTCGGAAGTCTCCAACTTTTTATATTCTACCTTTTTCATTAATTTAATTTATTAGTGGTATGATTAATAGATTTCTTTAAAATTTCATTCTTTATTTTTTGTGAACAATAATGGAGACAACTCACGCTGATCACATCCATGCCTTGATGCTCATGTCACAAGTTGATTTTTTTTTTTTTCTTTTCTGTCTATGTTACGACTTAAAGGAAGAGTGATTTGAACCTAATCCATCCTCACCCTCTCTCTCTTTGTTTTTTTTTTTTTGGTCAATAATGAAAAGAAAGGAGGATTCGAACCGATGGCAGATTGGTGATAATACCATTAAGTTACAATGGTCTTAGTTGGTCCATGTCATTAGGAGATTAGTTTTAATGTCACCGGCTATAAAATACTTCAAATATATAAATCATTCGTCAATTTAAAATTGATTTGCTTCTCAATTTCAAATATGTAAAAGATTTAATGCAAATTAAAGAATAGTAAATATATAAATCATATGTAACTCACATTTGTGGAGTACATATTTTAATTCCATGTATAGCCTTGACTTAAAAGACTGAGATTCTTTACCATATATATATACACACATACATATGCTATATTTTATAAAGATGATCCAGCTTTCTAAATGTTGAAATTTAATATCAAATAATTTTACAATACATCTCTATATAAATATGTACTATTTGCTTCAAATAAACATCACTGACTAAAGGGGATAAAAACGCAACGCACACAAAATCTCTCTAAACATCTACTATGTCAAATATCATCCCATACATCCTCTTGCCTTGGCTTATGGTCATTATCAACACTGCAGTTGCTGCTCCTATAGTAATAACAGCATCAGATTCTTGCAAACCCCCTAATGACACCCATTTCATAAAAACCTCATGTAACTCAACCGACTATTCATCAGTTTGTTACCAATACCTTTCCCCATATGCCTCGAAAGTCAAGTGCAATTCTTGGAATTTATGCAACATCGCTCTCACAGTATCCCTTCAAGCTACTCGAGACTCTTTTGCATTGACAAATAAGTGGAATAAATCAAAAGGATTGACTCATGTCGAGACCGTAATCCTTGGTTATTGTATCTCTGGCTTTCGCGCTGGCATTTATGGATTAAATCGATCAGTTGAAATTATGGAGAAAATCTCTTCATCATCCAATATCAAGTCTGATATGTTCGATGTTGAATCCTTTGTCAGTGGTGCATTGTCCGACCCTTTGGGTTGTATTGAAGGATTTGGGAAATGCAAGGTGAATGCAACTTTGAAGAATGACATAATAAGTAGTGCAGATAAAGCTTATAAAATCACTGTCAATGCTTTAGACCTTATCAGCAAGCTCAAATATTGATTCGTAGTTTAGTACTACAAATGAATAAATTGTTCATTCTTTGTTCTATCTTTTATTTTGTTAACCACAAAAACTATGTTTCAATCTTCCTTTCTTTTTTTCTCGATTAGCATATCTATATTTTGAAGTTTTTTGGTTCCTTACCTATTATATTTGAAAAGTAGACACACGGAAGCTTCTAGAGCTAAGATTTTTTTTTTTTAAAAAAAGAAAAAAGAATGAAAGCAAACGTAAGACTTGAAAATGTGTGCAAAATTTTCGTTTTTTTTTTTTTTTCCTTTTTACGTATTCTGCGAGGTTTTTTTTTTTTTTTTTAAATTGACCAAAATTTTCTAAATGAAAGTAAATAAAGAAATGAAAGGACAAAATATAGATTTATAAATAAAAAATAAAGGATGACGTTTTAGTATATTTGTTGTCAATAACTATTTTTTTATCTGAACTAGGTCTTCCTCATTAAGTTCATTTTAGTTAGAAAATTAGATAATATTTTTTTGTGTGCTGATTGTATTTATATAAATTACGCAAGAAAGAATTATCAGTAGGTAAATTTCTTTTCCATTATCGCTCCAATGAATTTGGTAGTGTGTTATTTCAATGTTAGATAAGGCTTGTCAAATTGTTTTCTCATGATGAATCTCTTGTATCGACATGGATCCTCAGGATTTTATCATTCGTCTCATGTTAATTTTAGTAGTGCTCGAATTATTTTTTCAATGTCATGCCTGAGAGTTGCTCTTATTATAACAACCTATTGTATGTACATCGAAGCTTAAGAATGAAATCATAACCGTTCTTAACTTTAAACTGATCTATTATCAAAAGTTTAATGTCCTGTGCATTACTGAATAAGGCTACAACGAGCTTTCCATCTTCCTTTGCTGCGGGTAATGCTTATAATATTCTAGTCTTCAACTAACTATCGAGAACTCAAAAATGATGACACATCCATTATAAATATAAAAATTAGAAAATATGACTTGGAAAGTATAAAAATAAAATGGTTATGAGTAGCATAAGTTACTAATATCACATTATGTGACTGTAGATGCTTAGAATCAATAGATTTAGGATTTGTGAAAACTATTCTCAAAATTGAATAAATCTTTAATAAATGGTCAAAAAATTAAAAGAAGTATTCTAGTAAAGTTCATCTTACAAAATTAAGTTCTCAAAATAATGAAATTAATAAAAACATAGTTTTATAGGTAGTAAACATTTTAGCTGAAAACCCGAAACGTAAGATTGGAATATAGTGAGACCCTTAAAATAAAATTACTTGACTTATAAAAATAATAATTTAGAGTAAATTAGAAGCAAATAACTAACATGAGTACCACGTATATATGTGTATACCCAAATTTGGAAAATTGTGATATACAATATACTAATGTGCCTAAATTAATATCTTAATAAAGTAAAATAAAAAAAATAAAAAAGAATAGCTAGAGGATTCACTTGTCTAAGATTGGGGGCATGGCATACCTGCATGGAACTAAAACAAAGCTTCGGTATTGGTTAAGGACACATATTTGACAAGAATTAGGGGGAAATTTTGACAATTGACACTTATAAAATTCATCCACCAATCATGGCTTACTACAAGTTCATGGGAGCCATTTTATTTACAAGTTTTGCAACTCAAGAAAAATTGGAGAGAGCTCAGAAAGTAGGAGAGAAAAAAAAAAGAGTATATATTAGGTGTTTTTTAGGTTCAAATAGCAAATGAAGGCCTAACAATTTGTGGTTTAAGGTTTTGAAGTTTAGTCTTGAGAGGGGCTAAGCTAACACATCTAAGTGGTAAGGTGATAGCTGAAGATAGCAATGGTGGTGAGTGTTCGATTTTGCCCTATTTTTCACTAAAATTCTTAAATATAGTAAACGATTTTCAATAATTATGAAAATTGGCTTTCCAAAGTAATTTCTTGTTTAGAATTCAAATATCAATCCAAATTTTAATTGTTTCTAATTGCATTTTAAAAAACTCAAATGAAATAGTTTTAGCCTAAATTTTTGTGAGTGAGTTCCTAAAGATTATATTTTCATGCTATGTAATTGCTTTATAAGATTTTAAAGTTAGGTTTCTAATAAATTTGGATTTTTGGCGAAACAGTTGCTGAAAGTGCATTTTCTTAAGTATTTCTTAATTATGTGCCTAGCATAGGTGTTGTTGACTTCCCTACCCTGATGTTACTAACAGAAGTTGGAAGTTCAATAGGTAAGCATGAGAACCCTAACAAACTCACGAGGTGAACGAGCTAAGAATCACCATAATCTAATTACTAAGTAAAAAGATTGATAATGAATTAGCTAAAATAGCTAAAATCCACTAATCTATTAGGGGAGGGGGGAGAGAGGGGATACAAGGTTTGGGTTGTGGTGGTGGGTTGGTAAAATTTTTCTGTTTCTTAAAACAACTCTTCTCTTAATTGCTCAAACGGTGTACAAGTAATAGAAGATTGATTGTTTAACTCTAAGCGCAAAATAATAAATCAAATTAGAAAATGTAGAAAATAAATAGGATAAGGAGAAAGAAGACCAGACAATCAATTTAAAGAGCTTTGGTCTTTTACCTACTACTCTCCTCTAACTCTACAATTGTAGACCCGGTCCTCTTTACTGATGCCGTTCTACTAATCCAATCTTTCACTAATAAAAAACAAATAGAGGTTGTAAGGATATCCAGCCATTTCTTTGTCCTATCTCACTAGCAATCCCTATGCTAAACACATGACTATAGAGAACTCTCTAACCTAACGTTCACTCAATTACAATATGAATAATGTTTGCAAGAAGATGGGATATTACAATCAAAGATCTCTCTACAATATTTGCACAAGAACAATAACAAAGAAATCAGAAATTTGTTTTAACTTAGTTTTTGACTAAATTTCTAATAGTCTATACAAGAGAGTTTTTGAAATTCAGTTTTGATCTTGAATGTTCTTCTATGTATTTTGTGTAACTTTGACTTTAAATTAATAATACTTGTATGTAACAACTACAAACAACTAGTTGCAGATTTTCTCGAAGGAATCTTTTTCCAAATGCAAATTGCTTTGTTGTTAGAGAAATATCCCATAAAAACAAGAACTTGAACATTTGAAATTGAAATTTAAACTCTATTATCTGTAGATATATTGTGAATTGAGCTTGATATTCCTTTTTTAATGTCGTAGTTGTCAAGCTTGGATTTTTTCTTGATTCTGTTAGTTTTCCTTAATCTAATGAATATTAAACTCTACCTGTTTAAAATTAACCCTCAACTAAGTATTAAAGAAAATCTATGTTTTTAAATATATTTTGAAAAATGCTTAGAGTTGCTACTTGACCAAGGTCGAGAAAATGTTTAAATTAAAACTAATTGGGTTGAATGATTTTAATCTAGACGTTGGACTATGTAAAAACCAATTTTGAAAAATGGTTTTCAAAAACCAAATATTTGAGTCTGGAGGTTAACCTATTAAACTATAACAGCTATCACTTCTAATATTTTGAATTTAAATTTACTTTTCAATAGAACCTTTATAATTTACAATTTACAAGAAAATAATAAATCATGTCTATTTATAGAAAGAATAAAAAAATAATTATTTATAAAGGGAGAAAAATAATTTTTTTTTTGTATTTTAAGTCTTCTTGTATGTACGAGTGCCTACATATCCACTATTCAAGATTAGATTTTCGTAGTTCATTTGATAAAACTTTATTCGGTGAATTCATTATAATTTTGAAAAATTTATTGAGTTTACCTATTTTAGTCATTTTATTTATTATGGAAAAATTTTAGGGAAGGGTCCTAAATTGATTTTTTTTTTTGAAAGTTCTAAAAACAATTCCTAATTTTGAAAAGTGTTAATTTATTTTTATTTATTTGGAAAAAAAAATTTCTAAGTGATAAATCCTTTTTCTATTCTCTATTTTTTATTATTTTATTATTTTTTTTACTTTTTTATTGTTTTTTTATCGAAACCTAACAAAATAATAATAATAATAAATAAATGAAAAAGACTTTCCTTTCTTTTTTCTTTCTTCTTTTCTTCTCTCTTTTTCTTTCTTCTTTTGTCTTCTTTTTTTTTTTCTTTTCTTTCCCTTTTTCCTTTCTTTTTGGATTTTTCTTTTATTTTTTTTTCTCCAACAACCTTGATGAGTAACTGCATCATAGCTACATTCGAAATTTTAAACTTCTTAAACTTAAGTAATTTCATGAGAAAATTTCCAATAGGCTTATTTGCTCTAATTAGAAATGCATGCTTAATAATCAGATTTGCAAGATCAATTCTCTTACCTGCAATGGTTATTAGAGTATCTTCTCTTTCAATTGAATTTATACTCTCTTTCTTAGGTAAGATACAACTTATAACTAATTTATGTAATAGCCTTATTAGTAATAAACAATCAAAGATAAACAAATTCTCTTGCCTCTCTTTTCCATTTACTGTTTATGATAGTGTTAAAAACCTAACTTTTTCCCTTAGCCATAAGCCATTCATCATTATTCATATTAGGTAAATTAAAGCATTTGACAATATCACTCTTGGTAATGACAAATTCTTTTCCCAATACCACATAACTAAGTTTATCCCTTCTTCTTAAGTCTAAATTTTTATAAAATTCAAAAACAACCTTTCCTTAAACTACAGTATCTACTATGCACAACTCTTTGCACCTAATAACATATAGGAATTCATCCTGGTAAAATCCATTTATAATGAAGTAGTTGAATCCAAAACACATGATTCAATATAATCTAACTTCCTTTTTAAGGGGATAGATTTTGAACTTACCTTCTTTCTTAGAGCTTATAAGATTAGAGCGAACAACTCCAATGTTCTATTCTTCCATCTTTTCTTTTAGCTCATCATCCAATTTATCTTCTGTCTTTCTTTTCTTTGTTTTCTTTTTCTTCTCTCTATCTTTCCCTTTCCCTCTAAAAACGTCCATGAACCTAACAAGTTCATCAGATGATTCCATCACCCTAGTCACTAGTTTCTCCACCTCAGCTTGGTTGAATTTCTTTTTGGGTTACTTAGATTCCTTTCCTTTCTTAGTAGATTCTTTAGTTCCTTTAGTTTTTGCTTTAGGTGAGGTGTCAAGAGACTTGGTTTTCTCTAAATCAGACGATTCATCGACTAGTTCATAAAGGTTAGTTATGATGCTATTTAGGTCTTTCATTGTCTTTTCTTTGGAGAGAATGTGAGAGGACTTTCTATTTGCCATGATGAAATGAGGGTTTTTTATGTGAGGAAGGAAAAAGAAAGACGTAAATGAAGAGTGAGTTACCAAGGAGGGAGGATCCTTGTAACTATCGGATGCGGGAGAGAAAAAGAATGGCAAGAGTAAATATGGAGTGATGAGATAATTTTCATTCTTAAGGGAGATTGGTTAAATCATAGGCAGTATATTAATTAAGGCAACTACTACACAACTCCCTTTTTGAAAATAAAAGAAGATGAGGGGAAAAAAAAAAAAAGAAGCACACGTATAAAAGAAAAGGAAGTAAAATATTTACAACATCATATAGGATTGCATACCCCAATTTTATTCCTAATACTTTTAAACTTCGTCTTATCTAGGGGCTTTGTAAATATGTTAGTTAGTTGATTATCTATGGAAATATATGCAATGCTTATATTTTCATTATTAATGTGGTCTTTGATAAAATGATGTTTGACTTCAATATGTTTAGAATGAGAACGTTGCATCGGATTTTTTATTAAATTAATTGCACTAGTATTATAACACTTGATAGGAACGTTTTCTAATTTTATTTCATAGTTAAATAATTGTTGTTTAATCCATAATATTTGACCACAATAAAATCCTATTGATAATATTCGACTTCTGTTGTTGATAATGCTACTGAATTTTGCTTCTTGGAGGACTAAGAAACCAAGAAACCAATTTATTGCCTAGAAATTCATACATTCTAGATGTACTTTTTCTATCAATTTTACATCCTACATGATTTGTATTAGAATATGCTCCTAATTCAAAATTATTGTTTTTGGAGTACCAAATTCCAAGATTACTTGTGCAAGATATATATTTAAATATTCGTTTTTATTGCAATTAAATGTAATTTAGTAGGTTTAGCTTGAAATCTAGCACACAACCAAACACTAAAAATAATATCAGGTCGAGAACTAGTTAAATATAGTAGAGAACCAATTAAGCTTCTGTAATGCTTCTCATTTACCTTCTTACTTGTTTCATCAAGTTCCAATCTTGTTGAGGTTACATGAGAGTTGCAGCTCCCTTTGTGTTTTCACATCCAAACTTTTTGAGAATTTGTTTCGTATATTTTCTTGATGGATAAAAATCCCATCCTTAGTTTGTTTTATTTGAAGCCCAAGAAAAAAGATTAATTCTCTCATTAAGGACATTTTGAACTCAGCCTGCATCATCTTAGAAAAATCCTTACAATATTGTTCGTTAGTAGCACTGAAAATTAATATCATCTACATACATTTGAACAACAAGCAAATCATCATCACAATACTTGACGAATAAAGTAGTATCAACTTGTACTATTTTTAATCCATTCTTAATGAGAAATTCACTAAGTCTTTCATATGATGCACGAGGTCCTTGTTTTAATCCATATAATGCTTTTCTTAACTTAAATACATAATTTTCTTTAAATGAATCTTTAAACTTGGGGTGATGTTGAATAAAGACTTCTCCTTTTAAATAACCATTCAAGAATGCACTTTTAACATCAATATGAAATAACTTAAAACCTTTGTAACATGCAAGTACCAAAAGCAATCTTATAACTTCCAAATGTGCAACAGGAACATATGTTTTATCAAAGTCTTTTCCTTCTTCTTGTGAATATCCTTTTACAATAAGTCTAGCTTTATTTCTACTTACTTTTTCATGTTCGTCCAGTTTGTTATTAAATACCTATTTTGTGCTAATAACTGTTTTGTTATATGGTTTGAGAACAAGAAACCATACCTGATTTCTCTCAAAATAGTGTGAGCTCTTCTTACATCGCATTTATCCAATTGACATCAGATAAAGCCTTATCTATGGTGCTTGGCTCTATTTTAGATATTATTGCAAAGTGATTTCCAATATTTGGTAATCTCGCTCTGGTTTTACCTTTAGAATGTATGTCTCCAACAACCTATTCTAGTGGATGGTATGATTTATATCTCCAAGTCCTTTGAAGTTTTGAACTTACTTATATGACTTCCGACACATCTAATTTATGTTCTAAGGGAGTCTTTGGTATAAGTTCTTGTTTTCTTTGTTCCTTCCTTCTTAGTTTCATTCTTATGAGAGAAAGAATTCTTACCTATGTTATCTAATTCATCATCTAATTCTTTAGTCTTGGCTTCATCAATGAATTTTACATTAATCGATTCCTCAATTGTTCCAATAGCTTTGTTGTATACCTAAAATGCTTTACTTCATAAGGAATATCCTAAGAAGATTCCTTCATTTGCTAGTTCTTCAAATTTGCTTAGATTCTATCAAAGTTTCTCAATGTAACACTTCGAACTAAAAATATGGAAACATGAAACTGTAGGTTTTCTAACTTTGTACATTTCATATGAGGTTTTCTTAGTTAAAGGTCTCAAGCAAACTATATTAATTATATAACAAGATGTTGAGACAACTTTAGCCTAAAAATACTATGCAATCCCACTTTCATTCAAAAGAGTTCTTGTTATTTCTTGTACAGTTCTATTTTCACGTTCCATGACCCTGTTCTGTTACGGAGTATATGGAGCTAAGAAATTGTGATGATTCTCTAGTCTTCACAAAATATAATGAAGTCTTCATTTTTAAACTCTTTACCATGATCAATTGTGAGACTGATAATGGTATACCCTTTTTCATTTTGAACTTACCTAGCAAACTTTTCAAAGGCATTAAAAGAATCACTTTTATTCCTCAAAAATAGCACCCAACAACATCAAGAATAATTGTAAAAAATTACCATACCATAGCTATTACCTCCTAAACCAATGTTCGAGTAGGTCCAAATAGATCCATATGAAGTAAGTATAAGGGTCTTTTAGATGTGATTACTCGCTTTGATTTGTGAGATGTTGATGCTAACTTATTCTTAAGAGAACTTGTGCAACATATATCCTCTTTTATACTTATCTTAGGTAGTCTGTAAATTAAGTTATTTTTTGATAAATTATCCAATTGATTGAAATGTACTTGTCCTAGCTTTTTATGCCATAGAAATGAATTATCTATAATACTAAGAAAGCATTTTTCAATCTTTACTTCATTTAGTTCAATTAAGTATATGTTCTTTATTCTAAAACCTTCAAATAATTTTAAACCATTTTAGTCAAAGGCTTCTACCTTATTTTGATCAAATGTCATCTTATAACCTTTATCACATAGTTAACTTACACTTAGGAGATTATGTTTAAGCCCTTTTTCCAGAGAGATATTTTCAATGATGTATGGAGGAGTTTCGATGTTACTAGAATAGTGGTCAGTGGGCAGTTATTTAGGTAAGGGGCCTAACTATTTGTGCTATATGTCTGAATTTGAATCCTTTAAGGTTGACTAGGTCAAAAGTCGAGCTATAGGCAACTACCCTAAGTTGAACGAAGCCAATTTGACCTACTCTGATTAGGCTATCTTGCCTAGTGTAAACATATCTAGCTCGTCAATTTTCCTAAGCCAATCAATACATCAAGAGTGGCCCATTGGAGGTTAGAAGTAGAGTCAAAGGAAAGGAAGAACAAATAGATAGATGGGACATCACCTAGTTTAGGTTAATCCTATCCTTTTAAGAGAAATCACTATCAACATTTGCTTCCCAACTCCTCTTGATGGTTGCATCAAGGGGAGTAGTGATGTTTCTCCAATTATGTATTTTGATCCAAATTATTCACTGTAAAAAGTGGTTTAAGGCAACATGTTGGCACTTAAATCCGAGCTCTAGGCTTCATCTACCGACCTCTACCATGATGGTCATGAGTTGTTATCTAAATGTTGGTTTACTTTTTCTCTTAACTTCTTAGAAAAGCTTTACACTTGTCAACATGACGTTTCACATCTCATTATCGAGATTCATGTGGCCATGTCATAGCCCATGCATGCCTCTTGGAAATACAATTTAACAAGGGCCGTCTTATCTAGGTAATGCATGCCTAATCAAATGGATTACATTAACTATAAACTACAACTTGCACAAATCCCTAAAAAGTCATAACTCCTTATATCTTTTTATTCCTTCATTTTCATACCTTCTCTCTTCTTTCTTCTTCTTCCTTATTGCTCATTTCTTGATTACTTTGTATGACTCATTCTTTCAATTTTCCTTCTTACTCAGTCTAAATACAGCTTCGCAATCTTAAGGTACACAATGTCAACCACTGAATCTAATGACTCAATATACACATCAATAGAGCTAGTAACCATCTATGATGCACCAAGTAAGCGACTTTCCTCCTCACGAAGAACCCCCTAGTATAACCGACTCCGATATTGATGATTGCCCTTAAGAATTGTCAAGGTTGACAAGATTGGTCAATGTTCACATCCTTAAGTCTAGGAAGATTGGAAAACTTCCCTTCGATGACTATCCTTTAGATAATGAGGGTAATTGATTCGAACCATAGTAAAAAACAGACAAGACTGGTCGCTAAATGGGTCTAAGCTTGCAGAAAGCTCGAAATGGAAGTGGTGGGGAACATGCGAAATGATAATTATGAATGAAGAAGTAAGCAAAACCCACAAACAGCTCTAAAGGATATGACGTACCAATAGAACTTCCGAGGACTCACGGCACAATTCGATATGATGCACAAATTGGTTCGGTGAGGTTACTCGCCACCTAGCTTTGCTTAAGGGTTAGGATAAGAGTAATGCTGATAGTAAATAGAGTGTTTACAAGGAAGAAAACACAAAAGTATATTAATGGTAATCTAAATTCTGGTTTCTTCTTTTTACAGCTATAAGGATAAGGATATTTATACCCATAAGTAAGGATAACTTACCCAAAAGGGAAAAGACAAAAGGGCATTTTCCAAAGAAGTAATGTATAAGATATAAAAGAGTAAAAATGAATATACAAGGAAAACAATCATTGGTGCAATGGATTCTACACATGATACTACATACGTGGCGATACTACAGTGGTGAGGCTGTTGGAAGATGTGGATAAAAAGTACTGATAGCTTGCTTGTCTAAGTAAGGGTGGCTTGGTCAGTTCGGAGTCTCTCTATCTCAACTTCTTGGTAAGGAAGATATCAAGTCATTAGTTGACTCGAGCGTTAGTGACTAATCTTTAATTCAATGTACTATAGAGAAATAGGCAATCATTCGGCTTAGCATGAAGGGCGGCTCGGCAAGGAAGTATTCAACCTCAATAGGGGTTGGCTAGAATAGGAGGATTCATCTTGCTAGTCCCTTTAGTCCTCAAGCTTGGCTACAAGTTAGTAGCCTAATAGCTTGATTCCTATCATTCCTTCCTAGTTGTTTTAGATTTAGGATCAAATCCGCATGATCTTCATTTAACTCTCCATTAGGGTGATACGGACTAAGGTCGGCAATGTTGAAGGTATTAGAAACCCCATAGTCCTTAGGTAATTCTAATTTATAGGCATTATCATTGATCTTCTAGAGGATTCTAAAAGGTCCATCAGTTCTTATAGATAATTTGTTCCTCTTTTTGTTTAGGAACCGTTCCTTGCTTAGGTATAACCATACTAAGTCTTTTGGTTAGAATTATTTTGCTGTCCTTCCCTTAGCATTCTCTTGCATCCTTTTAGCAGCTTGGTTGATGTGCCGAATGACTTTGTCAAAGATGTGTTGAAGAGATTGTGCTCGAGCTTTTGCATCAGGGTCCAAAAGTAAATAGGATGCTTCATTTTGAAACCACTCCGTAAAATAAAAGGAAAGTAGGGTATGTAGGGGGGTGCCAGGGCAACTCCAATGTAGCTACTCCAATCCTAAGTTAGGTTAAGGACTTTAACATAGAAAGAAAGCTTAAAGAGAGCATAGTAGTGTCCAGAAGCTACTTATTGTATTCTAACTCCTTTTATCATTGATTCTCCTTAGGATTTGTCAAGATTAATTAGATTATCCAAAATCTATGTTCTTAGATCATAGAAGATTAGGAAGGTTCCATTCGATTATTACCCTCTAGATAATGAAGGTAATCCTCAAGTTCTTCCTCTATATACAGGAATTGAGTATGACATGAGCCCAAATAGTGTTGCCAGTACTATGATCGAACAAGAATTCAATGCTTTAAGGCTCAACTTCCATGGTATCCTGACCCCTACCCCAGCTTAGACAATTGAGATGCCTTAACTACATGATTGGATCACTATGCTCTATGATCAGGAATTCGCTATTTCTAAGAAATATTTTGAGGTCAGTTTGCAGTTACCCTTTTCTATTTTTCAAAGGTGTTACTTTACTTACACCGTATGTGTCCTTTCATGCTTACCTTAAACTCCTGTAGGCTACTAATGGCATTTGAGTATATTTGTGAGAATTTGGAGGTTAGGTTCATGATTACTTTATTTAGGCATTTTTCACATTGAAAAAGAAGGAGGGTTGGTTTTACGTATGTGCCCGACCTCATAGAAAGTTCTTAGTAGGGTTAAAGTCTTCAATCTATGACTAGAAACAGAAATGGGTAATAGTTAGGTTGACTTCCCAACCAAATTTTCCCATTACTTAGGGTCAACCAGTTAGATTATCAAGCATCCAGCTCCTAAATCCTAATGACCAAAAGGCTCATAACATGATCATGGAGGCCTACAACCACAAATGGTTCCTATGGATGTAGACATCATCATTTCCAAGTACTTTAATAGTGTTCTAATCTTCCTTAGAAGTGAGGCGAAGTGGATGAAAGGCTACTAGTACTTTTGATGGGAATGTTGAGGCCATAGATGAGGGTACTATTATAGACTAAGGTATAAGTTTTTGCAATCTTACCATGCTAAGAAGGGCTTGTAAGAGGAGGGACCTCTATGTCTACTTCAAAAGCTAAGTTGTCTTCCTTGCCTGTGCTCGATACAACATTTGTAAGTTCCTTAATTGGTGTTTTACTATTTCTCTAATCTAATTTCTTAAACATTTCATTATAGATATGTCACTCAAAGATTATAGCTCAAAGGATTTATTTATCGAGCTAAAAGTTAGTAGGTCAAAGGGGGAAGAGGATCCCAAAAAGACATATGCTAAGTAAGCTCTTGTTGAGCCACTGACCAAAATACCACCGAAAGCTCCAATGAAACCAACGACAAATTCCATTACCTCCTAAGCCACCAAGGAAAAGGAGAGCCAACAAGCCTAAGGAACCAAGGAAAACTAGTAGGTTAAGGTTATCACCAAAAGAAAGGTTAGTAAGGTTATCAAGCCAAGGAAGTGACCCGATATGCACAAGTGTCCACCCTTGGAGAGAGATCTTGAGAAAAGGAAAGCCCTAAGATTGACAAATCCAAGTCTAAAGGTAACTTTGAGAATTCAAATGATGGGGGTGAAGCCCTCTCTAGAATTCTAAGTTCAATTACTCATCCTTAAAAGCAAAACAATGAGGTCTTGTAGTTCCTCTCTACTAGATACAGCTAACCAAGCCTTAGGGAATGGTCAAATATCACTAGAGTTGATTAGGGGCATTAGCTTGACCCAGGACATTTAACCTTTAACAAACATTGCCAAGCTTTGTTTAAACTTCGAATTTGATAGCTTACTATGCCTCATTACCTCTAGCTGTTACAATATGAGCCTTTTCTCGTCCTTTTAGGCTCAAGCTTGTCAAATTCATTATCTAATTCTGACTTTGCTTTAATTTTCCAAAACTCAAAATGCTTGATGATGATAGAGAGGCTCTTGTTAAAGAGAACAAGGCTATAAGTTCTCTATTTCGACCTATCTCAAGTTCGTTTTTTTTTTTTCTTGAACTAACAGTTCCTTTTTCTTCTAGATTGCTGAGGAAAACAAGAACCAAGTGGCTAATGTAGAGGCTAAGAAGAAGAACCTCTGAGAATAATAGGGCAGTGAAAAGGCAAAGTTGGTGGAAGAAAAAACAAAGATGCAAAAAGAACTTAAGGCCTATAAAGAAAAGGTAGAGAGAGAAACCAAAGCTCAAAAGGAGAAAAGGTAGCTTTAGTAGAAGAGCAAAAGAAATGTTCTCAACTAGTGTCTAATCTCTAAGGGACACAAAACACTATTGAAACCCTCAAGAGTAAACACAATGAAGAGGTCACTAACCTATAAAGATTCTATGTGGAGCTAAAAATTAAGATGGTTAAGGTAAAGAAGGAGCAGAGCTCCACTTACCAAAGGGCCTATGATAAGGCCTATAAGGATATCCATGAGTGTAATGAATATAAAAATTTAATAGGATAGAAAGTGTTGGATATGATCAATCTAGCTCAAGGGTATGTCCTCATTCACTACCCTAATTATGGCCTCAGCTACTTAGATTTTGCCAAAGAAGGTCAGGAGAGGGAAGCTTCTATTGAAGAAGTCAATGCTAGAGAGGCCAAAATAGAAGAACAAGCAAGCAAAGACATGGACATGGGTACTCTTATAGCCAATTTCACCTACACATAAGAACTGAGTGCTGTTCTTAAGGTCCTTGAGGTGCTTACTCTTGATCCTTTTATTGATCCTCAACAAACTTCTACTTCTGACCAAACTGCTACCATCGATCATGTTCAAGAGAAATGACTTTCTTTTTATCTATTTTCTTTTTACTCAAGTTCTACTTCTAGGTTGGTATGATGACCTTAACGCCATGTAATGACCTTTCTAAAAGACTCCTTTTATCATTTTTCCTTTGAACTTTAAGATCATTCCTATATTGTTGAATATTTGTATGGTTATTTGCTAGCTTCTTCTAGTGAATTTTGGAATTTTGGTTGCATTCATGAACTTTAACTTGCTCATCAATCGACTTGGTTGCACTTATTCTTGCAACTTGAGAGTCCTCAATAGGATCCTTATGCAATTGACTTAAAAGGCTCGTAGTGATAATAGATTACTTATCTAGGCATGTTTATGCTTGAAGGCTTTTAATTAGCTTGTTGCCTGACTTGATAGGATTAGAGCTTTAGGCCCTTCACTAGTCAATAGCTTAGGGCTTCTAAATAGCTCATCATAAAATGCTAATCATCTATGTACTAGACTAAGAGTGGTTAAGTTCACAACAACTCACCGTCTTTTTATTAGACTTAGAGCTTTATTCCCTTTATCTTGCCATCCTTAAGAAGATTTATAGCTACGTTGCCTATCACTCTTACAAGAGCTTAAGGCTTTTGCATCTCACCATCCTTTCTTAAGACTTAGAGATCCATAGATAACCTTTTTCCTATTGTTTGTCAAATATAAGACTTAGGGATTTAACGCTTTATAATTTGCTCATCACCCATTAATAAGGCTTAGAGACCTTTTAAGCTCTCTCTTATTAGAGAGACCGAGTGAAGATCATATCTTTCTTTATCATTAAATTTATGTATTTGCAACAAGCATTATAGTAGGACGAAGTAAAGTATAGAATAGAACTATATCAGACAATAAGCAAGTACTTCATTATATAAAATATTGAAAATGAACTAGATCAGTCCATTGGCTCTAACCTCTCAGAACATACTTACATCACATAAAGAAATAAATAGAGCATGCTAATAAAAAAGAAACAAACATTCTAGTAAATTTGTGGAATAGGTCCACCTACAAATATGTCATAATTTACATGAACACCAACATTGGAACATGATAGTAAGAAAATGCATAGAAAACAAGCAAACATATGTTCTTCTCTTTTCTAGATGTCCATCACTCAAAGTATGGTTTGAGGTTGTCATTCTATGCCCTAGGGATCGGTTGTCCATTAAGCCTTTTGAGCTTGTGAACATACCTATACCCTACGACCTCCTTTACTCTAATGGGATCCTGCTAAGTAGGGGTAAGTTTCCCTCAACATTCCCTTGCTCCTAATGTTTCAAGTTTCCTACAAACCAAATCAATAGGTCAAAAGCATTTATGCTTGAGCTACTTATAATAATACCGAGCCACTCACTATTGATAAGTATTGAGATGAGCCTTGGCTAATGAGTGTGTCTCATGAATAATATACAGAATCTTTGCCTCAGGCAGTTTGAGGCAATTTAAGGACAAAATCCACACTCAAGTCAACCTAAGGTTTGCTCAAGACAAGTAGAGGCATTGTCTTCCCTTGTTTTGCTTGGCTTTTTGCTTTCTTGCAGATGATGCATCCCTCAATCACAAAATGCACATCATATTTCATTTTAAGCCAGAAGAACTTATCATTCAAGAGCTCATGCATCCATTGTTTTCGAAAGTGCTTAGAGAGTCCTTCACTATAGGCTTCTCTCACCAATAGTTCCCTCATTAAATAAGTTAGTATACATAATTTGCCACCTTGAAATAAATAACCATCTTCTACATGGTATTCATTCACTGTTCTTCCTTCTTCACATCATCTAAATGTAGGACCAATATGAGAATCATACAAATATTGTTCCTTAATTCTTACAAACCTTAGCAATCTAGTCTACAACTTGATAAGAAGAGCATGTCTTCTTGATAAAGCATCGGCAAGTATATTATTCTTGCCTTGCTTGTATTTAATGCTGAAATTAAACCCTTCTAAAAATTTAATACATCAAGCTTAGCGTTTAAAGAGCTTTAATTGGCTCTGTATGTGCCTTAAGGACTGATGGTCTATATATATGATAAATTCCTTTAGCAGAAGATAATGCTGCCACATGTGAAGAGCCTTAATTAATGCCAATAGTTCCTTATCATATACAAAATAGTTTAGTTGTGCTCTTCTGGGTTTTTCACTATGATAAGCAATGGGTTGGCCTCCTTGCATTAGCAAAGCTCCAACACTGACAGCTAATGCATTGCATTCAAGTTCAAACACTTTATCAAAGTCTAGCAAAGCTAAGACTAGGGTAGAAGACAACCTTACTTTTACCTTAGCAAAACTTCTCTCTTCTTTCTCTCCTCACTTGAACTCTATGCTGTTCTTTGTTAGGTTAGTTAGAGGTGCTACTATAGTATTGAATCCTTAGATAAAGTGTCGATAGAATGATGCCAATCCATGGAAACTCCTTACCTCGACACCTAAAGTTAGAGTTGGCTACTTAACAATGGCTCAAACCTTCTCTTCATCAATTCTCAATCATCCTCCACTAACGATGTAGCCTAGGAAGATCACCTCTTCTTAACATAAACAACACTTCTTCATCTTTCCAAATAATTTCTCTACTAGGAAGACATCAAATATAGCTTGGAGATGGTCATTATGACTTGATAGTCCAAAAGGCATAACCATCCACTCGAATAAGCCATGTCAGATCTTAAAAGCTATCTTCCTTTCATCCCCTTGTCTCATTCAAATCTGATGATATCTTGATTTCAAGTCAATCTTGCTAAACACCTTAGCAGCACTCAGTTCGTCTAACATATTGCTTAGCCTCGAAATGGGATATCTATACTTGATTGTAATCTTATTGACAGCTCTGCTATCTACATACTTATGACAAGTGCCATCCTTCTTTAGCATAAGCAATATAAGCACAGCACAAAGGCTAAGACTTTCTCCCACATATCCCTTCTTCAATAGTTTGTTAACTTATCTCTAGAGCTCTATAACGTACTCAGGATTCATTCTATAAGTAGGCTTGTTCAATAGTGTAACGTCCAATAGCAAGTTAATGTAGTGCTCAATACCTCAAAATGGGGGTAGTCCCTTAGGAAATTGGTCGAAATACTAACCAAGCAACTTCTCGACCTCTTTTGGTAGCTTCACTTGTTCCTTCAATTCTAGTAGTCTCCTTACCAATAGGAAGGTTGGTAGGTCAAACTTGATGGTTACTCAGAGCTCAGCTCTACTCAATACCAAAACTTTCTTCAATCCTCAAGCCAATTTGGCTTGTAATTTACTTACTCAACTTAAGGTCATAGGGTTGAGGGTAATTTTCCTCCCATCCTTCTCAAACATATACATGTTCCCGAAACCATCATGAATAACCCTCCAATCAAAAAGCCAAGGTCTACCTAGCAACACATGAGACACATACATAAGCAACACATCATAAAGAATTTCACCAAAATAATTTCCTATAAAGATCGGTAGTAACACCTGCTGAATGGCATGTAGTGCTCCCTTATCATTAAGCTAATATAACTTATATGGCTTCGGGTGTAAGATAGTAAGCAACTTAAGCTTCCTAACTAGGTCAACAAACACCACATTGGTGTAACTTCCACTATCCACTATGAGCACACAAACCTGATCATTTACTTTGCAAGTGATGTGAAATAAGTTCTCTCTCTATTCCTCCTTAGCAGAGGGTTCTATTCTCATCGCATGTTAGACAACCAAGGTCAATTTGTCTAGATCCTTGACAAACATGTCCTTTTCAACAAGCTCATCTCGTTAGGTAGTATCCTTCTCAGGAACAACCTTCTCTTCGAGCTCCTCATCAATACTATTATTAAGTTTTGAAATGTCTCCTATGATAATCATAGTTCACTTATTCAAACATTAGGTGGCTAAGTGTCCAAACCCTTGGCACTTAAAGCACTTGATCTAGCTCGTCTTCCTCCTAAATCCTTATCCCTTCTCATAAGTTCTTAGTAGCACTTCACCAACAATTGGTTAGCTTTTTTGTTTAGCTCTAATATCTATTATTCTACTCAGCTCAACACTTTGTTGAGTTCAATAAATTCCCTTAGTAGGTTAGCTTAATTGGACTGGTCGGCTCATTGGAGGTCAACTCAGCCTATTCCCCCTCTATCTTTCTACTCACTAAGCTATTCTTGTAGCCTCATCCAATGTAGTAAACTATTGAAGCCCTATGACATCTCAAGTGTTTCTCTCAATCCAGTGAGAAATTTGGATACTGTTTGGGCTGATCATTCATCCACTTCACATCAAATCATAAGTATTTAGAACTCCTGAACATATTCATCAATAGTTTGACTTCCTTGTCTCAGCTCTTGAAGCCGAGCAAAAGTATCTTGCAAGTAAGTATTTGGTACGAATTTGTTTCTAAGTATCCTCTTCATCTTAGGCTAAGTATTTACTTACCTCTAGCCTTCTCATCTCCTCATAATTTGGAAGTTCTTCCACTACACCACAGCATAACTTGAGAACTCTATAGAAGCAATCCTCACTTTCTCACGGTCTTCACACTGGTAATAATAAAAAATACTTTCTACCTTCTCTTCCTGATCTAGATAGTCATCAATGCTTCTAGAACCATTGAAGTTCGAAATTTGAAGCTTTACATGATCAGCAGCTTAGGGTGCATAAGCTTGCTCCTCTTCCTCATTGTACTCTTCTTCTCCTCCTTCATCTAAATCACCTAAGTTAATTCTTCTCCTCGCACATCCTCTTACTTCTCTACCTCGATCTTGTCGAGTTAAGATCTCTTCTCTCATAAGTCAAGCAACTTAAGGAGTATTCTACATGGTCTCAATAGGTTGAAAGGCTAATACATGAACAAGTCTAGTAAGATTGGCTATAAGGTTATCTATCTCATCAATTTGCTTATCTACACTTCTAATGGTGTCCTGAGATTGTCATCTATCATGGACAACACTGCTATTATCATCTCTAATATTAGTGTTAACACTTGGATCTGTCATCCTCTTGACAAATCTCAATAAATGAACTCAAAATCCACAAAACAATAAACACTATCCTCTTAAGCCAAACAACTCACACATACAAACTTCTTCACGTGAAAGTTCAAATGAACTATGAACATAACAACTACTCTAAAGAACTTCAAACCCAGTTAAAACTTGCTTTGTTCTTATATGCTCAAAACAAGGCAAAACATAATATTTCATAATGAAGGTCTGATAGCAACAATAAAACTCCAAATGCTCTCCAAAACACTTAAACTAATCCCCCCCATATTCACAACACACTTGAAAACAGGACTATACACTACATAGTAACAATCACAATTAAACAGTAACTTAACCAAATGAACCTCCACTCTGATACCGAAATGATATGATCTACGCTAAGGACTAGCAAGGATTGTCATAAGGGTTGGTCCAAGCTAGTAGAAAGCTTGGAAATGAGGATAGAAATGCATAAGAATCAAATAAATCAATGAGTAAACCTCAATTTACTCCAAATATATGACATACCAAGTCACAAAGTGAACTCAATGTAACACATAAGCTAACTTAGTGGGGGTACTCGCCGCCTAGCCTTACTTAAGAGTTGTGATAAGAGTAAAATAAGCAAAACAAAGAGCTACATATTACAAAAGTAATTTTTATATGGAAAGTTAAGGCATCCTACCTAAAATGGAAAAGACTAAAAAGGGTAATGTCCAAAATAAGTATGATACAAGGAATGTTCAAGTGGTATAAATGAAAATTTAACAAAATAAGCATTCTATACAAAAGATTCAATCATAGTGGGTTACTTGAATACATGGTGGATGATCAGTAATCATGTGCCTAGCAAAAGCAAACAAACTATACAGCTAGCTTGGCTATTGCTGAGTAATGATGTGAAGCCGAGTTGATAGTTCAACAGTACCAAGCTAAGTAAGTAACTCTTCCATGATAAATTTAGCTCGGAAATGTTTGGTATAGCTTGGATTCAAGTTGACTGAGCAAATAATTGAGTGGACTGAGCTATTGTCTAAATGTACCTCTAGTCAGCAACTAGGACTATCAATAAGCATAAAAGGGTTCGACTCAAGTAAGGCATCAGGTCAACAGACTGTAGTAGTTCGGACTCTTTAGTTGTAGGGAATAAAGAAAGAACTCACCTGGCCATGCTCTCTAGTCCTCGGGCTCAAGTTAGGGGGTTCATTGGTCAAATTCCCATCATAAATACCATAAGTAAGTCGAATATATGATGGTACCTCGAATGCCTCACATGATCTTTCTACTTGAATCAACCAATCATCAACCTCATCAAAGGGCTTCTAATACCCTGAAAATACTTATTACAGCGAATAAATTATGCCAGTATATTGCATTACTATCTGAAATTGGGGTATACTAGGGGCATAGCTCCTAATGAGCTAACTAGTGGCGAAGGAGGTGGTGGAGGCGGTAAGGATGGTTATAGTAAGGGGACCTCTTCAACAGCCAACAAGGATAGAGCTTGAACAAGTGGAGTATGCTCTCGAGCCAAATATGCCCTTAACAGTTCATTATGTGTATTAATTGTAGCTAGAATTTCATCAGTATGGTCACATAGCACACCCTGATCTCTTTCATGAACAGGTGGTGCCTGATTAACTAGGGATCTTCCTCTACACTTGTTTTAACTGAGAAATTCATTTCCAACACTAAGTTAAAAATAACAAGATGTAATTAAATAGACTTGGAAACTTCAAGCACAAAAATGAAAATAAGGCATAACTACATGCAACAGTAATAATAAAGAAAGTTGCAATTTTCATTTCAATTTAAAAAAATGAGGTTACATCTTATTAGAGGTCACCTTTAGTGAGTGAACTCCACTTTGAATACATTAAGTCATCTATATAGCTATACTAACCTAAATCAATATACAGAGTTTCAAAATACAATAAAGTTTCCCATAATACATATGTTCTCATTATACAAGGAGCTCTTAAATACATCAAAACCTCACTATAAGAAAATCACTTAAAGTACAAAATAATCATACATGATCCTAAAATGTATAATAGAAGGAGTATGTGTGATCATACCAATACCCAATAGCATCTCAAAGAAAGTAGCCTGCAAAAACAAACATCAATAGCATCTACTAAGAACAAGAAGAAAGTCCTGAACCAAGATTGCTTCTAGGTCTGAATCCCAAAACAAAATGTGAAGAACTGACTTTGAAGTATATGCTTATCTCCTCACTAGTAACCTATTAGAACCATTCTCCAAGTGACCAATAATCCAAAGGGGCTTATGCATCTCTGAGTTCTTACATAAGGAGGTAGCACAGGTAGTAAGTCTCAATAAAGGTAAAACAAAAGGGTTTGGCAAACCCAAGTAGTTACCAATTGGATATGACGTACCAATTGATCCTACTTGGCCTAACCTCTACCTCATATGACACACAAATGAGGATTATGGTCATTCAGGGAATAAATAAGAGTTAAGGAAAGCAGAGATACGACTAAGTGCTCTCAAAGGATAAAGTTTTCTATTCAATAATGAAGTAATATGATGTCTACTTACACATAAATGAGGTTTATATACTAGCCCTACTAGGGTTATATTTGTACAAGGAAAAGACAAAAAGGGTAATTACTATTGTAATACCCAAGATATACTAAAAAAGGTAAAAGTGACAAATGCTATACAATATACAAAAGAAAGAAGCATTCTAAAATGTTGTATAAAAAAATAAGTGTGGATCTGGTGTTGGTGATCTAATGTTCGGCTGCTCCTACAAGTGCAAGCTCTCTAACAGCTAGGCAATTGTTAGAATTAGCTTAAAAAAGGTCGGAAAGAAAGTAGAAAACTTAGCCGAGTTGATTTGAGGCAGGTTAAAGCTTAAAACAGGGTGTTGATAGAAGTTTCTTTAGGTCGAGTGACTAAATAACTTAACTCTAGTCAGGTACCTAAATAGCTCAGCTTAAAAAGAGTCCTAATATTCAGCAGTTTGAGTATTACTTTGCACACGATCAAAGCTCAACACTCAATTTGGATAAAGTGAAGTAATCCCTGGTTGGTAATGGAATCTTCATCCTTGAATGCTTCTCGAGTTGGTACTCATCAAGTGTGTCCTAATAGTCGTCTAGCTCAGCTACAAGTGATGGGTCATAGGGGTTGATTCTTATCATCTTCCTAGGGGTCAAAGAGATTTAGCCTCAAATCTATATGGACTTCCTTAGTCAAGCCTACTTCATTTGGATGGTGAGGAATCAGGTTAGATACATTAAATGTAGGAGAGACACCATAATTCATAAGCAGCTCAATTTGATAGGCATTGCAGTTGATCTTCTTCACGATCTTGAATGAGTTATTAGCTTTAGGTGATAACTTGCTCTTCTTGAGATGGGGAAATCTCTCTCAGCTAAGGTGGATCCAAACTAAGTCTCTTAGATTGAAGGAAATAGCTCAATGACCACAGCTATTGATCTCATGCTATAGTTCATTAAACTTAGTGATCTTCTTGGTTATTTGCTAGAGTAATTTGTGAACTCGATCAACTTTAAACTAGCTCTTTTTAGGAGCTACATGGGTGCCTATCATGTTTAGCAAGATGGTTAGGTTGAGGCCATAAAAAACCTTAAAGGGAGTCTTTCTAGTAGTACTATAGATAGTTCAGTTGTAAGCAAACTCCACCATTAGTTTACACAAATCCCAATCCTTTAGATTCTTTCCCACTATAGCTCGAAGTAGAGTACCTAATGTCCTATTCACCACTTCAGTTTGACCATTGGTCAGAGGTTGACTACTTAAGCTAAACACAAATTTGGTGCCAAGTCTCTTCTATGAGGTCTTCTAAAACTAGCTTAGAAATTTAGTATCTCAATCTAAAACAATAGACTTTGGAACTCTATGTAAGTGGATGATTTCCTACAAAAACAAGTTAGCATTATATATAGCATCATTAATTCGATGGCACAAGATGAAGTATGCTATTTTGCTAAATTGATCCATAGCTATAAAGATCAAGTCCTTCCCTCTAGATTTCCGAGGCAACCCTAGGGCAAAGCTCATGTTAAGGTCAGCCTAAGGTAAGGTTGGCGTGAGTAAAGGCATGTATTCTCCGTGTAGCTCCTTCCTTCCTTTTTCCCTCTTACAAACATCACAACTACCAATGACCTAATGGACATCCTTAACCATACCAAGCTAATAAATGTTTTCTCTCAACAAATTGGCAGATTTGATATCAGCAAAATGTCCTAATAATCCTCTTCTATAAGTTTCCCTAACCGATAGCTTGCATATAGAATAGTTAGATATATACAGTCTCCTCTCCTTGAATAGATAACTATCCTTTAAGTAGTATCCATCAACAAAATTCCATCTTGACATTTCACAACTATATGACCAAAGTGTGGGCTCGTAACAAGGGAAAATCCCAATAATTTTGTGTCTCATCCTAACATAGCACAGGATGCATCATCACACAAGAATACCTATTGGAAACTTAACTCAACCTACTCATTCATCAAGAGACAATGTTATTTACATAATAAAGGGGTTTCTACATCAAAGTTCAGCTGGATATCCAGTTACAACTTATGTGTACAATACAATATTTACATCAAAATAGGAACCAACTTTTTCCTTTATCGCCTTCATAGTAATAGGATCTCTGACCTAATATAAGCTCTATACAAAAGTCGTTGACTCTAACTTACGCTCTCAGTATATATATACTCCTTTAGCGTTGGGCCCTTCATGATACTATTAACCTGAGAATAAAACATTTTATCCCCTCAGTTGTTGAAGTTGAGTGAGAGTAGATAACAAATAACATAATATAGATAATATGATAGACAATATTACATATCACAACTAAAACATTTCAATCATAACCTATAGATTCAACTTTACATATGCATTCGCCCAACCGACTATTTATTACTAGCAATGCAGCATGCTATACTCATGTACATAGCATGCATCGGTACCGATGTCTTATGCCCTCCAAACTTCTTCCAGTTAGTCGACATAGCTAGGCATCTGGATACAACATTTAGGAACCTAGAGCAACAAAGAGCTACTTAAGAGTAGAACTTCGACCAAATTGGACTATACATTATAGTCTACCATTTTCAAAAAAGGCAACAAAGAGCTGCTTGGGAGTAAGACCCTTAACATTGCTTTACAAAATTAGACTACATACTGTAATTCACCAAATCAAAGTGGCAACACTACCAAATTAGACCATACACTATAGTCTACCAAATTTGACCATCAAAATAGTCACAATGTTTGGGCAATGCAATCTATATACTTCCAAAAATTGAGTTTATAAAGCCATACTTTTTCTATGATCACTTAGAAGTCTCATTCTGAAAATTTTTACCCATAAGTCCATTTTTGTGCCATGTCGTACCGTCCCATGATATGCAATAGCAACTCAAGAATATCAATCAACACAATCAATCTTTAAGTTTTATTCAACCTAGTGATTTGATTCTAGTTTTCAAACTCTCCCTAATGGAATTCTAGTATATTACTTAGGATTCACTTAGGTGAATACCTAGAAGATTGAGTTAGCAATCACTCAACTTCCCGAGTTAGCACAATCATTCGTAAGCACAAATCATTGCCAACATGGCAACATAACAATTTAACTAAAATATAGTTACTATCATTCAAAATCAATACATCAGCATCCACTATAGTAGCATATCCATTCACCCAAGATATTCCCATATTTAATCAACATAGTATTAAACAACACACAATGCTATGAGTAATAATATATCTACTCCAAAAATGAGTTAGATCCACTTACTAGGTCTTAATAATAACGCAAAATCTTAAACTTCACAACGTAGTCCTTCCATACAACTTATACCTATGAAAATATAATGTAGTCTTCAAATCAAGTATGGGTCAAACTCGAACTACTATAAACTTTCATTTCTACATTTTTAAACGTCATTTGATCGTATCTTACTCATTTCCTATTCAATTTTAGTAGAAGTTATATCCTCACTGTCGTTCTTTCGAGTGCTATTGATATATATTAAAAGTTAAGACTATCAATGTTGCCAAATATCCAAAAATACCTTTTCATATTACTACTCGATTGTACGTTACCCTAACTTCGTAATTAACTCGAGTAAGCTTTAGTATTAAACTAAAAACCCTAAAAATTATACTTTCCAAACTTGTCCAACAACACTTATTATACCCCAAAGTTTTCATTTGACATAGATTTAATAAACTAGTTACTGTATTACATATTAAGCTAATATATAAGTTTATACTAGAAAAATACATAATAAATAGTATATGAGCTTGATTAATTTCATGAAAAATCCTATTATAGTGACCCTAGGAGGGGCCTAGTAATATTGGCTAAAATTTTCATATTACGTGTGCACCCATGATAAGAAAATTGCCATGTAAGTTAGAGATTGCAAGACTCTAAATAGTTATTTGCTACAGTCTTCAATTTTAGTTCATTAACTCATTATATAATATAAATAATTATGGATATCCATTTTTCTACAATTCCTCAAAACCATAGAGAATCGGTACCCCCCACTAAAATAGTGAAATAAGATAGACAATTCCAAAAAAATTATAAACTTACTAAAGATACTAAACTTAATTGAAATATTAATCATTTTTCGAAGCATCATAAAGTAACTACATAAGCTTTTCACCATATTATTTCAATGGTAGCACTCTACACTCAATTCCTATCCCTGTTCCAACTATCGATCAACCTGTAAGGAAAAGAACTGTTGGGGTGTAAGCTTACGCTTAGCGAGATAAATACCCTCATCAATACCACATAGGAAAATTTATTAGATGCACAATCATATGAATGCATGAACAATCAGTATGCCGAACAATGCATGCAGTGACCTAAGAACTGCATACGACTTAGAATTATGCTCCTTATAGTCAGGGTTTGGAGATAATTAACCAACCCAAACCAAAATCCAGGTTCTAGACCTTGAGTTTTAATTCATTAGCACTATTGTGCTTAAGTCAAAACAAAACTATGTATATATATGCATATCTATACTTTCACTACCAAATAATAAATCATATTTTCAAAATCCCAAGTCTAGCGGTAAAGTAGCCTCCGCAATCCACAAACACATGCCCTAAGTAGAAGCCACAAGACCTAGCCCCTCACCAACGGTTGGCGTCTCTCGGTGCCTAGTAAGCCCATCAGCTTAGGATAAACTCAATATATATGATGACATAGCTAGTGCCCAATCCTGCAGGAGGCACGTCCTCCTATGAGTCCCTTCCCATCTTCTGCGTAAAGTGGCAGTCGATGTTATCCATATGCAATATGAGGAATGCATGATTCATTTTGATTTCTTAATCGTATAAGTGATTAACTCGATTTTCAAGGTGATCAGACAATTTCATTCCATAAAATTCACATGTATGTATTAGTACAAACAATTCCCATTATTATATATAATTAATAAGTCATCGCATTCATCTACAAATTCATACACATGCGTTTTCCATATCCCACAAGCATCCAAATTTATATATATAAGTTTAGGTGCATCTATTTTACAAGCAAAATCAAGTAAAGAGTCATCGGGAATTTACTGACTCAGCCATGCGGATCAATCAAAATAATCCAGGATAGGTCGTCTCTCAAAAGCTGGGTCCCTTAGACATTGCAAATACAATATTATAAGGATTTGAAATAAAACCTAGAAAACTAAGCTAAAAACCCTTTAAGTTATACTTTTGACTTGGTTTCATAATTTTTCCCGGTGTTACTTAAAAGTTCAATCGCGTATAGCTTTCTCGTTTTAGATCCAATTTTTATGATCTTATAGTCAATCTTCATCGTTTTCAAGTGTACTTTAACGTGGTGAGGTTAGATTTTCGTGATGAGGCATGCAAAACTGCCCATAAGTCAGAACAGTAGCAATCCTCATGATTTGGAGTGCTTTTAAGCTTTGTATGGTTAATAAGCCTTTTGGTAACTTGGGAAATTCTTTGGGCTTGGTCTTAAGATTTTATCCTAAGCTCAAAACACTCCTTGAGATCAGATTTATAACTTTGATTTATACTCTTAAGGCTAATAATCACTTCATGGGCCCTTTAGTGGGCTTAAGTTGTCAAATGGGCTAGTTTTTAATTCAAACTAAAGTTAGTGACTTTGTTAGGCTTGTGGAGTCTTAGGTGGATTTCTTGTGGGCTTCAAAACAACCTCTCTTAATGTTTTAAAGTACTGGTTAGAATTTTATTGAAGGCCCAACTTAGAGTTCTAGGCTCGTTTTGAGAGTTTTAGGCTCGGTTTTGAGTTTTAGGCTTTGTATACTTACTATAATTGCTTAGTTGATCTTTTCACTTTGTTCACTTATTTTTATCATATTTTTAAGTGTATTTTACCTATGTTCCAAATCTAGTCGTGATGATTTCGAGGGGTTCTCACTTGGTTTTTCAACTTGTTTCATCATTTCCTTAAGTTTAGGTATTAGATCATGCACTTAAACTACTTGTATCCAAATCTTAACTTAAATTTTTTTTTTTCCATAAGATGATTCTTTAACTCATGCTTCATACAAAGAAATAGAAAATCTTACACTTATTACAACTTCCATATCATAGCTCATGTCATACAAAGTTGGTTTCTCCATAAAACTTCATGTGATGAATTTTTCCTTAACTTAAGTCTAGATTTGAGCATATTTAAATTAATGGAAATAAAATCAACATCGAAATGACTTTTGAATCCTCACGTCCAGCATGCTCATCTTCCATTCAAGTTCTTGTTTCAAGATTTTCTCAACTTAAAATCTTCCATTCAAAGTGTTAAACAAGTGTCTTTACAAAATACCAACTTTATATGCTCATGTTTCAACTTTATGTAAGGGTTTCATGAGTTTGTTTCTTAGAATGGTCTTTGGTGTTATAACAACTTAAAATCATACTCATATCTTCAAGAAATCAAAGTCTCCTAACATAAATACTAACCCACTAATCATAAGAAACACTTACTTGTCCTTAAAGAAAAATATGGTGGTTGTGCACAAAGGTTTCACTTAAGCTCTTAACTTTGCTTCCTCCTTTCGGAAAACTGAGTTGTTTGATCCTTTGGAATGGGGTTTGTGGAAGGTTCTAATGGTTCTAAAAGAGCTTAGATGTTGGAAGAAAATGACATAAGAAAACAAGTGGGAGTGCCATGAGTGGGACTTAAAAGTGACAGCCAAATGGAGGATTTTTGTGGGGTTGAATTTTTTCTTTTGATTTGTGTTTAAAGTGAGAGAAAAGGAAGTAAAAATGAGAGTGAAAGAGGGAGAGAGTGGAAGATTTTTGAATGGGAGAAAAAGTGTGTGCAAGAAGATTTAATTAATTGTCTTGTAACTTACACAAAAGTCAATAATTGCAACTATTGATGATGTAAGCATTAAGGATTGAATAGTGGTGTGTAAGAGAAAGTGATTGATGGTTGAAAGACAAGAGCATGACCCCTCCTTTCCTCCTTGTTCAAATCTACCATTTAGTGTCCTTTGGGGTCATGGAATGGTCTTGTCTCATTTAATGAAATTAAGTATGTGAAATCTTATGAAAAATTGTCCATATGTAGTATAAGTGAAGGAGTGATAAGAAAAATGTCTTATCACTAGATTTTGATAAGTTATCAATTGATAAATGATTCTAACTCTCAATTGATAAGTCATCTAAGGTGATTGGTTGGTCTACTTATTTATGTGTAAGGCTTAGACATAAAAATAAGGGTATGGCCTTATAGGAAATTATTTTAGGGTTTTTATCTTACATTGTTTTGTAATTTATGATTTGATTTTTATGAAATTGTGAAATTTTCTAAAGTTGAATGAAATTATTCGAATTAAATTATTGATTAATTACTTAGGGTTAAAATTCCTTAATTGTTTTAGGGTTTAGGGTTTTAAGTAACTTTAGAGCTCGCAGTTCTTCAAGCTCGGATTTTATCGATGATTGGTTTTTGAATTGGAAAAATTTAATTCGTTTCTAAATGTAAACTTAAGTTCTTAGTTTTGTTGATCCTTAGGAACGTTCGGACAGTACTTTTAATTGAATCATGGGCCCATTAAAAGTAGGGTTTATATTTATCAATAGATAAGTTATTTAGGATGATTGTTTGATTTACTTATTCATGTGCACAAATCTTATGCATGAAGATAAGAAGATTATCTTATATGAAATTCTTTTAGAGTTTATCTCTTAAATTCATTTGTAAGTTATGATTTAATTCTTATAAAATTATGAAAATTTATAGAGCTGAATAAAATTATTCAAATTAAATTCTTAATTAGCCACTTAGGGTTATAAGTCCTTAATTATTTTAAGGTTTTGGGTTTAGAGTCTATGGTTCTCATATTCGAGTTTTATCGATAATAAGGTTTCGAATTAGAAAATTAAATTCGTTTTTAAATGTAAACTTGAATTCTTAGCTTAGTTTATCTTTGGGATCATTTGGGAAGAACTCTTAGTTGAATCAAAAGTTCGCTAAAAAGTAAGATTTACAACTTATCCATATATAACATAGCTTATAAGTAAAAATAAGAGAATTGTCTTATATGAAATTCTTTTAGGGTTTGGTTCTCAAATTAATTTGTAGGTTATGATTTATTTCTTAAGAAATTTTAAAGTTTTCTAGAGTTGAATAAAATTTATTGAAATTATATTTTTAATTATTTATTTAGGGCTATAAGTCTCTGATTATACCAAGGTTTAGGGTTCGAGTGAGTTTAAGTATGTTTTAGAGTTCAAGTGAGATTATGTATGTTTTAGGATTTTTCACCAACTTGAGAATAAATTACTTACACTTAAGAGCTTAAGGATCAATTGACTTAATTATTTAGGAATATCGCTTTATTATGCAACATAGATATATATATATCATATGATAGATTAAGAAAAGGAAATTGCTTAATAATATATATATATATATATATACATATTGTGGGTCTACTCATGTATGCAAGTAAAATAATTTTTGTAAATTTATTAATTTATTCCTTTAACTAACTTAGTCTTGTTGTTTATTATTACTTAAAATAGTCCTTGATTCGTTTGTTATCAGTTTTATATGATTTTATAAAATTATAAATAATTTTATTGATTTATGGCTTTTCAAGCATTAAGATAATTTTATAGAGTTTTTAAAAAAAAATTATGATTTGATATTTACGGTTCCTGTTAAGTTTAGGTTTACACTTTTAAAAATACACACATGTAGGGATTAGGGTTTTCTTGCATGATCAGGGTCTTCAAATCGTATAATAGTGTTTTTCAAGTTCGTTGTAAGTTCTGAGTTTAAAATTTTAGTAAGTTTTCATTTTATATGGTTTTATCGACTTAGAGAAATATTTACGATACTCGAGTTCGACACTATATTTAGAAGGTTAAATTTATAGAGTCTACACTTATAGACTCATAAAAATATGTAATTTAGTTATGAATCATCAATTACATTAAATTGGCTGTTATCCATTTTTATGAAAGTAACAATTTTAGCTCGAAATTATAGAAAATTAAAGAAAATAAATAATTTTTTGAGTGAGATAAAAGTTAAATATTCCAAATATCATTATAAACATCCAAAAGTTGAAACATGTAGTGCTAATTTATTAATTTCATCAAAAACTAATTATTTCAATAATTCAGTAAAATTGGAAATTTTATTCAAAATAATTATAAAAAATAGTAAATATGGAGATTTTCAAAAGTTATTGTTACTAAAATTTAATACATTATATAAGTGTGTTATACAAAAATTTTTAGGCTAAGGTAACATTATTTAATATTTTTAAAAATTTATTTAAAATTCGTCCGAACAGGGCATATTCTTAAGCAAGTACTATAAATCAATGTTATTTTAAAAAAATAAAACCACTACATGAAATTACATGTAAAATAAACTAGGAAAACCAAATTTTATAATTTTATAATCTAATTTGATAATTTTTAGTGAATTAATGAAAATCGGGCAGTAAAAATTAACTCATCGGCCCATGGTGCTTCAGCCACCCTCTGGCCGCCACCCTATGTCAGTTCACTTTCTCTCTCTACCACAACTTTAAGTCCCAAGTGGCTCATTGTCAGGTTGCTTATAGCATTAAAAACCGTAATTCACCATATTTTCTTTTAATTTTTTTCTAATTTTTCTAATTTTCTAAAATTATGTTCTTACATTTTCAGGTTCCCAAAATATTTTAAATGATGTTTGGTACCCTATTTATAGCTTTTAGGATTTTTGCATGTAAAATAGCAAAATTACTCATGTCGATTTTACATTTTCCTAGGTGCCATGTGTCATTTTCTAGTTAATTAGGTGTTGAATCATCACTTCCAATTAATCGTAGCTTGACACATCATTTGATAACTTATCCCTTCAAATTTTATTAATTTTTCATTATTTTACATTATTTACCTTATTTAAATAATAATTTATTAATATATATATGTATTTAATACATACAATGCATATCACATGTAAATACATATATATTATGTATAATTCAACTTCATTTATTATTTTTGAAAGTTAATTAACTTATCTCGCTATATTTAAAAACTTGAATTTTACGATTATTGGTTTTATTGATAAATTAACGTTTTTTTCAAATTAATATTTTTATATAGCTTATTTTGAGAAATTTACTTTACTTGAATTACTTTATCTAACTTTACTATGACGTTTGAAATAAAACTGCTAACTTAGCTCGATGCCCTAAATTTAGGGGCTCGAATTCTATCATTATTAAACTAGCTCGAAATCTTAGGGTATTACATCCTATCCCCCTTATATAAAGTTTCGTCCTCGAAACTTCCATAATCGAGGACATTCATGCTGATGAACCAATACCGAGCTCTTACTATGCAACTCTAATTTCCACATCACATCACAATCATCAACTATTGTTAAAGGTGAAACCCTTCACTACTAACTCCTGTATCTTAACCTTAAGTTTATCAATTCATGAACTTTCTGTTTGACTTTCTCATCTCATTACTTCCTTCATCTTATGTTTCTGACTTTTGCTATGTAAGCTTAATATAGTTAATCTAACTTCACTCCTCCTTTTCTGTTCAAGTTATCTTTTCACAATAACTAGTCCATTCTGTAACTTCATTATACTCTTATTCAAATACCATGATCATCATATTACTACCTATGTTTTTACCCCTATCACTGCTCATATTAAACTAACATGTTCCTATACGATTCCTTTGTCACTACTCAAACTAGTATCTCCAATCAATTCTCATTTCATCCCTTAAGTTGGTTCAAACTCTTGTATTAGTTAGTCTTATAGAATTCATAGTCATTCCTTCCATTATTTCCTTATTTACCCCACAACTAGCCAACATGTCTTTTCACCTCATCACTATCACTTATGCATTGTCCAAGTTGTAATTTCTACTTAAGATGAACATAATGAATTCAATTTCTTTACGTCTATAGGTTTTATGCTATAGTTATCACTTAATGGTCATAATTAAGATCTTAGGCACTTTCTATAATCAACACATATATCAGCAAAAATGAGTATGGCAAATCTAAACTTTCTACCAACTTGCACATCAAGGGGATAAAGAGTGACTCAAACCAAGTAGACTCGACTAGATTCAACATGAATTGACATGACTCTTGACAACAAGACTTACAAGAACACTGGACACTTTTTTTGTTTTCTTTTTTACTGACAATTGACATGACATGACTCACAAGGATAGGAAATTTTGTCATAAAAGACACAAAAGTCATAACAAACATGAGATTTGACAAAAGAGTCACAAAAGCCATAGATTTGCCATACTATTCTTGCTTATCACATGTGCCAAAGGTATATGAAAGGCATTCATCTCATAATTTGTAATTATATATCCTATTAACTTCACATACTTTATAATCTTTTTGACTCCTCAATCTCATCATTAGCTATTTCCTTATGAAAAACAATTTCATTTGATAGAAGATCAATCCCTAAATTAGTCTTTGATTATACTTCAAATAAATTTTGATTTATTCTCAAAGCTCACTTATGATCATCCACCTTCGATATTTCTTACTATTCCATTCATTCCAATAAGAACTTTTGCTTGCTTCACTGCAACATACATATTATCTTCCGAATCAACATCACTCCTTCTCACAAATTCTTTTTCTTTCCTCAAGTTCTCTTAACATTTAAGTTTCTACAAATCTTCTATAATTCCCCTCTCATGAGGCCACTTGAATGCTACTATCTTTCCCTCACAGTCAACATTTGCTCCATGCTTAACTCTAGTATTACATTCAATCCTTATATATCTAAGATAACTGGTTCTACAATCATCTCATGAGCATTAAGATTCACATTCCCCATCCTTCACTTTATATTGCACCACTTGTTCTCCTTCAACAAGGGTCGTAACAATTTACCCTAAAGTTTCTATCAATGTACTCTTTTGATATATACAAGTGAATTACTCTAATATTAAACAAAGCATTGATAAAGCATATTTTTTATGTTTTAAAGTGCAAATTAAGATAGAATTATTATTGATTTTATAGAAATCATTAAGAAATGGTACTTAATTATTTTCATTTGAACATTTCAAGAATTAAAGGATTCAAGAGTGGAAGTACAGACGATTTAGAGGAATTTTAAGTAAATTAACAGAGTCTGGATCAACATATGCAAATTGGAATTAAAGGCAGCTAGCTTACAGCTTACAACTTACATCACCGGCTTTCATGGAAAAGAAACTTCATGAGAGCCAACCCTAATTTTTTATGTAACTAGCTTATGTTTCATTGTTTGGGAAAATTTTTTTAGACACTTTTTCCTTAAACGTAGAGAGTCATAGAATAGTCTTTAATTAGTTCTTGAAGAATTCTTTAGGAGAATCACTTTGATCATTGAAGAGGATTTTGCTTTCGGAGTAAAGACTAATTTGAAGTTACAATTGAAGATTATCTCTTTCAATTATTCCTATGCAATTCTATGAATCATTTATGCTTTCAATTATGAATTTCCTTGCAATTTCAATTAGTATTTGTGTTTTTGTTTCCAAATCCTTGGCTTGTTAAATTTATTTGTGAGAATTGATGAAACCCTAGATAGTTAAAATGATAATTGTGTTCATGTTATAGGATTAAGAGATATATGGATGATTTATGATTGCAATTTCTATGATTTCGATTATAATTGCTCAATTAATTATAATTATTAGAAACCTTAATGATACAGGAGTTGATATAGGGTTTGTTAGAAATTCTTAGTTAATTTGATTAATCAATGTAGAAGCAGAGTTAATTGAATTAATTAGAAATTATCTAGAGATTAATGCGATGTTCAGCGATTGATTATTCACTAAGACAGTAGAGATAATTGATTTAAGACATTAAACAATCATAGTATTAGGAGATATATGATTGTAATTTAGAGTCCACTGTTAATTGGAAGATGCGGAAGCTAACTAATTAATTAGGGGTTTAAATCCTTAGGTTTTAAGGTATAATAATTTCACTTGAATGTTTATATAGCTATTAATTTATATAACATGATAACAATTTGATTTGCGTAATCTAGGGTAGATTCCATTTTCCTACATTTCTCAATTGATTGCTTAATTTTAGATTTTTCATAGTTATTTTCTTTTCAATAGTTTTAGAGTAATTATTAGATTAATTGATTTAATTTTGATTGCTTGAATATTGATAAGAACTAGTATAAGATTAGTAATTTCTTAGTCCTCGTGTGATCAGCAACCTTACTTTCTCTATATTACTTTATGCCAACACAGTATACTTATTGGAGTATTCGCAATTTATTTATATATATATATATATATAGTTTAAGCGAATCAAGTTTTTGGCGTCGTTGCCAAGGAATGGAAATATTAAACCTTTAAGTTCTGTTGGTAATTTAGGCATACTTGACGACGTACATTATTATTATTATTATTTTTCTTTTTTTTGTTCTCTTTACAAGTGTTTTATGCGCAAAAGTAGAAGTGCTGAAATTCTATCACTAGATTTACAAATAGAGCACACTTGGAGTCAATTGAGGTGAGAGAATAGAAAAAGAATAAACGAGATGGCAAGTAACGAGGGTAATAATTAGATATAAGGAGTTTCGCGAGCATTATAGGATTATACAGTACCTACAGTGATGGGTTTGGCTACAAGAAGGCTAACCATTCAAGCCAACAAGTTTGAGTTGAAGCCATCCCTTATTCAAATGGTTCAGACGAATAAGTTTAGAGGATATCCCAATGAAAATTCTGATGAGCATATTGCAAGATTCCTTCAATACTGCAATACAGTGAAGATGGACAATGTGACAAACGAGGTTATCAAATTATAGCTCTTTCCCTTTTCATTGAAGGATAAAGATAGAGCTTGGTTTCATTTATTGCCACAAGAGACTACCACCACCTAGGCTAATCTTTCATTGAAGTTCTTAAGGAGATTTTTCTTACCAACTAGGACTGCAAAATTAAGGAACGACATCACCAACTTTACTAAGTTTAGGGGTGAGTCACTTTATGAAGCATGGGAGAGATTTAAGGAAGCGATCAAAAAAATGCCTACATCATGGATTGCTAGACAATCTCCTGATTGAGATCTTCTATCTCAGTCTAGACGAGACATTGAGGTCCCTAGTTGATGCTGAAGCTAAAGGTGCTCTAATGGGTAAGACATATAATGAAGCAATTACACTAATAGAAGAGATAGCCTCCAGTGCTCATAATAGGCAAAATGAAAGAAGCAAGTTAGGAGTGGTAGCAGCCAATGACAATAGCATTGTATCTCAATTAATGGCTCAGATAGCAGCTCTTACTACTCAGGTAAGTAAACTCACCTCAACACAGTCTTTTAATGCTAACCTTATTGTTTTTTGTGAGTTATGTTTAGGACCACATTTGACTCTTGAGCGCTTGATTGGGAACCACTCAACTCTAACCAATGGAGACTAGGTGAATTTTGTCAACAATTTTCAATGTAGTAATCAAGGACCATATTCGAATACATATAACCCTGGGTAGCATAATCATCCAAATTTTTCATGGAGAAATGAAAACAGTACATTCCAACCACTACCTGGATTCTAGAAGCAAGGTCTTACTCAAAACACTCTACCTTAGGAAAATCAGTCTAGAATGGAAGAGCTCATACTAAGCTATATGCAAAAGACCGATACCTTGCTGTAGAATCAACAAGTGACTATTCGAAACCTAGAGAATAAGTTAAGTCAAATTTCTCAATAGTTGAGTAACAGACCATCAGGGTCTTTACCCAGCAATACTAAAGAGAATCTTAGAGGTGTCAATGCTATTATGCTGAAGAGTAGAAAAGCATTAGAAACAGTTGATAGACGAGTTGAAGAAAAGGTAGAGATTCTAAAGGTAGAAAAAGGGAAGGAGGTAGAAGAGGAACTAATGCAGAAGTCACCAAAAGTGAAACCGTATATTCCTCCAGTCCTCTTTCTAGGAAGATTGAAGCAACAACAAGTAGATGCTCAATTCACCAAATTTCTAGATGTCTTCAAGAAGCTACAAATCAACATTCCTTTTGCAAAAGCACTTCAATAGATGCCTTTGTATGAGAAATTCATGAATGATTTGCTCACCAAGATGAGAAAGATTGATAGGAATGAACCAGTAATGCTTACGAAGGAGTGCTCTATGATTCTTTAGAAAAATTTATCCACCCTTCCTAGAAAACAAAGAGATCAGGGGAGTTTTACTATTCCTTGCACTATAGGAAATTTTATTTTGATAAAGTTCTTATTTATCCAAGTGTAAGTATAAATTTAATGCCCATGTCTATTTTCAAGAAGTTGGGACTTGGAAATTGTAAGGAGACTCATGTCACCTTGCAACTTGTTGATAGGAGTAACAAATACCTAAGAGGTATTGTTAAGAATGTCCTATTGAAGGTAGATAAATTTATTTTCCCAATCAACTTTATAGTCCTAAAGATGGAAGAAGACAGAGAGGTACCCATGATCCTGGGCAAATCGTTTCTTGCAATAGGTAAAGCATTAATAGACGTAGAATAGGGTAAGCTGACTTTAAGAGTTATGGATGATCAAGTAACGTTTAATGTTTATGAAGCCATAAAGCATTTTGATGATTGCAATCCTACTACACTATTGACATGTTTGATGAGATTACTTATGAGTCTATAGAGGAGAAAGCAAGATGACGTGCTTGAAGAAGAAGGTAGGGAACAGGTGTCAGAAATCAAAGCTCGATACTATGAAGAACTAGGCACCAGTGAGCAGAAGCCAATTCCATCATTGACACAACCCTCGATGCTTGAACTTAAACATTTACCTAGTCATTTAAAATATACTTATCTTAGAACAAATGATACTTTGCCAATAATTATCTCCTCCTCTTTGGTAGGTGACCAGGAGAAACAACTTCTAGGAATTCTAAGAGAGCATCAAGAGGCCATCGAGTGGACCATTGCCGATATAAAGGGGATTGGTCCTTTAATTTGCACTCACAAGATATTGGTTGAGGCTGAGTCCAAACCCACAATACAACCACAGAGACGACTCAACCCAATTCTCAAGGAGGTAGTGAAGAAAGAGGTACTTACATTGCTATATGCTAGTATTATCTACCTTATCTCAGATAGCAAGTAGGTTAGTCCTATTCAGTAGTGCCAAAAAAAGGCAATATGATTGTAGATAAAAATAAAGATAATGAGTTAATCCCTACACGTATTGTGACCAAGTGGAGAGTTTGCATATATTATAGAAAACTGGATGATGCCACCCGTAAAGATCACTTCCCCCTCCTTTTCATATATCAGATGTTAGAAAAACTTTCAGGACATGATTATTATTGTTTTTTAGATGGATATTCTGGTTACAATTAAATTCATATCGCACTCGAGAACCAAGAGAAAACTACTTTTACATGTCCTTATGGCACTTTTGCCTTTAGGAGAATGCCCTTTGATCTCTGTAATGTACCCACGACTTTTCAAAGATGAATGATGTCTATATTTTCTAACATGTTAGAAGATTTTATTGAAATATTTATGGATGACTTCTCTGTCTTTAGAAAGTCATTTGATTCATGTTTGACTAATTTAGGCTATGTACTTAAAAGGTGCAAAGAGACTTATCTACTTTTGAACTAGCAAAAATATCATTTTATGATAAGAGAGGGAATAGTCTTAGGTCACAAGGTGTTGAAGAAGGGATTGAAGATGATAGAGCCAAAGTGGAGATAATAGAGAAGTTGCCACCACCTACTTAAGTCAAAGGAGTTAGAAGCTTCCTAAGGCATGCTACCTTCTATAGGAGATTTATTAAGGACTTCTTTAAAATCTCTAGACCTCTTTGTAATTTACTTAAAAAAGATTCTACCTTTGTTTTTTATGATAGTTGTTTACAAGCATTCAATCTATTAAAGGAGAGGCTTACTTCAGCACCAGTGATCATTGCACTAGATTGGGAGCTTCCTTTTGATATGATGTGTGATGCTAGCAATTATGTTGTAGGAGCAGTACTTGGGTAAAGGAGAGATAAGTTATTTCATGTTATATACTATGCGAGTAGAACTTTGAATGAGGTGTAAAGAAACTATGCTACGATAGAGAAAGAACTTTTAGCGGTTATATTCACTTGTGACAAGTTTAGATCTTATCTCATAGGTTCTAAGATCATAGTATACACAAACCATACAGCTCTAAAATATTTGTTTGCTAAAGCTAATGCTAAACCTAGGTTAATTCGATGAATTTTATTACTATAAGAATATGACCTTGAAATTAGAGATAAAAAAGGAACTGAAAATGTAATTGCTGATCATTTATCTTGATTATAATTGAAGTGTTTAGAGCCACCGATTATGAAAAGTTCCCTAATGAACAATTGTATACAATAGCGATCCGAGGATTATCTTGGTATGCTGATATAGTTAATTACCTGGTTAATAAAATCACACTATTCGGTTTCTCATTTCAAAAGAGAAAAAAGTTTTTCATGATGTGAAATTTTATTTTTAGGATGAACCGTATCATTTTAAAATTTATGTTAACCAAGTAATTAGATGTTATGTGCCTAAAACAGAACAACTTAGCATAATTCAGTACTATCATTCTATCAAAACAAGATGCCACTTTGGTGTGGAAAAAACTGCAACTAAAATTTTATCTTATGAATTTTATTGGCCTAGTTTGTTTAGTGATTGTAGGAATTATGTTATGTCTTGTGCTCAATGCCAAAGGACTAGGAATATTTCTAGGAGACATGAATTACTACAAAAGAGTATTCTAGTAATTGAGCTTTTTTATGTATGGGGATAGACTTCATGGGTCCTTTCCCTTTATCTTTTTTCAAATAAATATATACTTTTGGTAATAGATTATGTGTCAAAATGAGTAGAAATGGTAGCTCTACAAACTAACGATGCCAAAGTGGTAATTAAATTTTTGAAAAAGAACATTTTTTCCAAGTTTGTGTTACCCAGGGCCATTATAAGTGATAGGGGGTTGCATTTTTGCAATAGGTAATTTCAAAAATTAGAGTCACTTATAAACTTGCTACCCTATATTATCCACAAACTTATAGGTAAGTTGAGGTGTCCAATAGGGAAATAAAGCGTATCTGAGAAAAAACTGTCAATGCATATAGGAAAGATTCGTCTCTAAAACTTGATGATGCATTATGGGCTTATAGGACAGCTTTTAAAACCCTTAAAAGAATGTCTACATACAAAATTTTTATGGTAAATCATGTCACTTACATGTAGAGCTCGAGCACAAGGCATATTAAGCCATTAAATACCTTAATTTTGATTTATAAATTGTAGGTGAAAAGCAATTGCTCCAATTGAACCAACTAGATGAGATTAGAGAAGAAGCTTATAAAAACGCTAAGATCTACAAAGAGAGAGCCAAGCAATGGCATGATAGGAACATTCAACAGTGGGAGTTCATGCCTAGTCAAAAAGTGTTATTATATAACTCTCAACTGAAATTGTTCCCAAGTAAGTTAAAATCTTAATGGTTTAGGCTATTTGAAGTAGCTAATGTTTTTCCTTATTGTATAGTTGAGTTAAAGATAGGACACAATCGCACTTTCAAGGTAAATGGTTATCTCCTCAAACATTATTTTGAAGGAAAAAACATGGACAGTGACACCATTATGGTGGTGAGCGATGACCTATAGTAAGATAGAAAAAGTCAAGCTAGCAACTATAAACTAAGCGTTTCATAGTAGGTAACCCATGTTTAACCAAACTAATTCTTTATTATTATTACTATTATTATTATTATTATTATTATTATTATTATTATTATTATTATTTTCTTTTCATTAATAGTTAATTTTTATTTATTTATTTAAGAAAATTTGTAAAATTTTAGGTCGGTCATCAGCATGATGGCTATCAGCCTAAGAAAACAAACAAAAAGAAGAGAAAAGCACGAAATTTGAAATCAAGGCCAGCACTCAAGGCTGCTGGCTTACCCATATACGCTGGCATACAATGCTTTTAAAAGCACGTCTATTGGTTTTCTCTCTCTCCTCACTCATTTTTTTTTCGAATTCTCTCTCTAGTTTCTCTCCCTCTAGTCTTTCTCTTTCTCTCAAACTCTCCCTCTCCAGTACACCCATAACCTCATACACTCACTCTCTTCACTGTCTCTACACACATTTTCATTTTTATTTATAGATCTGTGTTTTATTTCTTCATTCACCATGCTACCCAAGAAGATGTAACTGAGAAAGAAATAGAAGACGGTAGTTGCTTCGTCTTCCAGAAGTTCGGGCAGCGATTTACTCTTACATCAGCAGTATGCTAGGGAGAGGAAGAGGAAGCTCTAGTGAATGGCATTCATGAATCAGCAATATCTGGATTGGACTATTTTGCAAGAGTATGGAATGGATGATAGAATCCAGCAGATGTATCTAGATAAAACATGGTTTCGATTATTTGTGGTAAAAGAACCCACTTATAGAAATGTAGCCATTGATTTTTTGTCCACTTTGTAGATGGAGAGAAGTGAGCATATGTGTACTTTTACATTTCAAGTTTATGGAGAAATTTATGTCATTGAATTAAGTTAAATTAGCTATTTTCTAAGCTTATATGAGGAAGAGGAAGTTAATTTACCCAACTCTTAGCCTAGTGATATGTCTGCTGAGAGGTTTTGGTTCCAGTTGATTCATCCTAGGTGGGACAATTTTATACCTTCAAAGTTGCTTGCCACAACTTTCTTAATAGTGGAGCATAAGCTACTCCACCATATCCTTGCTCGTACTCTTAACTGTAAGAAGACAAGCCATAGCAAGGTAACCAGTTTTAACATGTTTTATCTATATAGTATGATTTTTGGATGTCAGATAGATCTGGGAATAGAGATAGCAAATTTTATCTATAAATAGATAGATGATACCAAGACACAAGTTATCTTTTATGGTAGGTATATTACAGCATTATTAAAGGGTATGGGGCTTTTTCAAGAGTCAAAGGGGGACGATGGTATCCCATGTAAATCTATTTCTACTACACCATTTAAGGGTTGAGGATTAGTCAAGATAAATAATAGGCCCCATCTTCTTGATGAGGAGGATATTCCTAAAAATCCTCCTCCTATTGGTAAAGCATCTACTTCATCTCATCCTCCAGAAAGCAATTATGAACAATTGAGTACTAAAATTAAAGAAGTCCGGAATGAAATCAAGAAAGAAAGGAAGAAGAATAAGAAGTTCTAGACTACTATACTCAAAATGTTGAAGTCTGCTATCTGCTGTTTTTAGCCAACAGCGGCAGAGCAGTTCCATTATGAGACTTCTAGTGCAGAAAGTAACAGCATCGATAGAGATAGTTAGATATTTACATGCTTTTCTGATTTTTTTTTTCTTTTTTCTTTTTCTTTTATATAGCTATTTGGTTATTTTTGTTTAGTACCCATTTGTTTAGGTAACTTTGGATCATTAGCTCTACTACATACTCTTCAATACACTTTTATGCTATCTTTGCTATTTCACTTTTCTTTGCATTTGATGAGATAGGTCAGGTCTGAATTCTATGATAGCAATGATCTTATGCTTGGAATTTTCATTATTGCTACAAATTTGAATCCAGGAGAGTATTAGTTTTTCATTTCTTATTGCTGTAAATCTTTTTTTGTTATTTCCTCTTGAATATTGAATAGAAAATAGTATGGACACTATCTATCCTATAGTGGAGGGAAGGAATTATAGGAAATGAGAATATCAATTTTGATACCAGTTTTTGTTTATAAATAGTTATACTTTCCTATCAGCTTGAACTTTACTTGTTCTTAAATTTCTTGTTTTGAATCTAGTGATGTGAATAATTGACTCATTAAGGTGCCTTACTCACCAATGTTGCAATTTTTGTACCCAATTAAAATTAATTAGTTAATTCTTTACGAGCCTAATTTACCTAGTTTTTGTCCTTAGAATTTAAAGTTTAAAAGTCGGTCTAGTCCTTAAGTGAAAAGTAAATAGGTTCACTCTTATGCAAAGTTAGTTAGTACATGGTTTTTTTTTTTTTTTTTGTTATTCTACTGGCAAGTTAACACTTAGTGAAAGAGATAAGTGAAGCTTTAAACTTAGTGATTCCTACAAAAGAAGTCTAAAAAATTTTAGTGAGCATTCAAAAAATGATGAAATGAGAACCTTTACTCTAATAACTTAAGAAATTAAGTTAAGAGTATTCTAACTTAAATGTTAAAGTGAGGAAGAGTTCGTAAGGGTCCCTTTAAAACCTAAACACTTGGGTGATGAGCCTAAGATGTGCCGACTCAATGCACTTACTATAACGAGAAGGGCAGAAAGGAAAAAGTTCAGTATCTAAACTAAAAATAAAATAAAATAAAAAACAACAAAAAAGAAGGGAATCGAAAATGGAAATTCGAATGCAATTCAAGAAATGAATTGAGGCTTGTAATAAAAAGGTAGAAAATCTAAGGATGAAGTAGATACCACATGCTTTCACTACTTTGTTAATTTGTTTGTTGGAATAATTAGAGGGATAATATGCTTACTAACAGTTGTGACGTTTAAATGAGTGTTTTTTCTTGTAAGACTGAGTATCTACTTTTGAAATAGATGTTTGAGGTTAAACGCTTGGATTAAAATTTGTTTTCTCTAGAAATAGCTGATTAATTTCAATTGTAGTACTATAATCACATATTTCGATTTCGTTAGAGCAATAAGCATTATAAATTAGTGAGTTTAAAAATGTGAAATATCATATGTCTTGAATTTGCAATTGGAAAATTTGTATTTTCAATGAGAGATTTCTTTAGTTATGTTTATTTTGCTTGAGAATAAGCAAAAGTTCAAGTGTGGGGGAGTTGATAAAGGCATATTTTTTCTGTTTTAAAATGCAAAGTAAGATAGAATTATTATTAATTTTATAGATATCATTAAGAAATGGTACTTTAATTATTTTCATTTGAACATTTCAGGAATTAGAGGATTCAAGAGTGGAATTATGGATGATTTAGAGGAATTTAAAGCAAATTAACGAAGTTTAGATCAACACATTCAAATTGGAATTAAAGGCAAACGGCTAGTTTACAACTTACAACCTACACCGCCAATCTTTGATGTCTACGCCGCCGGCCTTTGATGGCTATGCTACCAACCTAAATGCCGGCCAAGCACTTACACCACTAGCCTTTATAGTCAGCCTTCATAGAAAAGAAACTTCACATGAGCTAACCCTAATTTTTTATATACATAGCTTATGTTTCATAGTTTAGGAAAATTTTTTTAGACACTTTTTCCTTAGATGTAGAGAGTCATAAAATAGTCTTTAATTAGTTCTTGAAGAATTCTTTGGGAGAATCAGTTTGATCATTGAAGAGGATTTTGCTTTTACTGTGAAGACTAATTTGAAGTTGCAATTGAAGATTATCTCTTTCAATATAGAATTGCAATTGAAGATTATCTCTTTCAATATAGAATTGGTGACATCTATTTTAATTATTCTTACGCAATTCTATTAATTATTTATGCTTTCAATTATGAATTTCCTTGTAATTTCAATTAGTATTTGTGTTTTTGTTTCCAAATCCATGGCTGGTTAAATTTATTTATGGGAATTAATGAAATCCTAGATAGTTAAGATGATAATTGTGTTCATGTTATAGGATTAAGAGATATATGGATGATTCGTGATTGCAATTTTTATGATTTCGATTATAATTGCTCAATTAATTATAATTATTAAAAACCCTAATGATACAGGAATTGATATAAGGTTTGTTAGAAATTCTTAGTTGATTTGATTAATTAATGTGGAAGCAGAGTTAATTGAATTAATTAGAAATTATCTAGAGATTAATGCGATGTTCAGCGATTGATTATTCACTAAGACAGTAGAGATAATTGATTTAGGACATTAGATAATCATAGTATTAGGAGATATATGATTGTAATTTAAAGTCCACTGTTAATTAGAAGATACGGAAGCTAACTAATTAATTAGGGGTTTAAATTCTTAAGTTTTAAGGTATAATAATTTCACTTGAATGTTTATATTGCTATTAATCTATATAACATGATAACAATTTGATTTGCATAATCTAGGGTAGATTATGTTTTCCTATAATTCTCAATTGATTGCTTAATTTTAGATTTTTCATAGTTATTTTCTTTTCAATAGTTTTAGAGTAATTATTAGATTAATTGATTTAATTTTGATTACTTAAATATTGATAAGAACTAATATAAGATTAGTAATTTCTTAGTCCTCGAGTGATTGACAACCTTACTTTCTCTATATTACGTGATTCTAACCTAGTATATTTGTAAGAGTATTTGCAATTTATTTATATATATATAGTTTAGGTGAATCAATGTATAGACATAACCATCCCTTACACATACCAGTCCTAAAACATCACTATGATAACTACGTTACTACTTCTAAGCATTTTTTATTTATCAACTCTCAACTACTAAGTACTCAAATAATCTAAGTTACCAAGTTCAGAGGTCATACCTGTCGTATTTTAGTTATCTATAGCTTTGTTGAGCTAAACAGCCTAAGCGTACATTCTACCTTGCTCCCTAGGCTTAGGTTCTTTCCTTCTAGGCCATTTATTCTTATTACCCAATCCTAATTCATTTGTTTGATTTTGCTACTAAACTGGTCTCTCCTGTTGCTGTCTTAGATAATGTCGAACAATATGCCCTCGCTAATGGCATCATTAACAATATATACCTCTTGGATCAGGGTTATGACACTACTTGGCTAGATGTCTAGTTTCACCATAACTATAACACTTTCCTCTTAGTTCTAGGCATTCCCCAACTCAATGCTTACCATTACACTTCCAACAAGGTTATATTTTTTATAAAGGCCTTCTGTTTCTTTTTACGGGTTCAATCAACTTCTTTCCTTTAGCTATATTGCTTTTACTACTAGAACCAACATCTAACTTCCTTTTCTTATTCTCAATCTCATATGTAACCTATTGAAGATTATGAACTTATTTAATCAGATGAGTCATTAACAACATCAGTATATCTTTTCACCCTACTCCTCTTCAACTCTACCGGGTAATAAAGATCAAGTCTAGCCTTGAATTGCTTAACTTTAGAAATCTCATTATTCCTACAACTTCAGGAGCAAACTTCAATAACTTATTGAAATCCCTCTCATATACTTCAATTGTCCTACCCTACTGTCTTAGCTTATAGTATTCTTTACACATTTGTTCTCTTACACACTTAAGAAAATATCGTTCCAAAAATGTATCTCTAAATATAGCCTAACTAATTGGTTCTTGTAAATTCCATCTCTTTGCCTCCCACCAATTGCTTACATCTCCATTTAACAAAATAGCAGCTATCTCAAGTTTCTTATTTTCCTCAATTTCATGTACTTCAAAGGCTTTCTCTAATGAGTTAATCTATTCTTCTACCATCAAAGGATCGGTATTCTTTTCATCAAATGGTTTCACTATTCATTGTACTTGAGCTAACTTATCTCCATCTCCACCAACTCCTGCCAATGCAACTATAAATTGTTGTGCTAATTCCTCCATATGTCGTGATTGTTTAAGGGTGGATTGAGGCTATTATGATATATCCTCCCTTCACTCCTCAAATATACAGCTCATTGGTGATATTCCAAATTCCCTACAAAATCATCTTTCTAAATAAACATAACATAAAACTCTATGTATAACTACTACAGTTGTTTTACTAAACTATGACTCTCTGTTACCAAACTACCCTACATATCTCACACGAGCCTAAAGGTTATGGTTCCTAATTAATGCTCTGATACCACCTAAACCATGTCACATCTTAGCATAGCATGGGATGCACCATCACACAAGAATACCTGTTGAAAACTTAACTCAATCTACTTATTCATCAAGAGACAATGTTATTTACATAATAAAGGGGTTTCTACATCAGAGTTCAACTAGATATCCAGTTATAACTTATGTATACAACATAATATTTACATCAAAATAGGAACCAACATCTTTCTTTATTGTCTTCACAATAATAGGATCTCTGACCTAGTACAAGCTCCATACAAAAGTCGCTGACTTCGACTCACGCTCTTAGTATATATATCCCCCTCTAGCGTTAAGCCCTTTATGATACTATTAACCTGAGAATAAAACATTTTATCCCCTAAGTTATTGAAGCTGAGTGAGAGTGAATAATAAATAACATAATATAGACAATATGATGGACAATATTACATATCACAACTAAAACATTTCAAACATAACCTGTAGGTTCAACTTCACATAAGCATTCACCTAACCAGCCATTTACTGCTAGCAATGCAGCATGCTATGCTCATGCACATAACATGCATCGGTACTGATGTCCCATGCCCTCTAAACTTCTTCCAGTTAGTCGATATAGTTGAGCATCTAGATACAACATACAGGAACCTAGAACAATAAGGAGTTACTTGGGTGTAGAACCCCGACCAAATTGGACTACATACTGTAGTCTACCATTTTCAAAAAGGGCAACAAGGAGTTGCTTAGGAGTAGAACCCTCAACATTGCTTTACAAAATTAGACTACACACTATAGTTCACTAAATCAAAGTGGCAATACTGCCAAATTAGACCACACACTATAGTCTACCAAATTTGACTATCAAAATAGTCACAATGTTTGGGCAATGCAATCTATATGCTTCCAAAAACTGAGTTCATAAAGTCATGCTTCTTCCATGATCACTTAGAAGCCTCATTCTGAAATTTTTAACCCGTAGGTCCATTTTTTTACCATATCATACCATGATATGTAATAGCAACTTAAGAATATCAATCAGCATAATCAATCTTTAAGTTTTATTCAACCCAGTGATCTAATTCTGATTTTTGAACTCTCCATAGCAAAATTCTAGTATCTTACTTAGGGTTCACTTAAGTAAATACCTAGAAGATTAAGTTAACAATAACTCAACTTTACTGGTTCGCACAATCATTCATACGCACAAATCATCACCAACATGGCAACATAATAGTTTAACCAGAATATAGTTACTATCATTCTAAATCAATACATCAGCATCTACTATAATAGCATATCCATTCACCCAAGATATACCCATATTTAATCAACATAGTATTAAACAACACACAGTGTTATGAGTAGCAATATATCTACTCCAAGCATAGGTTAGATCCACTTACCAAGTCTTAAAAATAATGTAAAATCTTAAACTTCACGACGTAGTCCTTCCTTACATCTTATAAGTACGAAAATATAACATAGTCTTCAAATCAAGCTTGGGTCGAACCCGAACTGTTACAAGCTTTCATTTCTACGTTTTTAAATTTCATTTGATCATATCTTACTCATTTCCTATCCGATTTTAGTAAAATTTATATCGTCATGATAGTTATTTCGAGTGCTAATGATATATATTAAGAGTCAAGACTAATTAACATAACCAAATATCCAAAAATACCTTTTCGTATTATGACTTGACCTAACTCCATAATTGACTCGAGTAAGCTTTAGTATTAAACTAAAAATCCTAAAAATTATACTTTCCAAAATTGTTCAGCAACACTTATTATACCCTAAAGTGTTCATTTGACATAGATTTAATAAACTAGTTACTATATTACATATAAAGCTAATATATAAGTTTATACTAGGAAAACACATAATAAATAGTATACAAGCCCGATTGACTTCATGAAAAATCCTATAGACTCATAAAAATATTTAGTTTAGTTATTGATCATCAATTACATTAAATTGGCTATTATCTATTTTTACAAAAATAGCAATTTTAGCTCGAAATTATAGAAAATAAATAAATTTTTGAGTGAGATAAAAGTTAAATATTCCAAATATCATTATAAACATCCAAAAGTCTAAACATGTAGCACTAATTCATTAATTTCATTAAAAACTAATTATTTCAATAATTTGACAAAATTGGCAATTTTATTCAAGATAATTATAAAAAATAGTAAACATAGAGGTTTTCAAAAGTTATTGTTAGTGAAATTTAATACATTATATAAGTGTGTTATACAAAAATTTTCAGCTCGAGGTAACATTATTTAATATTTTTAAAAATTTATTTAAAATTCGTTCGAATAGGATATTGTCTTAAGCAAGTACCATAAATCAATGTTATTTTAAAAAAATAAAATCACCATATGAAATTACATTTAAAATAACCAAGGAAACTACATTTCATAATTTTCTAAGCTAATTTGATATTTTTTTATGAATTAATGAAAATCGGGCAGTAAAAATTAACTCACTAGCGCATGGTGCTCCAGCTACCACCCTATGTCAACCCACTTTCTCTCTCCACCACAACTTTAAGTCCCAAGTGGCTCCTTGTCAGGTTGCCTATATCCTTAAGAACCATAATTCACCATATTTTCCTAATATTTTCTTCTTTTTTTTTGAATTTTTTGCTAATTTTTTTAATTTTCTAAAATTATTTTGTTGTCTTTTCAAGCTCCTAAAATATTGTAAATGATGTTTGAAGCCCTATTTATAGGTTTTAGGATTTTTGCATGTAAAAAAGTAAAATTACACATGTCACTTTCATGTTTTCCTTGGTGCCATGTGTCATTTTGTAGTTAATTAGGTGTTGAATCATCACTTCCAATTAATCTTAGCTTAACACATCATTTGATGACTCATCCCTTCAATTTTTTATTAATTTTCTATTATTTTGAATTATTTAAATAATAACTTATTATTATATATATGTTTTTAATACATATAATGCATATCACATATAAATACATGTATATTATGTATAATTCAACTTCATTTATTATTTTTGAAAGTTAATTAACTTATCTTTAATATCTCGCTATATTTAAAAACTCAAATTTTATGATTATCGGCTTTATCGATAAATTAACATTTTTCTCAAATTAATATTTTTATATAGCTTATTTTAAGAAATTGAATTTACTTGAATTACTTCATCTAACTTTTTTAAGTTTATGTGATGTTTGAAATAAAACTGATAATTTAGCCCGACACCCTAAATTTAGGGGCTCGAATCTTATCATTATTAAACTCACTCGAAATCCTCAGGCATTACATTTGATCTATAGGGTCGTCAGTAGATCATGCTGACGTGATAGAGCGTTAGCAGCCACATTAGCACTACCCTTCTTATGCTTAATCACAAAGGAGAATCCTTCCATAAAGTCTAACCATTTAGGCTACCATTTCAAAAGTTTGTTCTAACTTCCTAAATGCTTTAGGGACTCATGGTCTATGTAAATGACAAACTCTTGAGGGAGTAAGCAATGTTGCCACACTATAAGTAATGGGAATTAGGCTACTAGGCCTTTAACCCGTAGCCAAGCCTAAGGATTAGAAGGCCTGGCAAGGCAGATTCTCTTACTCTAGCCGACTCCTGTCAACGTCGAGTACTTCTTTATCGTACCACTCTTTATGCTAAGCCAAATGATTGTCCATCTCTCTATTATATGCCGAGTTGTAGATTACTCACTCACATCTAAGCCAACTAATGACCCAGCATCTCCCTTAGCGAGAAGCTGAGATAAAGAAACTCCAGACTAACTAAGCCACCCCTACTTGGACAAGCAAGCTGACCATACTTTTTGTTCACATCTTCCAACGGCATCACCAATTGAGCATCGCCATGTATACAGAATCATGTGTAGAATTTGTTATACCAATTATTGTTTTCCTTAAATATTCATTTTTACCCTTTTATATCTTGTACATTACTTCCTTAGGAAATGCCTTTTTTGTCTTTTCCCTTAAATTCTCGAGTATAAATACCCCTTATACGTGTAGTTGTAGACATTAGATTATCATTAATACACTTGACATTTTTGTCTCTCATAAGCATTACTCTGTTTACAACTCATTTCACTCTTATCCTAACCCTTAAGTAAAGCTAAGTAGCAAGTAACCTCACCAAACTATCTCGTGCATTATGTCAAGTCGTGCCATGAGTCCTCAAAAGTTCCATTGGTGCATCATATCAATTGGGGCTGTTCGTAGGTTTTTGCTTACTTTTATCATTCGCATTTGTTCTTTCACACATTCCCCATTATTTCCTTTTTTCAAACTTTTGATAAGCTTGGACTCATTCAACGACTGGCCTTGTCTATCATTGGTTACGATTCACAACATCTTGGTATCAAAGTAAAGGTTTTGTTTTAGTTGTGGTTTGTGTTTGAAGTTCTGTTTATACTTTATTTTGCATGTATGGAACAGAGCAAGTTACTATGCTCACTTGATTGTTGTATTTGTTAACTAGTACTTTTCTGGTTTATGGAAGTGTTTGCTATATCACCTACTTGAAGAGTTTGAGCTTTGAATCTATGGAGAAATTGACTGACCCAGTTAGAAGGGGAAGAGTAGGCGGACGAGTAAGACGAAGGATAAACCTAAGAGAGCTAGATGAAGAGGACAAGGAAGAGTATTTGGAAGAAGAGCGAGCCAGAGTCCCCAAAGCATCTGGCCATGTGAAGCTTCGGATTCTGAGCTTCAATGGATCTGGGAGTGCTGATAAATATTTGGAATAGGAAGAGAGAGTGGAGCGTATTTTTTGTTATTATCAGTATGAGGACTACGAGAAAGTGAAGACTGCTACTGTTGAGTTCTTCGAATATGCTACTATGTAGTGGAAGAACTTATAGGCTATGAGGAGGTGAGAAGGCTACTGAGAGATTAATACTTGGCCCAAGATAAAGAGAATACTCAGAAACAGGTTCGTATCAAAAACTTATTTGCAAAACACTTTTACTCAGCTTCAAGAGCTAAGACAAGGAGGCTAAACAATTGACAAGTATGTTCAGGAATTCCAAATGCTCATGATTTGATGTAAAGTAGAGAAAGCCCCAATACAAACAATCTCTAGATTCATCACGAGATTAAGTGGTGATATCCGTAATGTTGTAGAACTTCAATGATTCACCATAATGGATGAAGCCATCCAAATAGCTCAATGAGTAGAGAGACAAAAAAGAAGCTAAGTACCTACTAGAATGCCAACTAGCCGACCCGGACAAGGAAGTCACCAAGCTCCGTTAATTACTAAGCTGGCTCGAAAGGTGGATGTCCAAGCCAACTAGAAAGGCTAACCTAACAGTGACGTACCAACCCGAACTTGTGAGAAAGGGCAAGGGTCAAGTAGGAAGATAAGCTAAATCAAGTGTTTCAAATGCCAAAGGTTCAAACATATGGCTACTCAGTGCCTGAACTAAAGAACTATGGTAATCAAGGGAGACGTCACAAAGCTAAAGGTAGAGAGTACTGATAAGCAACTTGAGGAGGAAGAGATCACTACTAAGAAAGAAGATGCGAAGGAAGAGCTTATTGAAGAGGATATGTTTGCCAAGGACTTAGATCAATTGGTCCTAATTGTTTGACATGCAATGAGCATGGAACCCTCATGGGAGGAGAAACAAAGGGATAATTTGTTTCATACCACTTGTATGGTGAATGACCAGGTACGAGCATTAATTGTAAATTGTGGAAGTTGCACCAATGTAGCATCAGCTAAAATGATCACACAATTGAAGTTACCGACCATTGCACACCCGAAGCCGTATAAGTTACATTGGCTGAATGATAAGAGAGCACTACATGTCATCCAACAAGTACTACTATCAATCACAATTAGAAACTATTCCGACAAGATTCTTTGTGATGTGCTAACCATGTATGCCTTGCACGTATTACTTAGCTAATCATAGCTGTTTGATAAGAGAGTTACCCATGACGAATATAAGAACACATATGTGTTCAAAAAGGACGGCTGAAAGATCACATTGAACCTTATGCCACTGAGTGAAGTTAACAAACTGCAGACCAAACTTGTTCACAGATCTAAGAAGACTCTGGTGATGAGTAGAGCTGAGCTCTAAGAGACCCTTAAAGTTGATACGCCAACCCTCATGTTGGGTAAATGCCTATAGGAGATAAAGGAGCAGGGTAAACTACCCTAAGAAATAGGAGAGTTATTGGACAAATATGCCGACCTATCCATAGAATAGTTACCTAAGAGGTTACCCCCAATTCATGGCATAGAACACTGCATTGACTTAATACCCGGTGCAACACTGCTAAATACACCTGCCTATAAAATGAGTTTCGAATAGGCTTCTGAGCTTCAACATCAAGTCAATGAGTTACTAGAAAGAGCATATGTTAAAGAAAGTCTCAACCTTTGCATTGTGCCGGCACTTTTAGTGCCGAAAAAGAATAGAACCTGGCGACTGTATGTAAATTGCCAAGCTGTGAACAAGATTACAATCAAATACAAGTATCTCATTCCTAGATTGGAGGACATGTTGGATGAACTGAGTAGAGCCAAGATCTTAAGCAAAATTGATCTAAAATCTAGCTACCATCAAATTCACATGAGGTTAGGAGATGAGTGGAAAACTGCATTTAAAACTCGATGTGGACTTTACAAGTGGATGGTCATGCGATTTGGCTTATCAAATGCCTCGAACACTTTCATAAAGTTGATGAACCATGTGCTAAGACATCTAATAAGAAAGTGTATCGTAGTATACTTTGATAACGTCTTAATCTATAGTGCCGACATGCCAAGTTACTACAAGCATCTCTAAGCCGTATTGGATATTCTCCGTGCTAAGAGATTATTCGACAACTTGAAGAAATGCTGCTTTTGCTAAGAGGAAGCGGTATTCTTAGGTTATGTAATAAGTGGAGGAGGCTTACGAGTGGACAACAAGAAGATCCAAGCAATTGTTGAGTGGGCAACTCCTACTACTTATGCCAACATAAGAAGTTTCCATAGACTAGCTTCATTCTATAGATAATTCATCAGGAATTTCAGCACCCTCGATGCACCACTTATTGAGCTAACAAAGAAAAACATCGACTTCTGATGGGAAGAAAGGGAAGAGAGGAGCTTTACCGAGATAAAGGAGAGATTGACCTCCACTCAATGTTAGTTTTACCTGACTTTGAGAAAATATTTGAGTTGGAATGCGATACATTAGGCATTGGAATAAGCATTGTCCTAATATAGGAAGGCTGACCAATTGCCCTCCATAGCGAGAAGCTCAAAGGACTACAGTTAAATTACTCTGTGTATGACAAAGAACTCTTAGCTTTAATCCGAGCACTGTATGTATGGCAACACTATTTACTACCGAGAGAATTTGTTATATATACTGACCATAAGTTACTAAGGTACTTCCAAAGTCAAACTAAGTTATCAAAGCAGTAGGCAAGATGGGTTGAATTCCTTTAAGGATTCAATTTTGTAACAAAATATAAATAAGAAAAGAGCAATGTAGTTGCAAATTCTCTCTCGAGAAGACATACACTCCTAAGTGAACTACAAACCCGATTATTTGGGTTTGCAAACATCAAAGAGCAGTACTCTAAGGATCTACACTTTAGACTTGTATTTGCGTGATGTATCAATGGAAGAACAGTAGATTATTATCATGTTGAAGATGGATACTTGTTCCAAGGTGGAAAACTATGCATGTCAACTTATTCACTATGGGAACTACTGATTAAGGAAGCCTACAGTAGAGGACTATCCGGACATTTTGGGGAGAAAAGGATATACGAGTTACTGAGTAGTTGATTCTTTTGGTTGAAAATGAGGCGTGATGTACATTGAGTCGTTAAAAGCTATGCCATGTACAAAAGGGCTAAGTATAGAGCTGAGAGAGGAAAAGCAATGCCACTACTTGATCTAATGAAGCTATAGACCAAATTGAGCATGGACTTTATTCTCGAACTACCGCGAATTGCATGAGGTAAAGATTCCGTAATGGTTATCGTAGATAAGTTCAGCAAGATGGCACACTTTGTACCCTACTCTAAAACTAACGAAGCCTCAACTATTGCTGCTCTTTCCTTGTAGGAGATTATACAGTTACACAGAGTGCTAAGAAGTGTAGTCTCCAACAAGGACCTGAAGTTCTTAAGCCATGGACCTTGTGGTATCAATTGGGGATCAAACTACTATTCAATACTTCTTGTTACCCCCAAACTGATGGCCAAATAGAGGTAGTTATCACACTTTGAGATCACTACTTCGAGCTGTATTGGGTAAGAACTTGGATGATTGGGATGTCTATTTACCAGTGGTCAAATTCACTTACAACCATAGAGTGCATGATACTACTTAGTAAACCCCCTTAGAAATGGTCCATGGTTTTAATCTCGAGTTACCCTTCAATCACACCCCTATACCTGTACCCACGCAAGAGGACCTTGACATGAGAGCTAAGGTACAATCCCTTTAGCGCATCTATAACAAAGTCACTTAGTACATCGACCAAGCTGCTAGAAGAATGCAAGAGAAGGCTAAAGATAGGATGGCTAAACACTTCCAACAAGGAGACTTGGTATGGTTGTATCTCAGTAAGGAACCGTTCCTAAGCAAGAGGAGGAACAAATTATCTACAAAAGCTAAAGGACCTTTCAAAATCCTCTAGAAGATCGATGATAATGCCTACAAATTGGAATTACCTAAGGACTATGGGGTTTCTGACACCTTAAACATTGCCAACCTTAGTCCATATCATCCCGACAAAGAGTTGATCAATGACCATTTGAATTTGATCCTAAATCCAAATCAACCCGAAAGGAATGATAGGAATTAAACTACTAGGCCTTTGACTGGCAATCAAGCCCAAGGACTGGAGGGCCTAGTAAGGCACATTCTCTTACTTTAGCCAACTCTTGCCAAAGTCGAATACTTCTCTATTGAGACACTCTTTATGCCGAGCTGAATAACTACCCATCTCTTTGTAGTACTCCGAGTTGTAGATTATTCGCTCGCACCTAAGCCAACCAATGACTCAACATCTCCCTTATTGAGAAGTTGAGATAGAGAGACTTCAGACTGACTAAGCTACCCTTGGTCAGACAAGCAAGCTAACGGCACTTTTTGATCACATCTTCCAATAGCATCACCACGTATACAGAATCATGTATAGAATCCTTTACACTAATGATTATTTTTCTTAAATATTCATTTTTGCTCTTTTGTATCTTGTATATTACTTCTTTAGGAAATACCCTTTTTGTCTTTTCCTTTTTAGGCATGTTACCCTAAATTATCGGGTATAAATACCCCTTGTACTTATAGCTACAATCATCAAAGATTGATTATCATTAATACACTTAACATTTTTTTCTCTCATAAACATTACTTTGTTTACACTCATCTCACTCTTATCCTAGCTCTTAAGCAAGGCTAAATGGCAAGTAACCTCACCAGACCATCTCATATATCATATCAAGTTATACCATGAATCCATTAGGGTTCTTCATGGGTTTTTGCTTGTTTTTCATTCGCATCTATTCTTTTGCACATTCCCCATTATTTCCTTTTTCAAGCTTTCAGTAAGCTTGGACCCATTCAAAGAGTGGCCTTATCTGTTCTTGGTCACGGTTTGCAATAGTAAGGGCTTAGAAAAGAGAATACAGATCTTTCTCGTATACAGAATAATTCAGGGCAATATCACTAAGCTTCTCATTGAGGTAAGCAACTGGCCAGCATTCTTGCATCAAGACTAGTCCAATCTTAATATCTAATGTGTTACATTCTGACATAAATGGCTTATTAAAGTCAAGCAGTGCTAAGATAGGTGTGGTGGTTTGTTTCTCCTTAATCTCCTTAAAACTCTTCTCAACTCGATTAGTCTACTGAAATCCATCACTCTTCTTTGTCAGCTCAGTCAAAGGAGCCGCAATGGTATTGAGGTTCTTAATGAATCTCCTATAGAAAGAAGCAAGACTATGGAAACTTCTAACTTTAGTAACATTCGTGGGTGTAGGCTACTCTAAGACAGCTTGAACCTTTTCCTCATCAACTCAGATTCCTTCTCTAAATACTACATATCCTAAAAAGACAACTTTGTGTTGATCAAATGTACATTTCTTCAAATTTCTATATAGTTGCTCAATACGAAGTATGTCAAAAATAGCTCAGAGATGTTTTAAGTGATCGACTAGGTTAGCACTATACACTAGGATATCATCAAAGTATATGACCATACATCTACCAATCAAAGGGCACATTACATAGTTCACAGGCCTCATGAAAGTGCTAAGCATGTTATTGAGCTCAAATAGCATAACCAACCATTCATAAAGACCATATCTAGTCTTAAATGCAGTCTTCCATTCGTTATTAGGTCTCGTGCAAATCTAATGGTAGCTACACCATAGATCAATCTTCAAAAACACTCTCATGCCATGAAGCTCATCCAACATGTCATTAAGCTTCAATATAGTATATCTATTTGATAGTAATTTGGTTTATAGCTCAAATGTCGATGCATATGACTACAAACCATCCTTCTTTGGGACAAGCAAAGATGGTATGGCATAAGGGCTCATGTTTTGCCTCACATGACCTTACTGACAAGCTCGTCCACTTGTCTCTTCAGCTCAGTAGCCTACTTAGGGTTCATTTTGTAAGCAAGTTTATTTGGCAAAGCTACGCCTGGCTATAAATCAATGCAATATTCAATGCTTCAAACTAGGGGTAGTCCTTAGGCAACTCATCTAGAAACAAGTAGGAAAACTCATCTATTAATTTTTAGACCTCTTCTATTATGTCATCTAAGTATCTCAACTCTAATAACCTTGTAACCAAGAGAAGTATCGACTCTTTGGCTTAGTACTAGGGCCTTCTTTTTACTAGCTCAGGTAAGCTAATTATGAGTCTCCTTAACTTGGCTCAATGTCATAGGTTGTAGCATAATTTCCTTACCATTGTTTGTAAAGGCATAGGTGTTCGTGAATCCATTGTGTATGACACATTGGTCAAATAACCAAGGTCTTCTTAATAGTAGATGTGAAGCTCTTTTAGGGACAACATCGCACACTACTTCATCTCTATACACATTTCATATATAAAATGGTACAGTTACCTATTCGATCATGTACAAAACACCTTTGTTATGCAATTAATGTAGCTTATGAGGTTAAGAGTGCGTAAAGGTTAGCAAACTTGACTTCTGCACAAGGGACTAGGCAACAACATTAGTACAACTACCTCCATCTATTATGATAATGCACACTTATCCCTTCATAGAACACTTGGTGTGGAACGAATTTTCTCCTTAGTCTTCTTAGTAACTTAGTATTGAATTCAACACTCATCTCAACACTAAATTCATTACTTCTCCCCGGTCAACATAGATACAGGTCTCTTCCTTATGCTCCAGTGTAACTTCTCCAACATTCCTATTTTCCTTCTCAAGCTCACTATCATCTGTCCATAACCTAAGCACATGAAGCATTTGATCTCACTCATCTTGAGACCTAAAGTTTGTCCTCTTTGAAATGTCTTTAGAGCTACTTTATCATTAGCTCGACTCTTTGAGTCAGTTTGGTTATCATCAAGTCAGTCATTCTTCTCTTCTGCTCAGACAAGTCTCCTTAGTTGATTGAGGGTAAGTCGATGTAAAATAGGAGTTCTCGAAGAGCTTGGACTGGGTTAAGTCAGGATATTTGTCCTCTGCTTCTCAACTATTTGTGCTATTTTAATGGCTTCCTCTTAGGTGTGAAATATTTGAACTTCAACAATATTTTAGATCTCATATTCAAGCCTTGAAATAAACTTCGATACAGTGCATGCTTCAGGCTCATCCACATCAACTCGGATCGTCAGCATCTAAAATTCCTTGACATAGTCATAAAAAACTCAGCTTTACTGGTATAGTTCTTGGAACTTTGCAAAGGTATCTTACAAATATGTCTCACATATGAATCTTCCTCTCAATAGCCTCTTCAAATCATCCCATATGTGCACTCCTCCTCATCCATCCCTTGCTCTAACTGTATGATAAATGTATAAAATTACACATTGATCTTCTCCAAAATAGCACATTTCTTGCATTTTAAGGAGTTTTACTATTATTTTTGAGTTAAAGTAGCTAAAATCCATGTATTTGGATTAGTTTTGTTAAGATTTAAAAAAAAGATCAAAATTTAGCCTCACACAATTTGTATAGGACTACAAGAATTTTTCTAAACTATTGGTTGTTCTTGGGTGCAAATTATAGATTATAGTATTTAACTCTTAGTTTCAAGTTTATATATGATGAGTGCTTCATTGATCTAAACATTCCTTTATGTGATGATAGTTGCCAAACATCCTGCTTAAGCATAAGATGACAACAAGTAGCTCATTTAATCCATCTGCAATAGCTCAATGGAGCTTATGCAGTTAGTAAGATTTAACTTTAGGTTGGCAACTCAGTGAAGAGTCTACAACTTACTATCACCATTGCAATTTCGTGACCAAACTAATGAAGAGACCAGCACAACGCATAGATTTAGCTTTAGGTTGGCGGTCTACGGTGGTGTTCGGGTAGCACAACGCATAGTTGCTGGAGGCTAACGGTTGGTTGGGTTAGGGGTTTTAGAGGTCGGAGAGAGTTGTGGTGGGTTAGTTTTGCTCTGCCATGGTAGTTAGGATAATGTTTAAAGTTAAGAGTCACGATGGTTAAGGTTAGGTGGTGGTGAATTTGGTGGCATCGCTAGGGGGTACGGCGGAGATTAAAAGGAGTCGGGTTAGGGAGTTGATGGTGTAGGGAAGCTAGTATAGGTGGTAGCTCTACTCGAAGTCAAGTATAGAGAGAGAATCGAAGAGATAGAGAGAGCCATGATTAAAGAGAGAAAATGAGAGAGAAAGAGAGAGAGAGAGAGAGAGAGCTTAGGAGTTAAATTTGAAGCTTGAGGATGGCTATGTATGGGTGATTGTGTATTGTTCATGTCCCATGATCATCAATTTATACACGCATTCATCCTAAAAAAAAAAAGGAAAGTTAAAATCGAATTTAATGAAAAATGCCTAAAAACCTAGTTTTGTCTCGATTTTTGAAAGCCAATTTGAATGTGCTTTTAACTGAATCTAGACTTGTTCTTAATACTAATTTGAAGCATGCCATGTCTAGTGTGAGATTGATGCAACAAACTATGTGACTATGTGTGGAATTTATGCAGAAATTGAAGATAAACTAGAGGGAAGGGGAAGGAAAAAGGAGGAAAATTAGGAGAAAATAAGGGAAAACTGAGGGAAAGTACTGACATAGCACCACATCAGCCAACTCGACGAACCCCGACCTGCCATATGTCATCACGTAGCAGCTGACGTGACATGCTACGTAGATGCCACGTGGCACCATGTCAGTAAGGTCGTCCAATCCAATGATGCCATGTGTCAACACATGGCACAACTAGATCCTGACATGTAGTAATGAGCTAGCAAAAAAAAAAAATAAGAAAAAGGCATCCCTACCTTTGCCAAGATTCGAACCTAAGATCTCATGCTCAATGTTAGTGTTATGCCCATATGCTTAACTATTAAGTCGTTAGCTTATGCCTTGTTCATATGTGCAATCAAATTACAATTGCACATATGGACTCGGTCAACCTGAGCTAGATTTAAATCAAAGCCCAAGTTCAACGGTATATAACATGTTATTTTCTAAAATCTTTTATTTGAATTTAATTTTTCTACTTTTTTTGTGATTTTTCAAATCTCTAAATTTTTAAACTTCATTTTCTAATGTTTTTTCCTTTTAAGGTTTCTTTCTGAAATTTCTTATTTTTTTGTGCTTTTTCTTGTTATTGAAATTTTTTGTATTTTTCCATGATCTTTATTTTTTCTAAATTTCTTGATTTTTGTTTTGGGTTTTCTTTAATTCCCTATTTTTGAATTTTTTTTTTTCTAATTTAGGGCTTATTGAGAAAAGAAAGAAAAATAATAAAAATGAAATAAATAAAAAATAAATAAAGGGGGGGAAAAATTAGGTGTCTATAGCTGCCCATTTTTGTGGTGAAGTTTGAGTAAAACTTTGCCACAAAGACCAAACAAACATTATTTTTGCCCTTAAGATGACTAAATAGCTCTCCTAAAATCGATTTAGATGAGGAAATGAACCTTGGTTGTGCCACTCTAAGCTCACTAACCTAGGCAGGAGTGTCTTTCGAAGACAAGCAACCCTAAAATGGGGATCGATCTAAAACCTGGTCGTGCCTCATTAGGCTCACTAACCTAAGCGAGAGCATCTCTCAGGGACTAGCAACCCTAAAATGGGATCAATCTAAAACATAGTTGTACCTCATTAAGCTCACTAACCTAGGCGAGAGCATCTATCGGGGACTAGCAACCCTAAAATGGGGATCGATCTAAAACTCGATCATGCCTCACTAGGTTCACTAACCCAAGCAGAAGCATCTCTCGAGGACTAGTAACCCTAAAATGGGATCGATCTAAAACCTCGCTATGTTTCATTAGACTCACTAACCTAGGTAGAAGCATCTATCGGGGACTAGCAACCCTAAAATGGGGATCGATCTAAAACCTAGCTGTGCCTTACTAGGCTCACTAACTTAGGCAGGAATGTCTCTCAAAGATTAGCAACCCTAAAATGGGGATCAATCTAAAACCTAGTTGTGCCATACTAAGCTCACTAACCTAGGCGGAAGTGTCTCTCGGGGACTAACAACCCTAAAATGGGATCGATCTAAAACCTAGTCATGCCTCACTAGGCTGACTAACCTAAGCGGGAGCGTCTATCAGGGAGTAGCAACCCTAAAATGGGATTGATCTAAAACCTGGTCATGCCATACTAAGCTCACGAACCTAGGCAGAAGCGTCTTTCGAAGACTAGCAACCCTAAAATGGGATCGATCTAAAACCTGATCGTGCCTCATTAGGCTCACTAACTTAGGTGGGAACGTCTCTCGAGGACTAGTAACTCTAAAATGGGATTGATCTAAAACTTGGTTGTGCCTCACAAGGCTCATTAACTTAGATGGGAGTATCTTTCAGGGACTAGCAACCCTAAAATTGGTAGTAATGCTATGCCAATTGTAAACTATGAGGAGAAGTGCCCTACAGGACTTGGTGAATAGAGGCTTGCTTAAAAGAAATCTGGTGAACAGAGGGACCTTATGGATTGGAAGGATAAACCGAGCTAAGATCGTGTCTTCGTAGGTTGGAAAAACACTAAATGCAGAAAGTGAATGCCTTATGGGTTGGTTAAAAAGATTATTGGAAGTAAAAATTGGTCTAAATGCAAGTGCAAGAAAAAATTGGTGTGCTAACACTGTGTGGAAATACTTACCCGGTCTTTATCAATAGCACCCAAACCGTCAATTCTTTTTGAAAAGCCCCCATCAGAAAATTACTAACTATTATTTTAGTTCCTAGTTATCAACCTGGATGTTCTTGACATACAACTTTTGAGACTTTGCTAGTTCTTTTTGGAGAAGTCATGGAAATTAGCCCGATACAGGAAAACTACCTACTATTGTTGTCTCTGTAGAACTTTTATAAACCCAAAAGCCTTATTCCTATCTCTATGATTACTTACTTGAGTTTCGCATTCCCCTAAAAAACAGACAATAAAACTCCCCATTGAGGGGGGATCAATCCGTAATAAAGTATTTTAAAGAATTTTGTTAATTACCAATGTTCTAGAACTCATTCCTTAACTCCTCTCGTATTTGCAATGTATAGGTTCGATTAAATGGGGTAAAGGGAATTAGACCTTTCCATGGAGAAGGTGATTATTCCAACAATGACAACAGCCAAGGATACTAAATTTGCTTGTAGATAATGAAAATTGGACCACAATGATGTTCAAAATGACTAGCATTTTCGCGTTTTAAGCAAAATTTCCACTGACTTCTTATGGATAGTACAATTTTACAACGTTAGTATTTATGGGGTCTCTCAAATATAGGCCATCCATTTGAGACAAAATCAAAGCCCCTCCTGATAATACTCACTTCACGACATAAGGACCCCCGTAATTAGGGGTGAATTTCCCTCTGGAGTCTTATGCATTGGGGGGAGCTTTTCTTAACACCAAATCTCCTTCTTTGAGGTTATAGGGTCGTACCCTTTTGTTGAAGGCCCAAGCCATTCTTTGTTGATAACACCGATTATGATACAAGACCATCAATCTCCTTTCATCAATCAGATTTAGCTATTCGATGCATTTCTTTACCCAATCGACTTTGTCTAAATGAGTTTCTGATAGTACCCTGAGTGATAGGATCTCAACCTCTATTGGTAACACTACTTCAATGCTGTATACTAAAGAGTATGGTGTTGCCCAAATCGACGTTCTAATGGAAGTCCGATAAGCCATGAGTGCGAAGGGTAATATCTCATCCTAGTCCTTATATGTGACAGCCATTTTTTCAATTATTCCTTTGAGGTTTTTGTTTACTGCTTTGACAGCTCCATTCATTTGGGGTCGATAAGGAGTAGAGTCCCTGTAAATGATCCGGAACTGCTAGCACAATTTTGTAGGTCTTATGAGGTTTTTGTCTACATACCTACTATTTGGGATCAAATATATGTAGGTCTTTTATAAAAGTTTACATATGTTGGCTTCTTTTAATTTTGAAAATGGCCGGCTCTAAGTTCTTTAGCCATTTAATTTTATTTTAGAAAAACAACTAAGAAGAAAGGGTCATAATTTGGTGTTATTATTTTTGAAAAAATTATAAAATATCATTTCTTTTAAAAAAAAGGGTCCATTTATTTTTATTTGTTTGGAAAAAAAATTCTAAATGATAAAACTTTTTTTAAAAATCCTAAAATACCTAAATGTAACTTTCCATGAAATACACAATTACCATAATTAAATATGCTTAACTATAAAAAAAATATCTAAACCATAGAAAATATGCTTAATTATAGAAGAGAAACCTAAATTATTGAAAAGAAGCCTAAATCATAATAAAGATATCTGAATCGTAGAAAACATGCCTAAAAAAATAGGGTATTAATTGGTCTTTTACTTTTACAAAATTCTACAAGAAGCCCTAAGAGCTTACTTATTTTATTGGAAAAAATATTTTTCTTTTTTTATTATTTCTTTTTATGATTATTATTTTTTTATTTTTATTTTTTTGTTATTTTATGTTTTGGCTAGAAAAGGAAAATAAATAAACTATGCTTCTCCATCCTTTTTCTCTTTCTTTTTCTTTCCTTTTTTTTTTAGTTACAATTACAATACATTACAAGAATAAATAAATAAAAATACAAAATACAAAGAACAAAACACAAATTAAAACCAAAGCAAAGTTAAACTAAGCTGGAGTTCGCAAGGTTAGAACTGGGTACTAAAGCGGTCAGGTTAGGTTGCAAAGCTAGACCAAACCGTAGATTGACTCTCTTACCACTTAATGACCTTTTATACAATATACAAACCTTTTACATAACTAGTTACCCAAGAGTTATGTAAGTGAAGATTAGATCACAACAAATATAATATTATAAGTTTTCATATAATAATTTAACAAGTAAGAGTTTCTAAGTTCCTTAAACAATAGTAGTCGAAGTATAGAAATGGTGATAGTAATCCTATGTGGCTACTAAATATCAAAATATAAAATAGATATCAAAATACTAACTAAGAGTCCAACTACATATTCATATTCTCTCAAGCTATCTTCTTACATACACTTTTTCAAAAAGTCCAAAACTAACCTTGAGCACGCCTCAACTTAGAATGGTAAAGAAATCCTTCTAGAACAAAAGCCTATAGGGGTGTAAGCTATAGAGCTTAGTAAGATATCCCTCAACTATACCAATAAGCAAGTTATCAAGCAATTAATTACAAGCATATAAATGTATGATCAAGTAAAATGCCACACAATTACTTAGAAGTGACTAGATGTAGTATGCAACTCAAATTTAACACCCTTTGTAATCGATGTTAGAAAATACATGACACCAATCAAATCTTAGTACTATACTCGAACTTACACAACTACAACACTCAACATTTCGTATCTCAAGAAAAATAGTTTTATATAATTCCAATTTTAAAACCAAGTTCTAAGTATGGTTATAAGTAGCCCCTATAATAAGCCCGTGGGCTAGGTTAAGACCATATTGTATGAGTGTACCATACTAAACATTTTAAATTCATTTATATAAAACAACCCTGACATTGCCTTTTATTATCTTCGTATGATGTGACGGCCATAATATTTATAATATAATGCATACTTATGCATGATCCAATTTAATTATTTAAGCCAAGTATAACGAAGTCTAGTTATTAGGTGACCAACTAGTATCATAGATAACCAAATTTCCTACAGTTACTTATAATGTAGCAACACATTCATTATAATAATTTAAATTATTTTTACATAATAAACAATCAATAGCAATCACATATAGATCTTGAACACCAAAATCAGTCAATTTTCCAACAATATTTAAATGCCACTAAGTACAATCACAAATAAATATGAGATCATTAAAAGTACTCACACAGTCATAATGATATAGCGAGAGATCAATATTCTCATCAGGATCACCTGATAATTAAGGAATATAAAAAGGTAATAAGTATCTAAATAAGGAAAATATTCTATCCAAATACCTACTTGAAAGTGTATGTAATTTTTTACTTGTCTAATATAAATTTCTTGCTTCGAATTTTTTCTTTAATCGCGTATAATTTTTTCATTTTAAATTTGATCTTTACAATTTTATCATCAATCTTTATCATTTTCAAATATACTAGTAAGGTCCATTTTGGAAATTAGGACTTGCATTTTCCGTTATGGGCTTGGTAAGTTACGAATTTTATTGTTTAGGCCCAATTACTCCTTAGTTATCTTTATGGGCCTTTCTTAGTGATTTTACTAATTAGGCTCAAATTTAATTAGAGGGCCAAAATAATTTTCTAAATTTTATATTTGCTAACTATTTTTGTTTTTAGGCCAAGATCTTGGTTATTGGCCCCAAATAACTCTTTTTCTTAAGTATTTCAATTCTACCAGTTAGAGACCCAACTGATTTATATATTTTTACCCTTATTTTAATTAAATAAAACTTTGTATGCCTTTTCTTTAGGGGTTAGATCTAGTATGGACTTTTAAAGGCCCAATTTGCCCTGTTTACCTTAATATACAATTTTAGGCCTTAAATTACTAACTATCCTAACTATTATTATTATAATTATTTTAAATCACTTTATTATTATTATTTTTCATAAATTACAATTTTAGGTCAGAAAATTTTGTAAGGCTAATGTGGCAACCCTTGATTGGGTTAAGCGGTATTTTTCCTAATTTTGCCTATTTTTGGTATTTTGTTTATGTAAACTATCAATATATAATAATAGACATAATAATTAAATATCAGTAAATACATAAAAATAAAATGGAGATACCACTACAGGGTCATGGTCATACATACATATATATTTTTTCATATTTATAGCATATATATACAAAAATAATACTAGTATACTTATTATTCTCAAAATACACCTAAATATTTAAATACATTTTATCATATATATATTTCTTCCAACCTAGAGGAAGAAAAATAAAAATAAGGTGAAATATATGTATATAAATATGTATTGTACAAGCATATGTATTATATATATATACAGCCTTCGAACATATAAAAATATATGTGTGTGCTTAAGTACATACATATGCGTATAGTGATTTCATAAACACACACATACATAATGATGTATTTTTCATGTACCTAAGATACATACATATGTATATTTAGCTTATGGTTTCAAAAAAATTACAGAAAATAAAAATAAAAGCAAAGACAAATACAGAAAATAAACATAAAGGAGGAAATACATTTACAGTTCAACAAATGCAGCTCCATGAATCAACTACTAATATAAACAACCTTAAGTCTTTTACAATTTTATACTAATACATGAAAATATCAAGAGGATACACATGAAATCCTATATACAAAACTAACAAAAATACAAAAAAAAAAAACAAAAAGTTACAAGAAAGAGGAAAACAAAAAATTCATTTTTATTACACTTTTGAGGTTAGGGAGATCTTGGAACCTTAAGAAAATAACAATCCTCCTTCTTTAGTGTCCTAAGTGTCTCTTTATACATTTGGAGTTAGGTTGAGGAGTGAAGTATATTGTGAAATAAGGAGTGAAAATGGGATGGGAATGGAAAAATAGAAGAGAGTACGAAGGGGGTGGAAGTGTTGGTGAAGGGGGTGTTGTGTATATTTGTAGACTCTGTAAATTTAACCTTTTAAACATAGTGTCGAACTCTAGTATCATAAACATTTCCCTAAGTCGACAAAACTACATAAAATGAAAACCAACTAAAATTTTAAACTCGGAACTTAAAACGAACTTGAAATACACTATTATACAATTTGGAAACCCTCAGCATGCAAGAAAACCCCAATCCCTACATACGTGTAATTTTAAAAAAAATGTAAACTTAAACTTAATAGAAACCGTAAATATCAAATCATAAATTTTTTTTAAACTCTATAAAATTATCTTAATGCTTGAAAAACCATAAATCAATAAAATTATCAATAATTTTGTAAAATCATATAAAACTGATAACAAATGAATCAAGGATTATTTCAAGTAATAATAAACAACAAAACTAAGCTAGATAAAGGAATAAATTAATAAATTTACAAAAATTATTTTACTTGTGTACATAAGTAGCCCCACAATATGTATATATATAAATATTTATAAATATATTATTAAGCAATTTCTTTCTCTTTTCTTAATCTATCGTATAATATATATATATATATATATATATATGTTGCATAATAAAGTGGTGTTCTTAAATAATTAAGCCAATTGATCCTTAAGCTCCTAAGTGTAAGTAAATTATTCTCGAGTTGGTGAAAAATCCTAAAACATACATAAACTCCCTAGAACCTTAAAACCTAGGATAATTAAGGACTTACGATCCTAAATAAATAATTAAAAATATAATTTGAATAGATTTTATTCAACTCTAGTAAACTCTAAAATTTCTTAAAAGGCAAATCACAACCTACAAATTAATTTGAGAACCAAACCCTAAAAGAATTTACTTATAAGCCATGTTATGTATGGATAAGTTATAAACCTTATTTTTTAGCGGACTTGTGATTCAACTAAAAACACTTTCCAAATGTTCCTAAAGATAAACTAAGCTAAGAAATCAAGTTTACATATAAAAATGAATTTAATTTTTCCAATTCGAAACCCTATTATCGATAAAAGTCGAATACGAGAACTATAGACTTTAAACCCAAAACCTTAAAACAATTAAGGACTTGTAACCCTAAGTGGCTAATTAAAAATTTTATTTAAAAAATTTTATTCAACTTTATAAATTTTCATAATTTTATAAGAATTAAATCATAACTTACAAATCAATTTAAGAGACAAACTCCAAAAGAATTTCATATAAAACAATCTCCTTATCTTCATGCATAAGATTTGTGCCCATGAATAAGTAAATCAACCAATCATCCTAAATAACTTATCAATTGATGAATATAAATCCTACTTTTAGTGGGCCTAAGATTTGATTAAGAGTACTTTCCGAATGTTCCTAAGGATCAACTAAACTAAAAACTTAAGTTTACATTTAGAAACGAATTAAACTTTTCCAATTCAAAAGCCAATTAACGATAAAACCTGAGCTTAAAAAACTGTGAGCTCTAAAGTCACTTAAAACCCTAAACCCTAAAACCATTAAGGAATTTTAACCCTAAGTAATTAATTGATAATTTAGTTTGAACAATTTCATTCAACTTTAGAAAATTTCACAATTTTATAAAAGTCAAATCATAAATTACAAAACAGTGCAAAATGAAAACCCTAAAACAATTTCTTATAAGACCATACCCTTATCTTCATGTCTAAGCCTTACACATCAATAAGTAGACCAACTAATCACCTTAGATGACTTATCAATTAAGAGTTGGAATCATTTATGATTTGATAACTTATCAAAATCTAGTGAAAAGACATTTTCCTTATCACCTCTTCACTTATACTACATATGGACAATTTTTCACAAGATTTTATATGCTTAACTTCATTAAATGAGACAAGACCATTCCATGACCCCAAAGGCCACTAAATGGTAGATTTGAACAAGGAGAAAAGGGGGGGTCATATTCTTGTCTTCCAACCATCAATCACTTTCTCTTACACACCACTATTCACTCCTTAATGCTTATATCATCAATAGTTGCAATTGTTGACTTTTGTGGAAACTACAAAACAACACTTTCAAGACATCTTAAACACTCATTTCCCTCATTCCCTAACCGGCCACTCTTCCCCTTGTTTCTCTTACTTTCAATTTCATTTTCACTTCTTCTTTCTCTCATTTGAAACAAACATAAAAGGAGAAACAACCTTACCCCACAAAATCAACTTTGCCACCATTTTCCCAAACTTCACTCATGGCATTTCCTTCTCCTTTTCTTGTGTTATTTTCTTCCAACATCTAAGCACTTTTAGAACCATTAGAACCTTTCACAAACCCCATTCCAAAGGATCAAACAACTCGGGTTTCCAAAAGGTTGCAAAAAGAGAAAGTAAAGTTAAGAGCTTAAGTGGAACCTTTGTACACAACCATCGTATTTTACTTTAAGGACGAGTAAGTATTTCTTGTGATTAGTGAGTTAGTATTTATGTTAGGAGAATTTGATTTCTTGAAGATATAAGTATGATTTAAGTTGTTATAACACCAAAGACTATCCTAAGAAACAAACTCATGAAACCCTTACATGAAGTTGAAACATGAGCATGTAAAGTTGGTGTTTTGTAAAGACACTTGTTTAACGCTTTGAATGGAAGATTTTAAGTTGAGAAAATCTTGAAACAAGAACTTGAATGGAAGATGAGCATGCTGGACATGAGGATTCAAAAGTCATTTGGATGTTGATTTTATTTCCATTAAGTTAAACATGCTCAAATCTAGACTTAAGTTAAGGAAAAATTCATTACATGAAGTTTTATGAAGAAACCAACTTTGTATGACATGAGCCATGATATGGAAGTTGTAATAAGTGTAAGATCTTCTATTTCTTTGTGTGAAGCATGAGTTAAAGAATCATATCATGGAAGAAAAGTTAAGTTAAGATTTGGATACAAGTAGTTTAAGTGCATGATCTAACACTTAAGTTTAAGGAAATGATGAAACAAGTTGAAAAACCAATGAGAATCCCTAGGAATCATCACGACTAGATCTGGAACATAGGTAAAAGACACTTGAAAATATGATAAAAATAAGTAAACAAAGTGAAAAAATCAACTAAAGCAAGTATACTAAGTATACAAAGCCTAAAACTCAAAACTGAGCCTAAAACTCTCAAAACAAGCCTAGAATTCTAAGTTGGGCCTTCATTAAAATTCTAACCATCACTTTAAAATATTAAGAAAGGTTGTTTTGAAGCCTACAAGAAATCCACCTAAGACTCTATAAGCCCAACAAAGTCACTAACTTTGATTTAAACAAAAAACAAGCCAATTTGATAACTTAAGCTCATATAAAAGCCCAAAGAGTTGTTGTTAGCACCAAGAGTGTAAACCAAAGTTGAAAGTCTGACCTTAAGGAGTATTTTAAGTTTAGAATAAAGTCCTAAGCCCAAGCCCAAAGAATTTTCCAAGTTACCAAAAAGCCCATTAACTAAACAAAGCCTAAAAGTACTCCAAATCATGAGGATCGCTACTGTTCTGACCTATGGGCAGTTTTGTGTGCCTCATCATGAAAATCTAACCTCATGACGTTTAAGTACACTCAAAAACGATGAAGATTGACTATAAGATCATAAAAATCGGATCTAAAATGAGAAAGTTATACGCGATTGAACTTTTAAGTAAAACCGGAGAAAATTATAAAACTAAGTCAAAAGTATAACTTAAAGGGTTTTAGCTTAGTTTTTTAGGTTTTATTTCAAATCCTTATAATATCGTATTTGCGATGTCCAGGAGACCTGGCTTTAGGGAGACAACCTATCCTAGATTATTTTGATTGATCCGCATGGCTAAGTGAGTAAATTCCCGATGACTCTTTACTTGGTTTTACTTGTAAAATAGATGCACCTAAACATATATATAAATTTGGATGCTTGTGGGATATGGGAAATGCATGTGTATGAATTTGTAGATGAATGCGATGGCTTGTTAATTATATAATAATGGGATTTATTTGTGATAATTTATATGTATAATTGTATGGAATGAAATTGTCTAATCACCTTGAAAATCGAGTTAATCACTTATACAATTAAGAAATTAAAATGAATCATGCATTCTCCATATTGCATACGGATAACACCGACTGCCGCTCCACGTAGAAGATGGGAAAGGGACTTACAGGAGGACATGCCTCCTGCAGGATTGAGCACTAGCTATGTCATCGTCTATATTGTGTCTCTATCCTAAGCTGATGAGCTTACTAGGGGTCAAGAGACGCCAACCATCGACAAGGGGCTGAGTATTATGGCTTTTACTTAGGGCGTGTGTTTGTAGATTGCGGAGGCCACTATACCGCTAGACTTGGGATTTTGAAAATATGATTCATTATTCGGTAATGAAAGTATATATCTGTATATATATACATAGTTTTGTTTTGACTTAAGCACAATAGTGCTAATGAATTAAAACTCAAGGTCTAGAACCCAGATTTTGGTTTAGGTCAATCAATTATCTCTAAACCCTGACTACAGGGGGCAAAATTTTGAGTCGTATGCAGTTCCTAGGCCACTGCATGCATTGTTTGGCATACTGATTATTCATGCATTCATATGATTGTGCATCTAATAAATTTTATCATGTAGTATTGATGAAGGTATTTATATCACTAAGCGTAAACTTACACCCTAACAGTTCTTTTCCTTGCAGGTTGATCAATAGTTAGGACAAGGATTGGAACTGAGTCCAAAGTACTACCATTGAATCAATATGGCGAAAAGCTTATGTAGTTACTTCAGAATGCTTCGGAAAACGACTAATATTTCAATTAAATTTAGTATCTTTCGTAAGTTTAGAATTTTTTTGAAATTGTCTATCTTATTTCACTATTTTGGTAGGGGATACTGATTCTCTGCGGTTTTGAGGAATTGTGGAAAAATGGTTATCCATAATTATTTATATTATATAATGAGTCAATAAACAAAAATTGAAGACCCTAGCGAATAACTATTTAGAGTCTTGGAATCTCTAACTTGCAAGGCGATTTTCTTATCATGAGTGCACATGTGATATAGAAATTCTATGCAATACTACTAAACCCCTCTTAGGGTCGTTACAATATTTATTTACTTAAGTGAAAATGAGAGATGAAGAAGAAAAAAAATATATGAGGATAGATTGCTGCCCTTGCTAATGTGAAGATGAAGCAAGATGGGGCGTTTGATTTTCGAAAAATGAAGATTTAAGGAATGAGTTCATGTTAATCAAAATTTGATAGATGGAGGGGAATTTTCTTATGTCCTTTTATGTCTTGTCAAGTCTAGTCTAGGAAAGGAAAGATGGGACCTTGGTTGGGGAATTAAGTTAAGGTAATAGGATAGTTAGGATGTAGTGAGATTAGGATTAAATAGAAATATATTAATAGGAAAGTAGTTTAAGGTGTTTAATTAAACAAAACACATATGTATTTATATATATAATATGTAATATTAATAAGAATAATAATAATATTAACAATAATAATAATATAATAATAATATTTTAAAGTAAGCAGAAAAGAAACAATATATATGTATAAATACGTACATACATATAGCACCACAACTAACTATAGGATATTATTTGTAATTTATTAATTATTTATTTAATTGTTGGGAATTATTTATTTAATATTATTATTTAAAATTATCTCTAACCATTAATTAGTGATTTTACATAATTATGCATATTTACATAATTATGCGTATCTAACTATAATTTTACCAAATTAAGGCTTTGCTACTATTAGAGTAAATTTTTAGGTTTTATAAGCTTAGAGTTTTAGATTTAAGGTTTTTTATTAGGTTTAAGTTCAATCTCTTATAATTACGTGTAGGTGAAATCTAAGGTTTCAACACACGATTAAAGTTCTGATTAGTATATTAGGGTTTTTCTAATTTATTTTAAGTTCTAATTTCTAATCTAGTTAAATTTTTTAGTTTATTTGGCCTTATTGACTCAAAAAATTCTCTAGGGCCCTCAGTTCAACTTAAGGTTCTATCTAAAAGTTTTTTAGGTTTACACATAAAATATATAATTATCCTTATTTAGCATAACATCAACATATAACCAAATATATAGGAGAGACTGATAGATTGAGAAAATAAAAGAAAAAAAAGGGCATGTACTTTTTCTTAAATTTTATGGAAGAAAATGGGGAAAAGGAAAAAAAATTGCATTAATAAAAATAAAAAAAAATACAAGTCCTATGAAAATAATCCCATGAATATGGTAGTTGAAATCCTCTCTTGAAAAAGTGATTTTACATGTAAGCCATAATGAAATCGCCTCTTGAACAGACAACTTCAATTGAATTTGAAATTACCTCTTCAATAGATGATTTTAACTACTATGAATTTGTCTCTTGAAAAGGTAATTCTATTAAAAAATCGCCCCACCCTACAACTTCTATAGAAGACAACCTAAATACATACAACTTAAGCCAACACTTGCAAAGAGAAGCAAAGTTTAACCTTAAGAAAGCTAAAGACACGAAGCTTTACAAACATACCTAATATCCTTCAAAAGACTTAGTATAATCCAGACTTGAACAAATATAAGTTCACCACTATTAAACTAAGTAACACACATGAAAGTTAAAAATCATTCAATGTTGTTATTTATCAAGCATAACCTTTGATAGATAAAAGGTTAGGAAAACAGAAGTAAGTAAATGTTAAGAATATGTACAAAATGTGCACAAGTTGATTACAGTCTAAATATTTAATAAGTACAAATAATTAGAATTTACTAATGCATATATCACTCGTGTCTATAGGTATGGGTCTCCTGTGCATCTATATCAAGCTAGGGCTACACCATTTGATTTGCATACAGCTGAGTGATCTATACTCCATCTCCTGAGAAGGTACCAAAGCTAGCAAAGTGCATAAGGATCAGATTAGAGTCGACCTACGTGACCCCCTTACCCATATCAGCATCATGACCTCTAAGTGGTCTCTTAAATGGAGTGGCAAGAGTTTAAATCTGATTACTAAAGCCCTCCCTAAATGAGGTGTGAAACTGAAAATGAGGTGTTGTAGGAGACACGAGGGGCTAGTAGTGGTGAGGTGATTTATCATCTCAAATCTACATACGAGCCTATCTACATGCTTAATCTCTACCCCATCCATAACCACTTCCTCAATATCGCCCTTTATACCGTAGCTCATGCAATAGGCAGTCTTCATGCTTCATATCTATACCGAGTGTAGGTAGGTCATCTAAATGGATGCCTTTAAGCTACTGGATGACATCATCTACCCTTTATTACTCATTTATAATATCCTCATATGAAATCTGAGACAGCCTATGTATAAAATCCACCTGCAATTTAAAAATAATAGTGCGATTAGTATGTAATAAGAGAAATGAAGGGGTAACAAATACATACCATATATACCCAAGAGGATCAAGATTTGCCAATATATTAGCAAGTGACCTACTAGTATAAGGGTACATAATTGGATATACACCTAGTGGTTGTTGAATTTGTATAATCTAGTTTTGCATATATGCTTACTGCTCTAGCAAAATCGCATGGGCAATGGCCTAATTAATCTCCATCCGACCCTTTAGGTAGATATCATACAACTATCGTAACATGCATAGGTAAGTAGGGATCTCTTGTATCTTGTAAAACTATTACATTATGCGATCCAGATAATAGAAACTCTATGATATGGAAGCGTATCGATAAGACTTATGACAGCCAAATATTGATCCTTCTTGACAATATGCTAGGAGTCTAGCCATATCCTCATAGATGTAAGGTATCCAAACCACCTAAAAACACAATAAAGTAGAATATGCAGTAAATAATACTTCAAGAAGTTACAAGTAAACAAGTTTATAAGATAATTACCTACTTTGGATGCTGTTGGTTGAAGGCGTCTCTATACTAGCCTACCACATGCTGTAGGCAACTCCATCACATCGAAGTTTGCTCCCCATTGACTCATTAGTTGTCGATCGTCAACCACTACTATAATATGTTGGCGTAAAGGGGTGATGTATGAAAAGTGCTCCTACTCCCAAACTTAAAGTATCACTAACAACCTTCTAATCTCGCCAGCATCCATTCGTAAAGTAAGGTACAATTGGTAATATAGCCATACTAAGCATGCTGCCCCTTAATCGTGACGCTTGGCTATAGTAAGGTCCGAAAGGAGGGGGAGGAACATGAGGTAAACCTGATTGTAGGACTTGTCTAAGAAGAGCATCCCCCCAATTGGCTATATGATATGTAAGGTTGGACTCCTTTATTATGAAGTCATAATAGTTCAAAACATGATGTATCTTCACAATCATTTGTAAGTGTTTCTTCTTTTGAAAAAGCATGCTCACCTTAAATTCATCACTAAAACTTCATTCACCATCATTATACTCTCCTTAGATGATACAAGTCCATCCCTAACACCTGTTGTGTAGAATGGCATAGGTTTTGACCTTCCAACCACATCCACATCTGTGGTCAATCCCTACCTCCAATCACTCAACCCTTAAGCTTATTCCACTTCTTAGAGCTACCCTTCACTTCGACCAATGCCGACATTAGAATCGATATCATTAGAGTCTTCATCAATGTCCTCACATACTAGTTCATTCTCTACATCTACAGCTTTGTTGGATTCAGTCATGATCAATATGTTACCTTGATAGAGCATGCAACTGCTACTCTATATATCACTAGGTGGAACCGGCTAAGATTCAAACACTAGAGTTGCAACTTGAACCCCTACATGACTTCATGCCATCCAAAATCATACTCAACTATTGGGGGGGATGTTAATTTCATGAATTTCAACATATATTTCTACTGAACCATTTACTCCACTACATCCTTATGAGGATGCAAATAACTATTGGATGTCATAGTTGTCATTTATAAGAATGGCACAGAACATGTCATTACTTCCTCCTACATGGGGACATCTAACTTAACCCGATGAGTTGTCATATACACTTACATATCAAGCCAACCAATTAATCATACGTTCCTCTAATCGGTACCCTGATTATTGCTGTTAGGCACCTATTATATCACACTCCATCTTTCCCTTTTACAATATTTCTGTTAATATAGCAAACTACCCTCATATTATCCATTCTGACCTATTTGTCGCATTAACTCTATAAAATTTACAACACCAAAATAAATTGTATCTTATATGTACAACCACACATTCATGAATATTGCTAACAAAACAACTAAACTAAATTTACAAAAATACATGCTTGTTACGACAATTGATTAAGAATTAAGTACTTTTACATAAAAAATACACTAACTCAACCAATTGCTTCAACAATAAATAATTATGTTCATAACACATACATGTATAATACACTAATGCAAACAAATCTGTATATAAAAAAAATGATATAACTAATAATATACCTTAATATTTTCAACAACAAGGCTATTTCTCAGAATTAGATATGCATAAAATGAATCAAAATAAGAAAAAAAAAGTATCTTTCCTTTGTTGGCATTTAAAGAGAGAAAGTGACAAGATTGTCCATATATGGTATCATTTTCCACAAATTTCTATGCATATGTATTGTATGCAACGTTCAAAAGTCAAATCTGCAATTGATTCGACAAAAAAAAAAAAACGACATATTACTGCTATTGTAAGACAATGTGCATATGAGTTTTTTAGAGAGAGAAGACTTTTGACAATAAAAAGCGAGGAGTAAGAAGGAGTAGGTCATGGTTTTGTTTAGTGCAAGGGGAAATCACCTATCATGTTTATCCTTACAATTCATTATGAAATTGCCTCTTAGAATATTTTCTTAGGAATCATATTTTAGTAATATTTTCTTTTTAGCAATTATTTTTTCTTTCCCCACCCAATTTAAAGTAAAAAAAAGAACCCTAAATTTTTTACTTTCTCACAAAGGTAATCCCCTTTTCTATTTAACAAAATATCTCTCTCCAAAGCAAGTGGTGACCTTTCTTTCGATCTTCTCTCTCTCTCAACCAATGTTGAGTGCTTATAAAAACCTTTTCTCCAACCTTTGAATTACTCCATAAATTCTAGATCTCAAAGCTGAGTTTTAATCAAGTGCTCTCTCTCTCTCTATATGCATGTATGTAAATCAAGTCTCCCATTACTTCTATGACCCTACAGTCGTTCTTGGTCTATGCATTCTAATACAAAACTATCAATTGGCCTAGAATTTTCTCGATCAATGAAAAACTTCATGCATGTTGATAAAAAAGTGGAAAACTTTATGCATGTAGCCAAAGTATAGGATGATTTCGTCGGATTTACTCTATTTTTGTCAATTTGTTGGCTTTAGGATAATTTAGGTTTCAAATTTTGATATTTTATTATTATTATTTGTGTTTATGTGTATTAGTCCTGTGGTATGTTTATTGATACAACCTATTTATGTGATTCCCTAATTAACTTTGCATGCGAATTATTATCGTTATTATCTTGCAATGTATTTCATATAAATTATTGCTTTATTACTTTTGGTGGGATAAAATTCCTTGCTGATATACCATTTTGAATTGGGGACAAAAAAGTGTGATCTATATTGAAGATTTATTTATGGTGACCTTTGTGATTAAGGATATGGAGGATAGCATATTATATTCTCATTGCTTTGTAGCTTTAACCATGAAATTGGTGGAATGTGTAGAGTAAGAATAAATATCCGAAATGAGTTGATAAGATCATTGAAAAATCAAATCTTGTGAATTGAACATTTGCAATATAGTGGACTAAATCTTGATATTGGTCATTGTTTTTTTTAACCAATTTCATGCATCAATTCCTATCCATATTTTGTTGGAAGGGTTAACATTTTAGGTGAAGGAACTTTTCTTTAGGTAAAGGATGGTAGAATCTCTCTCTCATTCCTTTTTTCTTTTCTTTTTTTTTTTTAATCAAACCACTTAGAATGAGCACTCTTTATGTGCATCTTGTACAGTGATTTTATGGGATCTTATGGAATAACTTTACTTTGATTTGTTCTTATCTATCAAATATGAATACATATGGTCTTTGCAAATTTCACGATGCTGTAAAGAAAATGCTTTATCTTCTCTCTAAAAACCACCTTCCCCTGAGAAACTACTTTTCTTAGGAGCTTGCTCCCCTCCCTTTTTTCTCTCTATCTAACCAACCTTTCCTCCTCTTCCCTTCTATCCTTCTTTCTCTCCTCTTCCGCCTCTTTGTTTCTTATGTTTTTCTACCTCAACCATTACTAGAAAACCACCCATCCAACTCTCATCCTTAGCCCCCTTTAATGTTGGGGATGGCCATTTTATCCCTGGTTTAGCCTAAAACTAGCCTGTAGGTAAACTATCTGTAAGGTCTTTTATTCCCCCTATGTCTTCCTTTTCTAGTAAAAATGTTCTAACAAAAAGCAACCTAATACAGAAAAGACTAACTTTGACTAATGTGCTCTTAAAAAGCCACAAGTTTCTGTCCTTTCAAGATTGACTCTTAACCCTTAGGAGCAAGTTTCCCCTGTACAAGCAAAAGGCCCTACTACAAGTAATTCCACTTTTGGAAATATTACCTTAGAAGAGATCAACCACCTAGTAGACAACATAGAAAATCAATACCGCTCTCCCCCTACAAGCATCAAGAGTAAGTCTTTTATGGAAGTAGTAGGCAAATCATCTTCTACTTTACTGGTTTCAGATTTTAAACTAGATTTCTTCCCTCCAATATCCAAAGGGGCAATGGCTAGGGTAAAACTACCTCCATCTATAGTGTCGAAAGGAGCCAAGTTTTGGGACTCAACTTTGGTTGGTTTTTTCCTAGACCAAAGACTACCTTTCAACTTGGTCAATGACACTACCATGTGCATTTGGAAGAAGTATGGTATTCTTGAAGTTTTAGGCAATAAAGAGGAGTGGTTTTGTGCATTTAGAAGGAGTATGGTATTCTTGAAGTTTTAGGCAGTAAGGAGGGGTGGTTTTACTTTCATTTTGCCTCCTCATTTGATTTGGAGCTTATATTAGCTAAGCCTTAGTTTTTTGTCTAACATCTATTTCTCCTTCAACAGTAGCGACTAGATATGTCCCTTGAGAAACCACAACCATCCACTATACCTGCTTAGGTGGTTTTTTCTTAAGTTCCTTATGAATTCTTAGATACTAAAGGCCTTAGCTATATCGCTAGTAGTGTAGGCAATCCTCTATAAGCTAAATCTCTAATCGCTCTACGCTTTAGAACCAACCATGCCCCTATTCTTATTGAGTTGGAAGCAAAAGATGACTTGGTTTCTAGAGTTGATATCGAATATGAAGATGGTTGTTCAGCCTCAATCTAATTCGATTACCAATGGCTTCCAAACACTAACCCCCCCCCCCCCCCCCCCCTCCTCCCCCAACCTTAAATCCATTGTGCTTTTTGTAAGGTATTTGGACATGTATGTTCATCCTATCCAAAATAATAAACCTCCTAAGGTCAACACTACAATAAAGGCAAATAGGTAGAGGTTAAAAGTAAGGAGAAAATATTTGTGGCTGTTGAATCATCCTCCTATGCCAATTCCATCCCCCATACTTCAAGTACCAATTTAAACAAAGAGACCAATAAGGAAGTGCTTTCTCCTCTAAAAAATGTTGCTGACGTCGGAAATGAACATCTTACTCCTTCATATGATGTAGGTGAAGACTTTGAGGGCACTAGGGATGATATTTTGGCAAATGACATAGAGCTTGCCTCTAATCAAGAGGGTATGGCTAACCTTAGGTTTTCTCTTATTTTAGAAACACCTTGCGAAGATATCCTTATAGGTATGGCTCTAAAACCACATCTATAGGAGCAAGTTGATACATATGTTGAAGGAAAGAACTTGGAAGCTACTCCAATGCCTGCCTTATCTAAGCATAAGGGTAAAAAGAAGAGATCAAGAGGGAGATCTTCATCTAAGACTAGTAAAAGCTGGCAAGCGACAGAAATTTTTTAAAAGAAAGCATTGTACTTGATGCATCTATCTTCTTGTCCCTTATCTCCTATGAATGTTGCATCTTGGAATGTACATGGGATCAGTGATCCCATTGAAGGTGAGGATGTGAGAAATCTCTGTGAAGACAAGAATATTTCTCTTGTAAGGCTACTCAAGACTAGAGTAAACCACTCAAATGTTGATTTTGTGAAATCTAAGATAAATCTAAGATGGTCTTTTGCTATTATCCAACACGTGCCCAATTGTATTTGGTTACGTAAGGATGTTAAGCTTTGGGATGTACACATCATCAAAGAACACAATCGATTTACACATTGTTTTTGCTTCAATAGGACTTAGAATATAAGATTTTAAGCCTCGTTTGTGTATGCATCTAATTCTACCTTAGACTAAAGAGAGATCTGGAAATGCTTGTTCAAAATCAAACTTTCTTGCTTAGATCAACTGTAGGTAATGTTGGGAGGCTTCAACATTATCAAATCTATCTTTGAACGTAGTGGGGGCAATGCTAAATGGAACCAAGATACTGAGGATTTTGAATCTTTTATTAATGAAGCGGAGTTGGAGGATTTGAATTTTTTGGGAAACCTTTTCAATTGGTTAAACAAGCAAGAAGATAAATCCATTTTGAAGAAGTTAGATCATATCTTAGTAAATCACCATTTGGCTAATATCTTTCCCTATGTCTGTTAGCCTATTTTCACCCTCCCTCTTATCTGACTATGCTTTTGCTATGGTTTAAATGAATGTTTCAGATGTAGCTAAAAGCATTCCATTCAAATTCTTCGACTTTCGGACAAAATTTGAAAATTCCATCCCTATTGTAGCTAATGTGTGGAAGTGCCAAGTTACTAGATCTTTATGTTATCAGGTAATCTTTAAGTTGAAAATACTTAAGAAGGAGCTCAAAATGTTGAATGAGAAGCATTTTTCACATGTTTCCATAAAGGTCAACTTAGCAAAGGAAAAATTATCCACAATTCAACATGCTGTTGTGAATGGTAATTTAGACCATTTTGGTAAGGAAAAGAAGCTTTACAAAGAGTACTACTGATACAAGGTAAGTGTACCTATCAATTTTAATATAGCGGATATGAGTCCGAGTCAATCCTTCAAAAACCTCGAGTACTAATACTAACCTTAGCTCTATTATCTAACTCGAAAATTATGGTGGGTTAAATGAATTAAAAATACTAAAATTAACAAACTAATCTAATTATGAGACTTGACTATGCAATTTAGGAAGCGATAAAATTAAGAACGACTTCAAAAAGGTAAATAACATATTTAGGAATTGTTTAGCCCAGTGTTTAACATGTAACCGCTAAAAATCTATCTAATTCCATCTCTATTATTCTTGATCGAAGGGATTCATAATTAAAGTTAACACCTTTCTCAAGTATATTAACCCTAATCCTAAATTATTTACTGGAATCTCTTTACTTAATAATATAATTTAGAATCGCATTAATGTCAAATGAATTCCTATACAAAAATAATAACTTCCCAAAAGAATCATATATCTTATCTCTAAGTACACATTTAATTCTCTTCAATTATGCCAAGATCTCATTATTCAAGTGATTTCTCAATCATCATGCATAATATCATAAATTGATACCTTAGAAATATCAATTAACAATGAAAACATATAATTGAATCAAGAAAAATAGAAACTTTATTGAAAATTATTAATAAATCTAATAATCACATGAAATCCCTTTTACCGATGAGAAATCTCTTCAATCTTGAAGTTAGGTGTTGCTTCCGCCTTTTTCTCCTTCTTCTCTTCAAGTCTCTTCTTTTTTTAATGTCTAAAGTTAGGTGCAAAACCCTTACAAGTCCTTATATAATGTATTATGAAGTTTCTTCTTTTCGTCACTAAACACAGCCTGAGATACAATTGTGTCTCTACATTGTGTAACTTACTAACCTTAGCATAAAAATTATCCTACATGGATATAGCATGGGGATACAGTTATGTCCCAAACTGTATAACTTTCTAACAAAAAATTGCTACTTTCTCCTATTATATATGTAACTTCATAACTCATTTATTTGAACTTCAAATTGAATAAAACTCGATTCATTTTCTTTGTTTTCAATTCGAGAATGCATTCAAACCTTGAAATCAAAATTTTACTCAATTAAGTATTGATTTATTTTTATAAAACCAAAAATATAAGAGAAATGCTATAAAATCACCATGTGAAATGTATTTAAAATAAAAGTTATCAACTACCTCCTTAAAGCGGCTGAGGAAAGCTTCTACAAATAGAAGTCAAGAGTAAGTTGGCTTAAATTAGGAGACAAGAATAACTCCTTTTTTCACAATGCTATGATCCGAAGGCATAACAGAAGCTCTATTTACCCATTAGAAAGAGAAGATGGATCTTTAGTGTTAAGGGATAAAGAGATAAAACAAAAGTTGTGAATTTTTCCAAAAAGCTTTTTAACTCTAATGGCTTTGCAGGTTCAAACATTGATCCTCAAAATGTACATTAATTTATCTCTAGGTGACTATCTTCAGACTAAATTAGTTCCCTTAAGGTGCCCTATGGTGATGAAGAGATTAAAATGGCGTTTCTTGCTCAAGCGAATGGAAAAGCACTAGGGCCAAAAGGATTTTCAACTAAATTTTCAAAACATCTTAGCTTGTTAGTGGAGCTAATATGACCCTTGTAGTGAAAGAAATCCTAGCTTTGAGTTTTCTATTGAAGGAAATGAACAACACTATCTTTACTCTTGTACCTAAAGTGCCAAACCCAACCAAAATGGGTGATTTAGACCTATCTCCAATAGTAGCATGATCTACAAAGCTATATTTAAGATCCTAGCGGCTAAACTAAGAGAGGTTCTACACTTTATGGTTGGTCCAAAGCAATTTGCCTTTATCCCTTAGAGATACCCTAGCAGTTAAACTTAGAGAGGTTCTATACTTTATGGTTGGTCCAAAGCAATTTGCCTTTATCCCTTAGAGATACATCACTAACAATATCTTCATTGCATAAGAATTAGTACATGGCTACCACTTGAATAGAGGCCCTCCAAGGTGTTCTCTAAAAGTTGACATCACAAAAAGCTTATGACACTCTTAATTGGGCTTTCTTGGAGCATGTCCTCTCGGCTATAGGATTTCCTATCCCCTCCCCCCAAACTACATTTCTGCTACTTTTTGAAACAATGCTATTCCTCACCCAAATTTTCTATCAACATAAATGGCAAACTTGTGGATTTTTTTTTTAAGCTACAAGGGCTTAAGACAAGGAGATCCAATCTCCCCTTATTTATTTTTCCTTGCTATGGAGGTTCTTTCGAGTATTCTTAGACAGATGGCAAATTCCTCTAGTTTTTCTTATCATTGAGATGTAAGGAAGATAAGATCTCCCATCTATCATTTGCAAATGATCTTACGATTTTTTGCAAAGGCGACATTTCCTCTATTAGGCTTGTTAAAAAAGCCTTAGATGATTTTAAGAAAATCTCAAGCCTGGCTTCAACTCCCCAAAGAGTCCCATATTCTTTAGTAATGTTAAACCTTGGGAGAAAAATGACATCATACACATCTAAACTTCCAAGAAAGAGATCTCCCAATCAAGTATCTTAGCATTCCCCCTATTTCCACAAAATTGAATAGAGCGCGTTGTGATGCCTTGATTTCTAAAATCTTAAGCCACATTGAATCTTGGACTAGTAAATATCTCTCTTACATAGGAAGGCTTCAACTAATCAAATCAATTCTTTTTCCCATGCAAGTTTATTAGGCTTTGATGTTTATCTTACCTAAGAAAGTTAATAGAAACATTGAGAAAATGATGAGGAACTTTTTATGGAGTGGACGACCTTCCTTATCTACTAAAGCTAAGGTCAAATGGGAAGTGGTTTGTGTTCCTTTTGAGGGAGGAAGCCTTGGAATCCCACTCATCTAGATATTTGGAACAAAGCAACCCAATTAAAACACATTAGGAATCTTTTTTACCCTTCCTGTAAAAGCCTTAGGGTGAATTGGATAAATTTAAACTTCCTGAAAGGCAAGAGTTTCTAGAGTGTTAAGTGTCCCTCTTGTTACTCTTGGAGGTGGAAAAAACTCTCTACGAAGTCTAGCGAAGCCTTAGTTATGTTGGAAATTAGGGAATGAGCTTTCTATTTCCATTTAATCAAATTTCTAACTCCCACTGGGCCTTTTGGACACTATTTTTTGTACACGTCAGATCACAAACTCAAGCATTCCTTTACTTGCCAGATTATGTTCTATCATTGAAGGAAATTCTTAGGCTCCTCCTACTAGCGATCTTAGGGAAAATCTTAATATTCCAGCAAATGTATATTCGGATAACTCTCTAATGGATTTCCTATGTTAGGCTCCTTTTAAGCACTCATCATTCTCCATTAAGAGTTCCTATAATGCACTTCAGCCAAGTATACCAAAAGTACCATAGGCTAAAATCGTCTTATGCAAATCCCCCATACTGCAACACTCTTTCATTTTATGGTTTACATGGAACAAGAAGCTTTACACCTTGGATAAGCTTTGCTGTTGGGGTATTACTTCTCAATCCACTTGTTTCCTATGCAAGGCTCATCTAGAGAATCATGAACATCTCTTCTTTGCTTATGACTACACTAAGGATGCTTGGCAACAAGTTCTCCAACATAAGGTTTTCCCACATATCCTATCCTCTTGACAAGGAATGGTTTCCCGCATTTCTGCTGGCTCCTTGCCTTCCTCACATAATTATTGGGCTCATGCTCTAACCGCTACTGTGTATTGTATTTGGAGAGCTCGTTATAATGTTAGACTAGGAAATGATCTTCTTCCTACCCATGTTGTTGTTAGGCTGATCCTAAGCTATTTGGATTTATCCTAGATTGTACTTTAAGTGGTCTTGTCTTAGCTCTTTGTGAGGATGTTCTTTCTACTTTTGGCGGTTTGTATATTCTTTCACTTTAATGAAATTATTTAATTACCCAAAAAAAATAGGAATACTTATGGAAGTTATTGATGCTGCGGGAAGCTCATTTTCTACCCTTCTTTTGTGAAAACAATATCACTACCTACTCAATAATTGAGAAACACTAAATGTTCCTCGACTTTTTTTTTTTTCCCTTTAGGTACGGATTTTGTTAATTTTGTTTTGATGATTCCATAGAGATTGATGAGTATTACGCTGATGTGAAGCGTGAGAGGATAGCAATCTCGAATGCTTCAAGGCCTTATTATGGTTATCTTCGAAAAAGTGAGACAAATCAATGACAGAAGTAATGGGAATACAACATTATAAGGCCTCCAAGATGGATATGCATTATGCCAAAAACTTAAGAGAGTAGATCCAAACTCTAGAAGGATGTTTGAAAGGTGACTACTAAATTCAATCTTCTTATTATTAATACATGGACAAGTAGTATCAACTTTAATTCTAATGTTTGAAATAGCTTTCCTTGTCTTCTCCTTTTGCAGAGGATACCAACTTTTAAATGTTTTAGAGTTCTATAGCTCAAGAAAGCGAATGTCTGTGATTGTGAGAGATGAGGAAGGGAAACTGTCGTTACTCTGTAAAGGCAGTGACAGTTTGGGATGTCTAAAGAATGTATTTTCAAACCATGCATTTTTACGCTGCTTGTGTCATTCCTTCAACAAACCATCTTTACCTGAATTTCGTTCGGTGTTATGTTCAAAAAACTTGCAAATGATGATCGAGAGCTTGAACAGAGGACCATGGACCATGCGAAGGAGTATGCTGATGCATGTTTAAGAACTTTAGTACTGGCATATAGGGAACAAGATGAAGAATTCTATGAAAAAGTTAAGGCAAACTTCAGCGAGGCAAAGAATTCAATTAGTGCAGACCAAGATTTGATGATGGACAAATGCTACAGTTGTTGAGGACAAAATACAAGATGGGGTGAGTACACTTGGAAAATCTAGTAGTTATGATTGAACTAAATAGAACACTTCAAACAGGTTAAAGCATGACATTGATAAATTAGGCATATTTTCCCCAAGAAATATATGAGCCAAGAACTGGTTATAACTATATGAGTATGTTGTACCCGAATACTATCTATGAGTAGGCTTAAATAGAGCAAAACCACATCTAATAAATTTAAGAATAATAATAATGAAAAAAATGAATACACGGATTTTAAGTGAAAAACCTCTAAAATAATTTAGAGTAAAAACCATGGGTAAAAGTAGAAGAATCTCACTATAAGAAATTTAGTATTGTAACCTCTTTCTATTATGAAAGAAAAAACAACACAATATTCTCTCTTTTATAATATAAGAAAACTCACTACTCTCTCTTCTTTTTTACCTTCTAACACAACAAGAAGTGAAATGTTTAGAAATTGTTGAGATGATTTTCAAATATACACATCAAACCTATTTATAAATAAATTATCTAATATGAACACCATTTATGAATGCATAATTTCTACGTGGTAAAAATGGGCTATGCATAGTAATATAAATTTTCAACTTACAGCTTATGTAGGCTTGGTAAAAATTGTCTTCATTTGCCATTTCTCTTATTAATGAGTTTTAATGGAGCTCATTTTTGTTGATATACGTTCAATATTAGGAGGAACTTTTATTGCTCTAAGTACATTTTATTTAGTATTCATTTAGAAATAAATTTTAGGGAGCACGACAGAAACTGATAGTTATGTTGTTTTTAATATTCGATAGATGCAATCAACTAAATGATCATAAACATTACGTACGTATACATACATATATAACAGGCGACATGATTTAGTTTGCTTATGCTTTATGCTAGGTCCCTGAATGCATAGGAACCTAGCTCAAGCCGGAATTAAGATATGGGTTTTGACTGGTGATAATGGAAACCGCCATTAACATAGGGTATGTAGGGCTTGGTTCTAGATAATTAAACGTTCGTACATGTACTGATCTAAAATGTAATTTTTCAGGTATTCTTGTAGACTCTTAAGGCCTACAATGAAGGAAATAATAATCACGCTAGAAGATCCAACAATACGGGCTTTAGAAAAGGGAGGAGATGAAATGGCTGTCAAGAAGGTAAATATTGGAACTTGATAGATGAATAATATACCTACCCACCAAGTTCCTAGTTTCATGTTTTTTCTTTTTTCTTCCTTCTTTTTTTTTTCTTCTAAATAATGAAAATTCTTTCCCACTCAGTATATTTTATATTTCTTGCTGGTTCTTTCCATGAGTGGCATAAGCCATCAACGTGAAGTTGATTATTTTGATGCATACCGTTCACCTTAGCTCAAAATGAAACTACCTTTTAACTGAAGATCTGTAACTTGAGGAACAGTACCGGTTCTTCAAGTGCTCATGTAACCTTTTGAATGGCTACTATTTTTATATTTTATTACTACGAAAAGTACAGTTCTTAGTATGACCTCTCGTAAAAGTGGACTCCCCTGTATTTTGTTACATCGGGGTTGAAGATTTCTAAAACATTCCAAATCAGCCAAACCACTTGGTTCCCAAGTAATGCTGATAATTGGCTCATGTGGAGGAATATTGCATTTATTTCATTTGAAATGAGGCATGTAAGTATATAATTCAGGCTCATCGTGTTTCTCTTGTGCTTTTCATTGCGATTTATGTCTAAACTTATGGTTTTTCCGTGATCGTATTGATTCCTTGCTTTTTTTCATTCCAAAATGTCCTTCTTTAATGGGTTTTCAGATTGATTTGTATATATTTTAAGCAAATATTAGCTAGAGAGAGGTCACTAAAGAGAAAAACGGGACTAATGACATCAATTGTGTCTAAAGAAGGCAGCCTCGAGCAACGAAAGAACTATGTATACCATTCCATTGGCAATCTCTAAAGAAAGAATTCCCCTTTACGATATTCATTATTTGGTGGAATTTTAGCTTTATGAATATATTTTACCTAGTATTCCTTTTTATATCTATTTTACATTTGGTGAATTTGTGATATGCAGGTAGGAATTGGATTACTTAGTAGCATTAATAGTGTTCTCTTCCACTCGACTGCAATTTTAGAAGCGGCATGTGGGCATATTGGCTCTCCTATATGACATTCTCCTCGTAGATAATATTGGTAGGGACTCTTTTTATGGAGAACTAATTGGAATTGCATCAAATTCAAGGAATAATTCTTAAAATAGATTTAATATTGCTGTTTTCTTAGATTGGTGCAATGAACCTGAGATGGCACGAGGTGTATAAAGTGTGCCGATTTTCAATGATGGATATTAAGACATTACTATTCATATATAGTTTTTTTCCTTTCAAATGTTGATGCCTAATCTTTTTTGCCTGTGAAAGAAAACAAAATGCCGAAACAAGATTATGATAAAATACAGGTTACAATGACCTGTATATATTCTAAGCAAATATTAGGTAGAGAGAGGTTACTAAAGAGAAAACGGGACTAACAACAATATACATATGCAATACTATGTTATGACTTGAGTCAACTATTGTAGTCCGCATACATATCCAACAGAAAATATCCAATCATTGCTTTAAAAAAGATAAAGCGCAATAGTTGATATAAGCATTTATTTTTGAAAGTTGAAGATGTTAGCCGTTTCGCGGTGTAATAGATGACTTTGTGTGCTAAGATTTATAAAAGTTCCTTATTAATAGGATTCTAACCACTTTCTTCTATTTAGCTAAATAATTTTCTTGTGGTCGTGAGATGTACCATATAATTACCTTCTCTTCTTTTTTTTTTTTTTTTGTAAAAGCCATATAATTATTTAGCATAATATAATCTACGTGTTTAGGTCAATTGAGAAAAAAAAAAAATCTTCATGCAAACATATGTGCCAAATGTTTATAATCTATTATTACAAGTAAAGAACTACAATAACCATTATGAATATGAATAATGTTTTGGGAAGCATATTGTGGTACATGTACGGAAATATGTTGCTACAAGGGGTAAGCCGTCTTAAATGTTACTAGCTCCTGAACCTTAGTACTCTGTGAAAAACTGCGATCACCTAAATAGCTCTCAATTATAATTTTCCTCAATTGATTCTATTTTATTTCTTTATTGGCAGAAAGGAGAACAGTGATTGGGTTTCTACAACCTTCTCAGATGGCGGGATCATTTCTGCAACTAATTATTAAGGCTAGTGCATGCTACTTCATTCCTTTCTATATAGAGCTTATGTGCTCACTTATTTTTTAAGAAAAAAGTATGAACCAACTGAATAAAGTTGTTGGTTGTATGGAAATCTATAAATTATGTGGTTAGAAGGTTTATATGTGGAAATCACGCCAACCATCAGTTTTATTATTTATTATTATGTACGATTATTAGTTATTGAGCATCAAAAGTTTGGAATCTTACATGGGACTCATTATTAACGTATTTTGTACTTCTATCATTTGATTGTAAGTAAGTGAAACAACGGGTTTACATTAACAAATATAAGCATTTCGAAAGAAAGTGCATTTTCTCTTGTAATGTGAATATATGTGTATAGAAACTTTATAGCATCATGTTTGCCATATTTACAAGTAATAAATTTATTCAAATGATGATGTTTAAACATTATCATACTCTTGTTCCATAAAGTATAAACTGCAATTAAATATAACCAATATAATAAATTAATAATGGTTAAACATAGTCAGTAGTCTTTATGAGCCAGGTTTAAACATAGCTAATGAGGTATTTCTTCAATATTTTTATTAGTGGGAAAAATGTATAACCACATTTAAAGTCATCAAAGGTTAAAGATAAGACATTTAAACATAATCAATAGTCTTTATTAGCCACGTTTAAACATAGCTAATGTGAAATTTTTCAACATTTGTATTGGTAAGAAAAATATATAACCATGTTTAAATGTCAACTAAAGTTAAAGATAACTACGTTTAAATGTTGCCAATAGTCATCTTTTGCTGTATTTATGGTGCTTATTTACATAGACAAGTACCTTTTTGCTACACTTAAATGTTGCCTATACCCATATTCACTGATGTTTGAACCTCACTAATTGCTATACTTTAGCCACCTTTCCTCTTTTAGCAATGTTTATTTTATTAATGTTGTGGAACTAATTCGCAATGAACCTTTGGTGACTTGTATTAGCTACATTTAATAAACGTAGCTAAATACTATTAGCAAGGATTTTCCTTGATCAACAACATTTATTAAACATCACCCAAAACCAAAATTCTTGTAAATACGCATATCACTTTCTTTGGACATTTTGTATGTTAGACGGTATAATGGAGATAAGACAATTTCCATAATATTCCCCTTGTCTTCTTGGCTAGTGCTACAAGCATGGATGGGGGGAGAAGAGAAAAAAATTACTAGTTTATCTTATTAAATTATCCTTTTTGTTATTATACATATATAGCTTATCATTATATATATATATATATATATATATTTCTTGGAGAGTCTATTCAAATTGATTAAAATAATTTATATCATGTGTCTATGTTATGATAGAGATTAAACACTAGTGTAATTTGTCCGAACTTGATTTAATTTAAAGAGTATTTTTTCATGTGGTTAGTTATGAAAGTCATTTTATGTTGATAAGGATTAACCATTCAATTATATTGAGGATATCATAAGTTCGAGTTTATTAATTTAACTCATTTAATTGGGTTGAGGAAAACTCTTTTTGTACAATTAGGGTCTTATAAGGTTCTATTAGGGTCTTAGGGAGATTTAGCGTCTTGGACATAATTAACGGTTTTATAGCTAATTAGGGTGGATCGAGCTAAAGGGTTTTGCTACAATTTAAAGGTTTTCAATAGTAATCCTAATTAGAATCTAAATCTATAGTGAAAATTTATAAGGTTTACAAGGAAAGTTTTGTCGCGCTAAAGAGAAGGCTAACTTCAACCTTAGTTTCAGCCCTACCCAATTTCAACAAAGTTTTTTAGTTAGAGTGTGACACTTTTGGCATTGGTATATGAGCTATTCTTATGTAAGATTGTTGGCTTGTTACTTATTTTAGTAAGAAGCTCAAGGGTACTACCTTAAACTATTCTGTATATGAGAAAAAAATGCATGCACTAATCTAAGCTCTACAAACATGTCAACGTTACCTATTATACAAAGAGTTCGTCATGTATACTGATCATTAGAAGTTAACGTATCTAAAGAGCTAGACAAAGTTATCTAAGTGACAAGTCAAATGGATTAAATTTCTAGAAGGTTTCTCATTGTGATTAAGTATAAGAGAAGGAAGACCAATATAGTAGCTAACGCCCCATCCAAGAGACATGTGTTGCTTTTCAACCTACAAATGAGACTAATGAGATATGCTAGCATAAAAGAGCAATATCCTCAAGACCTACACTTTCATCCGATCTATGCCAAATGCATTGAAGGAAGAATAATGGATGACTTTAATGAAGATGGATGCTTATTCTAATCTAAATAGTTGTATGTGCTAACCTGTTCAATCCAAGAATTCCTTGTGAAAGATGCATATAGTAGAGGACTATCAAGACATTTTGGGAAAGGAGGACATACGAAGTGTTGGAATCTAGGTTCTATTGGCCTAAGATGCTAAGAGATGTCCATCAAATTGTAGAAAGATGTACAACTTGCAAAGAGGCAAAGAGTTGAGTTGTGCAAGGAAGGGCTATGCCTGTACCTATTTCTAGCAAACCTTGGGTTGAGTTGAGTATAGATTTTGTTCTCAGATTTCCTAGGATAGCCTATAGGAAGGACGCTATTATGGTTATAGTTGATGGATTCAACAAAATAGTATATTTTGTGCCCTGTAACAAAACTAATGATGCTTTGGCTATTTTTTATCTTTTCTTATAAGAGATCATGAAACTACATAGAGTTCCCTAGAGTATTAATGGAGTTTGCTTATAACTTATCTGTTCACAATACCATAAGTTAGGCTCCATTTGAGGTTTTATATGGCTTCAATCCTAAGCTACCTATTTACCAAGCACTAATACCAAGATCTAAGTAAGGTAACCCTAAAATTGAAGACCGAGCTAGAACTCTATAAAAAATTTACCATAAGGAGATTAAACAACTGACACAAGCTACTAAAAGACTAAAGTAAGGAAGTTAAGGATGGAGGAAGAAGAAGCTGTTTCAACCCAAAGATCTCATGCAGTTACATCTTAGCAAGAAAAGATTTCTAAACAAGAGAAAGAGCAAACTATCACCAAGAGCCAACGGACCATTTAAAGTGCTTTAGAAGATCAATGATAATGGAAAAAATCTCAAGTTTCTAAAAAGGTATGCAGTCTCTAATGTCTTTTTCTAATCTAAGTCTATATTTACATGATAATAATGCATGACATGCTGAATTTAACTCTACCTTTTATAATAAAGGTGTATTTTTACTAGTAAGTGTAATAGGTCGCATATGTAATAATAAACTAGTGAAAACCAGGTCAAAACCATAGGGAATGCTTACTAATCTTATTAATATTAGTCATGTCTAAATTTAGGTGAATAAAATCAAAGGTTTATTAAACAACTAAATTCTAAAAAATAATCTAACGAAATAAATTAATTGGGATATTCAACATTTTCAACGAGTTCAATTGTAAACCAGATAGATAGAAAATCAATTAATGCAACATAGACTCCTTAATAGGTTTAGTTTTAAAACAATTAAATTCTAGGTAGAATTCCTTCTTGTGAAGTCAATAATTACCCAAGATTAAAAATTTTATCATTTCTATCACTAGACAAGAAATAAATTAAATCAATCCTTCTAGTTCCTAAACATTAATTAAATTAAAGAGTACATCACTATGTCCTTCTTTAATCTAAATTATCTAGTTCACAGTTATCAATTAGAAAAAGTTCTTGAAAATCAATCCTAATTAAATAAATTTCAACAAAGTCAAAATACATGTTTTAGTGAAAAGGGAATTAAAGACTTCAATAAACAAGATTCATTAATTAATAACCCAAATTCGATGTAAGGGAGAAATAATAGAGCAAACAATATTTAAACCAAAAATATGCTAAAAAGAATGAAAACAACCTATTTAAGAGTTCCAATTTTAATTTAAGATCAAATACTACTTCCTATTATTCTTGATGTTGAATTCTGAAAACTACTGTAAAAGTTCTTCTTAAAACCAAATTCTAGGTGAATGAAAGGAATAAGAAGGAATTATGACAATGAATATCAAACTTAAATTTTTCGATTTTATTTTTCTTAACCCGATTAGTATTAAACTCTAATCAATTTAATATTGACCATTGATTAAAAGTTAAGAAAAAATTAGTTTTTCTTAATTAAGTTACTACTCGACCGAAGTCAAGAACAAGTTAAGTCATAATTAATTAAGTGAATTAGTTATAACTTAGCCATTAGTCTATAGAAAAGCCAATTTTGAAAATAGCCATTAGTCTATGGAAAACCCAATTTTGAAAATAGTTTGAAACCAGAACTTTTGGATCCATAGGTTAACCTATTAAATCTTAATAGATACCACCATAACCTTTCAAGAGTAACATTATTTTTCAAAATAACCCCTTTTAATATTAAAGATGAACTTTAATTTACAATTAAAGAAAATTAATCTTACTTAGAAAAATAAGAAGAAATATGAAAATTAATTTATTTACAAAAAGGAAAATTTTAAAAAATGACTATTTTAAGTCAACCTTTAATTGTTTACGAGTGTTTATATACCCACTATTCAAGATCAGACTTTCTATAGTTTATTGGAGAAAATTTTAACGTGTTGATTTCTTTTAATTTCATAAAACAATCAAGTTTACATTTTTTTCTCAATTTGAACTTTTTTCTATCTTTTTTTTTTTTAAAGAAAAACTCTAAAAGGGTCCTAATATTGACAATTTATTCCTTGTTGAAAAATTCTAAAAGAAGTCCTAGTTTTGAAAAAGGTTTAATTAAATTTTATTTTTTGAAAATAATTTTTCTAAGTGATAAAAACTAATTTTATTATATATTATTTTATTTATTTTTATATCTTGTCATTTATTTTTTAATTTCTAGCCAAAGGATACTTTAACAAAATGAATAATAAAGCTTTTCCCTTTTCTTCTTCTTTTTTTTTTCCTTTCTTTTTTTCTCTCCATTTTTGGATTTTTTTTTTTTTTACAATAGAATTAAAACATTAAAAGGAAAGAGAAGAAAGAAAAAAAAAAAAGAAAAAGAAAAAATACATACAATAAAATGAAACAAAAACCAAAGGGGGACTAGACAAAATGGAGCATGGGTTTGGAGCCTAGCACGGGTTAGGTACCCGTTGAGTCAGGCTCAAACCAATTCAAGTCGATTTGATCATGTTGTGTGCCCTATATGTGCAAAGCCAAGAGAAAGAGAAAGAGGGGGAGTGCTTGAAGGCAATAGTTCAGAGGTGATCTCCAAGAAATTCTAATACGAATTTTTTTGCAAGTGAGAGCAAATTCATGTTAATTTTATTAGGAATAAGGGCGTTGGCAAATTGCCATGGCTAAAAGGTGGTGTTTAGGTGGTGGTACACAATGACTACGGGTAATGGAGGTGCTTGGGTTCGATGGCGGTTTGCTAAAGTCGAATGGGTGGTTAGGTCGGGTGTTTTGGTGTGTAGTGAACTCATTGGAAGTAGTGCTTTTGGTTAAAAAGTGCTTAAGATGCTAGTTTCATGGTGGTGGTGTTAAGCTGAAACACTAGTTTGTGGGTTCCCTTACTTAGAGTCGTAGTTGTCATTAAAAGTAGTATCAAGGAGAAGCTTGAAGCTCTAAGAATATAACCCGTAGTGGTGGTTTTACTCAAAAACGACCAAACGAGAAGAACAAGTTAAAGAGTGAGCAAAGACCGTCGACTTAGAGAAAGAGAGCTAAAGTGTATGTGTTTTAAGTAGAGTAGAGTGTTAATTCGATCATCAATGGGCATGGGAAGATACCTATTTATACTGGACTACGCTCAATCGAGTTGGGAAACGATAACCCATGGCTGAATTAATCATAAATGGTGATCAAATTTTGAGTTTTTTTCCCACTTTCAAAGCTAATTTAATCTTTGATTTGAATGAATTTAGACAATTCTTGAGTCTTTATGCATAGTACGCTGTATAATCTACACTATTTCACTACTAATTTAGTAAAATCGTATAGAAAAATAGGTCAAAATGACCTTGAATTGACTAACCCAAAGAGGAAAAAAAAGCTAAGAATCGGCTGTTTGAAATGGAGGAGGAGATCCTATATGGCACATGCTACATGTGCTACTAGCGCATGAAATACATGTGCCAAATTGAAAAAAGAAGGCACTTAAGCACCTTACTTACTTATCCATGTTTGTGCACAGTGGACCGGGCTTTAGTCGATCCATAATACATCTCTACACCCTTATTTTTCTTTTTTCTTTTTTTGGTTATTTTATTATTTTTATTTTCTTATTCACATTACTAAACCTTGACCAAGCCAAAAATTAACTCGAATTGACTGAGTTGTGTATACCCTATTTGAATGATTATATGTACTTAGACATTATTCAACCCTAAAAAAAGAAATTACTCAGTCTATGTCATTAAAAGAAATCTTAATTTATTTTCTCTTTTTTTAACTATTTTTCATAATTTTTGTATTTTTCATTTTTTTTATATCTTTGTATTTTTCTATATTTTCTTTTTACTTTTTTTTTTTTGTTTTTCTAAATGAGGTCCCATTTATTTTATTTTGAAAAGAAGCTCTAATATTACAGGATGATAAAAATAGGGTATCTACAACTATCATTCTTTGTGGTGATGTTTAAGTAAAACTTTACTATAAAAACAAAAAAGACAATTTTTTTGCCCTAGGAATGAATTTTCCCTAAGAAACCCTATAACTAGCTAACTATCCTTAGCTTGATTCACTAGGCATTTAATGAGAGGTGAAAGATGAAAGAAAGAGAAGGCACTCTAAGAGTTGATCAAGACACAAATTGGGTTTTTAGAATGGTATAGTACTCTACAAGTTGACCATAACCTTAGAAAGTTTTAACAAAAGGAAAGCACTTTCAAAGTTGACAAGATCGTAAAAGTACCATTGATTGAGGGGTAGCTTCTTAAGCCAGGATCTTCGCCTCCTTTAGATGATTAAAGATTTAGCTCATTGAGATCCTTAGTTGAGTGAATTATCTCCTCCAAGCCTCTTGGGCTTGTTTTTTCTCACTCATCCTTATCTCTTTTCTTTTTTGACCACTTTCATTATTTAGGCTTACCGATGTTTGATCATTATTAGATGTTAGGTGTTGAAATCTTCTAAGTACAAGGCCCATTGCCATTTTTAGGTTTGCAATGCTCCTTTGTAGTTTGCTACTTTTTCTTCTAGATTTGAAAGTCTCTTTGCCTAGCTTGAATCTTGAAACACTTGGAGACTAGTAATTATGGAAAACAAGATCTACAACTATTGGGCCATTCGTCATACCATTTCTTCCAAGGAGGTGATCTTATCATTAGCCATTTGAACATTTTATGAAGAAGACTTACATAAGTGAGATATACTTAATTGATAGACTCTTTAAAAGAACTTAGAGGTAGAAACATTTTAGCAATTTATGGTCAACTAAAGAAAAGTATTTACAACTTGTAAGTATTTAAAAGAATTATTTTACAAAGGAAAATCTTATGAGGCACCTGATAATTACAAATAATCTCTAACTAAAAAATCTAGATACTGATAAGAATGGGATAATAAGAATTAATGACAAGAGCAATAAAAAAAATCTAGTGAGAAGGGAAAGGCTGGTAAGGGAATATATTCTAGAATGAAAACTTAAGAAGACAAATATTTTACTATTGTAAAACACTACACAAATAAACCTTTTTTTTTCGAGATTTATGAATTTGATAAGAAGACTAAGGATTTACAAATTTAAAGACTAAGAGAGTCTATGAAAACCTATGACAATCTATAAAGCAATAAATCTAAAATTTTACAAAAAATTTATGGACCAAGATTAATTATCTTTTAAAGCAAGAAAGACTATTTACAAGTTATGAGGTTTTCAATTATTATGAAGGCTAGTTAAAATAATATATAAGTATGTCTTAAAAGGTTAATGATCTTATTCTATTCTAAAATGGTGACTTAACAAGTGGTAAAAGAAAATTATTTTAAAATATATAAGGAAACCTTTTGATTTGAAAAACAATGGAATTTTTATAAAGATCATAAAGATACCGAATAAGATTATTTACAAAGGTAAATAAATAAACACTAATATTTACATATAAATAAAAACAAGAAAAGATGAAGGCACATGGATGCAGATGCAAAGAGCCGGTGACTAAATAATAATGTGGCAATAAAAGGGTTTAAGGTTGGAACTTTTACCGGAATTCCATTAGTACAGTATAGGGAAAATGAATTATTACATACGAATGCTATTCATATGAAATTTCTATATTTACAAGGAAATTGCAATTTTACAATGGAAAAGTCCTATATAAAGGATAAGATTACATTTGATGGAACAACAACAGTATATTACAACATTGTTATGATGTAATGGAATTCCGATAGAGTTTCGAACTATCATTGGTGATATACCCCATTACCATTTATTCGTTAGTCTAAAAGTTGTGTATACAATTAAAGTAGGTTCTAAAGATCTTTAAACTCTGAGACCTCACACATTTTCTAAGAAATGGTTCATAGGTCAAATCTAAGCTTAAGTGGGGTAACTCAATCAATCCCGGAAGGTAATTACCACACAGCATCCGAAGCTTACACAATAGCCTCCATCCTAGGATTCTAAGATGGCCTAGTTCTAACCATATCTAACATACATATATGATGTAATAGAATTCCCCAACATGCCCTTTGCCCTTAGTATACTTGCAAGGGTTAGTACAAATATGTATAAATAAGATATATATTTACAAAAAGGCAATACAATGTGGAAAGGGTACTTTGAGAAATGATCCTAATTTTGAAAGGTTTAAGTTACTAGCCCTCTTGACGTCCCTAATGGAGTTGTTAAGTTTTTTACCATAAATTTTTTTATTTTATTTTCCTTAACCCGATTAATACTAAGCCTTAACTCATTTAATACTAACTCTTAATTAAGAGTTAAGAAAAACTTTTTTTTTTAATTTAAAAAAAAATTAGAGTCACCACTCAACTAAAGTCAGAAAAAAATTTTGGATTAATTATAACTTAGCCACTAATTTACAAAAAAATTAATTTTAAAAACCAAAGTTTTTGGATCTAAGGGCTAACCTATTAATCCTTAACGGGTATTATCATAAACTTCTGAAATTAACTGTACTTTTCAAAATAACCCTTTTTAATATTAAAGATGAACTTTAATTTTCAATTAAAGAAAATTAATCCTATTTACATATATAAGAAGCAAATAAGAAAATAAATTTAGTTACAAAAGGGAACATTAAAATAAATCCATATTTTAAGTCATCCTGTAATTTTTTACAAGTAACTATGTACATGCTATTCAAGATTAGACTTTCTACACTTTGTTAGAGAAAATTTTAACGTATTGATTTCTTTTAATTTCAAAAAACAATTGGATTTACACTTTTTTTGTCAATTTGGCTTTTTTTCTCTCTTTTTTTTAAAAGAAAAACTCTAAAAGGGTCTTAATTTAGATAATTTATTCCTTTTCAGAAAATTATAAAAGAAGTCCTATTTTTGAAAAAGGGTCAATTTAAATTTTATTTTTTGGAAATAATTATTCTAAGTGATAAAAACTGATTTTATTAAATATTTTTTAATTTTTGGCTGAAGCATACTTTAAAAAATGAATAATAAAGCTGTTACCTTTTTTCTTCTTTTTTTCTCTTTTTTTTTTAATTTTTTTTGCAATATAATTAAAACATTAAAAGGAAAAAGAAGAACAAAAAAAGGAAAAGAAAAAAATATATACAATAAAATGAAATAAAAACCAAAGGGGGATCAAAACATATGGAGTGTAGGTTAGGAGCCAAGCGTGAGTCAAGTACCAGTCAAGTTGAACTCAAACCATTTTAGGTCGATTTGATCATATTGCACGCACATGTAAAACCAAGAGAAAGAGAAAGAGAAAGAGAGGAAGAGCTTGAAAGCGACTGTTTAGGGGTGATCTCTAAGTGATTCTAACATGAATTTTTTTAGGGTAAGAGCAAATTCATATTAATTTTATTAAGAAGAGGGGTGTTGGTGAATTGCCATGGCCAAAAGGTAGTGTTTGGGTGGTGGTGCACAATGGTTATGGGTAATGGAAGTGCTTGGGTTCGATAAGGGTTTGCTAAAGTCGAATGGGTAGTTAGATCGAGTGTTTTGGTGTGTGGTGAACTCATTGGATGTAGTACTTTTGGTCGAAGAGTGGTGGAGATGCTAGTTTTATAGTGGTGGTGTTAGGCCAAAACCCTAGGTTGTGGGTTCCTTCACTTAGAGTCGCAGTTGTTGCCCAAATGGTATCAAGGAGAAGCTTAAAGCTCAAGGAACATAACCATAGTGGTGGTTTTACTCGAAAACTATCAAACAAGAAGAACAAGTTAGAGAGAGTGTAAGGACCGTCGACCTAGAGAGAGAGAGCTAAAGTGTATGTGTTTTAAGTAGAGTGGAGTGTTGATTCAATCATTAATGGGCATAGGAAGATACCTATTTATACTAGACTAAGCTCGATCGAGTTTAGAAAGGAGCACCTATGGCCAAATCAATCATGAATGGTGATATTGGATTTTGAGTTTCTTTCCACTCTTAGAGACAATTTAATCTTTGATTTGAATGAATTTGGATGGATCTTATGTCTCTATGCATAATATGCTATGTAATCTACATGATTTCACCATTAATTTAGTGAAATCACGTAGAAAAATCGGTCAAAATGACTTTGAATTGAATGACCTAAATAGGAAGAAAAAAGTTGAGAATCAACATTTGAAATGGAGGAGGAGATCCTATGCGGCACGTGCTATACATGCCACTAGCGCATGTATTATTGAAAAAAGAAGGTGTATAAGTGCCTTGCCTATGGATCCATGTACATGCAAAATGGACCAGGCTTTGCTTGGTCCATAATACATCTCTATGCCCTTTTTTATTTTTTTATTGTGTTTTTTATTTTTTATTTTTTTTAGTTACATTACTAAACATTGACCAAGCCAAAAATTAACTCAAATTGATTGAGTCACGGACACCCTATTTGAATGATTATGTGCACTTAGACGTTATTCAACACTAAAAGTGAAATTACTAAATCTATGTTACTAAAAGCAATCTTATTTTCTTATCTCTTTTTTTAATATATATATTTTTCTATATTTTCTATTTTTTTGTATTTTTAAATTTTCTATTCTTTTATGTATTTTAATTTTATTTTATTTTTTTCTAAATTGGGACCCTTTTATTTTATTTTAAAAGAAGTGCCTACAATGTAGTTCTTTTTTTCTTTTCATAGTGTTTATAAGGCCTTTTATAGAGATATAAGTGTAGGGCAACTTTTAGGGCTTTGAATCTTTCCAAAAACAAGAAGATTTGCAAAGAAAGAATCAATAGGTCTTCAAATCGTTCATTTCAAAAAATTGAAACCATTATTACCCAATTTCGTAAACAACATCAAGGAAGAATAAAAGGGATATCTTATCGAGGCAACCATATTTGTTTTGGAAAATATGCTCTTCAGGCATTTGAACCAGCTTGTCCATTTTTCAGGATCTCAAAGGTGCACGAAAACACATCAATGGCATGTTTAGCCTTAAATCATAACTATGATCCTATATGTGATCTTTCTTTTAAAAAAAAATCACAAAATAATTGAAATATGAGAAATATACTTAAGCACATGGTCATGTTTGTGCCCATGTTCTCATTTGTAGCAATATTCTTCTTTAATTCCAAACTCTTTTGCTCGTGATTTTAGTTCGTGGTCATTATTCATGAGTGTGATCCTTTCTTAGATTTCAAAGCTTGCCTAAGTCCTCTTTAAATCATCTAAAACTTTGCCTAAACTCATTAAACTCTTCAACTAAAGTATGAAATGAAAATATAATCAAATTAAGCATCAAATTCAATACAAACACTCATAAAATCTTATAAAAGCATTATAAAACCAATTATAAAGCATCTACATTTATACACTCATCCATGCAATAGCGAGAAACTTCGTAGATTTGATACCAAATCTAAAAAACCTCAGAAGGAATGATAGGAATCCACCCAAAGGACCTTTCACTCATTCTCAAGCTAAAGGACTTGCTACAATGGTACAAATGATGGTTTTCCTTCACTTAAATGTAGAAGAATCCAACCTGATTTATTGAGCCGACTTAATTGCAAAACTAAGATGCAACAAGTCGAATGATGTGTTGATGCAAGAATAAGGTCACCTATTCTAGGATCCCCAATCTAAGTTGCCAATCTTTCTTGAAAACTCAACCTTGGAAGCTTAAAATTAGCAAAGTGTAAATGTCAAGTGATTTGAAATACCAATTGCTACTAACCTAAGCCAGACAAATCAAAAACCATTATGTAGCATATCTTCAAGCCTCTCTTTAAGCGACACATGCCCTTTACCTATTTAGTACACTCTAATGCCAAAATGTTCTTTTATAAAATGATTACAAATTTATCCATTCTTTTATAACAAAGTTATATATATTAGTTTACCTTTTTAGTAAATACTCTTGATGTGATGTTTCCTTAGCAATGTGGGTATAAATACCTTACTATCAAGCACTTTAATCATCTTCTTCCCATTAAGGAAATTACTAATCTTTCTCATTTCAAGTACCTTATCTTTTCCTCTATAAAAACCCTTAATTCTTATTAATCTCTTCAATAAAGATTGTGGCAAGTGACCCACTCGATTTGGATTAATGCAACACATCCAACAAGCTATTTGGCCACGTGTATTCATTTGGTTTATCTCATCTAATCTAGTAGCCCATGGGCTTTGCTAAACCTTTTACCTTTGAAAACCCTTCCAAACCCATCTCCTTTTCTTTAATAGCTTCGAAGGAGCCATCCATGTTATAGTAAAACCTAGTCATAGGCACACTTGCAATATTCCCGTACTATATCAACTAGGCTAGGATATCAACATTAATATTGTTACATGCATAAGTATGGCATGCATTATCTACATTAACTTCTTGGCTGGTATATAAGATAATATATTTTGATTAACAATTGGCTAGAATGATTATCATATTAGATAATCCTTACGTTTGCTATTTGTTTATCCACTCTCACTCAGCTTACAGTAAACTAAAGAGATAAGTTACATTATTCTCAAGTTAAGAAGGAAGATTAGATAGGATATCACACCACTAAGGCGAAAAAGGCTTTGAAGTGCTAGTTGGGAATAGTTTTCACTAAGGAATGAAGAGTTATAGAGTTGAATTTAAGTTCTTGGAAAGGGCTTTTCAAGAAGATCATCTAGTTATATTGTAAAAATTTCAACATAAAGACTATAAATGTGATATGAAGACTCTTAATGGATTCGTGTGTTGTATAGGGATGTATAATTGTGATATTCTGAGTATCGCTCACTTTCATGAAATCTTTCATTGTGGTTGTTATGTTGAATAAGAAAAGATTTGAAAATTAAATGTTTTATCAAGTCAAGTAGCAGGTTAGATATAGGTTTAGCCATATCCCTAACCTGAGGATGGAATAACAAACTGTCTTTAAGACCAAAAGCTTGAGAAAAATGAATCATCAATAAGGCCTTGTCCTTTAGTAGACACTTAGAAGGTAAGACATTACAATGTTTATATCTTCTTTATATATAAGCACTAGTCATTTGATTTTTAATTCCATGAAACAACCCTAAATGCTTAATAATAAAAATGAATCATCAATAGCTCAAGGTCATTACCAAAAACAGAAGAAGATATATGTTAAAATGGTATTTTTGCATTAATGAATTGCACTAACCTACAAAATCTTGATCAAAATGACAATTTTCTGTTATTACTATGACTTCCATTATTCTTTTTTCTTTTCATTACGAAATAACATTTTGTCCCTTCAACATCCTCTATCCCTCTCTCTCTCTTCCCATCAACTTATCCTTCTTTTTCTCAACAACCATATTGTTGTGAAATTTAAAAAAATGCTTTTGCTTATGTGATTCCTTTAAATTGTTAGGTTAATACTTAGTCTATTTACAATTTTTCTTAATCATTATAATATCTGTATTGCATATTCATGAATTACTATTTGGTTGAGTTTTCAATACACTTTATTATAAGTTAATTGTTATTTTATATATCAAGTTTCATATTTTATTTTATCCATTACAATATCTCACTCCATGGAACTTTCAAGACAATTTAATTGTTATTTAGAAAACAAACTTTTATTTTGTAAAGAACAATATGCCACTATTATAATTTAATTAAAGAAAAAAATTGTTTTCATGTGATGAAAACTACATTTATTTTATTCTTAAAAAAAGTTCGATTTTTTGTATACAATGTAAACATATGAATAAACATCAATGTATAATTAATATTATTTCTTTATGGCTATGCTTATATATATAAATTTGGAACCAATGTATACAAATGTAGAAAGTTTAAATGTTAGTATGCACTTTGTAATGCCCCATAAGGGTGCTTAGTAGAAACAACTTAAAGTTGTTATGCCATGTGTGCACCCACATGTGGCAACAATCTTGTGAGTTAGATATCACAAGACTCTATTTATTTATTTAATTGTTTTACCTAATCATATTAATATATGTGATACAAGAATAACTATGGGAATTAATGTTTTCCTACTTTCTAAGGTCATAGAGAATAAAAATTCCCTATCAAATAGAAAACGAGTAACATTTACATTTTTACATCTAAACTTATTCAAAATTAATTATACCCTTATCTAGGATTAGACCCTCTTGTAGTGATTACTAAGCGACTCTTGTATGCTTAGATTCCTAATCCATCCAATGTCTCAACTATCATCCTGTAAAAAAAAAACACTATAAAGGAATGAGTTAAAGAACAACAGGCTCTATATGCAGTAGGAGACTTACCTTATGCCATAACACAACAAAAATCAAGGTCATCAAATAATTTAAGTGTCATGCATGGGCAAATAGTATAGCAACATCACAAATGATCTTTTGGTAACTGTATGAAGTTAAGCATATAACCCCTCATTAACGATTGAGGATAACCATCCAAGCCTAGGTCTCTACTCTTAATAAAAAAAAAAAAAAGGAACCCTCATTCCAATCCTAACCCACTGTTTAGGCCCTTGTTCTTTTTAGTAATACTTCTCAATAGCCACTAGCTTTGTGGAAACTTTCCTACGCTCAATATGCCTAGATTTTTTTATGGGCTAGAAAAGAAGCAAGTATAGGCTCTACTTACCCCTTACCATGACTCTCGAAGAGAGCTAACCAGCCATTAGTATGCATCATGCCGTGTGTATCTCAATTAAGAGTTTTTACCATGTCTTACTACTTTCCAAGATCACAAATAATTAGAATCCCCTACCAAATAATAAAATGAGTATTTATAATTTTATATCTAGACTTATTCAAAATAAACTATGTACTTATCAAGGAATAGACCCACGTGTAGATATTGCTATAATGACCCTTGAATGTTTAGGTTCCTAACCTATCTATTGTCTCACTTTCGATTACCATCTTACAACAAAACTATAGGGAAATGAGCCAAAAAACCAAGAGCTCAGTAAGTGGTAAAAGACCTACCTTATGCCATAACATAACCATAGTCAAGGTTATCAAACAATTTAAATGTAATGCATGAGCAAATAGTATGTATGCAATATCGTATACAATCTTCCAATAACCATGTGAAGTCAAGGATATAACCCGTTCTTAACTTGGGTTAAGGGATAACCATCCAAGCCTAAATCTCCACTCTTAGCAGAAAACTCATTCCTATGCTAACCCACTATTTGGGCTCTTAATCTTTTTAGTAATTCACCTTAATTGCTACCAGCACTCTAGATCCTTCCTCATGCCCAATATAACTAAGTATTTTTATGGGCTAAAAAAGGGACCAAGCATGGGCTCCACCTACTCCCTACCATGACTATCAAAGAGAGCTAAACGGCATTAATATTCATTATGCAATGCATATCTCAATTAAGAGTTTTTAACTTGATTGTCTTATGTCTAGTTTTTGGTAACAAAGCAATATATCTCCAACACTTAATATCAATGCAATATCTAAAGGTTTTATAACAATAGGCACAAAGTATGCTCAAGTACTTCTTTAGCAATTAAGTTCAAACACATGCATAGCACGTATAGAAACAATCTATTTACAAGTATAAGTAAACATAATGGTTTATCATCTCCAAGCAAAATAAACCCACTTCCCTAGCCTCTTAGCTAATTTTTCCTTGAAGCCTCTAGTAGTTTTAAAATTTTGGCTTATTTATCCTATACAAGATAGAGTAGAAGAAAACATAACACTTAAATGAGACTAACCTAGTACACTTACCCTCTAACCCACCATACTTGTAATCATTTTAAGAAGTTTTGACTTTTTCAAATGAAGCTTTTAGATCAAGATTTTACTAAAATCACTTTTAGTAATTGTATTTAAATTATTATAAAACTAGTGGTGATAAACTTATAATAATAAGGTCAACTCTTGATAGTTGTTTTACATATATACCAAATATGCCTATACTTTTAGAAGTTTCTAAAATAAATATTAAGGATTTGATTAATCTAAGAAGCAACACCTATAACGTGTCGACATTAAAGATATCACTATATACTTTCTAAGAAAACTATAAGCTCCAATTTTAGAAAGTATTATCAATTTGCAACATTAGCCTTTATTTTTTAATTTATAATTCGCCCATAGCCCCTCATTATCTTAGAAAACTCATCTAAAGAACATCAAATTTCATAACATCTATGTTGACAGTAACATAGTATTAGATCTAGAGGTTTTCACATAGTTACAACTACGGGCTATATTTAAGTATTGACATTTTGCTCTACTAATTCAAGAAATGGCCTAGTAGCTTGAAAACTTAAAGTTTTCTTAATAAAAATTTATAGCAGTTCATCTAAAGTCAAAACATGAAAATTCAATTGATTATACTATTACTTTCAAAATATGTGACAATTGTTATATAGTTGATGAAAGGATAAATAAACAAAAAAATCCAAAGCTTTGCTTTCTCCAAAATTGACTTTACAAGTGTGAAGATGCATTAGAAACATACTTCCTACTAAAGTTTGGTGAAGAGAAGAGATCATTTGTCTGTAGTTTTTAAATTTAAAGAATATCCTCCGATATTCACATGGTGGTTGTAATAGCTGCTAGATAGTTGACAATAACCTTAGTGATGATGCATTTGGGTAAGGACTAGACGTAGTTATCATAGTAGTACGAGGGTCTTACATTTAATTTCTTTGTGATTTTTTTTATACTCCTAGATATTTTTAGAATTGTAGAAGCTATTTATAGAATAAAATAATATAATAATATATATTCCCATTTCCTAAGCTTTGGAGCTCTAAAGCTCTCTTTCCCCCCAATTCGCCATGAGATGTCCTCCATATGCATATATATATATATATATACACACGTATGTGTTACCTAGATAGGTAGCGGGAATTTAGCACTATATATAAATGAGGAAAAAAAATGGAAGGAAAGAAAATGAAAAGAAAGAAATAAAGGGAATAAAAATAAAAGGAAAATACTTGTTTGGATAAAGAAAAACAAAGGAAGGAATGATTATGGATAGAAAGTATACTAAACATTTTTTTTTAAGTTTGGTAAAGTACTAAAATACCCTTAAAATTCCGTAATTCCTTTTTAGCAAGAGGGTATTTAAGCAAATTCAAATACTTTCCTTCCTAATTCTCTCCAAATTTGAAGGAAAGGTTTTTAATGGAGCTTATGGAAAATTATGAGGAAAATTTTCTCTCCCTCTACTCTTCCTTCTTTCTCTAAACAAGGGAACCTTAATTCCTTCTCTCCCTTTTCTTTCCTTCAATTCAAACATAGTGTTAATGATGAGCATGCGATGATGTCAACTAAGAACTCTTCGCACTCATGAATACGAATGGCTGCTATAAGTTAGACAATGATTTAGAATTAGTCCCATCACATGTGGCTCTTCGAATATAATTTAATTTTGATTTTGCCAAGGAAAAAAAGTTAATCTTGATTTAACATTTGTAAAAGTACCATAATATACCTTAAAAATAATAGAACGTTATATTAGACATCTAATCTCAATTCTTCAATTTTAGGATAACTAAAGTTTAACCTAATGAACTTTAGTATATAAGCAATAATGATTACATTTCAACTCTTTTTGAAATCAGACTTCACATAGCTACTCGCTTTGGCTTAGGGGGTATTACGTTACCATCTGATGTTATTTAAAATTAATTTCTCATTATTTCTAAATTTTGTGATATTTTTAATATTTGACATACTCAAAATATCAAAATTTATGGGTTACTTTACTCTACTTTTCTTATATCCTAAAAATTACTAGCTAAACAGCAAAGTATTACTAAGTAAGTAAAATTTACTAACTTCAATATTGCATTTATAATCCAAAAATTTTAGAGGCCGTACATATATATTTTTCTAAGTAAAACTTTAACTGATGTGCTTAGGTTTAAATGAGTATAATTTCACCATCCCATTTTGATGCTTTTATTTTCATAAGAATCTTTTATAATCTAAAATTTTTACTATCAAATATTTAGTGAAGTTATTACATTGAAATTAAGGACAAATTGTTTTATATGACATGTGAACGACTCAAAAGCTGATAAGTCGAAATTATGAGGCATTACACACTTAATACTATTCGATTTATACATATTCCCGGAATAATATATTTATACTTAAATGGACATTAGCATTAAGTGTATATAAGGACATTATGCATTACTATTGTTCGACGATTCATTCTTTTTCTAAAATTGCAAATTTTCTGTATTGTTAAGGGCACAAATGATGCGCTATAGTCAATTCTTTTTAATAATACATTTGCCATTAATGATGATATAGTTAGTTATGTTTTTGCTAGTTATGCATTCCAATACGAATAACAGTGTCATTATATTTACCATTAACAACACTTTTCGATTCCCATAAATATCAACCCATCAAGATTCAAAATTTAAATTAAAATAAACACCTGTTATTTTGAGCTCTCCCACAATATTTTTTCTTCTTCATGTCCTTAGTTTGACTCATTTTCTCCGTTCTCACGAAGTTTACTTATCACAAGGAAATTAACAGATATTAATATCTGTTTGTACATTTTTTTTAAAGGGACACAATCACGTGTCTCATTTTTCATTTGCAAGACTGCGATGTCTTGTTATGATGATTTGATAGTAATATTAAGATAGAGATGTGGCAGGAATGGATTGGTTATCTAACTCTATTTTTTTCTTTTTATCTTAACTTACATTGTTTATATCAATTTTTATGTCTTCATGCTTATATCCATTTTGAAGGGCATTCATATATTTAGTATGAGCAATTGACAATCTAAGTTAATATAATCTATATGAAATGCTTTGTTCGTCGGTAAAAAGAAATGTCTACTAAAATAAGAAGAAATAGATTTATCATTTAGTATTCAAAAGTTTCTTAATTAATGGTTTTGCATATGTTTGAGGTGAAGAATACTGTGTTGGGGATTCAATAAGAATGAGTTTCCCTTTCCACTTCCCACCCCACCACCCCCCCCACCCCCTTTTTTTCGGGTAGTCTTGATAAAATTAACTAATCTTTTTTTTTTTTCCTTTTACATCTTCCATCAAATATGTCAGTCAACTTTTAATATATTATTATTAATTTTATGCTTAATATTTTCATTTCTCATAAAAAAAAAAAAACATTATTAAGAAGTTTAGATTTTTTTTTTTCCTTATGCATAGCAGGAACATCCCCTCCTATTTATTGTTAAGTCCTTATAGCTTAATGATATAAAAATTGATTTTCTAAATAAATGAGCTATGTTTAATTTTTCCCTCTCCCAATAGTTATAACAGCAGTAGGAGGGAAAAAAATCATATTATCATTATCATTATTATTAATATTATTACAACATTGTATGGAAGCTTCAATTAGAGTGTGCACGATTTTGTAATTTGTAGCCTTGGACATTAGTTCTGTTTTAGATGATTGATATTTTCATGTATCAAATTTATCTCAAATACCTTTTCCAATCAAATACTGCAAAGAAATATGTTTTTTTGATTCTTACATAGATGTAATTGACATTTACTTGAGACATGGCTAGTTGTATGAATACAAAGATTCTATTCATCTCATCCCTAGCTGTTATACAAGTTATTGACGAGGAAATCCATTTCGGAATCACATAAGTTAGGCCATTTATGATCATTGCTTTTGCACCATGTCCGAAAGGGAAAAAATGATAAAAATTGCGATTAGATACTCTTTAATATTTCTATTTATGTTCTTTGCTTTCTTTACTTTTAAACGTGGATGCATGGAACTGGCAACAGTAAACTAAATTTTTATGGCTTGAGAAGACAAATCTATTAACAGAAATGATGTCAACACAGCGAATTAATTAATAGTGAACAAATACACTATCTGGTGACGTTTGGTCAATAATAAATAAAATAATAGATGATGGACACCTCATATAGAAAATAAAGTCTTATCATATGACATTTGTAATAATATTTGCAGAATGCAAATCTACAATGCATTTTTTCTTTTTTCTTTTGGGTAAATACAATGTATTGTTTATTTTGAACCTAAATAATAACCTATAAATCTATGAAGTTACATATACATATATCCATCTTTAATTTAAATGTCGGGATCGAATGGGACACCGGTGGCCGGCAGCCATTCTCGACCACTAATGAAGTTGGCGACACTAAATCTCGAGGCTTCAATTGAGCAATTGATCGCCCTATATCCTTTCCAACGAACCCGGTCTTTAATGGCTGCACCTGGTCCGATGTTTCCGTATTCACCATAATATAGCTTGTCCACAGGAGCAGTCTCATTCCAGGGGGTCCAACCCGCTGGATCAATCAAGCTGTCCAAATAACATTTAATGTATACCACTCGTGAATACTCTTGCCATGGCCGACCCAAGAAGGTTTTAAACGAACTAATACTCGGTTTCAAATCCGGTCCGGCCCTTATTTGTGAATGATGGATAGAGAATCCAGTCCTTGATTGTGGTCTATCTCTGGCTTGAGCCGTGACTACGTTTGACTGAGAAGTCCTGGGCTTTCTTACCATAATGATGCAGTTCTGAAATACCGCTTGTGCGTCTCCAAAGATGAAATCCACGGTCCCGTATATATAACACTCGCGGAAAAACTGCATGTACTGAAATACATAAAGAGTGTCCTGATAACCCTCGAAGGAACATCTAAAGAACACCGAACGATCGGATCGTGAAGTCAGTGCCACGGCTTGGCCGGTATTCGCCCCTGCAGTGTTGCGGAAGGTGATTCCTTGGGCAATAAATCCATCCCCCTCCACAACTGTCAGAAAGATTGTAGGAAATCAAAACATTGTTAGATGAAAACATATAAATAAAAATAAAACACTGAAAATACTGGTTTGTTATGTGTATGGGCACAAATGGATGCGTTTTAGAATTTTTAATGCACAATAGGGAATGATGGAAAAAGGAACGGAATATACACAAAGAATATCTAATTTGTACGACTGCAATATTTAAAACATTGCTGATCTATGGAAGTATGTACAGTGCATAAATAATATATATATATATATATATCTCATACATTTATTTCTACAGTATAATTTGGTGTAGCAGATACACACTCTAAACATGAAAAATTACGTATGTGCTCTTGTGTCAGTTTAAAAACACCTAATGAAATTGACTCAGTCCGAACTTCCCGTAAAAACTATCAATCTGTGTGTGTTCATTGAAGGTAACAACTGAAAATGACAAGCCTTAAAACTGTGCAGTGCAGATGATATTCACTCCTTATTCTATACTTGCCCTAGGCCTAGGTGACAGCAGGGTGGACCCCTAAAGACTTTCTAATTTTCGAAATGCTGATTCCATCACCTAATATATATATAAGAAGAAGATAATAAATAGCGAAAGATTGTAATTGTACACACATGTATACTTCCTAATGTGAAACACACACCTAACTATTGAGATCAAATTAACATCTTGAAACATTAATTCAGCACATTAAAAATCATTCTTGTAAACACTAGATAAGGAAAATAAAGCTTTACTCTATTAAAACAAGAAATTAAACCCACCCCCACAAAAAAAAAAAAAAAAAAAAGAGAGAGAGAGAGAGAGAGAGAGAAATAAATAAATGAGACCAACAATTAAACATATACATTTTTGTTAATGTGAAAAGAGCACACACCTTCTGAATTACCAAGAACTCCAGGCAACAGACGAACACTAAAATCAAGCAGAGAAAAGCTAGATATGGTTATGCAACTGCTAGTTCATGCAATAGTTAGGCCCAACAAAGACATGCGTCTAACGTTCTGTAGCTACATCTCCAAGGGAAATCAAATGCGCTCCACACAACCAAACAACACACATGTACAAACTAAAATTATAATCAAAGTAAAATCAAACTCAGCAATACAAATATGTTTCTTTATGATGAGTAACATCTTACTTCTAGGCAAAAAGTTGAAAAGAAAATATGACTTACTAACGGTGGCAGAAGTGTAGGTGTTGTAGTGAATTCCGTTGTCGGCATTATGATTACCGGTGATTATAGTACTCCTCAGGCCATCACCGATAAGTGTTATATTGGGTAAATTATTGCCTATCGAGAGATACTCTTCATATACCCCTGCCTTAATGTATATGATGAAGCGATTGGTTCGGTTTCCTCGCTCAGCTGCCTGGAGCGCTTTTCCAATTGTAGGATGGGTTCCGGACCCATCCTTAGCCACAATAGCATCAGCATTTGTAGGTAAGGATGAACTGGAAAGCCATAGAGAAGATAAGAAGAATATCACTACTGAAGTAAGGAAATAAGCATTCACCATGTTTTATGTTAATTAGATTTGTATTTCAATGCAAGAAATGAGAAAGCCAAGTGACTTATGAAGAAGTTAGAAATGCAATGCAATGCTGGTTATTTATAGATGAAGTTGAGAGAACCTCATTGAATGAGTCAACATCGTCTGTAGCTTATAGAATTAGGATTGTGACTTATAACCATGAAAGAAAAAAAGGAATACCACCGATATTATAAAAGCCATTTTACTTCAAATCGGAAGTAATCTTCTAAAGTGAATAACTGTTGAATAATCCTCAAATGACACCTAATAGGCCACTTCTTAATTACCTACTTATTGTATCAAATTCTTATTAGCATAAGTGATATAGTAGAGGAACTTTTTGAGGAAAATTTGTGGAATCTCTCCTAATCCCAGTTGCTCTCGCTATGCCTAGTACAATTGTACTGGGCTGTTGAAAGATGATGGGGCTTCTCTATTGTGAGAATAATAATGCAAATTTGCAAAAGTACACACTGCACAAGCTTTATACTTTTCAAGAATTATAAGTAAGCATTATTTGCCTCTACTCAATATAGTAGTTTTCATGAAATTATTTGGTATTTGAATTATTCTCTAGGATTTTTAGATGATATATTAATAAAATAAAATGCTGGTCAGTTTTAAACTACAAGGAAAAAGTGTTGATAACAAGGATGTACTTTTGAGCGAAAAGAACAATTTATATAAGATAGCTTTATGATATTAATGTGTTTATGTTAAATACCATGCTTAAAGGTGGTCGTTAGTAAATAAATAAACATGTAAGCATAAGGATTATACAATAGTGTAATTATAAGCCTCATGAATACTATTAAACTAAACTATGTTGCTGTATTGCCTGAACACCTAAGCCTCTATTAATCTATCTTTTGATTGGATTGAATGCTACGTAGTGTTCAGTGATAGAAGTAGGCAAACCAAGGAAACACGTAACTCGTAATGCACACATTGTGGGGTTGCGGATATACAAGTGTATATGTATATTAAAATCCTTTGCAATTGATTAGAATAATAATGAAACAAATGAATATGAACATTAGCTGCATTTGTCATACCAGGAAATGAACATGGACTTATATTTTGCCTTGCTCATCAACTCTCACCTTATGGTGTGATCACGTGTAGTCTATTGAAGCCAACAACACTAGCATGATGCTTTGGCAACCAAACTATACTATTTACCATCTTCGATACTTGGATTAATGATAACTAATGGTAATATAAATTTATTTTATAGCAAGTAAGACTAAATTTAGATTGACCAACAGAACCTATAGGTTTTTATATCTCATTCGTGTTTTGAACTTTAACCAGTAAATGCCATATGGTGTACGAGTTGCATAGTTGAAATCATGGCTGACTCAGGGAAGTCCTTGATTTATAATTGATAAAAACAAAATTAATATACTACTATTTGCTTTATCTTTATGCAATATCCTGGTATATCCAATTTATAAAAAACTTATATCGATACCCATAATTTATTATGCCATAAATATTGACTATCATAAGTTATTCTCAAGATTTTTCTTTTCTTTTAATTGTAAACTACATTATTAATACTTTGATCACATTTCTAGCACTTCCTCGTATTGTTGTAAAATATTCATATATCTTCAAACCCTTTTCAATTATAGTCCCTCTTGTACCGGTTTTGGGGGAAGGGTCCCTGTTGATTTAAGGGGTAACAATAAATTTTTAAAGGTTACGGAACGATAAAGTCACACTTTAGGAATTTAAGGGATCTTTAAAAAGTTTTATTTTATTTATGGAAAGTAATAATAATAATTGTTACATGGCTTAAATGATACATTGTAATTGCCAAGTCAAAAGTGAGACTACATTTGTTAACGTAATATTACAACATATAGCATAAAAGAGAAGCTAAATTTGCAGATATATATTCAAAAACAGGATTATATAGAACTGCATCCTACTTCAGCAAATGAACTTTCTATAAAAGTGATCTCTTGTTTGGTAGCTCAAATTCCACATTCAATTCCTTTCTAATGCTTCATTAAATTACTCAAATGCCCTCTTTCAAAGAATTTAAAAATTTTTTTACTTACATATATGATTTAATAAAAACTAGCCAATACAATGCTAAAGAAAGGTAAGTAATTAAGTAAATGAATCACTTGTGAGATTTTTTTTCTTTCTTAATTACAATTTTTCTCTCTATATGGCTTTATGAAACCGCCTTGCATAGCTTCTCTATTTCACTTCGCTAAATATTATCCTAATTTTAAGCTCCATTTTTTTTTTTTTTGTATATTTATGTCACAAACAATTAATGTTTTTAAATTGTAAGATATAAAATCGTTGATCTGCTTTGATATGATAGTTGCTTAAAAATATATATTGTGGAGCATCACATTGATCATGAACATCTCAATTTACTCCCTCTTAATTTTTTTTTTTCAGTTAACCATTCCAAATGCTAACTCGTCAATTAGAAACAACCAAAAATCAATAATACCAAATACGTATTATTAGTCTCTTAAACTATTTTACCATACCCTTGCATTTTCATGGACATATTCATCTTCTTCCTATTAAGAACAAGCATTTAACTCCATGAAACCCACTACGCGACCACCAACACCATACTGATCACTAGCCACATTTAAAAACACCTCATAGTTTAACAAAAGAATATCCTAGGTTGCAGAAGAATAGTAACCACATCTTTTTCCCATTTTTTGTTTGTCCAGATATAAATACATCTTTAAGCACAAATAACAAAAGGAAAAATTAAATTATATTCGTCAAAGAATCAAAAGCTGACGCATGAAATCAAAACCAACTGCTTTCTATTGATGATTAACGTGTTATGACATCATGCTTAATTATTTATAATCCTTTTTGTGATTATTTTGGGGAAGGCTTCCTAATGGTTTGAGGGACAATTATAAATTTCCAAAGGTTATAAGTAAGGTCACGCTATAAGAACTTCAGATATCTAATTTAATCAATAGTTTTAAAAGGTCTTATTTTATTTATTTATTGCTTTATGTGTGGAATAATGTATATGCCAAGACGTATAATGTAATATGATATAATAATAGGCTTTGTTTTTATAGCTGAGACTTAGTTTTAGATTATCTAATTTGGTCCGACGATACTTCCGAAACTGGAGACAAGGGCTGTAAATAAAATGATATGTATGCTAATAAGATATGAGGTATGGTGTAATGTAATATATTACCAGGTTACAGCGTTTGTCCCTGAGACATAATTTAGGTCATGATATGCATTGCTGAGGACGTTGATGGGTGATCATTATCCACTGGAAAGCTAACAAAGTATTTAGTTCCGAAAATGAAATTTCAAGCCATAATTGTTACATAGCTTAAATGATAAATCAAAAGTTAGCGTAATATTACTTATGATTGCTCCATTTAATTACCAATAATTACATGGAGAGTGTGTATATATATATATATATGGGTGAGCTGATAACCTTATCATATAGGATATCTATTCAAATTTTACTCGACTAAGTAAGTTCTGAATAGGCATTTAAGATCATCAGGTGCGTTTTGGATAACAATTTCTCGAAATCTATAACTATAGACTAGGATACAAATATGAGATTAGGGTACCTTGTATAAACCTTTTAATAATAATTAAATAAAATTAATAAATAAAAAAAATATCATTTCATATGTACGAGTTTTAAAAAAATAACAAAATGCATCACATGAGAAATTCTAAACTAAACCTAACATCCTCATATCAGTCTTTTCTTTCTTAGTCTTTTTTTCCTTTTAATTGCAATTTCTTTTCACTCCATCTTTCTCGTTTACTAAGTCCAATTCTACTAAAATTAAAAAAGAAAATTGCATGAAGTCACCTAAACAATATATGTTATTAAATTATTTTCTTTTGATGCAATAATTCCTTTGTATTTAGTTTAAAAAATATCTTAGAATAAATTTATATAACGTTGTTCAAGTTAAAATTTAATCGAAATTAATGTTTGTACCTTTTTCCCTCGTCCAAAATTAAGGTTTATGCTAGGTTTGAAAAAGATTTATTAGATAGATTAGGATCTAGTATTTGCAATGTGTGGAGTATCATTATAAATGCTAACTATGAATTCAAAGTTTGTAATTTGTAATCTATGAATATTATTATTATTATCAAAATAAGTTAGTCACCAAAATGAGTCCAATCTAAAATTATTTATTTAATATTTAAAATCAAGACCCAGATTTCACTAAAATTGACGTATTTATATAATAGTAATTAGTGAAGAAAATGCTCAAAAAGAAAAAAAAATAAAAGAAATTGAAAGGAAAGAAAAATAAATAGAAACTAATTATATTGAAATTTATAAAAAAAAAAATATTTATAAGTTCTATGGAATATCCTGTATCCTGTACAATTTACAGGATACAAAGTAATTCAAGAATACCATAGCATAAATTATATAAAGTAAAATTTAAGAATTTATGCCAATATGATAAAGTACGAGTAAAGGCTCACACTTTATCTACTCTATACCCACTCACTTCTATATATATATATATATATATATATATATATATCTACATACATATATACATACATGCTGTTTTGAGTGACACAAATTAAATAGGAATATTACAACTAATAACATATATAGAGAAGGTACATGTACGTATATATTGAAAAAGAGGAAAACCTTACGGCATGTGGTGAATACAAAGAGCATGTGTATTTACCTACTAATGCAATGAAAGGATTTACTAATAACATAACTATAGCAGCAATGTAACAAATATCTTAAGAAAATGCATAACGTGTATATGAAGTAAATGTACGTAATTTCCTTTATCTCAATATGGAAGCCAAAGAAGGCCTTATGTGAAATACCAGAGGTAGAATTTTTACCTTATATTAGGACCTATAGGCTAAGGGATAATTCAAGTAGACAGTTTCTATAGGACATAGATCTCCCAAAAAGTAACAGAATAAATACCCTCCAACTTTGGGAAAGACGAAGACGAAGGCAATAAATATCAACGATCGAGTTAATATAGATAGTCAATCTTATGGTTTTATGCAACATTTAGATATTGGAAAACACCACTACACATAAAGAAGAATGAGAAAATAAAATGTTGCATGGTTCTTGAATTGACTCAAATAGTAATTTAAGACTATAATAAGTAAGACAAGAAAGCAAATTTGCTTAAGTATTAAACAAGTTTTATAATTTTTAAGAATTATAAGTAATAAGCATTATTTTCCCTCTACTTAATATTGTAATTTTCATGAAATTATTTGATGTTTGAATTATTTTCCAGAATTTTTAGATGGTATCTTCATAACATAAAACGCTGGTTAGGCTTAAACTACAAGGAAAAGATGGTGATAATAGATGTACTTTTGAGCTAAAAGAGCAATTTCTATAAGATAGCTTTGCAATATTAATGTGTTTATGTTAAATACTATGCTTAAATATGGTTGTTAGTAAATATAAGTGAAACATACTACCAAAATGCTAAAACTGATGAATAAATAAACGTGTATGTGTTCTTAAAATTGTCCGAGAAGCAACCCTTTAAATAAGATGTAGCATAAGGAGTATACAATAATGAATCTATATGCCTCATGAATACTATTGAACTTAACTGTGTTGCAATATTGTCTGAACACTTGAGCCTCTATTAACCGACCTCTGATTGGATTAAACGGTATTAAACACCTAAGTCTCTATTAACCATGTTGCAATATTTACCATTTTTAGTACTTCACTAAATGATACATTAATGGTAATATAAATTTATTTTATAGCAACAAGTAAATTTTGATTAACATACAAACCCTATAAGTTGACACCCCACACATGTTATCAACTCTAAACAGGGAATGTCATATGGTTTACGAGAAGCATAGTCAAAATCTTGGCTGACAGAGGGAAGTCCTTGATTCATAACTGATAAAAATAAAATTACTCTGATACTAATATTTGCTTTATATATATATATATATATATATATATAAACATGTCTATCCAATTAGGTAGTATATTTATAGAAAACTTATATGAATAGCCATAATATATTATGCTAAAAAATATTACTATCACACCTTATTCGTAAGATATTTTTTTTTTTTCTTTTAATTGTAACTACATTCTTAAAACTGTGATTACAATTCTAGCACCTCCTCATAATATTGTAAAATACTGGCATGTCTTCAAACTTTTATTGTTTATAGTCTTTTTTTGTTACGGTTTTGGGGGAAGGGTTTCTGATGGTTTATGGGATAATTGTAAAATTTGAAAATACAAGAAGATGAAGTTACACTTGAGGAACTGAGAAGATCTAACTTGGTCAATAGTTTTAAAAGGTTTTGTTTTAGTTATTTATTTTTTATGGGTATGACAATATGTATGCCAAGACGTGTAATGTAATATGATATATTAAGAGGTTTTGTTTCTATAACTGAGACTCAGTCTTAGGTCATCCAATTTGGTCTGACGCTTCCAGAGATGGAAGACAAGGCTTCTGACTAAAATGATATGTGTGTTCATAAAATTCCGCATCATTATTGACATATACTTATTTCCAATTTAAGGAAGACTTAATGTGGTGTTTAATAGCAAAAATAATGTTTGTGCTGGGATTATCTCTCCTTGGAGGTGTTATTCACGTTCCTTTTCTTTTTATGGTCACAAGATGTTTTATTCACGTTATCCCAGAAATTCATCACCCGGTGAGATTTGTCAATTACTCCAAAGCACAATACCATCTTCAATAATTGCCGACTCATATTTAAAGTTCTAAGACTAAAGATAGAAAACGTATGCATATGTTCTACTCTTAGACCTATGTACAGCTATATGTGTGTTATTAGTGCATAAAGAAAGTGAGATTATAAGTGTCTTGTGAAAGCTGTCATGTCTTTACTGCTTTGCTACTCGTCCGTTCAACAATTTGAATTTTTGTATTTGCAAAATAATTATTATCTGTATCATTTATTTAAATTCATTTAATATTATCATGAGCTTATAAAAAATTGCCACATGTTCCCTATCTATCACTAAAAAAAATTGAAGGAATATAATTCATATATTTATCCACAATTAGAACACAAGCCACTTGTCCAGATATAAAAACATCTAGAATCATTGACAACAAAAGAAATAATTAAATTATATATACCAAAGAAACAGATATTGACATATGAAATCAAAACCAAGTTCTTGCTATTAATGAATAACATGATAATAACATTATACTTAGAGGGGAAAACTAATCACCGACAACAAAAGAAAAAAAATTAAATATTCCATTTATATGTGGTTATCTAATTGTTAAAAGTAAAATTACTGTGATACAGTTATTTGCTTTTTATTTATATAATATCTGTGTCTATCCAATTAAATTCTATATATGTACAAAACTTGTATCAATAGTCATAATATATTATGCTATAAGAAACACTATCATAACTCATTCTCAAAAATTTTCTTTTCTTTCAGTAGCCATAATATATTATCCGTGTGCCTTTCAAATTTGAGGAAGACGCGTATGATGTTGTTTAATAGCAGTGCATTTGAATTTTAAGGAAGACTTAATAGGTTATATAATAGCAAAAATAGTGATGGTTGTAACCTCCTTGGAGATTTATTCACTTTCTTTTCCCTTTTTTTTATTTTTTTTATGGTCACAAGAGGTATTAAACAGATTATCCTGAAAATTCATCATCCACGCATAGTAAGATAGAGAAAAAAAGATAAAAAGATTAAAAAAAATCTGCAAAAACACTATTCATGTATAATTTTAAGTTCAAAGTTTCATAGTTTATATGCAATTGAATTTGCTATTGTCAAATGTTATATACAATTAAAGATTTACTATCTCTATTAGCTTGAAAAGAAGATAAAAGGGTAAATAGTCATTGGACAAAAAGTAAACATGTAAATAATTGGAAGTGTAATAATAAATTTTATAAAGAAAAGTTTAATTGACCAATCCTATGTGTAACAAAATATATATATATATATATATATATATATATATAAAGTTGTACATAACTAAATAACGTCATAACAATTCAAGTGTAATCATTTTACTATCCATGCTTTCTGGAGACACATTGCTTTCTCTTTTTCATTCTCATTCATACCAGTGAACATCAAAAGAACATCTTATACTATAAGTTTGATTATACTATACTGATCACAATATCACAATAGTTTCATGTCTGTCTTCATGATATCAAAGCAATAGTTGTAGATCTTTAGAGATTTCTATTGGATCAAATTTCTTTTCGAATTCCATTACTGATTTGTGATTTGTTACAAGAATTTTACTGATGATATTTGTGATTTGTAATTTCTCTACTTTCTCAAGATTTTGAGCAAACTCATTGATCTATTTAAGGATATGTCTACAGTCGCTATTACTTCAAATGAACAAATCTATGGAGATCCTTACTTTCTTATAGCATCAAATAGTCTTCAAAACTCAATTATGAATATTATGTTCAATGGTTTAAACTTTTATAGATGGAATCGATCCATTAGGTTAACATTAGGAGTAAAAGCTAAACTAGGTTTTATTGATGGCACATGCAAAACCGATTGATGATGAAAAGGAATTACATAAATGGATGAAAAATGATTACATGATTCATTGTTGGCTACTAAACTCTATGACTAAACAATTGTCGGAAGCAAAAGCATTCATGTATGCTCAATCAACAAGAGTTATGAGATGATATTAATGAAAGATTTGGAATGACTAATGGACCCTTAGTTTATCAATTACAATATGATCTATCAAATACGAAGTAGAGAACTTTGACAGTAACAAAATACTTTAATGGACTCAAACGACTATGGGATGAATTTGCAAGTTTAAGTGAAGTTCCAACTTGTACATGTAGTGTGTTTGATACTTGTACTTATGATATAATGAAGAAATTGCAAGATAGAGATAACAGAAATAAATTGATGCAATTTCTTATGGGTTTCGGTGATGTTTTTGAGCATGTGCAAAGTCAGATCTTCTTAATGGATTCATTGCCTAATGTGAGCAAAGCATTTTACTTAATATGTTAAGTTGAAAGATAGAAAAAGATGTGTGATTTGCTGAATAGTTCTAATGAAGCAAGTGCAACTTTTATGGCTAAGAACTTGCAGAAGTCTTCAATTGCTAACAAGAAAGATAAAAGGAACAAAGCTTATGGCCAACAGCTTTTCTATAATCATTGTTGTAAACAAGGACATACCATTAAGAAGTGTTTTGAGATGTTTGGGTTTCCTAACTGGTATAAGGGTCCTCAAGGAAATATGATTGGAGGAAAGGGTGTTGTTGCTCAACTCGAAGTTGCATTAGCAAATTAAGATACTCCATTAGATAATCATGGTGATAAGTTTGTAGCTTCTAATCCTAATGACTCTTTACTTGTTACCAAGATTTGTCATGTGATGCTTAAAGCCTTGAAGGATACGCAAACTCAAGAAAAGGATCAAAATATGACTTCTGTTGTGAATTTTCAAATAATGTGTTGTCTTTAGCCTCTGATTTTAATGTTGATTTTGTCAAATGGATTGTAGATTCAAGGTCTTCAGACCATATCACTCCTCATCATCACCTATTAGTTGATAAACAATACTTAAAACAACTAATACAAATCAAACTACTTGATGGAAAAAAGAAGTTTGTTTCTCTTGTAGGAAATATTCCCTTGCATACTAATATAACACTTTGAAATGTACTACTTGTTCCAAAATTTCATTTCAACCTCTTGTCAATACATTGTTTGCTAGAACAAAACAAACTAATTGTGGTTTTTTATTCTCATACTTGTTTGTTCAAGGACTGAACTTCTAAACGAATTGTAACCCATGCTTACATTGCCTCTGGAGTTTATGTACTTCATTTTAAACCATTTGAAAATTGTTCTAATAGTATTTTTGGTTGTAGATCTTTGATTTCTCATATTGATGTTCAACATTTATGCAATAATAATGTTATTCTTGACAATAAAGTTCCCACAGACCTTCTTCATAAAAGGCTAGGATACATGTCCTTGTCATCATTGCCTCATTTATGTGATACACATCTTAGTAAAGACAAAAGTTTCAATTGTCATACTTATTTATTGTCCAAATTTTATAGACTTCCATTTCATTTAAGTACTACTTAGATACAATTTCCATTTAAATAGCTATATATAGATATATGGGGGCCATATAACACTCATACTATTTCTAGTGAAAGATTTTTTCTTACCATTGTAGATGATAAAACAAGATGCACTTAGACCATTCTCTTGAAATACAAATCCCAAACACTTGTTGTTTTCATAAAATTCCTAACATACATCAAAAATCATTTTAGAATCATACCCAAACACATTAGAATAGATAATGGGCTTGTATTCTTGTCCAAAGACTTCTAAACACTCTTAGATAAATTTGGAATTTTTCATCAAAGAAGTATGGTCTACACTTGACAACAAAATGGAGTAGTAGAACAAAACATAGACATCTTTTAGAAACCATAAGAGCCTTAAGGATTCAAGCTAATCTTCCTAAAAATTTATGGGGAGATTGCTTGTTAACTACCACCACTCTCATCAACAAAATGCCATTACACATCTTGGAATGGAAATCTCCTTACTAACTTCTTTTCAACAAATCACCTTCTTATAGTGACTTAAGAGTTTTTTTATGTTTATGATAAGCATCCACTAATACTAACAAATTTAAAGATAAATTTGATCCAAGAAGTAGTAAGCGTGTATTCCTAAGATATTCATATAGGCAAAAATGGTATAAATTGCTTAACCGTGATACCTATCAAACCTTTTCAACCAAGATGTTATCTTTTCTGAAGACATCTCACCATTTTAATCTATTTGTCATAGCAAATCCGATCAAATCATTTTGTTTTCCTCTTTAGATGTTTCATGTCCTAAACAAGTTACTTATTCCAATCTATCTTCTATAGATCAAGATATTAATATTTCAAAGTCACCTCCTACTCATGTTTCTAATTTTCACAACTAAGAACAACACCATAAAGTCCTATAATGAGTCTTTACTAAAACAACAAAAATCCCAATTGGTTACAAGATTTTGTCCATAATATTCGAGCAACACATCATCTTTCACACCACAAACATTGCTCATACACATTGCTATGACCATTCCTTATATCCCTTATTTACTCCTCAATCATTGACCCATTTCACCAAGGAGTATGTGGCTTCTTTGGCCAATATGTTTACAATTCATGAACCAAACAACTAGAAGGAGGCTAAATTTAATTCTAAGTGGGTTAAAGCTATGCAAAAGGATCTAGCTACTTTAGAAGCTAATCACATTTGGGATTTAACTACTCTCCCTTTAGGCAAAAAGGCTAATGGTAGCAAATGGGTCTACAAAATAAAATACAAGTCAAATGGTATTATAGAGAGACACAAAGCTCATTTGGTTGTCAAAGGGCATAATCAAGTTGGGGCATTGATTAGATTCATACTTTTTCACCCGTAGTTAAGCTTACTACTATTAAAATTGTGTTAGTTATTGCTGCAATAAAGGGCATGGCATGCTCATTAATTTGGTGTTAATAATGCCTCTCTACACAGGTATTCGGATGAGGAAATCTATATGATTCCTCCGCAAAGGTTTACCAATGCTAAACTTAGTCAAGTTTGCCATTTGGTATCTTTATACAATCTTAAACAAGCTTCCCATTAATAGAATATAGAATTTACTAGAAACATGCTGGCTTTGGGGTTTAGCCAATCCAAACACAATTGTTCTTTATTCACTAAAGTTGTTAGTAGTGGTTTTCCTGTAGTCTTGGTTTATTGAGATGATGTATTAAGGATAGGAGATGATTTGCATGAAGTTACAATAGTAAAATCCTCTCTTGACAAGGCTTTAGCTATAAAAAACTTGAGAGACATGAGATTTTTCCTAGGTATTGAAGTTTGTTGTACTAAGCAAAGTTTTTTGCTCAACTAATGCAAGTTTGCATTAGACATTCTAATCGATGCTAGTCTAACTAATGTGCATCCTTTTAGCACTTCATTTCCTTCTCATTTTGTTGCATTTGATGATTTCAGTAATTTGCTACATGATCTAGCTATGTGTAGACAAAGTGTTACTCATTTGATTTACTTAACTATTACTTGTACAAATTAGTGTTTTTCTTATCCAATATCTTACTTAATTTGTGGCTTCTCCTTAGCATTCTCATTTTCTTGCTACTGTCCATGTCCTAAAGTATCTCAAAGGGACAATAAACAAGGGATTGTTCTTTTCTTCCATTTCTTCCCTTATTTTGAGTGCTCATTTGAATGCTGATTGGGGGGGAGGGAGGCGAATGTAAGCTTGATTGTAAATCTCTTACTGGTTATTGCATTTTGCTTAGTTCTTCACTTATTGCTTAGAAAACCAAAAAGCAAGCCACAATCTCAACTTCATCTACAAAGGCAGAGTACTATAGCATTGCAATAGCTACAAAGGAGCTTCTGTAGATATCCTTTATCTTTCAAGATTTGTAGATTAATATTCCATTACCAATTCATCTCTTCTATAACAGCAAGTCTACTTAATTGATTGCTAAAAATCCTTGTTTCCACAATTGAACTAAGCACATTAAGATAGATATTTATTCCACAATAGATGACATTCATTCTGGTTTTGTTCATATTACATATGTGCCTTCTAAATTGTAGTTAGCATATTTTCTTACTAAACTTGTTAGTGAACAATAACTTGATTTTACTTATTGTTTAGGTAGGGGGATGGAAGGAGATATAGTTTGCTATATATGGTTGTGTTATTTATTTTGCTCACATGTCAGTCTTACTTTATGGTTTTATTACACGTAGGATCAGTCAAGTACTCATATATATAAAGTTGCATATAACTAAATAACAATTTAGGTATGGTCATTTTACTACCCAAGCTTTCTAGAGATACTTTACTTTCTCTTTTTCTTTCTCATTGATACTAACAAACATTAGAAGAAGATCTCATGCTATAAATTCGACGATGCTATATTGATCATGATATCACAATAGTTTCATGTCTATCTTCATTAATTATCACTAAACTCTTGGTGAGAAATTAAACAAAGAAACACCAAATTTCAAATAAGGATTTTAGCATACAGGAATCCTAACAAAGGAAAATGAGGAGAATAATCCATCTTTTTTGGTTATCCATTAGATGTCCAAAAAAATAAAATTATCAATCGTAACAGTTTTTCTATCCACTAACATGTGTCAATTTTAAGGTACTAGTGGTAGATCTTTACTAATGAATTTTTTCCCTATTTTCTTTCGTATGCTCATTTACAGCAAGATAAACATTTTATCATCTCCTTTACTCCATTGTTTAAAGAGTACTAGCACTGTGACTAGCTCCATGCAAGCATTTTTCCCTGCTACCAACACTCCTTTTCCTCAATATTAATACAACATTTATATTGTTATGTCAAAACATCTTATTCAACACTACATTTTTATATTATAAATTAAAATTCAGGTGAATCTAAAATAGAAAATGTTTAATCACCATATTGGTTGCTGAAACCATGCAGAATTATGAAAACTCTAAATTTGACTTTCATGAGATTATAAACATCTAATTGTAGATAGAGGAGCAAAAAATCTCATCAAATGTGGAATACGAGTTCACTTTGTTCATAGCTTTCTAGACTTACATATAATGAGGAAGAAAAGAAAAAGGGATTGCATCAGATGATGTAAAAGCCATTTTACTTCAAGTCAGAAATAATCTCTTAAAGTAAGCAAATGTCTCTTGAAACAATCCTCAAAGGACAATTAATAGGCAATACAGTACACGTAATCGGACTACAACTTCTTAATTATCTACAAATTAAAACAACTTTTTATAAGTATCATCAACTAAATATAGAAGAGGAATTTTTTTCTTGTTAAGGAAAACTTGCGGACCCTCTCTAGGTCCTACCATTACTTGGGCTATCGAATGTGATGAGGTTCCTCTACCGCGAGAATGATAATGCAAATTTGCAAAATCACTAAACTAGTTCTATAATTTTCAAGAAGTATACACATGCATTATTTTCCTCTACTTAATATAGTGATTTTCATGAAATTATTTGATGTTTGAATTATTTTTCCAGGTCTTTTATGCACCAAGGATACACGTAAATCATAATATACACATAGCGGGGTTGGGGATATATAGGTATGTATGTGTATGTATAATGCACGTATAAACATCCCTGCAATTGATTAAAATAATAATAAAACAAATGAATGTAACCATTGTCTGCAAATGTAATACCAGGAAATGATATCGACTTATATTTTGCCTTACTCATTAACAATCACGGTGTGGTGCTTTGTCAACCTAACTGAACTATTTATCATCTTTAATACTTGAATAAATGATCCATTAATGGTAATATAAATTTATAGCTACAAAGAGTAAATTTAGATTGATGAACGGACCCTACAGTCTACGAGGAGCATGGTTGAAATCTTAGCTAACTTTGATAAGTCCTTAATTCATAATTGATAAAAATAAAATTTCTCTGAAGCTACTATTTACTTTACATTTATATAGTATTCGTGACTATTGAATTAGACATAAGACATGCATATCGAGTGATATGTAATATAGTATGTTATATTGATTAGACACTATATCTGTAGAAAACTTATATCAATAGCCATAATATAGTATGCTATAAAAAACATAGATTAATTAGACACTATATCCATAGAAAACTTATATCAATTGCCAAAATATATATTATGCTACAAAAATCACTATCATTGATTATTCTCAAAGCTTTTTCTTCTCTATTAATTCTAACTACATGTTCAGTAAATTACTGACAACAAAAGAAAAAATTAAATTATGTTTGTCAAAGAAACAGAAATTGATAAGTGAAATAAAAACCAACTTCTTTCTATAGATGAATGACGTGTAACAAAATCATGCTTAAGAGGGAAAAACCAATGACGGACAACAAAAGGAAACATCAAATATTCCTTTTTTTATGTGGTTATCTAATTTATAAACATAAAATTACTTTGATACTACTATTTGCTTTATATTTATATATAACTGGTAAAGAATCTACGCAATACGCGGATAAAAGTTTGAATAATGATTATGATTTTTTAAGTAAATTGTAAATATAATCTAATTTTTTATGCATTATTAAAAAAGAAAAGAGAAAAACATGTAAAAAATCATTTAAGCAATACAAGGTTCCAAAAATGAATAACTTGTTATATTAATTTGTTGAATATTCACATGGGAAAAAGAAAACACATAATCTCTCTCTCTAACATGTTCTTCTTACCAAATTACATGAAATATATAATTTTCATATAAAAAGTACGTGCTTCCAAAACAATATTAATATGAAAAAAAAATTATGGAAGCGCATCAATGATATCAAGATAAGATATAAAAAATGAAAGAGTTTTCAAAACTATATATTATAATATGTTATAATAAAAATTAAGAAAATGCACATATAAAAAAGAAATAGGCTTCCGAAACCATATATTATGATATGATATGATAAAAAATCATGATTGTATTAATAATACCATAATAAAATGATAAATGAAAATGAGAGTTATAGAATTATATATTATAATATGATATTATGATAATATGTTATGATATGATATCATTTAACAAAAAATTGTAAAAATACATTAATAATTCAAGAAAAAGTTGGAACACAAAAAAGAAAAAGTTTTTTTCAATATATACGCTTCAAACTAAAAGTATTGTAATATGAAAAAAGGAACCAAAAAACAAGATAATATAATAATATAATGGTATTAGAGTATATGTTATTTATGTTTGTAGTAAGTATGATATGAATGGTAGGCGATAAACAAGAGAAGGAGGTTATCGAAAGGAAAGGATGCAAGGAGATGGAGCTAGACAAAACCAAGGTACGGATGGAAAAAATTAAATACGAATGCTACTATAGATTGGAGAGGAGTTAAAGTGGCTATAGCTATGGTGACAAGAGACGAATATGGAAAGTTGAAGAAAGAGGATAGAAAATGTTCGCTAGAATTTCTCCCCTTGAAGTAAAATTCTGTACCGTTGTGTTTGCATTGCTAATGGCTATGAACAAGAGGTGAAGTAAGATCATTGTAAAATTTAACAGCTTACTTGCCATAGAGATGATTGAACAAGGATGTCTAAGAGGAGCCTCAAATTCAATAATTATTCAATACTATCTTACACTAACAAATAAGTTTGATAAGGTAATTTTTTTTAGAGTTAAGTGTAAAGCAAACAAGGTAATGGATCGACTGAACAAAGAAGGATTGAAAGTGGATTCAACTTATTTTTTCAATCTATTTTTCCAGATGTTATGATGGATTATGTTTTGTTTGATTCTAACATTAACTAGAATGGTTATTCTTCCAGGAGACAAAACTTTAGTAATGAGCCTCCAAATAATTTGTTGAACTTCTTTTTCCTATTCTATTCTATTAAAATTACCAAAAAAAAAAGCAATAATATTACAATACACAATATTCATCATATAATGTAATGCAATGGGACATTACATATGGTAAGAGCTTTGAAAAGTATATATTATTATATAATATTCCAATATGCTCTCTTTTATTACTTTAATTTCTATATTGTTTTTGAAAGAAAAACAAATTAATATTAGTATCGCGTAATCCTTTTGCTTTTGTAATTTATACATTCAGCAAAAAGCAAACTAAGAGTTAGTGTAGTACACAAATTACAAAGAAAATACCTACAAAAAATATAAAATAATTAAAAATCTAAATTGCAAAATTGCAAATTTGTAGTTTCAATAGAAAACTAAAAATATGTTGCATATCTTATCAATATGAAAAGGTACTATATTATGAAATTATATAAGATAAGAGTTTTCAAAATTTTGTATTATAATATGAAATGTATTATATCACATTTAGTAACACTTGGTGCTATATATTATATATTTTTAATAAATGACATTGTATTATTGTATATTATATACATATACATATACTTATAAATAGTATTATGTATTTTGAGTATGTTTTATAGTTTAAGATGCTATGTTGAATGATACATTTTCATATATATTATATTATATTATATATTATGAAGAGTATATTAAAATCATATCAAGTGTTACATATCATATTCTGCAGTTGCATTGTTTGCTATTATATAAAATGATATATGAATTGATTTATTAAATTCTCATATTATTGCTGTAGAACTATTTCTTCGTCACATTCATATCTTATTATCCATAATATTAAAAAGAGTGGCAATATTTATTAATTATCGTAGTTATCTTGCCTATATATACCTTACCGTTACTTTTTTTTTTATTTTAATCATTAGTAATATGTTTAAAATTTCATTGGTATCAATTCACATCAAAATTAAAAATTTAAATAATTATTTGATGATAACACTAATAATATGTCGATTGGTATTAATAAACAATAATCATTAACAATTGTTATTTATATAATGTATAATAATAATTTAAATTTTGAATTAATAACCCATGCATTTATATTGACAATACCATTAATAGTATGTTTTGATTCATATTAAAGTAAACTCTCATTAATGACCTATTTACCATTATTAATATGTTTCAATTCCCATTGATATCAACTACCATTAATAAATGATCTATTTGCCATTAATGATACAGTTCAATTCTCATCAATATCTATTACTATTACCAAATGCCTAATAAATGCACATATTTTAGCATTGATTTTTCTTAACATTCTTTCATCTTTCAATTTTCATTAATATCAATTCAAATCATTTATTAATGATGTCATTACTTTTGATACTAATAATATGTTCCAACAATTATTGATATCAATTACAATTTAAAGCTTGTCACAAATGCAAATTATTTAGTGGCCAAGTCATAAAGGAAGACTTATTTAAAATCCTTTTCATGACAATATTTAATTATCTATTGTTTTGATGTTATAAATATTGAAAAACTTCTTCAAAATGCATTTGAGATATTATTGAATAATATATTTTAGACTCTTATAACATGTACTCCTAATTCCTCTTATTTTTCTTTCTTAGGTCATTTTTTACAACTGGATCCACATCTCATAAGATGAGCCTTCCTTCATTGTGAATTGTATGTGTATATATTGTGTATAAACCATGTAAATCTCTAAAAATGGATAGAAAAGGAATATAAAGAAAAATAAAAGAATAGCTCACTAAACTTGGTTATTGATTTTTTTTTTTTTTCTTCATGTTTCATCAGCTCTTATCAAGGTATAATTTATAAATTTCAAATTCTTAGTACTAATGTCGTATGAAGGGAAAAAGGAAACAATTAGTTAAAGTATAAAAACTCACAAAAGTATTTATATAGAAACACATTAAAAATGGACAAATATGAATAACATTTGAAAGAAGTAAAAAAGATAGCTAGTAGAAGCAAAACATAAATCTTCATGCCACATCCCATAAAAAACACATTGCAATAGTGCATTATATTGTATTTGTTAAAACAAATTAAAGATATAATAATCACATTTAATCTCATTTATTGTAAAGTTGTCATGTACCTAAAAAAATGACAAAGTAAAATAATTTTATCGATCTTCATAGACCTAATATAGAAAAGTTCTTTGAAAAATTTACAAACTTCAATAATTATTCTACCAATTTTTTAAACTTTAATACGGAACCAATAGAATAAGTTGCAAATATTATCAAGTTCCACACAATAATCATAGGGAAAATTAAAGATTTACCTAAAAATCAAATAATTTTTTTTATTGTGATCTTTTATTTTATTTTTTTAAATTACTTATTGAGTTGTCAATTAATACCAATAAATTAATTTATATTATATACTATCATGATGAAAACTTTTTGAAATATTATAAAAGAAAAAATGAATTATGTCTATTAAATAAAAAAGAAAACAATAAATTAGATATGCAAGGATACATTCTTACACTTTATTCTACTAATAAAACATCTCTCTAGTTTCTTCCTTTTTATAATTTTACAACCTCTTATTTTATATATAAAAAGGACCAATCAACATTAAGTCAAAAAAGAAAAAAGAAAAAAAATCAAAGTAGTTGTAGAGATTAAAAAATATATATTTCTTCTTTCCAATGCCATCTTTGCTTCCTTTTGCATCCTCAATTATTGCTAAAGTCTATTGACATGTCAATATTTAGAAAGTAAACATGATTAGGAGGAATATTATTGAATATTAAAGTTAGAAACATAAACATTGAAAAAAAAAACTTTAAAAAAAATGTATAATCTATTACAAATCTGTTGGAATGTTATTAGAGAAATTCAACAAAACTCATTAAAATACCTCTTTCTATATGGAAAATCGAATGCTGAGACAATTCCATTTTTTGTTGGGACTTGATGATTGGTGCAAGCAACTGAGTAATATTTGGTAACTATCACTAAATTCAACATTTTATAATTACAAACAATAGAAAAGAAAGAAAAATTAAATAAATAACTATTTGGAAAGTTTTGGTTGTAACAATAGAAAATAAGATCATAAGCTTTAATTTGAGAACATAACATGATATATCACTATAAGAATTTTAACCTTAGACGACGTTTGTAGATTTTACAAACATGGCCAATTTTGGTATGTTTCAGTAATAGGTAATAAACGTCGCACAAAATTAATGATTGGCTACGTTTATTGCATATGATATTAACATATTTCCTAAATGCACATTGGAGAGAGCCATTGAGAAAATTGAAAATAATTCATATCTTGAGCTTTCCTCTCTCTCTTCAAATAAAGCATTATATTTTAGGCTTTTGTTTACTTGCCAACTATTTTCTCTACTCTCTCTTCGACTATCTCTTTGGATACTAAATGAGGTATACCATTCATAGGTACATCTCTCTCTCTCTCTCTCTTTCTCATATACACACACATTCATACACATAGAAGATGAACACTCAAGTTTTTTAGAGTTTTGCTTTCCTTAAAATTTTTAATTGAAGGTTAACTATGGATTAGGGTTTTAGTTTCCTTAGATTGATAATTAAGGATTAATTGAATATTAATATTTAATTTGCTTTCAATTGCATGCTTAACACCTATTTCAATTGCATATTAGGGTCTAATTTTATGCCTAAATCAACTAAAAGATTATCCATGGGACTTTTTAGTATTAGGTATGATTAATGTTCAAGGGACATGGACAAAGCTAAGGAAATTTGTGCCAAGGGAATTTAGAATGTTATCACTATTTTAGCACTTTGCCTAAGCTTTTCACAATGGGTGGTTATGCTTGGTAATTACATTCTTATTCTTGTATTTTTTCTTTATGTTTTTACTTAAAGTTTTTAAGTCAATTTCCTATTGCTATATTTGCATCTTTTGAGGATATACTCATTTTGTTTTCTTATTACTTTTATCTTTACTTTTATTGGCATATCGAATGCTTTCTTAGTATGATTAACTACTAGAAAGTTTGATGAGAGATTTTTTTTTTTTTATCCTATTTATGCAATAGGTGAGGCTTCCAATAATGAGTAAGACACTTTTGGTGAAGGTTGCTACAAGAGAAGCTTATGTACCTTTCATAAGATATTTTGCTAGTAAATATGTGGAGTTATACAATGGCATGAGAGCCTTACATGTTAGAGATCTTTTTGCTATGGTAAAAAAGAAGGCTTCTTCCATAATTTTTATTGATGAGGTTAGGTTATGCCCAAATAGAATTGGGATCATATTCAACCTCTTGCCCTTATTGGATTGTAGTAAAGCTATTCTTATACACAAATTGATGCAATGGTCAAAAGTTCTGTGGTAAATTTCACATTATCAACAATAATGAGCAAGAACTAACCTTGAACCAAATGTTAACTGTAAGCTTTTAGGCATAGAAATATAAACTTTCTTTCAATTCTTAAGTATCAAGTAAGATCATGAGGTAATAACGTACGCTTAGCACCATAGGAGATGAATGGATTTGACAACAATTCTGATGTTATTATTCCTATAACTACTAGTTGCTCAGATATCCTACATCCTATTCTTAGATGACTAAGGAGATTTGATCATGTTTCTATGGTGCGTAATTTAGTTAGCATTATCTCTAGATGAATGTTAAATTTTATAGAAGTTTATACTAAAAAAATTTTCCCCCCTTAATTTTAAATTTTGTATAATTGCTTAAGAAGCAATTTTAAAAGTTAATGTTTCTAAGAAGGAATTTTCTCTTGCAGCTTCAACATCCTACATCAAGATGATGACTATTCATAAAGAGTATGTATATTTGCAAATTTCCATTAATTTGAGTTGAAGACAAAGGTACATAGAATGAGGAAAGATAGATTTGCTTATTCATATGATCTTTTACTTTATTGACATTATTAGCTTAGATCTGCCCATCATCAGTAACATAAGCAATTGGTACCATGCTACTAACCTGTGCAAACAAATTGCATGCTAATAGCTAAGGTTAGGATCTATGTACAATTTTTTCCCTTAATTAATTGCATAGCAATTCACAATTATTATATGATAAGTATTTTATCATCATCCTTCCAAGATCAAACAATGCATGCATCTATTATCATCTTTATACTCTACACCTTCCTCTAGTTTTGATATTTCATAGCAATTACATGCAATGCAGGCATATATATGTAATCTTATGCATCCTAAAGGCCAAAACCATGATAGATCATACACTTGAGATGACATTCATGGAGAGATAATACTTTTTGGTGCTTGTAGTTGAAAATTTTTTCTATTCTCTAATATGGAAGAATGAAAATAGAGAGATAAAAATGCCAATAGATATGTGGAAGTAGAGTAGAGACAAATAGTTAAAAATAAAAGAAAATGACAATAATTAGAAAAAAAAAAAAAGAAGGAAAGCTATGCAACTGATAGTAGGTATTCAATAGATAAAGTCAATTGACAGATACAATAATATTGTTTAGAATAAATTTTACATAATATTTTCATATTCAAGCAAAATATTACATTAACGATATCTAGACATTGAACAAAAATAAATATTTATAATACATGTCAATAGAACAAATATGAAAAAAATAACCATATTACGAAAACATTTGTTTCTCCAGCAAAATCAGTCTTCACATACCTGATCTCCTTTGACTTCTTAGATTTAAATTTAAAGAGATCACACCCATTCTCGCTATTATTGTCCGAATAATCTTCAACATTAGATGGCTATACTCTTGAGTCTTTCTCTTGGTTGTGAAATTGCAATTTATTCAAGGATTGATCTTAGAGGGTAAGAATCAAATCCTAAAATGGTATCTATAGTGTACTAATGTTCTTTCATGTATGTTGTGAATTATATAGGGAGATTTGCGTAGATATGTTTGGTATGTTAAAATAAATTCAATAATAATTTGAGTCAACTATAAATATATTATACTAATTGATAAATTAATGTATCGTGATAAAATTAGAAGAAAATATTAAGTTGTAAAAGTTAAGTGGCACTTTCAAATAGCAATTAGAGGAAACATAATAATGAAAGATATTATGACTCCAAAATTATATATAGGAAGAGCTTTCAAAACTATGTATTATAACATGACTAGTTTTTTTTTTTTTTTTACCAACTATATTACAACTTGGAAAAAAAATATTTAAACTTTGATTTATCCCAATAGGAGACTAGTGGTAATACCGCTATGCTATAGGAGCCTTGACTTTATAGATAACTAGTTAAAGAGCTCACACACTGATAAAATTTAAAACAATAACGACCATGTTTTTTTTTAAACAAAAAAAGTAAATCCAATCTATACATTAAAAATTATTTAAGCAACATAAAGTTCCAAAACCAAATAACTGATTGTATATGATTTGTTGAATATTCAACAAAAGAGAAAAGAAAAAACATATATGAAGTGATTACGTGACTATTAATTCTCTTATATGTACTTCATATCAAAGTTTTTCTACATTTAATATTGTTATGTTTTGTAGATAAGATTATGTAACAAAATTTTAAAGTTTTTAAAAAACCTATTTCCTAGATGCCATGTGTAACATGGAAAATAAATTAAATTCAATAAATTATAAGAAAATTTACCTTTTTTCTCATAACAAAAACCGTCTCCTTCTAAGGATAAAGTTTTAGTGCAATCGGTATCTTACTTTTGCTCTTGTAAAATATTGTTCAACACAAGGACTCTAATTGCAATCCTTCTAAGGGTATCCACACATATGATAATAAGTAATAATTCTTATCCTTAGATTGGTAGATCACTTAGATTAGAATTAGAATTCTAGGAAGCAAAATGTTATATTCCTTTTATTTCTTTTGATTGTTGTCTTTCTAAATAGAAAACCATATAACTCTTTTATATTTACACTTACCCCCTTTTTAAAACACTATATTACATTAACTAAAATTAATGAAATAGAATTTTCTTTCCATGAATCTTTCAATTGCCACAACTTTTCAAAATTAAATATAGAATTAATGGCGGATAACCTTTTAATTGCCATGAACTTTTCAATAACAATTACCGATGAAATTAATAAATTCCATATACTTTCACATGAAAAACATAGCCTTTAAAATGTACTCAATTGCAAATATATTCTATGTAAGGAAAAATAACCATCAATATAAATTGCTTCCAGTTTGTTATTTCGAATCAATTTATTCTAGTTCCAAAATAAATATTGCACTAAAATTTCCTATCAAATACTTTGTTCCCATTAACGTGTTATTATGTGCGAACCTTTAGGTTTCTATATACAAAGGTAATATTTAACCAAACATAAACTAAGGTAATTATCTAGTAACAAGTATTGGCCATCAAATGTAATAAAAAAAATTATGAATGAGAAACCATTATGAACTGATTGCTACATAATTGAATCTCTTCATCAAATAATATCCCGATTAAACCATTGCATATCACGTTATCAATTTTTAATTGTCTTACTAGTTTTTTGAGATAAATTAAACTTAATAAAACTTACTGTAGTCACAGGCTTATAAGTCACAATTATCCCAATCAAGTGATCTTAAATCTCAACTCCCCAATCCAATAGAGTCATGAATTCTATCATGACTCATCACTATCCTCTTGATATTTCATGTCATACTCAACAACCATATTATTTACAATATAAGTAAAGACTGCATTTAACAACATTGAAGCACAATATTTCACATGTAAGATATATGAAGGTCACAATTTTAGGGATTATTTATAGCCATTCATGTACAAAAGGAACCAATGACATTAAACATACAGTGTCCACTATTAACAAGTTATGTTTAGTGTATTCGCATAACTTTGGGCAATTACTTAGATATCTTTTCCTCGATTTAGTAAGAATGACCTTAGTTATACAACGTGTTAGTATAAATATCAATTTCCCTCTTGATATTTATCCAACCAAGGACACATTTCAGATAATACGATGTTATGGAATCTTAATGCTAATACACCTTTATTATTATTCGAGACATGCTATAATTATCTATGGGGCTTTTATTGTAAAATATATACAAGCAACTTACCCTTTTATAAATAATATATATAAATAAGTCAAAAGTGTCTTAATACATTATGCATAAATTACAAAACTCCCACTTACACTATTGCCAAGTACTACAAAATCAAAGTCCTTAACTCCTCACATGGATCTCATGTTTCTATTGAGATAAGGCCTTCGTAAGTGAATCTGCAACATTTTCATTTATTGCCACTCTGCAAACTAACACATCACCCTTCTATGATATCTCTTTAAGGATGTGAAACTTCTAAAGCACATGTTTGGACCTCTGGTGAGATCTTGGTTCTTTAGCCTAAGGTATAGTAACATTGTTATCATAATACAATGTAGTAAGATATGCAATGCTTGGAACCACTCCTAACTTGGAGATCAAGTTTCTGATCTAAACAGCTTCTTTAGCTACTTAAAAAGCCACAATGTACTTGAACTCTAGTGTAAAATCTACTACTATCTTTTGTTTGGAACTCCTCTAACAAACAGTTCCGTGGTTTAATCAAAACACATAACCTTGCTGTAATTTTAGATCAACCTAATCTATTTGGAAACTAGCATCACTATATCATCTAAGTACTATGTCATTATCTCCTCCATAGACTAAGAACAAATCATTTGTTCTTCTCAAATACTTGAGAATAGACTTAATAACAACCCAATGATCCACACCTAGGTTGACCTAATATCTACTCGCCATGCTTGTAGCATAAGCGGTGTCAATTCGCATATACATCGTGGCATACATTATGAACCCAATTATCCAAGCATGTAGTACTTTGTCCATTTTTTCCTTCTTCCCTTGTGCTTGAGGATACATTACCTTAGAGAGATGTAAACCATGCAACATAAGCAAAAATCCTCTCTTGAAATTTTTTATATTGAATTTATTCAATATCTTGTCAATCTACTTGCTTTGACTTAGTCTAAGTAGCCTTTTAAGCATACCGTGGTATATCTTAATTCCTAAGATATAGATTGTTTCTCCTAAGTCCTTTAAGGAGAAATACTTACCTAACCAAGCCTTGGTAGACTTTAAGGTAGGTATATCGTTTCCAATCAAAAGAATGTCATCAAGATATAAAACTAGAAATACAATCATGTTCCTACTGACCTGCTAAAAATGGACCTTTTAAGCTTACGGATTTTATTGGCATTCTTGGATGCTATAAAACCATGAGGTTGTATCATGTACATATCCTCCTTCAACTTACCATTTAGAAAATTCATTTTGACATCTATTTTCCAAATTTCATTATCTTTGTAAGTTGCATTCATGAGGAAAATCTAAATAGACTTAAGCATTGCTACTAGTGCAAAAGTTTCATCATAGTTAATTCCATTACACTAAGTGAAACCCTTCGTTACTAGTCTAAATTTATAATACTTAAATTTCCATCCATGTCAGTCTTCTTTATAAAGAGCTACTTTCACTATATAGGTATTACCCTAACCGATGCATCTACCAAATCCCATACTTGGTAGGTGTACATGGAGTCCATCTCAGATTGCATGGCTTCTAGCCATTTCTTAAAGTTCGGTAAAGCAATTGCATTTTCATATGCCAACGATTTGTCATTTTCAATAAGTAATACATCTTACTAATGTGTCATGAGTAGATTTAACCTTTTAGGTTCTCAACATACTCTTATTGACCTATGTGGGTCTTGCGTTTCAAGAGCAATATCTGGTTGTGGCACCACAGGTACTTATGATGTTTGTTCCACATCCAGCTACATACATTCCAACTCATTTATGGAATCTTAAATTTCTTTAAGATTTACTTTACTCCAACTACTTTCTTTAAAGATAAACTCTCTATATAAAAATGTAGCATATTAAGCAGTAAACACTTTGTGCTTAGTTGGAAGATAAAAGTGGTATCCCTTAGTTTCATTAGGATATCCTATAATATGCATTTAATAGATTTTGTTGTAAGGTTATCAGAGGATTTACCCTTCATGTAAGCATCACAACCCCAAACTTTAAGATAAGATAAATTAGGTTTCTTCCTAAATTATAATTCGTATGGTGTCTTATCTACTACCTTAGTTAGAAAAGGGTTGAGTATATATGTTGCTGTTTCCAAGGCATAACCCCAAAAGGTTAAAGGAAGACTTACGTGATTCATTATTAACCTAACCATGTCCATTAGAGTGTGGTTCCTCCTTTTTGAAACACCATTCCACTTTGGTGTTCCAAGAAGTAAGAATTATGAAACGATTACACACTCCTTTAGGTAGTCAATGAACTCTTGGCTAAGATTTTGTCCACCTCTATCATTACAAAGTGTTTTTATCTTCTTGTTAAGTCAATTTTCTACTTCACTTTTAAATTCTTTGGATTTGTCAAAAGTTTTTGACTTATGCCATATTAAGTAGATATATCCATACCTAACCACATCATCAATAAAAGTCATGAGATAAGAAAATCCACCTTTGGCTTGAGTTGATAGTAACCCATACACATCACTATGTATGAGTTCTAATAACTCTTTTGCCCTTTCACCTTTCTTGGTAAAAGGTTTCCTAGCTATTTTACCTTATAAACACACTTCATAAGTATCTATAGATTCAAAAACAAGTGAATCCAAATTCTCTCAAAATGAAGTTTAGCTAAGCACTTCTTGTTTACATGGCCAAGTGTACAATGCCATATATAAGTTCATTTTGAATCATGTGTCCTCTTTTTCTTTGTCTTAATGCAATGAACAATTTCACTAGTATCAAAAATATAAAGATCGTTAACTATTGTTCCATTACCATAAAATATTTTATTCATATAAAATAAACAACTTTTATTTCTAAACTCAAAAAAAAAAAAAAAATTCATTTGTGTCTAAACATGATATTGAAATAATGTTCTTGGTAAAATGAGAAACATAGTAGCAATTCTCTAATTCTAATACAAGTCTACTAGGTAAAGAAATGGTATAAGTTTCTATAACTAAGGAAATAACTCTTACTTTATTAGCTACTCATAGATCCACTTCTCCCTTTGACAACTTCCTACTCTCATTTGAACCTTGCAAGTCAACATAAATATAAGAACCACATCCTATATCCATAACCCATGTCAAAGAAACAGAAAGATTGCATTCAATCATAAAGATACTTGGGGTGTTATCCTCACTAGACATCTTCTTCTTGAACTAATAGTAATTTCTCTTCTAGTAGCCCTTCTTGCCATAATGAAAATAGACTACAACCTTCTCATTAGAATTAGGCTTTTGTTGCCCCTTCTCAAACTTAGGCTACTCACCCTTCTTTGCTTGCTTAACCTTAGAACTATTAGTTCCACTATCCTTTTTCTTATTTGACTTACCAACTAAGAGAACTTCTTGAGGTACCTTTGCCCTAGACTTGAAGTCCTTTTCAGTTTTCCTCAACATAGCAAGTAAGTTAGATAACCTCTCCATTCTGTTCATATTATAGTTCATTAAGAACTAGGAGAAGGAATTTGGAAGAGAAGCCAATATTAGATCAATGGATAGGTTATCATCTAACTTGAAGCCTAAGTTTATGAGCCTCTCTATGTACCTTATCATCTTGAGTACATGGGACCTAAATTAGCTCCATTTAGCCATCTTATAGTTAAATGGGGCTCGAGACATATCGAATCACTTGACCCTAGCACTCTCTTGGAATAACTCCTACTAATGAGTATACATTTCTCTTGTAAATATATTTTAATGCTGCTTCTGCAAGTCAGATGACTTGGTAGATAGCATGAAACATTAGACATCAATAGAGTCCCCTAAATATTTCTGATATTGCTCATATTCTTCTATGATGGCATCTTCACCCAATTCTTTAATTTCTTCCTCTTCTAAAATGTATAATTTTGTTCATGTGTGAGGAAAATTTTCAATTTCCTTAGTTAGTCAAGGAAATTTGGCCCAATGAGGATATTGTCTTTATTAAGAATAAATCACATTGAAAGGTTATTGTTATTTGCCATTTCGGATCTACATAAAATAAATGCAAAGTTTAGTATTAATAAATAATTTATTTATTGAAAGGACTTTTAAAATTTTTCCCACTATTTTATCTAAACATAATAGGCCCCTCTATTAGATTAGAAAAAACTTGTTGGAAGGGTTTCTAATAGATCCAAAATCTTAAATAAAATTAATATATACAGAGCTAAGCTATACCTCCATCTTATATTATTTTAGGTAAGCCTTAATTAACTCACCAATCATAAATCTATACATAGTGTTCCTAGGAGCTCAATTATCACAAAAACTTATCATAGTTTGAATAAGTAGGTCCTTCAAAGCATCAAAGAAAGGGAGGATAATCTATCTCAGTAGCTTCATGAAGCTACTCTACGAATGTTACTCACTAAAGAACACAATATGACTTAGCCTTTAACTTGATGCGACAAACAAATAAGAGAGCTAAGGTCCACTTGCCACTAATTTCAAGCTACTAAACAAAACTAGATAAGAGTGTAAGTTTGCACTACTTAAGGATGGTATTCTCTTAAGAAGTAGCAAGAAGAATATTCATTAAAGGATAAGATTATTCCGACTAAATGAAGAAGTGCCTATTTATAGTAAGTTCCTAAGGTAACATTGGAATACGTGAAATTGCATAAAAGGCAACATACAAATGATGAAACCTAGTACATTTCTAAAAGGGAAAATAAGACAAAGAAATAAATAGGAATATAGTGTAATATCAGAAAAAGCAAAACAAGTGTTGGATTATTGTTGATTCCGTACTCAGGTAAGAAGGGTCCCTGGACCCAAGTTGTTTTAGGGTAATATCAAGTCAATAGGAAAAGTTTGGATTTTGCTTAAGCAACCTTCAGTGGAAGGTGACTTAGCAAAGAGTTACTTAATTGGCAACTGGAGGTCTTAGACAAGGACCCCAAATTTAGGGAGGTTAATTGTAGTAGTCAAAGTTCATTGCTTGGTACTATATAAAGAGTTAAGCCATAGATCATCCTAATAAGAGAGGTCATCCTTAGCAGCTTAAAAAAGCAACACACACTTGACTAAGCCTTAGAGACCTTGGAGTCAAGCTTGGGTAGGAGGTCCTAAAGTTGGCAATCCATCAACTCCTCAAGAGTATTGAAGATTTTCCCTCAAATTTTGCTCAGATTCCTCTTCTTATGTGTAGGGTGTTAAGTTGGCAATGTTAAAGGTCGATGATACACTATATCCTTCAAGCAATTTAAGTTATTAAGCATTATCATTGATCTATCGAAGAACTATGAAGGGATTGTCTGGCTGAGGTGAAAGCTTGTTCATCCTTTTGCTTAGGAACCGTTCCTAATGGACATAAACCCATACTAAGTCTCTGGAGGTCTTCGGGGTTAAAGACAATGTTCTTCTAACCTTTATTGCCTTGTTTCTATCACCAAGCTACCATCTAGGCTAACTATTCAGTAACCTTCTTATGTAACTTCTGGAACTCTTCAGCATGTTGTAACCTAGATTGACTTTATCCTTTTGAGGTCAAGTTAGTGATCATATCTAAAGGCAAGTTTGGTTTGAACCTATATATGACCTCCAAAAGGGACCTACCTATTGAATTGTAAGTAGATCAATTGTAAGCGAACTTAATGATAGGAAGACATAAACCCCAATCACATAAATTCTTCCCAACAATTGCTTATATAGGCTTCCAACTGTCCTTTTCACAACCTCAGTCTGGTCTTCCATCTAGGATTCAAGTCATACATGTACTGCGTACATGCCTTACGAGAGATGAAGAGCAACCATAGTTGTTAAAATTGTAAGTAAAAAATACGATTCTATGAGTTTATGATTTTATAGTATTTTTCTTAGTTAAAATAATAATAAAATCATTCACATGCAGAACTTTAGTAAAATTATAAACTTTCATGTACGATTTTATTAGTTTTGTATGAATTTACATGATTCTAACAATTTGATGCATTGAAATAAATAATAGAATCGTGATTTTAATATCCATGAGCAACGACTAAAAGTTTTCACTATCAATAGTCTAATGGTAGTCAAAGCAAGGGACCGTGTTAGCCTAGCCTTTTCGACGACAGGGAACACACTGGCAGTGGTCTTTTCTTCCTAGATTATATGGTTAAGAGTGGTTCAAACATCATTACGGCAACTAACTTTCTTCACTTCAATCCAATCAATTGGAGCAACTTCAATAAAAAAGATTGGATTTTTACGAAAGTAGATACTCTTAGGAATCTAATGGTACAACCACTCAGTTTTGATTTAACCCAGAAAAGAAGCAAATCTAAAGAGATGTTCATGTTGTCCAAGTCAAAGCTAGAGAGAGAAAGCTAGCTATTAACTTTATTTTTTTGTGTTTTGATCGAAATTTAATCATGTCATTTCATTTGCTACACTAGGTTATTTATAGAAAAGGGTTTACATCAAGATTAAGTCACTTTGGATGAATTTGAATAAAAGATTTTCTTGTCTTGATAAAACCCATTTTTATCTCTCTAACCAATTTTGATTAGATTTTATGTTATTAACATAAATCTTTTTTGATATGTTGAATCTTTTTGAGGATTAGGGATAGATTTATATTAAAAATGATAAAAATGGATCAAAATTTAGTTAGATTTGACTAGGAAATCCCGCTAGCCATATCTCTTCCCCCTACTGATCATTGATGGCTCAAAGTAGACAATCACATGATTGTCATGTAAACTCATCTAGACAAGAAAAAAAATGAAAAACATTTCGAACCCATGATTTCTTCCTAAGTAAACCACATCCTAAACAACTAAACCCCTTCTTGTTTCTCTCATATCATTGTGACCTGAACATATTTAACAATAAATTTTTGGGCTCAAACAAGCCTTATCATTTTTAAGCTTGAAATTAGTTTAGCTTAATTGATTTTTAGAGCAACTAAATTATTCCCATGATAATTAAATAATAAAAAAATATGTGTAACAAAAATTTTGACCTTTGATTTATTTTGATAAATTTCAAGTTCTAATTTATTAATTTTCTAGTCCATTTTAAAAAATTCGATCTAAATTTAATGAAATCTCCATTTAAAGCTTTTGCAAATTTAGATTGAATGCTCATCATGTCTTGCTGGACTTTACTAAAAAATATTTGTTTCAAATATTTATCAAATTTCCAAGAACTCGAAATTTATCAAATTTCATATATATATATATATATATATATTTGATTATAATTAAAATTTTCCTTTTCCACCCTAAATAACTTGTTAACTTGACTTAGACATTTTTTATACATTTTTTTTTTCTAAATTTTCAATTTTCCATTTTTTTTTTTTTGCTTTTTCTATTTTTCATTTTTTTGTTCTCTCAATTTTTATTTATTTATCATCTTTTTGGAATTTTTTTTAAGCCTAATCCAAAACAATAAAATAAGTGAGCAAAAATAGAATGTCTATAACTGCTCCTTTATATAACAAAGTTTGATGAAAACTTCGTTACAAAGACAAAAAGACATATCCATTTTTATCAAGTCCTATCTTAAATTGGTAGGGTAACTATTCTAACTTGAATGGATTGATAAATAAGGTTTTGGCATAAGATGATGGTTAAGAAAGGTCCTGACTTGATAGGTCATGGTGAAAGAACTCTAAACTTAAAAGATCAGACAAATAGGATCTTGACTTGACAAGTCCAAATAAAAAGTTTCTCACTTGAAAGATCAGATAAATATTGTCCCAACTTGATAGGTCAAGGTAAAAAGTTTATAACTTAAGTGTTAAATAAATATGATTCGACTTATAAGGTTGAGTATCTTTGATTAGATAGTTGTATTTAAGGAGCAGTTGCTCAAAAGGATAGATAAGATGGTGCTTTTGGTAAGCATGCAATCCAATAGAGACAAAATAAGACAATGCTCTTATGAGCATGCGATCTATCTAAGAACAAAATAGGATAATGCTCTAATGAGCATGCAATCTAACAAATGACAAAATAGGATAGTGCTCTTATTAGTATGCAATTCAACAAAGAATGCGATGGTGTTTCTTTGAATAAGCAATCCTAAAAGGAATTGGATGGTACTCTAATGAGCAAGCGATCTAACAAAAATAAGATAGCTGCTCTAATGAGCAAATGACCTTAGAAAGGACCGGATAGCACTCTAAAAGCATGCAATCTAAGAAAGAATAGGATAATACTCATTTGAGTAGGCGATCCTAAAAAGGATAAGATAGTACTCGAATGAGCAGGCGATCCTAGAAATGATTAGATGACACTCCAATGAGTAAGCAATTTAAGATTACTTAAGAAACAGAAGTATCCTAAAGGGTAGGCAATCTAGGAATTTCAAGAGCCTTAAGTTCTGAAAGAAGTGCCAAAATGGTAACTTGATATAGACTTGAGTTTGAGGGATCTTGATGGCTCCTTGAAAACTTTAGCCTTTTAAGAAATTTCTCTTAACAACTCTTGAAAACTCTTCAATTCTCTTTTGAAAAGGTTTTTGTAAAAAATTCAAAAAAATGTCCTTTTTAGTGGAAAATTATGTTTCTAACAAGTAAAAAAAACCTTAAAGACTTTGAAGATCACAAATAAGGAGCTAGCTTACCACTTTCCCATTGATTATTCATTCTTGTCTTAATCATGATTCTTCGAGCATCTTTCATGATTTCTACAATCCCACTGATTTCAAAATTAGAGGCAAATGATGATTCATATTCTCGAGAAGCCTTCAACTATTCTTTTGATTTTCTACTAAAGGAATAAGTACATTACTTGAAATGTTTAGTCTAAGAGGACTTACTTTCACTCTTACAAGCTTGTTTTAACCCTTGGCATCAATTCCAAAAATTATAGTCCATCTTGCAAATAGTATAGTTTGGTCAATCAATTAGGTCTTCTTCTAGGCTTTGCAATTTAAGGCTTTTGGTTAATGGCTTTTTCAAAGGAATATTAATGCAAAATCTCTATTCATTCAACCTTAGGTTTATGAGTCAAGAACTAAGGAGAAACTAAACATAGGCTTGGTCCAGTTTCGTGAGAAAATATTGCTCACGATAACTCCATTTCTTTAGTCAAAAGAGCTTCATTAAGGCAGAATAGTGGGTGGGACCATGAAATTTAGGCTTTACTTTAGGCTTAAGGATTTAACTTCTCAAACCTGTAAATACCTTTAGAAATTCATGGGTGTTCATCTTGCAACTTTATCACAAATTGGAGCTTGGGCTTATTTGCAATTTATGCTCATCTTTGAGGGATCATCACCTAGCTCACTTTCATTTCCTCTCTCTTTCTTTTCTCTTGACTTTTTTTCCCTTCATCTTTTCTTTTTCTTTTTTTTTTTTTTGTGGTCAAGGTGATCACTCTCCATATATTTAGGTTTTCTTTTGAAGAGATTTGAAGCCTTAAAACCATAGGTTCAAAGAGTATAGGTTTAGGGAGAAGTGTATATGGATTTGGAGTGTTTAGGAAAAATCCATGAGCTTGAGGTGTTTAAATGAGTTTATGGGCTTGAATAAAGTGCGTACGGTTTAAAGTTCTTCTTCATTTTAAAGAAATTAGATTATCTACAGCAATTATTTCTCATGAATTAGTGCAACCGAGGCAAGTACAAATTAGTTTATCCATTTTCTCCAAATTAATAACCTTAACATCCTTATTGCCCTAACATGGGGTAGTTTTTGACAAAGTTAATTTTAAGAAAAATCCCTAAAACGCCTAAATGGGTTTGCAAGGATAACTATGTTTAGGGTAATGAAACGAATGCCTAACTTCATTTTGACATGCGTACGAAGTTTAGGTCAGACGTCCTTTAAGGAATGAGCCAGGTATTCACATTGTGTCACTTAACTCTCATGTGTTTAAGGTTAGTGTTAGGGACATGGTTTGCCTCGTTTCATTTTAAAACTTTTCGGCAATGTGTTACTACTCTCTTAGGTAGAAAATTTTAAGCTCTAAGTTCAATATTCACCTTATTCATTTCCATTTGCCCTAATTTTCATAAAGTGCCTTATTAATGGAGGGCCAAAAACATGCCCAATTGAGTTAAGCTAAATTTACATTGTAGAAAAGCAAAATGCACAAGAAAAACACTTTATTCAAATAGCTCATGTCCATTGTAGACTCCAAAGTGAAAGGTTATTTTGAAAAGAAATAAATGTAGAAACTAAAACTCTTTTCCACTTCTTACCCCTATCTCTCTAACTCCTTCTAACTTGGCTCATTCATTTGAATTGATCTCCTTTATGCCTAACTACTTCAAATGGTAAGCCATTTTGTTAGATAATAGTAGTAGAGTCGCTATGTCTGATGCTAGAGGTTATCTATTTCATGCTTCTTCATAACTTGGGGAAGCGATACTGCTGCCAATAGACACATTAGCCTTTAGAAAGTCTGGTTGAATAATTTTGGCTTCAATTAAATCTTGTATCTTATACTTCAATTTCCAACAGCTCTCTATGGTATGACCAACATAGCCCATATGATATTCACACCATTTATTAGGGTCAAAATCCTTCGACCTGCATTTCTTCACTAAGAGTTCACATGCTAGCAATCCTATCTCTTTCAGTTGTTTGAATACTTAGACTATTAGAATCTTTAACTGTATAAATTGCCTCTTCCTGCTACAGATGGGCTTTTGTTGGTTCTAGGCTTTCTCAATTGGCGCATTCATTCTTAACTCCTCTTTCCTTGAATCATCCTCATGTTTAGGGTATGACATCTTACCCATTATAGGAGCAAAGTGTTCGAGTTGCTTAAGTAAATAACCTATTTCTATTTCTATGCCCGCAAGTCTTTCTTCCAACATTGCTAACTTTTCTTTTAGGGTTGCAACCCTTTTTTCCATACCTTAGTAGTGACATGCCTCTAGGCTTGATCATTTCCAAACCTTATATCATATTGATAGTGGGCTCTCTATGGACATAGGACCTTGGATCCCGAACAAAGTCTAGCTAAACTTATTTTACATCAATCAAATCTTAGACTCTATTCTTCAACTCCCAGCAATGATTAGTAACATGCCCCTACTGACCCATGTGGTATTGACATCGTGTATTAGGGTCATATTTTTTATGTTTGCACCCTGGCATTGGAGTCTTAAGATGCAACAAACCTTCTTCTCTTAGGCAGGGATACACTTGAGACATAAGAAATGGCATGTACGAGAACTTCCTTCTAGGTGTTTTCAAGCCTTGCTTATTTTGCCTGTGCTTTAAGCTAGTGTTTAGGGCATTAGACCCGTATATGATCATAGGGGGCATTATAGCACTTACAATAGCCTCTAAGTATAATAGGGCTGATCTTTTCCTTATCAATCTTCCTACTCTAATGGATTCTACAATATGACTACTAGCTGGGACTATGTCTTCAAATATAAAGTTAGTGTAACTCAAGAGGTGATTATAATACGATTCACCTAATATGTGGATGAACACATTGATCAGTTCATTTTCTAGCAAATGTATTATGACTTGAGTGGCTATAGATCTCTATCCCTAGTCATACTCCTTAAAGGACTCAATTGGTTTCATTTTCATGCTACTTAGATCCATCATCAAAGGGGCCACTTCTTCATTGAATATGTACTATTGATAAATGGCCTAAGCTAGCTTATCCCAAGTATCAAACTTAGCCAAGTCTAGTTGGACATTACCATGCTAATGCTAGCCCAATCAAGCTATCCCAAAAAGTTTGAATCATCAACTACTCATGTTTGGTGAATTGGGCCATCTTGTGAATATAAAGCTTGAGATAAAGCTTAAAGTAACCTGTTCCATCATACTTTTCAAAATTCAGCACTTCTTGGGTAACTTGCGTTCTTCAAAAGTACAAATAATGCTCAAGCCTAGATCACTTTGCTCATTATGACCCTTTACTTCATCCATCTTCATCATTTTCTACTACAGTTCTTTCCATAAGCCTTTGTTGTTGTTGTTTTATTTATGAACTTGCAATTCTTTAAACTCGCTTGCCTGAGATGGTGTGTCAATAGGCACTTGGGCTCGAGTATGGGCCATGGTCTTAACTTGTTTCCTATACTGGCTCAAATTATGTTCTGTTGCGACTATCCTTTATTCTAAAGCATTAGATATCTTAGCTTTAAGAATAGGTAATTATGGGCTTAGGGTTTAGCCAAATCACTTAAAAGACAATCTTTTAAATCCTATAAGAATCCCTTTTTTTTTTTGTTAGTAGCATTAAATCCTCTTTTTTTTTTTTAAGAAAGAAATTTAATTTTTCTTTAACCTTAAAAATATCTTTTTTTTTTTGTTTTTAGAAACTCTTATTGAAAATCAATGTTTATTTTAAATAATAGGTTAAAGAAGATGGGAATAATGAGAATAACATGTAAGGACAAAATAGGTTAATTAGATTACAAGGATGACATAGAGAGATGGAATCTTTTTTTTTTTTCTTTACGATGAGAAAACTTATTAAAAGGTGACAATTAAAATGAAAAGATAAGATGATGACTTATGAAGAAAACTCTATCAAAATTGTAACAACTTAATGGGTAAAATGTGTCATTGCAAAAGGTGACAAAAAATGATAACTTAAATATCTACATAATTGTTGATATTAAGGTTGCAAATAATTTATAATGGGAATTTGAGAGTTAAATTCTTTTTTTTTTTTGTTTTAATATAAAACAAATGTGACGCAATATGCTTCATGTGCATGCAATACAATAGGAATCACTAATTAATAAATTATATGAATGGAATTATTATGAACCAACAGTCAATATTCATGCATACTTACATACATAAGCGTATGAATTTCTAAAATTAACTTTTTAAAAATAAAGCTCATGAACACTTATATATAAGTGTATTGATTAATTTAATTTCTGAAAATAAAGGTTTAATTGGCCACAGATTATAATAATTCCTTTTAAGCTCCTATAATTTAAAAATTACTAACCCCTTTTATCTTAAAATGATACAAGAGGATAGCGTCTGTAGGTTTCAAGCTTTATAGCCTCATACATTATCAAAGAAATGATTCATAAACTACATCAAAGCATAAATGGGCTCGCCTGTCACCACCAAAGGAAGGTACACAATGGCGACCCATATTAATTTTTTAAGGTAGCCTAAGTCCGACTACATCTAAACACACATGTGTTACTCAAAAAACCTAAGCACCTGCACCACACCCTTTCCCCTTGAGTTCCCCAAAATAAGGCCTATTAGGCTAGGTTCTTTCTAGTGGGCCTATATCACTAAAACTCAATTAATACAACTATATACAATAATATCCATGTTAAATAAAATAAAAATAAAGGCCCATTAACTAGGGTTTTTTTTTTTTCTACATTGTTAGCCCATTAGTTCCCTAGTGGAGTTACTAATTTTATCAAGCACTATTTCGATTTTCATTAATATAACATATATTTAGCCCAACCCGCTTAACATAAGTTACTCGACATTGAATTAATGAAAAACATTTTTCTTTTAAAAATATTTTTAAAAACAACTTAGAATTGCCAACCAATGAAAACTAGTAAAAAGTAATATTAAGGTTTTTGGGTGGAAGAACCCTAATAAAAAAAACAAAATATTAAGTTTGGAGGCTAACATATTAAGACGAAAGTCACTACATAAAAATTAGAAAAAAAAAATAATAATCAATAGGCTTTTACTTTTATTATTTTTCTAAGAAAACGAATAACAACAAAGCATGAAAAGAATGCAATAAAAATGATTTTTTTATAATAAAAACAATAGATTTTTTTTTTTAGTGGTTATCCTAGAAGTGCTTATATACTCGCTAATCAATATCAAACCAAAATAGTTCTATTTTTTAAAAAAACTTTAGTATGTTAACAACTTCTAATTTTGAAAAGATAGCTAAATTTACGTTTTTAACTATTTTAATTTTTTATTAAGAAAAATCTTAAGAAACTGTAATTTCTATTACCTAACTTTGAAAACCCTAAGTGACCTAATTTTTGAAAAAGACTCGATTAATGATTTTTTTATTTTGAAGACTCAACTAGGTGACAAAAAAAAAATATTTTTAGAAAAAGAATCCTAAAGTATCTTTTTTTATATAAAAATAATGTAAATCTTTACGAAAAGATGCAAATCTTAACACAAAAATAATGCAAGTTTTGTAAAATTCAAATTTGATGAAAACAAAATGTTAATTTCCATGAAAATATGCAAATTTTGTGAACATATGAAAATTTTAACGAAAACATCCCATGCAATACTAATTATGCAAATGGTATTCTAACATGCAAGCACAAATAACCCAAGGACACATATTATGTGAATAATAAAAAAACATAACAAAACAAAACAAGTAATAATAAGAACACATGAAAATTAATAATCTAGGACTAAAGACTTGCATGAAAAAAGACAAACAAGTTAGTGTCGGTAATTATTAATAATAATTTAGAAAACTATAAAACTAAAACTAATAAAAACAAAAAGAAAAACATAATCCACCTATTATGTTTACAAGTATACAGGTCAGATTCATGCTCAGGAACAACTTGCATGGTCGGGTCGGTTTAGTAGCAGGTTAGCTAGTGTTTACGGGTATTTGGGTCGCACATGTGCTGTATACATGCCTTATGTGAGATGAAGAGCAACGATTGAGGATCTTTGTTGCCGATGGTCTAACAATGGTCAAAGCAAAGGAGCATGTCAGCTTGGCCTTTTCGATGATGGGGAACACGTTGGCAGTGGTCTTTTCTTCCTAGATTATGCAACTGAGAGTAGTTCAAACACCATACCAACGAGTAACTTTCTTTACCTCTATCCAATTGATTGGAACAACTTCAATAAAAAAAAATGGTTTTTTACAAAAGTAGATGTTCTTAGCAATCTAATGGTACCACCAATCAATTTTGATTTAACCTAAGAAAAGAAGCCAGTCTAGAGAGAAGTTCCTACCATAAAGGTTGAAGTTAAAGAAAGAAAGCTTGCTATCAATTCAATTTTTTTTGTCTTTTGATCGAATTTGATTATATTATTTCATTTGTTGCACTGGGTAATTTATAGAAAAGGGTTTACATAAAGATTAAATCACTTCAAATGAATTTGAATCAAAGATTTTCTTATCTAGATAAAACCCATTTTTATCTCTCTAATTGATTTTGACTAGATTTTATGTTATTGATATAAATCTTTTTGACATATTGAGTTTTCTTTTAGGACTAGGAATAGATTTATATCAAATAGTGATAAAAATGGATCAAAATTTGGTTAGATTCGGCTATGAAATCCCTTAGCCATGTCTCTTCCCCCTATTATTCATTGATGATTCATAGCAGACAATCACTTGATTGTCATGTAACCAGATCTAGACCAAAGAGAAGGAAGAAAAGGAAGGAAAATAATATTGCTACCAACACATTTTGAACCCATAACCTCTATCAAAGCAAACCATGACTTAAATCACTAAAACACCGCTTATTTCTCTCATATCATTGTGATCGAAATATATTTAACAATGAATTTGTGCACCGAACCAACCCTTTTGTTTTTAAGCTCGAAATTGGTTTGGCTTAATTGATTTTTATAGCAATCAAATTATTCCCAAGACAATTAAATAATCAAAACCATATATGTAAAAGAACTTTTGATCTTAGATTCATTTTGATAAATTTCAAGTTCTAATTTATTAATTTTCTAGCCTATTTCAAAAAAATCAATCTAAATTTAGTGAACTCCCCATTTGAAGCTTTTACTAATGCTCATCATGTCTCTAAAACATTTTGCTGGACTTTGCTCAAAAATATTTATTTCAAATAAAACCTGATAATTTCCAAGACCTCAAAATTTATCAAAATGCACATATATATATCATATATATATATATATATGATTATAATAAAATTGTCCTCTTGGACCTTAAATAACTTATTGACCTTATTTGAATACTTTTGACACTTTTTTTTATTTTTCAATTTTCCAAATTTTTTGTATTTTTCTATTTTTTTTTTGGGTTTTTTCAATTTTTAATTGTTTTTTGTTTTTTCCAATTTTTAATCTTTTTGGATTTTTTTTTTAAAACCTAGCCTAAAATGAAAAAATAAGGGGATATAAATGAGGTATCTATAGTACCAAGTTATTTGGCACACACATGCAACCTCCCTTCATTAGAAACCCTTGGTTTAAGTCGAATCCACCCACAACACCTTTGTATCTACATATGTTCTTCAAGAGTCTGAATTAAGGATCATGCTCATATTGGTTGAGTAAAGTAGTAAAACTAAGTATTCGAGTTTTAAGGTTGTGATAAATGCATGCTGGCATGATAAAGCATTAGCCATACTATTGGAACTTCCCCTCTTATACTTTATCACGTAAGAGAATGTTTCAAGGAATTCAACCCATTTGCATGACATTAGGAGATTTTCTATTGACCTCATAGATACTTAAGGGACTCATGGTCTATGTAAATAATGAATCCTCAAGGTTACAAATAATGTCACCAGTTCTAGAGAGCTAAGACAAGATCATAGACCTCTTTGTCATATGTTGAGTATTTAATGTGGCACCAATGAGTTTCTCAATAAAGTATACGACAAGTCGACGTTCCTGCATGAGAACGACACCAATGCCTACTCCAGAAGCATCACATTCTAATTCAAAGTTTGGCAAGGTTAGTATAGCTGGAGTAGTTAACTTAAACCTTATCTCCTCAAAGCTCTTCTAAGCCTTCTCCGAACACCTAAACTCAGAGTTTTTCTTGCTCAGCTCGATTAATATAAGGCTATCAAATTGAATTTTTTGATAAACCATTAAGAAAACAAAGCTAAACCATAAAAACTTCTATTATCTACAGCATGGGTCGATGATGGCCAATCAAGAATAGCTTTGACCTTCTCATCATCTACTCAAATACCTTTATCAAACAACATACTCTAAAAACAAAACTTTCCTTTTGCAAAACACATATTTCTTTAAATTGCCAAATGAGTGTCCTGTTCAAAAGGTATCAAACATAGCTCTCAAATGCTTAACATGAGATAGGAGGTTAGCACCTTATACAAGAATATCATCAAAGTAGACTACAACACACTTACCAATCAATGCTGTCAACACATGATTCATGAGTCACATAAAAGTGCTTAGTGCGTTCATTAGCCTAAATGGCATAACCAACTAATTAAAAAGACTATCCTTTGTCTTAAAAGTTATCTACCACTTATCACCCAATCTCATGTGAATTTGATGATAGCTACTTTTTAAATTAACCTTCATAAAGATCTATGTACCATGAAGTTTGTCCAACATGTTGTCTAATCGAGGTATCGGGTATTAGTACCTAACAACTATCTTGTTAATAGCTCAACTAGCAATACACATATGCTAAGACCCATCTTTCTTTGGCACTAATATAGCTGGTATAATACATGGGCCTAAGCTTTCCCTAACATATCATCAATCAATCAGCTCATCAACTTGCTTCTTCAATTCAACTGCATACTTTGGATAGGTAAGTCAGTTTAGTGAAGCTCCTATAAGTTAGAGGCCGATTCAATACCTAATGCCTCTAATGGATGGTAGTCCCTTAGGTAACACATTAAGAACCAGGTTAACATATTTAAGGAGGAGTGCTTAATGTCACGAGATGTTTCCCCAAGCCCATTTTTCACTTTTGTACATTATATAAAGACATCCATATTATGCAAAGCCTACAATCAAGGTCTAGTCCACTTCTTAGAATGTTTTAGAAGTGTCCGAATACATTGAACCTTGGTAATTGGGAGTAAGTAGAGTAAGGTAGGTGAGATTATATAATAGTAGTTAGATTGAATAGATTTTAGCTATCTAATCATGGAGGCTACTTTAAAGGGGTAACCTCCTCATTTATAACCCATCCACAAATACAAATCTTATTCTTACTTAAGTACTTCTTACCTATCTCTAAGTAAGTATATTCTTATGTGTGTTATAGTGAGTAACACTGACTTATCCTCTTGAAAGAGTACTCAGAAAGTCTAAGTGTTATACGTGAGAGCTAGTAAACACTTTGTACGTGACATTTTCAAAGCTAAATCCTATAAGAGATGGTGGGATCAAGTGCATTAAATGTCCCTTCAAAGTATTCTAGAAGTCCCTTAACCCTACTGATGGATTAAGAACTCACCCTTGAAGAGAAAGCCTTGAGAAGTAGAGCCTCAGTTAAAGCAAGGGTAGCTAAAGTGGAGTTACCTATAATTGATGTGCTAGATTGAGTGTAGGTTATTGAGGAAGGCTTAGAGAAGTTAAAGAAGGAGCTCCTAAGCGAGATGTTGATAGCCTTAAATTGAGCTATAGGTGATCTACAAATGCGGTATGCTACCTTAAAGAAATGGTGAAGTCCTTGAAGAAGGAGTTAAGAGATTTGAGGGCTTGGGTCCAACATCTCTTCGAGGTTAGATTTGGATAGAATCATGGTAAGGCTACAGCAAGTTAGATGTGCCTAAGCCTAAAGTTTTCAATGGCTTTCAAAATGCTAGGGAGATAGAAAACTTCCTCTAGAGCTTGGAATAGTACTTTGATACCATCGATATCATAGACTAAGCCTAAAGTTTTCAATGGCTTCCGAAATGCTAGGGAGATAGATAACTTCCTCTGAAGCTTGGAATGGTACTTTAATACCATCAGTATTCTAGATGATGCATTAAGGTTAAGAATAGCTCCCATGTTCCTGGATGATGTGACTACTTATGGTGGAGAAGATGGGTTAATGGAGCCCAATGAGGGGCTAAGGAGATTAGAACATGGGAGGAGTTTAAGTCTAAGCTATGAGCCCAATTCTACCTCAATGATGTCGAGAGGTTTAGAACATATGGCATCCATCAAAGAGTATGTATAGGAATTCTTGAAATCACTGTTGGAAATTCTTGACATAAGTGATAGAGATGCCATGTTTGGCTTTTGTAATGGCCTACAAGGATGGGTACAAAAAGAGTTGGAAAGGTGAGGAGTTTTGGTGCGATCCATGACTAAGAATGGTAGAAAGCTCAAAGGAGTTAATGGGGAAAGATACGAAAAGGATAAGTGCGAATGAAAAAGTAAGCAAAACCTACGAACAACTCCAAAACATATGATGCACCAATGGAACTTTCAAGGACTCATGGCACAATCTGATATAACGTACAAATCGGTCTAGTGAAGTTACTTGCCACCTAGCCTTACTTAAGGGTTAGGATAAGAGTGATGTCGAGAGTGAACAAGCAGTGTTTACACAAAGAAGAAAAATATTCAAGTGTATTAATGATAATCTGACTTTGATTGCTACAAGTACAGGGGTATTTATACCCATAAGCTAGGGTAATTTGCCCAAAAGGGAAAAGATAAAAGGGCATTTCCTAAGGAAGTGATGTACAAGATATAAAAGGGTAAGAATGAATATACAAGGAAAACAATCATTGATGCTATGGATTCTATACATGATACTATACTAATGATGCCGTTGGAAGATGTAGACAAAAAGTATGAATGGCTCGCTTATCTGAGCAAGGGTGGCTTGATCAGTCCAGACTCTTTCTCTCGACATCTTGGCAAGGGTACGGCCGAGTAAATAATTGGTCAAGCATGTATGAGAATGAAGATGGGTTATTGTCTCAGCCTTCCGCTTCTCGGCATACAACATGCAAGAAATAAGTAGTCATTCAGCTTGGCAAGTAGAATAGGTCAACAAAGAGATATTCAGCCTCCGCATGAGTTGGCTGGAACAGGAGGATTTGTCTTGCCAGTCCCTCTAGCCCTTAAGCTCAGTTGTAGGTCAATGATCCAGTAGCCTAATTCCCATCAAGTTTTGACTCTAGCTTAAGCCATGGCTATGGTTGAAAGCCTCATACAGTTCAAGTTAAATGAACGATCTCAAAGGGAGGTAATAAAAGGTAGCCATAGAAGAGGTAAGGGAGCTCGGGAAGAAGGAGATCGAAGCCATAGAAAAAGGGATGGAAACCTAGCCTAAAGGGATAAGCTTCCTATGGAAGAAAGGGAATACCCTAGGAGGAAACTGTCTTACTTCATATATAGAGGGGCATATAAATCAAAGGACTACCCCATTCAGAATAAATTGGCAACCTTTGTTGCAGTAGAAAAAGAAGAAGAGCCCAAATCGAACCATGAGTTAGGAATCTTGAAGAGGTTAGGCTCCATATAGAGTAAGCCTAATAAGGAAGCTTAGAGTTTAATGTACGTAGAGGTGATCTTAGCAGGCTAAAGGATGAATGCCTTAGTGGACACCAAAGCAGTCAACATATTCATTTCTCAAGAGGTAGCCAATAGGCTAAGACTTAAGGTTTAAAAGGGGAAAGGGAGATTAAAGACCATCAACTCAGGGGAAGTCCCTACAACTGGAGTCATCCACAGCATTGATTTCTATTTGAGGCAATGGAGAGGATAGGTAAAACTTGAGGTAATCCCATTGGACGACTATGAATTAGTCATTGGGATGGATTTCTTTAATAGAGTATGTACCTATATTGCTCAGTTGGTGAATAACATCATGATTATGGATAAAGGGCAATAATGTGTGGTTCCAAACAACCGTAACCCTGGTCAAGCCAAAAAGCTTCTATATTCTATGTAAGATGCTAATGGGCTAAGAGGGAACAATTCCATAGACCATAGTCTAAAGAAACCGAAGCTAAAGGTACAGGAGATGCCTAAGCCAAAGGGAAAGACTCAAGTAGAGAGCCCAAGCCATAATTACCTAGAAGAGAAATGGAGTAAAAAAGGGAAGGATCCATAAGGGAGGATAGTAATACTTTAGCACAACAAATAGAAGACCTAAGACTTAGGAAACTACTAGAGATGATCAAGGAAGGCTTAGCCCAAGATCCTCAAGCCAAGCTAGTACTAAAACAAAGAGGCCAAGCAAAGAAATACTGGATGGAGGATGAGTTGCTTTATTACAAGGGAGGAAGGATAAATGTTCCAAATCATAAGAACCCTAAGCATCACAACTTGAAGGACCTAACTCATCCATATCTCTACCAAATATTAGCTAAGGTAAAGGACAACTTCCATTAGCTGAAGATGTCAAAAGATATAAAAGCCTTTGTGGAAGCATGTTAGGTATGTTAGGTAGAAAGGAAGGAGACACTAACAACCTTACGCAAGAAGCGTACTTAAGGAATAAGGCAAGAAGACGAGAGAGAGATAAAAAAGATTCTACAAAGGCACTTAACAGAAGGTTTAGGTTAGCCATTTACCTAGAGTACTTAGTAAAGTGGAAACATCTACGCCAAAGTGAAGCCACTTAGGAGAATGTCGTAGGGATAAGTAAAGTAGAGTAGATGAGATTGTATAATAGTCATTAGATCTATTAAATCTTGGCCATCTAGTCATGGAGACCCCTCATATATAAGGGTGTAACCCCCTCATTTGTAATCCATCTAGAGATACAAGTCTTATTCTTATTTAAGTACTTCTTACTTCTCTCTAAGTGTATTCTTATACATGTTCTAGTGAGCAAGGTTAAGTTAGCCTCTCTCGAGAGTTCCCATAGAGTCTAAGTACTGCACATAAGATTTAGTAAATACTTTGTACATGACACCTACACCTTAGCTGGCAGTAGTCCAATGTCCTTTAGCTCTAACACCCTTATGATCAATAGAAGTACACAATCTTGAGACTTAACCACTTTAGGGAACCTAGCTCTAGAAATCACTAAGGACTTCTTCATTAGAGATTTAGTGATCTAAGCTTGTGCATCTTAAGCCTCCCTTGGGTTAATAAGGCTCGGTATGAGCTATTTACCGTCCTTTTAAAACATGTAAGTATTTTGATATCCATCATGGAGTATCCTTAGATCAAACAACTAAGGTCAACCAAGAAGTATGTGAGATGCACACATAGGTAAGATGTTACACATAACCTTTTCATTATACTTATTACCTATAGAGATCGACACTTTAACTTGCTCGGTAAATTGAAGTCCATCTTTCTCATTTAGCCCGTATATCTTGTAAGGTCAAGGATAAGGACAGGTCAACAACTTAAGAGCATTTACTACTCCCTATGCTACTACATTAGTACAACTTCCACCATCTATAATTAAAGCACACAAGTTACCACTGACCCTGCAATTCATATGGAAAGGAGAAACCCTTTCCATATGAATTGCAGGGTTCTCCCTTAACTCACTCTCATTGACAATAGTAGTGTTAAGAACCCTCTTGATGATCAAAAAATACTCTTTGGGCTCAACTCAATATAAGGCTTTAGGATCCCCTTGAATTCATCTAGCAAATGTTGGACATAAACTTCCTCCTCTCCTTTACTATCACTTTCCACCTCTAACCGCGATTTTTACCCTTTGATGGTCATCACTTGTCGATTTGGACATTGGTTAACAATGTAACCAAAACTAAGGTACTTAAGGAATTTAATTTCTCTTATCTTCCTCCCATAGATTTAACCCAAATCTCTCTTAGCTTCGAGCTCTTTTACCTTTGCCTTCCCTCTACCATCATTAGGTTGGCTAGTGGTTGGACTATGTTGATCCATCTCTAAATTATAAGTGAGTCAATTTCCACTAGGTTGGTTTGGTAGAACAGGTCGACTCAACATACTTTGCCCCTATATTTCAACCCTCTAGACAATGTGAATTGCCTCATCTAATGTTCCAAGCCTTTTCTCTTCTATGACATTTTTTATCTTATGTCATAAGCCTAACACAAATCGAGCAATGATCTTAGCCTCCAACTCTTCTACATCACATCAGATCATTAATAACTCAATTCTTGGACATAATCACCTACAGTTTAACTACCTTATTTAAGCTCTTGCAAACGTTTGAAAGTGTCCTACTCATAATGCTTAAGGTTGAATCGGTTCCTAAGGACTCATTTCATTTCATTCCAGGTTATGATTTGTCATTTGTCTTGCTAACATGTGGCTAGCACCTTCTTCCACTACATCGTTGCATATCTTTTGAATTCCAAGGTAGCTAATCTGATCCTTATAGTGTCCTCATAATCATAACAGTCAAATATTTTCTCAACTTTCTCCTCCTAGTCCAGATATTCGTTGGCATTGCTTACTCCGAATAAGCTCGAAATTTATACTTTAATATTCTCTAATCCTCTAAGGGCTCCAACTTCTCACTCATCAAAATCATGGAAATGGTCATCCTCATTTTCCTCCTCCTCCACTTCTTCCTTTGTAACATCCTCCAATTCAGCCGATCCACCACCATGCTTATCCCTTTGTGTAAATAGGTCGAGCTGGTGGAGCATCCGTGACAACATTAGCTTAGACTCTTACTCTGCATATTTTAGGCCTATCCCTTTCAACTTAGCTGTACTCAACTAGTCTTTCATAAAGTCAAGCATCTACAAGCCTTTGAATAGTTAAATTAGTAACAATAGCAGTTATATTTTACATTTGTTCCCCTATAGATCGTGGGGTCTATTGACCAACACAACCACATCTAAGTGCATCACTTTCTATGTTTCTTATCTCTCTTATACACTAAGTTTCAACAATCTCTCTTATACACTAAGTTTCAACAATCTCTCAGTACTGCAAATTCACAACAATCATATCTCCATACAGGATACAGATAAAAAATATTGTACCTTTACGCTACTTAAATAGCACTTAAGCACCTTGCTCTACTTCTGAGTAAGAAAACAGAATACAATAGAGTACACAACACGACATGACACTTGCAACACCACCTTAACACTATTACACTAGTACACTCATTTTTTGGTTGCAACACTTGTTTTTTGGTTGCAAGTTGAAGCTCTAATACTAAGCAATAAGTATGGTGTGCCTAAGAGCTTAGTTACCACTAAGGCTTATTATAGTTTGAATAAATGGGTCCTTTGAAGTATGAAAGAAAGAAAGGATGGTCTATCTTAATAGCTTTATAGAGCTACTTCGTAGATGTTACTTACTAAAGAACACAACACAACTTAACCTCCATCTTGATATGACACACAAGTAAGAGAGCCAAGGTCCACTTGCTACTAATTTTGAGCTATTAGACAAAACTAAATAAGAGTGCAATTTAGCACTACTTAAGGACGATGTTCTCTTAAGAAGTAGCAAGAAGAATATTCATTAAAGGATACAATTATTTCAACTATAAGAAGAAGGGACTATTTATAATAAGTTCCTAAAGCAACAATAGAATACGTAAAATTACATAAAGAGCAATGTACAAATGATGAAACTTAATACATTCCTAAAATAAGACAAAGAAACAAAAGGGAATATAATATAATGTCAAAAAAAAAAAAGCAAAGCAGGTGTCGAATTGCTATTAATTCCATACTTAAGTAAGAATGGTCCTTAAATCTAAGTTGTTTTGAAGTAATATCAGGTCGGTAGGAAAAGTTTGTACGTTTCTTTAGCAACCTTCAATGGAAGGTAACATAGCAAAGGGCAACTTAGTTAGCAATTGGAGTCTTAGACAAGGACCTCAGTGTTAGGGAGGGCGATCGTAGTAGTTAAAATTCACAGCTCAATACTATGCAAAGACTTAAGCTACGAACCATCCTAATAAGGGAACTTGTCCTCAACAAGCCAAGAAATCAATACAAGTTTGACTAGGCCTTAGAGACCATAGAATCAAGGTTAGGTAAGAGATCCCAAGGTCGGCAGTCCATTAACATGAGTTTTAGATTTATTGTTAGGTTAACAACTCTTTAAAATAATTCCTTATTTTAAAACCCAACACTCACCCATTAAATTGTCAACCTTAGTTTAGCTAACAAATCAACAATTTAATTTAAGTCAACTAAGTAATACGTTATAAAATTACAATAATTTAATGTAAGCCAGCAATTGAGTTGTACTAACTCACATGAAATCTTGACTATTTTATAATTTAAATATCATTTTCTTCACTTACTATATTTAGGGGATTTCATATTATGTCTCACTAATCATGTATACTATTGTCAATCGTCAACAATACTTGCATACATTAAATAAATAAATAAATAAGTAACAATATCAAAACAAACACAATGATCATAGGCCATCTAGAAGAGTATGTGCCAAGCCTAAGTCCATACTTGAGAGTCATAGGACCAAAAAACCATAAACTTGGATGTAATTGCCTTTTGGGCCTTCTAGACTTCTTTATCTATTGAAGAAGTATGGACCTCTTGTCTTCCATTTCTAGCGCTAAATTCTAAATTTCTAACATTCCTATTTAGAAAATAAAGAAATAAAGTATAAATGGAAGTTAATATTGGGCTCACATGCCATGCATAATAAATTTACATCTTATCTATGGGTATGCAAACCCAAATAAAATATAAAATTGCAAGAAATTTTTGGACTCAACCCGACCCAAGGACATGCAAGCCCTATTTAAAGAACCCATAATCATTCACACAAAGTCCATTCATACCTAGACCCATGATCATGCACAATACAAAAGGACATATAGATTGTAAAACAATATTAGCCATTTAATTCAAATAATTGTCATAATCTGGATATGAACTTGGGATCAAAGATTAGGATCTAAATTTCATGAATAATTACAAATCTCTTCTATTCATAAAATTTCTCTGTCCATCAAAAACATAATATTGTCTCGTGTGTTTAAATCCACAAATTCTATATATTTCCTTAAAAAGATGACAGTGGTTGTCAAAAATTTGAAATTTCCTTTTCATCATTCGGCAATGCCAACATACGTACAGATTCTTATGGCCTTATTGAAACGAATGCTTTATGCATTTCAATGGAGGAAAAAAATAGAAAAGTTCATTAAAGAAGAGACAACATAACACCATGTTTCCTATATATATGTTAGAAAGAACGTAACCTTCCAAAGGAAGAAAAAGGATATTAACTGGTCAAAAGACAAATGTTTATGTACGAAAAATTTAAAGCCACTAAAATGGTAGAATTTCATAAATAATTTTTAGGCAAAACTCCAACATTCGATGGATCATAAAACATCTTTACTATCAAATTTAATCGGTAAATAATTATTAGCCATGTTTCAAAATAAATCCATTATTGGAAAACATGCTAAAGATAATCCCATCAAGATTATGAGCAATCACAATGAATTAATCTAGGCTAATATTAATATTTTACTTGTATACAAGAGGCTTTGATACCATGATTAAGTTTTGTAAATCAAACTACGTAGAGAAATTTTAAACTCTCTACAAAACCTATTTCCTAGGATTCATTTGCAACATGTAAAATAAATTTAAATTCAATATATTATAAGAAAAATTACCTTTTCGTTATAAGAGCAACTGTCTCTTTTAAGGATAGAGTTCACGTATGATTTATGTTTTAGTTTCGCTCCTGTAAAATTATGTTAACCATAAGGATTTTAATTGCAGTCCCTTTAATGGTATTCAGGCACACAATAGTAAGAGATAATTTTTAATCCTTAGATTCTTAGATCGCTTGGATTAGAATTAGGATTACAATTACAATTAGAATTCTAAGAAGCAAAATGTTATATTTTTTTTATTGCTTTTCATTAGTATATCTATAAATAGAAAATCATATAACTTTTTTATATCTACCATTGTCCCTTTTTAAAACACTATCTTACATTAATTAAAATTAATGAAATAGATTTTTCATGATAAATTTACATGTTTACCATAAAAATTAATAAATATTACACAAATAAAAATATAATAAAAAATATTACTGAAATACCATTACTATATCATAATATAAGTATTATACTAATATCGTATTTTGAAAATGAGATATTAGAACAAATAGCTATGTCCTATTTTCAAAATACGACATAGATACAACATACCTATTTGTTCTAATATCTCATCTTCAAAATACGATATTAGTATAATACTTATATTATATCTTGAAGATATTAATATCGGATCTTTAAAGACGTAATGTTAACATCTATATACCGTAGCTATGTCACATCTTAAAGATGGACATTAGTACAAATAGTAATGTCCTATCTTTAAAATGCGACATTACAGCTATATTTTAGTAAATTTTTTTATATAGTTTATAATTATATAATCTTTTTTCTAAAATCAGTAGACATGTATTGCATCCTATTTTCATTCCATAAACCTTTCAATTGCCACAACTTTTCAATTACATAATAATTGAACATGGGATTGTTGGTAGATAACCTTTCAATTGTTATGAACTTTCAATAACAATTAACCGTAAAATTAATAACTTCCATATGCTTACACACGAAAAAGCAATAATCTAAATACATAGCCTTTAAAATGTACTTACTACAAATATATTCTACGCAGGGAAAATAATTGTTAACATAAATTGCTTTCAGTTTATTATTTCGAATCAATTTATTTTAACTCTGAAATAAATATTGATAAATTTCAATATCCAGAAAAAATTTTTGTCAAATACTTTGTTCCCTTTAATCGAGTTATTGTGTACGACCCTTTAAGTTTCTATACACAAAGGTAGTATCTATCTTGACATAAACTAAAGTAACTGTCTAGTAATAGTTATTGTTCAACCAACATAATAGAAAAATTGTGAACAAGAAACAATTATGAATTGATTACTACATAATTAAATTTCTTCATCAAATAATATCTCAATTAAATTATTACAAGTCATGTTATTAATTTTAATAACTTAGTTTCTAAGATAAATTAGACTCAATAATACTTACCTTAGCCATGGGCTTATATTTTATGTCCTCTCTATATTTTATATCGTACCAAATAACTGTATTATTTATAATATAAATAAAGACCAGATTTAACAACATTAAAGCACAATATTCCATTTATAGGATATAGGAAGGTCTTAAATCTAGGGATTATTTACTCTCGTTCATATAAAAAAAATAGTGACATTAAGAATGTATTGTCCTCTGATAACAGGTCGTGTTCAGTGTACTCACTTAACTTTGGCAATAAACTTGTATAACTTAGAGATATCTCCCCCTTGATTCAATGAGAATGACCTTAGTTACAACATGTGGGTCTAAATATCAATGTCCCTTTATATATTTATCAAACCAAGGAAAAATTTTAGATACTATGATGTTATGAAATCTTACTAGTAATTCACTTTTATTATTATTTCATACATGGTCTAATTATCTATGGGACATTATTATAAAACATATATGAGTAGAAAAGTATATAAGTATAACAAAAAATTTCTTTTTATAAGTAATATTTTAAATACATCAAAAGTATCTTGGCATATTATGCATAAATTATAGTAACTGTGAAGTGTGTGTAATAGTTACATAAGATCTTAAATGAAAAATATAGGATTCTTTTTGTAGTTATATATTAAAGAGAACGAGGTAGTTTTGTAATGACATGTAATGCAAGTGTGGTGTTTGCTAATATTATTATTTATTACTGAAAAAAAAAAGTAATTAATAACAACAACAACAATAATAATAAATACACTATATAAAATAATTCTCTTGTTAAAAAAGGCAAGTGCTTGCAAAATTATGTAAATATTTGAAAAATGAAAAAAAAACATTAAAGATGAAATAATAATAATAAAAAAAAGAATACAAAAAGGAGAGCTTCTAAAACTATATATTATAATATGATTTGACAAAAAAGTTTATGAAAATACATTTATGACATAATGTGTAAACCATGCTACTTTAAGTGATATTTAAGTAACCAAAAGTGCTTCTTGATCATTCCCAAAGATCAACTAAACTAAGAATTTAAGTTTATATTTATAAATCAAATATAGTTTTTAAATTCAAAAGTTTCAAAGTATTTGAAAACCATAATACGAAAATAATAAACTCTAAATCATCTAAAACCCTAAACCCTAGGATGAGCTATATATACTTAAGACTATTGAGAATTTGAACTTAACCATTTACTCAACTCCAAAACTTTATGATTTCCTCTAAGAAGTAAATCATAATATATAAATCACCACAAGAGCCAAATCATAAAAGGACTATACATATATGACTTCTAACCAATCAATCTTATTCAATTTGAATTTGAAAATTTTGTTGGAACTAAGGACAATAATGAGAGTTAGATTGACTTATCATAAGATAACTTCCCATAGATTCAAGATAAGACAATCCACTTCTCTCTATATAAGCCATACTACCTATTAATAAGTGATTTAACTAATCACATAAAGTAATATATTAAAGTCAAGATGACATGATAAGGCCATGCCCTTAAAGGACGTTACCATGCTGGTTGGAAGAGGAAGGAATGGCAAGCCATTCCTTATCATTCAAACATCCATTCAATTGTTTTTCACAACTACTATTTACCCTTTTATGCTTACATCATCCAATCAATACATGACAAGCTTATGCACTAAATTTAGAAGCAACAAAAAGTATTGTTTAGGATGCACTACACACTTACACAACTAGCTATATTACCCTTAAAATCCTCTTATTGTCTCTTACTTTTCAAACATGTTTAGCTTGTAAACAAAAGGAAAACTAAGCCTTACTTTTTTCCCTTCATCACTGCCACTTCAATATACACACATGGTACAAAAGTGTTCTTTTGTTGCCTTCACTTTTGTCTACACAAAGGGCCACTATAGGAAACTTGTACAACTCCTTTCAATAAACTTTAGAACACCTAAAACCACCCTTAAACATCTAGTTTTTCAGAACCCAAGGAGCACACAAAAAGGAAAGGAAAACAAGGAATGAAAGGGGACATCTAATGATGTGCCTAGGAACTCAATTATCACTAGGACTTACTGTAGCAAATCTAACTAAAATAGGTCCTTCGAAATATCGAAAAAAATTAGGATGAAATGGTCTACAATCGAACAAAAGTAGCTAACATAAAACTGCTTGGAAGATGTGACTCACCAATGAACACAACATGACTTGACACCTCACTTGATATGACACACAAGTTGATGTCAAGGTCTACTCGCCACTAATCCTAAGCAACTTGGCAAGATTAAATAAGAATGTATGAAAAAAAAATAAACTTGGAGAGGGTTATCTCATAAGAACAGAATATTCAGTATTAAAATGTAAGTTATCTACGGCTTACAAGAGAAAGGACTATTTATAGTAAATCCCTAGGGTAGTATTACAAATAAAGAAATTACAAGAAAGTATATACAAAAAGGAAATTCCTAGTACATACGAAAAAGGGTAAAATGGACAAAAGACCAAAAATGGAAAAGTAGTACAATGTCAAACGAGGTGAACAGATAGCAGTGCAACATTGGTCTAATGCAAATATTCTTTAAGCACAGTAAGCGAGATGGGTCAAAATGTTATGTCAATAAAGGGGTTAAGACGAGAGAGATGGTGGCATGCCAAGAGAAAACTATTTAGCCATTTAAGTGAGTCTCTCATCACTCAGCAAGAACTTCTTAGCAATAGTTGGTCGGGTTACTCGACACAAGGTCCTTGACAAGGGAATAGTCAGCACCATCACTACTAAGTGTACAGATCAACGTATGACAATTTGAGGAGCTCAAGGAGTTCAGCCATATTCCTTCGGCGTAAACTTTCTCGTCATCAATATGTTATCGAGAGAGAATTCGTCGGGTGAAGGACTGGAGTCCTCGAAGCTGTACACGAGTAATGGGACTATTGGTTGATAGTTCATCAATTCCCTGGGGTTGTTGAAGATTTGCCCTCAAATCTTGGTCTTTGTCATCTTCAGGCACATATGGAGTTCAGTCGACAAGGTTAAATGTGGTAGATATGTCGAGATCTTTGGGTAGCTCAATCTTATAGGCATTATCATTAATGCGCTTCAGGATCCTATAGGTTCCATTCACTCTGAGAGATAGTTTGTTCATCATCTTGTTAGGGAAGCGTTCCTTGTTAAGATGGATCCAAACAAGGTCCTTAAGGGCATAAACAATTTGTTTCCTTCCACGGCTTCCCGTTTCCTTCTATCAGGCCACAATTTTGGCCAACTGCTCAATAATCCTTTGATGCAACCTATGAAATTCCTCAGTATGATGTAGGTTAGATTGACTCTCCCTTTGTATAGTCAGACTGTTAACTAAGTCCAAGGGTAGGTTCGGGTTAAGTCCATAAATAACCTCAAATGGTGATGTTTTAGTGGAGCTGTGAGTTAAACGATTGTAGGCAAATTCAATGATGGGCAAGCATAAATCCCAGTCATGAGAGTTCTTTCCAATTGTAGCACATAGGAGATTACCAACAGTTTTGTTAACTACTTTAGTTTGGCCATATGTATGGGGGTGGCAAGAGGTATTAAACAGGAGCTTAGTGCCGAGTTTCCTCCATAAGGTCTTCCAAATGAAGCTCGTGAATTTTGAATTATGGTCGGATACAATACTCCTTAGCACTCCATGTAGTCATACAATTTCCTACAAAAAAAAGTTAGCGATGAATAAAGCATCATTAGTTTTGTGGTAGGGGATGAAGTGGCCCATCTTGCTAAACCGATCGACCACCACCATGATCAAATCGTATCTTCTCAGCGTATAGGGAAGGCAGAGCATGAAATCTATGCTTAGATTGGTCTACAACCACTCGAAAATTAGTAAGGGTGTATATTCTCCATAAGGCTCTCTCCTCCCTTTTGCATACTTACGCACCTTGCACCTTTCAAGTATTCGGTGCACATCCTTCATCGTCTCAGGCTAGTGAAAGTGCTCCTTTAATATCTCAATTATCCTCTTTTCCCCAAAATGGCTAACCAGACCCCCAGCACGAGCTTCTCAAACCAATAGCTCCCTGGTAGAACTACTCGACAAGCAAATATGCTTGCCCTTCGTCAAGAACCCCTTACATAAGTAGAATCCGTCCACAACTCCCCCTAACACTGCACTTGGCTACTAAAGGCCCAAAATGTGGGTCATGCTTATATCGATCAAGTAAAGTGCCAAATCTAAGTACTTTAGCTTGCAACGTCATGATGAAGGTATGACGGCGAGAAAGTGAATCAACCACTGTATTAGTGCTTCCCTTCTTATGCCTAATGACATAGCAAAAGGTCTCTAGGAACTCAACCCACTTGGCATGATGCCGAGAAAGCTTCTATTGCTCACGAAGATGCTTGAGAGATTCATGATCTGAATAGATGATGAATTCTCTCAACAACAGATAATGTTGCCAATTCTAGAGTGTATAGACAAGGGCGTAGAACTCCTTATCGTAGGCTGAGTAATTCAAGGCAGCACTTTGAAGTTTTTCATTAAAGTAGGCAATAGGTTGGCACTCCTGCATAAGTACAACACCAATGCCAATACCAAACGCATTACATTCAACCTCAAAAACCTTCTCGAAATCTGGTAGGGCAAGTAGTAGAGCAGACATCAACTTACACTTCACATCTTCAAAACTCCTCTAAGCCTTTTCTATCCATTTAAGCTCAAAGCTCTTCTTGGTCAATTTAATCAACGATGCAGTTATGGAGTTAAAGTTCCAGATAAATCTCCAATAGAACAAGGCTAGGCTATGGAAGCTCCTGACCTTAGTAGCACTAGTCAGTATAGGCGACTCATTAATAGCTCTAACCTTTTCCTCATCAACTCGAACTCTACTCCCTAAAACAACATATCCGAGGAATACAGCCTCACTTTGACAGAACGCACATTTCTTCAGGTTGTCAAATAATTTCTTGGTACAAAATATGTTAAACACTAATCTCAAATGTTTGACATGAACGAGAAGTTTGGCACTGTAGACCAGAATATCGTTAAAATAAACCACAATGCATTTGCCTATCAATGTTCTGAGCACATGATTCTTGAATCGCATGAATGTACTCGACGCGTGAGTTAAACCAAACGGCATAACCATCCCGAGTCCTAAAGACTGTTTTCCATTCATCTCCTAGTCGCATTTGTATTTGATGATAGCTACTCTTTAGATCTATCTTCGAAAAGATGCATACACCATGCAACTCATCAAGCATATCATCCAACCGCAGGATCAAGTTTCGGTACTTAACAATAATCTTATTGATGGCACAACTGTCAATGCACATCCTCCATGATCCATTTTTCTTTGGTACTAGCACGGTTGGGACGGCACATAGGCTCATGCTCTCATTGACATATCCACGATCTACTAACTCATCAACTTGCTTTTTCAACTCGGTGGCCTATTCAAGATTAAGTCTATAGGTAGGTCGATTCAACAAGGCTACTGTAGGTTGAAGATCGATGCAATGCTCAATTCCTCTCAAGAGAGGTAATTCTTTCGGCATCTCAGTAGAGAAGAAGTCAACAAATTCCTGAAGTAGCTGCTGTACTTCAGCAAGTAAGTTATCAGCCTCTCTAACCTTTAAGAATCTCATGACCAAGAGGAGTACATAGTCTTCGGCCTTGACCTCTCGTGCAAACTAAGCTTGAGAAATCACCAAGGACTTCCACTGCAAAGATCTAGCAACCTTTTCCTAGGCTTCTTGCACTTCCTTAGGACTCATAGGTGTCAATATAACTTTCTTCCTGTCTTTTTGAAACATATAGGTATTTCTATATCTATCGTGTAACATTCATAAGTCAAATAGCTACGGTCAGCTAAGTAATATGTGAAATGCACACATGAGAAGAACATTATATAGCACCTCGTCCCTGTACCTATCACCAATAGCAACCGGCACTCTAACTTGCTCGGAAACATGTAATCCTCCTTTCTCATTTAGCTAGTAACTCTTGTACGTCTTGGGGTGTGGAAGAGTTGGCAATTTCATGGCCTTAACTACCCCTTACACGATGACGTTAGTACAGCTCCCTCCATCAATGATCACGATGCATAGCTTACCATTCACCCGGCAATTCGTCTAAAAGATGTTCTCTCTTTACTCATTCTCATTAGCTATAAAAGTATTGAGAGATCGTTGAACAACAAAGCAATACTCAGCTCTGCCCTCAGGAAGTATCTCGGCCTCTTGATCTTCCTCAAATTCTTCCAGCATTCGATCAGTTGCCACTTCTTCCTCTCCTTCACTCACACTTTCTACATCAAACTAAGGCTTGTCTCCCTTTGTGATCATGAGTCGACGGTTCGGACATTAACTAGCCACATATCCATAGCCAAGATATTTAAAACATTTGATTTCTCGGGTTTTCCTCCTTGAACTCTAACCTTGGTCTCTTCAGATCTCAAGTTCCTTGATCTTGCTCTTACTTCAACCCTCGTCAGGTCGGCTTGGCATGCGACCTAAACATTCCACCTCAAAACTATTTGAAACCCCATCTTTCCTTGATCTACTCGACAGGCCATTCCTATTCGACATCAATATTCGGTTACTCGGCATTTGGCTAACCTGGTTTCGCCATTGCCTTTCAACTCTCTAGGCTATATGGATGGTTTCATCCAGAGTTGTGAGGATCTATAATTCTATGACATAACCAATCTCAGCTCGGAGTCTCAAGATGAACCGTACTATAGTTTAAGCCTCAGGCTCATCAACATCACATCATATCATGAGCAACCAAAACTCTCGGATATTATCATCTACAGATCTGTTACCTTGCCTCAAGTCTTGGAGTCATCGAAAAGTGTCATGTTTGTAGTGTTCAAGAACGAACCTACTTCTCAAAACTCTCTTCATCTCGTTCCATGTTCGGACCTTGTGTCGGGTCCTTAAGCGAACATTTTGCAGCTTCTTCCACCACATTGCTGCATATCCAGAAAATTCTAATGTGGTCATTGTAATGCAAATAATATCTTCATAATCATAGAAGTTGAATATCTTTTCAATCTTCTCTTCCCAGTCCAGGTAATCAATAGTACTACCAGATTCGTTGAAGTTCGAAATATGTACCTTAAGATGTTTAATACCTCTTGGTGCTCTAAACTCATACTCATCAATCCCAATATACTGGTCTTTTTCTTCTTCATACTCTTCCACTTCATCCAACTCTAACCTGCTCCTCACGACTCTTTTGGCACATCGCGGTGGTGCATAGTTCATTGGAAAGGCTTTCGAAGCTCACTCATTCATCTATCTCTTTAGCCTATCTCTCATTTCTCGGGCCTACTCAGTAACTTTTGCACACGGTCCATTCTCCAAGACCCTATTTACTGAAACAACTAAATTAGCCACAATAGCAACAAGATCTTGTATGTGCTCATCAGTAGTACGTAATGTTTATTGGGTAACTCGACTACGACCATGAGCATCACTTTCAACATCATGAATCTCTCCCTATATACTAAGGTTTGACATTCCCAAGACAAAATTTTAGTAACTACACTTCATACGGGTGGCTACAACATACACAGTATCTCGAACAACAAACTAACTATTACTACATAGCTCTCGATCTCAACCTCAACCTCAAGCTCAAGCTCTAATACCAGGAATATATGGTATGCCTAGGAGCTTAGTTATTACTAGGACTTACCGTAGCAAATTTGACTAAAATTGGCCCTCCGAAATATCGAAGAAAATTAGGATGAAATGGTCCACAATCAAACAAGAGTAGCTTACGTGAAGCTGCTCGGAGTATGTGACTCACTAACGAATGCAACACGACTTGACACCTCACTTAATATGATGCACAAGCTGATGTCAAGGTCTACCCGCCACTAATCTTAAGCTACTTGACAAGATTAAATAAGAGTATATGAAAAAAAAATGGACTTGGAGAAGGTTGTCTCACAAGAATAGAATATTCAGTATTAAAATGTAGGTTATTTGCGGCTTACAAGAGAAAATGACTATTTATAGTAAGTTCTTAGAGCAACATTACGAATAAAGAAATTATAAGAAAGTATATACAAAAAGAGGATTCCTAATATATACGAAAAAAGGGTAAAAAGAACAAAAGACCAAAAATGAAAAGGTAGTAAAATGTCAGACAAGGTAGACAGACAGCAGTGCATCATTGGTCCCGTACGAGTATTCTCTAAGCATAGTAAGAGAGAAGGGTCAAAATGTTGCGGTAATAAAGGGGCCGGGACGAGAGAGATGGTGGCATGCCAAAAGAAAACTATTCAACCATTTAAGTGAGTCTCTCGTCACTTGGCAAGAACTTCTTGGCAACAGTTGGTCAGGTTACTCGGCACAAGGTCCTCGATAAGAGAATGGTCGGCATCATCACTATAAAGTATACAAATCAATGTATGACAATTCGGAGAGCTCAAGGAGTTCAACCACGTTCTTTTGGCATAAACTTTCTTGTCATCAATATGTTGCCGAGAGAGAATTCATCGGGTGAAGGATTGGAGTTCTTAAAGCTGTATACGAGTAATGGGATCGTTAGTCGATAGTTCATCCCTAAATTACTACACAAAGTAACAAAAAGCCTAACAATAATTTCAAGCCTAAAAGAAGACTAAAACCTAGGGGATGTTGTTGTTCTTATTAATAGGCAAAATTTTGGGCTCCATCTCTAAAATCTAACTATACCACATGAAATAACACCCAAAAACAGTGGAAATCGACTTTAAGATCATAGAAATCAAATTTAAAATGAGAAAGTTATATATGATTGAAGTTTTAGTACAACCAAGAGAAATATAAGATTAAGTTAGAAGTGCAACTTAAAGGATTTTAAGTTAGCATTTTTATTTCATTTCATATTCTTATAATATCGTATTTACGATGTTCAAGGGACCCTACTGTTGGAGCCGACTTACCCCCAACTACTACAACTGATCAACTATGGTCGAATGAATGATTCCTAATAACTTCATGCTTGGCTTTGTTTAAAGTGTAGATGCACTTAAATTTCTATAATGAACTAATGCATGTAGGCTATAAGAAATGCATATGTGTGATATTTTGATTAAACTCCATGATTTACGAATCAGATAATAAACAGAGTTATTTATGATGATAGATATGTATTATTGTTATGGAATACAATTGGTTGATCACAATGAAAACCGAATTAAGTAATTATTCGACTAAGGAATTTAATGAGCCATGCACTTCTCATGTTTGCATCATAACTGTACCGACTACCACCTTACGTAAAAGATAGAAAGAGACTCGCAGGAGCGAGGGCTCCTATAGGGATTAGGCAATGGTTATGCCACTTATATATTATTGAGTTTATGTTCTAGCTTTTGAGCTTACTAAGCATTAGGGGATGCTAACAGTTAACAAAAGGCTGTGCCTTATAACTTATGCTTAGGGCGTATAATTTGGATTGTGGAGGCCACCATACTGCTAGACCTAGGATTTTGATTTTTGAAAATGAAAGTATATTTTTCGTATGAAAAGTAAAGTTTGTATACGTTATATATATATATATCTATTTAAGTTGATTTGTGTACGTTAATGCAAGTGGAATAAATACCTAGGTGCTAAAACTTGGTTGATGGTTTGTATTGGTCAATTATCTCTAACCCCGACTATAGGAGGCATAATTTTAAGTTGCATGCAGTTCCTAGGTCACTACATGTATTATTTAGCATTTTGAGTGTTTCATGTATTCATATGTTTATGCATTTAAATAAATTGTTGTGTAGCATAATGGAAGATTAGTTCACTAATTGTAAGCTTACAACCCGATATATTTCTTTTGATGCAAGACCACCTCTTCACCTATCCGACGCATGGAATGCCCAAGGTGAGTCTCATGCTAAGACAGGACTGTATGCTTGAGAGGGAGAAAGAGGGAATTGACAATCATGGCTAAGAATTGTGTATTTCTTCTGTTTAGATTAATGTTTTAGATAAATAGACTTATATGGATTTAGTTTGTACTGCAATATTTTCTTCGTAGAATTCTATGTTCTACACTTTACTTTCAGTAATTTATATAATTAAGTAGTAATTTTAGTTAATGTGCTTAATATTACCCGTCTACATGCCTAATAGTAACATGGAGTGGATGGAGCCTTGTATATCATATAGGAGATCTATAATCAACAAGGGGGTTGATTCTAAACCTTTATATAGTGTACAGTGATCTACCATGACAATGATACTATTCAGGTTGTGATACAATAAAAAGGTAAAATATGGAAAAGCAAAGAGCTTGCACTATGCATAGATAAAAGTCTATATTATGATTATAAATTTCTTAGTTTTGAAAATAGAATATTAACATAATTAATGTTTTATGTATTATCTAAAAGTAATTATCCTATAAAATATTTAATTCATTTACTAAAGGATTTCGTAGCATACTATAATGAAATGTATAATTTTCATATAAAGAATGATTTAAAATGAATTACTGAATAATAATTTGTTACAATAGAATATAAACAGTAAGTACTTTTGAAACTACACTAAGTATGACTAAAAATTATGGAATGCATTAATAATACCATAAAAAATGATATATATATATATATATATATATAAGAAAAGAGCTTTTAAAACTATATATTAGAATATAACATGAGAAAAACATTATTTAAAAGCATCAATGATAACATATGAGATATAAAAAAAGAAACAGTTTTTGAAACTATATATGATAATATTGTCACAACCTAGAGGGGGATCGAGTGTTAGCAGTACTACTATATAATATGTGAAGATCCGAGATCAAGGGCCTTCAACGTACTATACAAGGCATTCACAACTACGACTTTCTCCTACTAACTAGCATTAAGTAATAACAAAACATATAAATTAAAGTTAAACTATTTAAATAATCACCAACATAACATAGATAGGTGGGAATATCAACTTTCCCCTAATTTAGCCATATAGTACTAAGATTAATCACCATAAATAGTCTAAGCTACTCAATAAACTATAAATACTTAATAAGTGGAAATTAAAGAGAGTCCACATATATAAACAAATGGTTTGCTTGAGCTCTCAACTTCTTCACATCCTAATCCCAGCTGGTGCTTTTGACCTCGGGCATCTTGTGGCTCAGCTCCAGCCACAAGTCCTTTTGCAACAATAAACTATAGGGGGTAAGGTCGATTGCTTAGTGAGTAACCTACCTACTTGACAACAAGTAATATGAAGCAAGTTATTAAACAAGCATATGAATGCATGGTCAAACATATGCAATGCAATAGTATATACAGTCTACCAATAATTGTATACAGCACGATTTTGACACCCACCGTTGCCCGGGTTAGGAAGTATTTCGATACATCAGGATCTAAGCATCCATGTCCAATTCAAAATCTCTTGTCATCAATACTACCCTTAGTAGTAGACACGGCACGACCTCAAGCAAAAGGCGGCACTCCCCGAAGCTAAGTAGTTCCCAAAGGTCGAGGCAGAAATACATCATATGATAACAATTTTCAATACACAATTTATAATATGGATCCTTTAAGCATGATCCCCTATTCTATTGCGTGATGCTAATGCCCTTATTATCATGTTATAAGATGCAATGCATGACTGGTTTAATTAGGGGTTAAGTATTTATTAGTCCGGTTCATGGGTAACCAATCATTATATACAGACACTCTAAGACCCTAAGCTCTAATGCAGCAAGCATATAATATTCATATCAACTTAAGATATTTTTGCAAACAAGGTCAATCATATCAAACACATACAATTTCCCATTTACCCTAACATGTAACAATTTTAGTTATTGGATATAATTAAGTATTCCGCTAACTACAAGAATAAACAAGTAAAGTAGAGGGCGGTGTACTCACTCAGCCATGATGCTCAACACTCCCAGTAATCCTCTACCATATCCAACTTAAACTTCTCATCCCCTAAAGAAGATAATTAAGTTTTATGAGTATCCTATTTGCACCAATTACCTAGGATTACTGCTCATTATCCCAAGGTTAGTTGTTTCCGTAATTCAGGCATATCTTCTTCATTTTAACTCTATTTTCGATGATCTTGTTGTTGTTTTCAAATGTTCTTTCATTTGGTAAAGTTGTTTTTAAGTTTTTGGATCAATAAGTTTTCAATTTGGACCTTATAAGGTCGTGGGGCCTAAATGATTAATTGAGTCACTTTAAGGTTTGAGCCTAGTTTTGGGTTTTAGGCTTATTTTTTTTACCTTAGGCTTTATACTTAATAATTGTGGGCTTCTTTTGAGTATTTTAAATGGATTTTTTCTACCCAACACTTTAAAATTATAAAGTGAGCCTTAGTGATACTTTTATAGGTCCAAATGGGCCTTTTTACTAAGTTCAAGGCTTTAGATCACTAAAGGGCCTATGGGGGGGGGGGCTGGTATCTTAGATGGGTCTTGTGGGCCTCTTAAATAACTCTTCCTAAGCCTTTTATCTTAGGATTCAGATTTGGTCATCCAGCTATATGGGCTCCTAAATTAGTTCTTTTAGGCTTTTTGTGTCTAATTCACTATTTAGGGCCTTAGGCTTGAGCCCACTTATCTTTTTGGACTTAAATTTAACCCATTTTTAGTATAGTTACAAATCTGTCCATTATGGTTCTTGGGGTTATTAACACTATTCTTAATCCTATAATCACTAACTAAGTTAGTTTAGGGCATTAACCATACTTTAGCCTACTTAACTTAATTAATTAAGTCCTAAACCATACTTAACACTAAATAAACATGTTATTAAGCTACTAAACAAAAAGTTCTAGATTTGGTAATTCAATGAAAGTGGCGGCCAAGAGTGGTTTCTAGGGTCAAACTTTCCATTTTCACACAACACTTGATTTTTATGATGTTTTGACTTAAATAACTTATGTTTCGACTAATCTAAACCTTAATCACTTCATAAAAGTGTATGAAAATGTGTGAAAGAGAATATAAAAGGGGTGACATGCATGGGGAATAAGGCATCTTACTTGATGATCTCCTGCTAATAATTGTACTACGCTACATAACTTAGCCTATTTGTGTTATAACTTCTACTAAAGGTGGTTTTCTTATACTTACCTTTTTTGACCTTCTTGAAACCCTTAAAACTTATATGGAGTTACTCTAAAATAAGTTTCAACAAAGAAAACATTAGTATCTAGCCTTATCTTATAAGAAAACTAAGGAAAAACCTAACTTAAGTGCTTATCGAAGCAAAGTATACGAGGGTCCTTTAGAGATGAGTGTGTCATGTGCCTTAGTATGTGAAAGGGTGGGTGTATGTGTCGATGGGTTAGTTTGGGGTGTGGGTATGGCGTGAGACTTAGTTTGGAGTGATTTGGAGTGGTAGTGGTGAAGTTATGATGGTTAACGCTAGGGTGGTCAATGTAACCGAAAAAAGGAAGAAGAGGAATGGGAGTTTTGTGTGTTTGGATTTTTGAGAGAGTTTGAGAGTGTTTGTAAGTGTGTTTAAGGCTTGAGAAAACAAAAATGAGGGTAGGAAATGGGGATGGCAGGTCGTGGAAGTAAGGGGAGGTGAAGGGGACAAGTCTTGATTGTTTGAGAAATCAAGGATAAGGTATAAAATAGGGACCATATACCTTGTATACTTTTTGCCAATTTGGGCAAGATCTTGTCTCCTTATGGTACAAGATATTTTAAAAGGGAATTAAGAGTTTGTCTTGTGGTCATTAATCATGTTTGATTTGTAGCTAATCAAGATGTAATGGGATTGGTTAAGGATTAGGGTTTGAGTAAGGTAATTGGTGGTGATTAGGCATGATTAGGCTAATTAAGTGTAATTAGGATATGTTTAGGGTTTTGTTGGACTTTGATACTCTAATTTACCTATTTTAAATGCCCTACATGTGTACTTAGGGTTCTCTTAGGGTTTGGTGCTAGTTTATAGTAATTTGATCCATGTACGAGCTCGAAAGTTAGGGTTTAAATCGCTTAGTACTACCGATCACTTGTATTAATTGATTCAACCTTACTAGTAGTGTTTATTGGTGACAATAAGATTTTTTATCACTTATTTAGGGTTAGATGATCATTTTAAGGTTTTTCAAGTATTAAGGTTCGTACTTATTTAGTAAGGTTTTTAGGGCTTACTTCAATTAAGGTTTTGGTCGAACATTAGGGTTTAATTCCTTTACTTAAGTATTATTATCATCTTTGGGATAGTTCTAGAAACTATCTAAGGACTCCTTCATCTGATTCCATTGTTAGGTTACTGAAATTTTATGGGATTTACAAATATGATATGACTTAAAATTATGAAAATACATTAATGATACCATAAAAATGATATATATAAAAAAGGAAAGAGTTTATGAAACAATATGTTTTAAAATAATTTGACAAATAAATCGCGAAACTACATAAATGATGAAATAGAAAGAATGAATACAAAAAAGGAGAAAAACTTTCAAAACTATATATTACAACATGATGTGTCATATCAAGGTCATTAACTTATTATACTATATTCAATTTATTAATGTTAAGTTCCAACGATAAAAAAAGATTGACATTAATGTGCATCATTTTGTAGTGTACATATAGAAAAAGTTAATCAATTAGAAGCAACTACTAAAACTACATGATATAAAAATTTAAAATTTAAAATCTCTATCCATAAAAACTTAAAATTTGAATGGTCTCATTGAATTTGCTATTAATAAATTATTTCAATTCACATTAAACTCAATTCTCATTATTAACCTATTAATAATATATTACCATAAATAAATGCCTACCATATGCATATATTTTATAAATATTTTTTTTAACTTTTTATCATCAATAATATGTCTTGACTTTTATTAATATCTCAAGAAAGAAAATTTATATTAATATCAACTCACATCAAAATTCAAAATTCAAATCCTTAATATAAAGCATCATTTTTTTTTTATGATTACAAGGGGAGAGAAAGAATTCGAATCGATCCATCATTAATAAATGACTAAGTACTCTTATTTTGTTAATGATGAATGTTTAATTTCAAAACAAACTCCAAATTGGTAAAAATATTTATGTTGCAAATCTTATAGTAAATACAAATTATTCGATGGCCAATTAAATAGGAAAATTTCTTTAAAATGCTTACTATAATAGTATATAATAATATGCATTTATATATATAACAACTATTAAAAACTTCTTATTTTTATAACCAAAGGGAAAAAAGGAACAACATTTTATATAAATTACGATAAACTTCAAATTCAAAAAATTTGATAAAACTCTAATTTTGATTAAATATAATTCTTTTGCTATATTACTATAGAGTAGAAGACATGTATGTCTATTTTTTTTTTTTATTTACATTTTGGCTTTCACTTTTGGAATCTTAGTATATGGGATAATTGTGAGACTAATCAATGAATCAATAAATAAATAAATGTTCTATCTAGGAAAGGGAATATATAATTTCCTTATTTTCTTTCTATATTAAATGGATTTAATTAATTGCATAGAAAAGTTAAATGGTAAAAAAATGCACCTCTTAGACAATGCTGGGATTTTGAAAAAGGAAAAAAAAAAAAAGATAATGTTGAGGATATTTTATATATATAATGTTTACTCAAAGCAAAAGCTTTAACAAAGGAACATGAAAAAATGTTAAAATCACTATTTGAAATTTTTTGTGCGACATTTTGTTTATAGGAATGATCAAAAGGAGCCAATTGGTTTGGTTATGAATTCTAAATGGATTAGCAACAATAATTTGCAATTCTATTTCCTTATTTGGTAATAATCATGGAATCATAATTTCACTCCATCAATTTATTTGATTTGAGTATGTTAGGAATTGAATGAATGTATAAAATCACATGGTTGGATTTCCATAAAAGAGAAAGAAGAAGATAATGGTAGGACATTTTGCATATATTTTTTTTTTCATTCAAATCGAGAGTTTTAATAGAAAAATATGGAAAAAATTGTGAAATTGCTATATGAGAAAACTGCAATTAACAATAATATAAGTATCAGCAATATAAATATATAGAAATGACAGTAGGGCAAGATTGGGATAGGTCATAGGATCTTAGATCCCATCTCACTACCCTAATGGGGTTTCCAGACCTCTCTCGAAACCCTAACGGGTTTTTAAGTCTATTCCCCAATCTCGTCTTACTACCTTAAGGGTACTCATTTTTCAACTTGAAAACCCATTTACTTTTTTTTTTCAGCCAAAAGAATAATTTTTACTAAAGGAATAATTTTTACTTAAACAAATTATCCCATTTGTGTTTTTATTGTTTTAGTGAAATTGACAATATATATTGAATAATAAAGTAATTCCTACTAAAAATTTGTAGAATAACAATATATATGACAATAACATAAATTGTCCAACATATTAGAAACCATGATCCATGAAATGTTAGAACTAAAAGAAGTGAAAAGTAAGAGAGGAGATTAAGAGGGTAGATTCAAGAGAGAGATATGAGGTTGATTGAATTAAAGGGAACTAGAGAAAAGGAAGACTTAGAGACCAAAGTCTAGATGAAAGAGGATAGAAGAGAGGCAGATGATGGATATGGAATATGATTAATGAAGTAGATAGGGTTAACCTGTTATGAATTTACTTATGATACCTTACTTTTTTTAAATACATATATGTGTAAGTGTGAAAAAATTTGCAGTACATTATTCCTCTAATTGGTATTTTATTTATATTTATATTATTAATTTGTTATTTTTATCAAGTAACGACTTTCCTAATGGGTTTTTTACAAATTCCAAAACCTTAACTGGTTTTTATCCATTTCCCTAAACGCACCCTAAAACACTATTAGTTAGTCTTACCAAAATCTTGTTTATTTTACATTACCTATAGATATGATACTATTTTCAGTACATTACTTTTAGCTATGATGAAGCTTTTTGACAAAATATGATGTCCTAATTAGTTTTGGGATATCGTTTGCCTCTTTTAAATTTTGATTCTTTGCTTTTATTAAACTTGTCTATGTGATATTTCTTACTTTAAATTCCCAAAGCCTTTTTATTGCACAAGTTGTATTTCTCTTCCAAAGATCAACAAATCCCAACCCACCTTACTCCTTCAACTTAGTGATTTTGTCCCATGCTAACCAACATGTAAGATTAAATTTGTTATTAAAATTACCCTCCCACACATGCTTAACTACCTAAACTTCCAACTTGATAGCTTGTTTTAAGCTTTTTCTATTAACAAATTTAATTGCTTAATAGTAGGTTTACCTCCTTCATGTAATGGAAAGCCTAAAATTTTGCTAAAGGAAGCTGTCTTGTTTATTTATAATATGTTTACAACTTCTTCCTTGACTTCACTCCTTGTATTTCTTGAGAAGTAAATGGATGATTGTGCTTATTTACCTTTAATCCTAATAATTGAGCAAAATCATCCAATACTCTTTTAACAACAATGGCATTTTCTTTGTCTACCTTTGCTAATAGAACAACATGGTCAACAAATAATAAATATAGAATTTTTAGAGCACTTCCCCTTATACTAAAGGCTTTCCACTCTCTTGTACATACTTCTTTTTCCATCATATGAATTAGAAATTTCATTCTTAAAATAAAAAGATAAGGGGAGTTAGTTACCTTGTCTTATACCCTTAAAGGGTATAAATGGCTTTTAAGAGTAAACATTTATAAGAATTTTAGTAGTAATATTTGTAATACAAGACATAATCAATCTTATCCACTTATGGGGGAAATTTAAACTTTGTAATACACAATAAATAAAATCCCACTCAATGTTATTAAAAGGCTTCGCTAAATCTATTTTCAAAATCATCCAACTTTACCTCATAGATTTTTTATTAAAACAATATAATATTTCATTTATTAAGATGATGTTATCAACTACTTTCCTTTCCTTTAGAAAACTTGCTTGAGTTAGATGAATAAGATTTTCCAAATAAGGTCTTAATCGATTAGCCAACAACTTAGTCAATAACTTGTATAAAGTATTACATAAGCTAATCAGTCTAAAAGATTGCACTATATTTGCTCAAGCAAAAGACAAATTGTAGTTTGATTTATTTCTTCTTTAAACATTTAATCATAAAACTGCTAATCTCATCCCCCATGAAGCTCCAACATTTTTTATAGAAAAAAAAAAGCATGGAAATCATCTTTTCCAAGGGCTTTCTAAGAGTGTAATTGTTGTAATGTTTTATCCATTTCCTCATAACTAACTTCTATGATAGGCTACGTTTTTTGCTTTTCAATCAACCCATACATTAATTCTTCTACTATTGGATTCTTATAAGAGAATGTTAAGCTTGTAGTAGTATATAGCTTCCAATAATAATTACTAAGGAAACTACAAATCTAAACTTGATCATACTCCCATTCTCCCCATTCATTTTGTAAGCCTAAAATTCTATTTTTTGCTCTCTTATATTGTAATATTGCATGGTGATAGGCCATATTTCTTTCTCCTTCTTTAATCCACGTAGTTCTTAATTTCATCTTTTAGATCCATTCTTACCTATCTAGAATTTCGCTCAATTCTACTTTGAGTTTTCTCTTTAAGATAATTAGAAACTAATTTGGATTTGTGACTATGGCTCTTTTTACTCCATTTAATCATCTCTTCAGCCTCCTTTTTTTAAAATGAATTATACTAGACACCTTCATATTCCATTCCCTTTACGTGTATTGGTAAATATGTTATAGTTCTTTATAATATCTTTATTTGAGGGAAGCCAAACTTTTTTATTTTTTATTTTATTTTTTTCAATAACTCACAAGATTTATCCATAAACCACATTGGTTGAAATCTAAATGGCTTACTTTGACTTGCAATATTTATGTTTAAATGAGTTCTTAAAAGTAAAGCATTATAATCACTTGGCCATTCTAATAAGTGATAAATTGTAGATTGAGGATGTAAAGCTCACCAAGCTTGATTACATCACCCTTATCTATACTTTTTTGTACTAAAGTAGATATCTCATGTTCATTTAACCAAGTGAAAGTAGAACCTACATACTCCATGTCAATGAGCCCATAGATATTCATATAGGATGCATATCTATAGGTTCAATTCCTAGGAAAAGCTCCCCCTCCCCAACAATCATTTCGTTTAATCACATCATTAAAATCTCTTCTAAAACACTAAGGGGCATTTCCTAAATGTTGTACATGTAACATAGAGTTTTCCTAAAGCTCTAATTTTTTATTTAAATTATTGGAAGCATAATTTGTAGTAAAAAAAAAAAAAACAAGAGGTATTAGAATTTCTAACCTTGACTTTGACATGAATCTCTTGTATTGTTTTCTTTAAAACATATACATCCAGCACTTTGATACTCCACAACAACAACATTCCACTACTATATCCTCTTGCCTCCATGCATGAATTTCCATCCAACTGTGATATGTATTAAAATAAATAAGCAATTGATCTTGACGTCTTTATCTCCAATATTGCCACCACATTAGGCATATACTTGGTGAAAACATTTAGGATTGCATCTTATTTGTTTTGTATATTTAGTCCCCTTATGTTCCATACTAAGATACACATTAGCCTTACCATCGTAGGATAGCTTGAAATTCCATCTCTTGTTATTGTTGAGTTGTAGCAAATTACTTCATTTGTGTTTGCCATTAGTGTTTGTATTTCCAAAAAGAAGTTGCTTGGTGTTTCTTCAATACCCATTAAGGCCAATGTTTCCTCTACATTCATGAGTAATAAGGGAACTATTTTATTTTTCTTCAAGACATATATTGTTGGCAAAGTATACTCTGGAATTAATAAGTTTGTTGTTCTGAAGATCTTGTTCACCACCATCATAGTGTTCTTTCCCACTTCTTCATTTGTTTGAATGGGTGAAGTTCCTATAATGAAGTAGCTATTGCTGTGTTCACTACGTACTCCCTTTAAGTTTGTATTGTTTAAACTAGAAATGTTAATGCTATTAATCCATCCATCTTTGCTATTACTAAAATGATGATTAGCACGTAGTGATGAGGTAATAACCCTCTCTAAAGAATCTTTGTGTTCTCCATGTATATAAGGATTTTTCCACAAGATGATTGCGGATTTTGGTGCATTAGCCTAAAGCTTTTGTCTATCAAAGGCAGTTTTAAGTCTTGATGCAAGAGTTTGATAGTAAAGGTCAAAACCATCTTCCCTTCCATTTCAACTTACTTTTCTTACTAAGCTTTTAATAATGGTAAGTTTTTTTCTTTGTTGATTGTTTCTTTATTGTGGTTGCACTCTTGCTTCAAAGGTTAGTTCTTGGCTTAAAATGTTTAATTCTATATTATTTACATTAGTCTTCTTGGTCTAATCAACATCTTGCATGCTTGATTTCACTTGATCATGATTGATCTTTATTTCTTGTTTTGGAGGCACCACTTGATAATTTTCTCCCTTGACTTTTCTTTCCCATCGTTAGGATGCTACATGCTAACATGCCATTTGTCCTTTTTTAACTGTTGAGCCTGCACTAGTTGTTTTGGGGGGCTTCAAGTAATTATTAGTTTGCATGTGTTGTACACTTATACCATAATTTGCTCTATTTTTGTTATTAGTTTTTCTTCTCTAGACTATAGCCCATTTACCATAACCTTCCATTTGTTGCATTCTATTTTCCTATTCATTTTAGATATCTGTAATTATATCCATCTTACTTCCTTTGCTACTTAGCTAGTATTTCTAGCCTCATTTTGTCCATTTGGCATCTTTTTTGAATTAACCATATCTTCCGTCTTGATTTCTAAAGCCTGTGGATTGTTTTGTGCTTGGTGTTTAGTTTCACCTTCTACATTCAACTTTTTTGGACAATTTTGCTTCATATGGCCACATTGCATACACCAATTTTTTATTCCTTCATATTGGACCTAATGAGGAATTCCTTTTATCATAATAGAATGCACTAAAGGCTTATTAAAGTTTATTTGAATAACAAAATTTAGCAAATCACCCTCTTTTAGCATTAAATTATATGTGTCTAAATGAAGTATTGACCCAATTGATTCTCCAATTAATCTTAAGATTTTAACATCATAGTATTCTAAGGGAAGTTCAAGTATTATAACCCATAGAACTACCAAGTTATATGTGTCTAAGGAAGCCTTAAAATTGGCTCCCATCTCCTAATTGTCAAGAAACTACCATTAATGAGTCATGGGCCATCCTTAATGACCCTATTTAGATCCACTTTAGATTCAAAAGTAATAGTGTAATATCCATTTCCCATAGCAATCATTGTAAAATGAGATACAAACTTCTATAAGTATTGTAATTTGCTTAGCAACAACTTATACCCTAAGGATTGATCGTAAAGCTTAATTATGAGAGATTTATTTCATGGAATATATAGCGTTTTTGCAATCTCCTAAGGTAAAGTAATAATGCACATACTTGGTTTCTCCTTGATCTAATCATTCTTCCCCATATGTTCATATATGCTTTCAAAAGTAAACTCATGAGTTGTATTACTTTCCTCATCTTCTTAGATGCTTTGTTGCAAGCTAAAGTTTACAGCATATACATCTATAATATCGTGTTTTCTTTGTATACTTGTTTTCGAAGAATTCTATGAGTGCTAGTTTTAGACACATTATTTCCATTACCATCCAAGGCTAAAGCAGCATTTTGCATGGATTGTTCTTCATCTAAAGAGTGTTAAGACTCTACGGAAGTTAATTCCTCTATATAGAGTTCAGCTTCTAGATTTTCTATAGACTTGAGATGTTTTTTCCTTATCGGTGATGGTATAAGGAGCTTTTAGTGAAAGGAAATTTCTTCACAAAGGGTTTTTGTGAGAGCATTTTTCTCTTAAGTTTTTACATCAATTTTGAAAATAGAATATTTAATTAGTAGGTATAAATCATTTCCATTTTTCTCATGCATGATCACTATGTTCATTGATCCCAGTTATAGATGATAAATTTGGTGATGCTTATATAGTAGGTGATATTTAATATTTACATTAAAATTTGGTCCTTAAATTATGCAAATAATACATATATTCTTTTCCCTTTTTAATAGATTTTAGTAATTAATTTTGTTTTCTAAGCTTAAATGGGCTAAGAAGATAAATCCTTATAACTCTATAATTTCTCTACAATTCATTCCCTTAGTTTGGAAAAATGAGAAAATGTAGAAGGAAGGAATTTTCCATTGATCTCACAAAAATTCATTCTATCCTTAGAGATAATTAGGAAGGAAATTTTAAGATTTTACTTAAATATTTGTATACTAAAAATACATTTTGAAATTTTAAAAATATTTTAATAAGTTAATAAGTTAAAAAAATACAATGCATTCACTTTCTATCCACAATCATTCATTCTTACTCCCTTCTTATCCAAACAATAATTTTCCTTTCATTTTCTTTTCTTCCTATTTCTTTCTTCTCGTTTTCTTTTCTTCATCCCAAACATAGTGTTAAAAGGTAATGTTGATGGAATTTTAAATATTTCAATTGTTGCAATTAAAATTTTAAAGCTTTTTGAAAATCATTTAATGAAGTAATACTAAAAATTTTAGCCGTACCAAGAGCTCAGGTGACATATTTCATGTAGTGTTTATATTATGTAATCCAAATGGAAAAAAAAAAAAAGAAAAAAGAGGTAAAATTATGATGTTGAGATGATTAAAGTTAAAACTCAAAGTAAATAGAATTAAATTATGGATAAATTGCGAAAGTAACCTCTTATATTTGCTTCATATGCATTTTGACTCCTTTTTTATATTAATCTCTTATAACTTAAATCCTAGGGCATCCAGCAATTTATGCCTTTTTATGTAATTTTTTTTTATCCTTTTTATGTTTGGTTATTAAAGTAAACTAGTTAAAGCCTTACACAATGCGCAAGTTTCATTTTATGAAAATAACAATTTATATAAAAAAATTAGGTAATTTATTTACCAATAACTTCATATTTGATTAAGATCGTATGAACACAATTACAAAATATATTCTTCTTTAGACAATACATATGAGGCCCTAACCGTTTGGTATCATTTTAGGTTAAGGCATTAGCTACGATGTTGGGCTTTTGGAAAATATTGTCCAAATTGAATAAAATTTTAATATGAGGTCACAAAAGTTAGAATAAGAGTTCTAGTAAAGTTAATTTTTCAAAAATAAAGTTTATATAAATTTTAATTTCAATAAAATCCATTTTTACCAAGTATTTTGGACAATTATCGAAAAAATTGGAATTTGAGTTCTGAATGTTTACTAGCCCTTTGAAATAAATTATTTAACTTATAGAAATAATTTTAAGAATTAAATAGCATGTTGTGTAATTATATAATAGTGTCATATGCATTATATGTACTTGCTATATAAATATATTAATATAATATACTAAATAATGCCTAAAATTTTAATAAATTAAAGAAAAATTATTAAAAAATAGCAAATGTAAGCCCCGCAATTAGGCGTTCGGGGTTTGGTATGAAAAATTTAGGGTGATTGGTTAAGTTGTTCAATTAAGCCAAAAATTTTACAAAAATGTTAAGAATATTAATAAAAGTAATCACATAAGTTTAGATTTAGGAAAATAAATAATTAAATATTATAATATTAAATTGTATGCATATTACTTATTATTTATCAAAAACATGTAAAATAAGTTCTAATAATTAACGAATAGATAGAGATAAATTATATGCATACTAAAAATCATAAAATAATATAAATAATATTTATAATTATTTATTTGTACCATATATGTATTCATGTGTAAGTAAAAATATGTGAAATTACTTAAAATACATAAAATATATTAAAATAATACTAATTAATTAGGGAAAATTCATAAAAAATTAAAGAAAATCAAGAAAAATATGGAAGTGTGAAGAATAGTCCATAATAGGGTGTGGCATGCTAGGAATTAAACAAAAATGACAACCAATAATATTAAGACAATTAGAAAGTGATAAAAGAAAGAGATAAGAAGCATGTGGCACTTGGAAAATTAAAGTAAAACTCTAAACACTACTATAAATTTAGAAAATATATCTACAAATCATTTTGATCAGTTATGAGTCTAGAAAAATTAGAAAGAAGTCAAGATGAGAGGAGAGAGTATTTTTACCAAAAATTAACAAATTATAATGTAATTTAGGCATATAAGGAGAAACCACACCTAACGATAACTTGAGAGGGATGACCACCACCACCTAACATTAAATCCACCTCTTGATCATGCCAACAATGATGGAGCCACTACTGGTGGTTGGAAGCCCTCCAATCGATGAATTTCGATTTCCCTTTTGAATTTATTTAATTTAGTAAAAATATCATATATATATATATATGAAAAATTATGAAATTTGGTATTCAAGAATATTTTTGTATATAAATTTAGAGAAAAATATCAATTTGATAAAATTAGGTCTCGAGATATGCTGCTCTTAAAAAATAACTAAGCATGAACTAGTTTTCGATTTAAATTTAAATGAACTTGATCATGTAATTCTTACTTCAAAATTTTTGTATAAACTATTTAAGATATACATTATTGTGCTATAAATACTTTTTCTTAAATTTACTTTTCTAAATTTTTACTTAATTTTTTGGCCCTAAAATCATGCATAAAAGGCAATATTTAGGCTTAATTTTATAATTTAATATTAATTTGGTGAAAATTCTGATTTAGTAGGTAATTAGGTATCTTAGGATGCTAATTACTAATATGGGATGATATTTATAATGTTTGATGTGTTATATGTAAGTATTATGTGTATTATGCAGTAAATATGTAATAAGTAAAATAGTATTTTTTAAATTAATTTTGTGATTTAGGGTTAATTAGGTATAAATTCTAATTGAGGATATAATTAGACATTTGGATATGTTATTGGATGATAAAGGATGATATATGTAGCGTTAGAAGTATTAGATAAGTGATATAAGTGTATAATAAGTAATAATACATAATATATGCATATAGGAATTAAACGGGTAGAAAATATTAGGTAAAAATTTATGGTATTATAATATTAGGAATATGATATAAATTTGATTTAGAAGGTGAATTTATGAAATTATATAAAAAATGTAAGTTATTCTCACATTGAGAGCTAATTCAATAATTAAATTAGAAACAAAGTGTATCGTACAGATCAAAATACTAGTTAGGTGCTAAATACGAGATTTTGGATACCCAAGTGTAATGTAATTAATTTCACATAATGATTCGGAATAAGATTCTAGGGTTGTGTATAAAACCTGTAATCAAAAACTGAATTAGAACTTAATTTAGAAATAAATTTGAAAACTAAATTAGAACCTAGTTAAAATTAAAAATAATTGTAAAAGATTTAAAAACTCAAGTAATTAGGTATAATAAAACCCAAAATTGAAAATAACATAAAGAATTATAAAATAAAACTTATATAAGATAGTTATATGAGTACTAAAACAATATTTGTATTATAGGAATCATTGGCGATAACTTGTACAAGTTGCACCTTAAGTGAGCAAGTAGGAAGTTTAGGTAAATTGGGATCGATACTTTACTGATTTTGGAGTAGTATTTATAGTACTCGAAGGGTTGGAATTATACGTGATTGTGTTTGTTAGATAGTTGATTGTGTACATACTTGTATGTACGTATTTCTACCTTTGATTATATAATTATGGTTTGATGTTTTGGATTGAAAATTATGTAATTTGTATAAAATGCTTAAATACCTCAAACTGAATCTAATTAAATATATAACTTGTAAGTCTAAAACAGACCTGCATAGCAACTTATTAGGGGAAATGTTTAGAGTTCTCCGACTAAATATAGACCCCTTTGAAAGGGATAGCATTGGATAGTATAATAAGTCCCTTCTTCATCCTTAGTTAAACTAAGTAATAGGAGAAGAGATCATAGCCAAGGTGAAGTCAATGGTTTGAAGGTAGTTATGGGAGAAGTAATGTCTCTACTAAACAAGTCTAGGTTTAGTTATGAGCTGTTGAAATATGCGCTAAACTCCTCAACCCGAATTAGAGTGAATAAAATTTCTCTAATCTTACGACGGACTGAATAAACTTATGCAATGACATTTGCTTATACATGCATTACATCTAAATAATTTGATTGATAATCTTATTTGTGTTTGACGTATAGTTTTAAGTCTCTATCCCAATTTACTAAATAGTTGGTTACTCACATCTCTAGAGATGTTGTAGGTTTTAGCTAAAAAGTAGTTATATAACTACCTTGAAACTAATAACTATTGGATCTTAAGGAGTGAGGATATGAAACTGATGATCAAGTACACTCTCAAGTTTGGTATAGTTGAAAGCATACGTGTTGTTTAGTTTAGAGAAATAGTATTAATTGTATCTCAGAATTTGAAGTTTGAAACCAAATATGTTGAAGAAATGATAGACCCAAGTGTTAATGTTAGCATTGGAGATAACAATAGTAGTGTTGTCCACCATAGTCAACAGCCTTAAGGTACCCCCAAAAGCATAAATGAGAAATTAGATAAGGTAGCTAACCTTTTAGCTGACCTGACTAAAGCTATTTGTGCAATGGCCTATCAACCTACTAAAGCTATGAAGAACACTTTACAAGCTGCCCAATATGTAAGGGGTCAGAGCCTAGCTCAATAAATTTGAGGTAGAGGAGTAGGAGGACGAGTGAGAAGAATGATTAATTTGGGTGATATGGATGATTATGAAGAAGAAGAGTACGAAAAAGAAGAAGAGTAAGTTAGAGCACTTAGAGCACCTCGAGCTATTAACTATGTGAAACTTCAGATTCCGAGCTTTGATGGTTCTAGGAGTATAGATGATTATTTGGATTAGGAAGAGAAGGTTGAACGTGTTTTTTATTATTCCCAATATGAAGATCGAGAGAAGGTGAGGATTATTGTTGTTGAGTTCTCAAGACATGCCGCCATGTAGTGGAAGAAATTTCAAATCATGAGAAGATGAGAAGGATATAGAGAAGTAAGTACTTGGCTCGAGATAAGGAGGGTACTCAAAAACAGATTTGTGCTAGATACATATTTGGAAGATACTTTTGCTTAACTTCAAGAGTTGAGATAGGGAGGTTGAATTGTTGACAAATATGTTCAAGAATTCTAAATAATCATGATTTGCTATGAAATAGAAGAGCCATTACCACTAACAATGTCTAAGTTCCTTACTAGATTAAGGAGAAATATCTAAGACATTATGGAACTTCAACAGTTCACCACATTGGATGAGATTATAAGGATAGCCTAACAAGTGGAGAGATAGAGAAGAAGCTGAGTGCCAACTCGACCACCATTGACTTGACCTAGTCAATCAAGCTAACCTATTTAAGGAAGCTACCAAGCTTAACCAAGTATCGAGCCAACCAAACGAATAGATGTTAGGATTGAACAAAAGGGTCTAACTGATGGTGATGTGTCAACTCGAACATATGAGAAGGGGCAAGGATCCAAAAGGAAGATGAGCCAGATCAAGTGTTTTAAGTACCAATAGTTTGGACATATGGTCACCTAGTGCCCAAACCAAAGGACTGTAATTATCAAAGGGGATGTCTCAAAAATTGAAGTAAATAGCATAGATAAAGAATTGAAGAAAGGAAAGAAGTAAGAGATGAGGTTGCTATTAATGCCGACCTCATTGAAGAAGATGTGTTCATTAAGGACCTAGATAAGTTGACTCTAGTTATCCTACATACAATGAGTTTGTAACCCTCACCTGAAGAGGAGTAAAGGGAGAACCTATTCCACATCACTTGTAAGGAAAATGATCAAGTGTGTGCAATTATAGTAGATAGTGAAGCTGCACCAATATGGCATCTACTAACCTGATCAAGAAGCTAAAGTCGCTAACTATCATACATCCAAAGCCATACAAGTTGCATTGGCTGAATGAGAAAGGAGCACTACATGTCACTCAACAAGTATTGCTGCCAATTTATATAGGGAGTTATTCCCACAAGATTCTCTATGACATACTACCCATGTGTGCATCCCATATGCTGTTAGGCTGACATTAGCTTTTAGACCGAAGGGTTATTTGTGACGGATTCAAGAATACCTATGTGTTTGAGAATGATGGTGGGTGAATCATTTTGAACCCCTTGACCTCAAGTCAAGTGAGCAAACTACAAGTTAAGTTAACTTGAGGATCGCAAAAGACCTTGGTGTTAAGTAGAGCTAAGCTTCGAGAAGCCATCAAGACCGATGTGCCAACTTTTCTATTAATCGGATGATTGTTAGAATTGAAGGAGAAGATTGAACTAGCCCTAGAGGTTAGGGAACTACTGGATGAATAGTTGACCTATTTTTAGAACAATCACCCGAGAGATTACCTCCATTTAAAGGCATTGAACACTACATTGACTTGATACTCGATGCTACTTGCCAAATAAGCCAGTTTATCAGATAAACCTTGAGCAGGTTTTTAAGCTCTAAAGATAAGTCAATGAGCTACTAGAGAAAGGAAATGTAAGGGAGAGCCTTAGCCCTTGTGTTATGCCAGCACTCCTTATATGGAAAAAGGATGGAATTTGGCAAATGTGTATTGATAGTCGAGCTGTGAATAAGATCACCATTAAGTACTGGTATCTTATCCTTAGGTTAGATGACATGTTGAATGAACAAAGTGGAGCTTGGTTACCATCAAATCTAGATGAAGCCGAGAGATGAGTGAAAAACTACATTTAAAACTTGACATGGACTTTACGAGTAGATGATAATGCCTTTTGGCTTATCAAATGCCTTGAGCACCTTCATGCAACTCCTGAACCATATATTAAGGAATCTAATCGAAAGTGTATCTTAGTATACTTTGATGACATCCTTGTGTATAGTGCCGACCTTGTAAGCTATTGTAAACATCTCCATGTTATGCTTAACATACTTTGAGCTAAGACATTATTTGGCAATTTAAAGAAGTGTTACTTCTGCTAAGCAGAAGTGTTATTTCTAGACTATGTAATAGGTGGAGGAGGCTTGTAAGAGGATGGTGAGAAGATTCAAGCTATTGTTGAGTAGTCAACTCCAATCACTTGTGTCGAAGTGAGAAGTTTCAACGAGCTGGCATCCTTTTATCGATGGTTCATTAGAAATTTCAGTACCATTGTTGTACCCCTTGCCAAGCTAATAAAGAAGAGCATTGAATTTAAGTGGGGAGAAAGAGAGGAGAGGAGTTTTGTTGAAGTAAAGGTAAGGTTGACTTTCATACTTGTAGTAGCTTTACTCGACTTCAAGAAGATTTTTGAGTTGGAATGTAATGTGTCAAGCATTGGTATAAGCGTTGTCTTAAAGGAAAAAGGCCAAGCAATTACCTACCATAGCGAGAAGCGTAGAGGACCTCAATTGAACTACTCCGTGCATGACAAAGAATTCTTAGCCTTGATCTGAGTACTCTAAGTATATCAGTGCTATCTACTATTGAGAAAGTTTGTCATCTATACGGATTATGAGTCTTTGAAGTACCTTAGAAGTTAGACCAAGTTGATGAAGCAACAAACAAGGTAGGTTGAATTCCTAAAAGGATTCAACTTTATAATAAAGTATAAACAAGGTAAGAGTATCATCGTTGTCAATGCTTTATCCAGAAGACATGTTCTCTTGACTAAGCTGCAGACTGATTGTTTGGGTTTACAAGCATCAAAGAATAGTATCTAAAGGACCCACATTTCAAACCTATACTTAGGCGTTGTACTAATGGAAGGACTGTCGATGAGTACCATATGGAGGATGGTTAGCTGTTTTGAGGTAGAAAGTTATGTATATCAACTTGTTCGTTGATGGAGTTGCTTATTAGGAAAGTCCATAGTAGAGGACTCTTCAGACATTTTGGAGAGAGAAGAGCATATGAGCTGTTGAGCAGATGGTTCTTTTGGTTGAGAATGAGGTGAGACATGTACTGAATTGTTTAGGGTTGTGCTACTTGTAAGAAAGCCAAATGTTGAGCCAAGTAAGGCAAAGCACTATCTTTACTTACCTCGACCAGATCCTAGACTAAGTTAAGCATGGACTTTGTCCTTAAATTACCAAGAACTACCTGAGGCAAAGATCTTATAATGGTCATTGTGGATAGATTACGAGCCCCTAAAATTGTATTTAGAGTAACGGAGCCTAAATTTAGGGCTTTAAAAAAAAATCATCCGATTGAGCTCAAACTTTATGATTAAGATAAAAAAGTTAGTTGAAGTGATGCAGTGAAGTTAGATTTTGAAAATGATAACCCAAAATCCTAATATTGTCCTTAGAAGTAGGATTATTCAGTATAATATAAATGTGATCGAAACCCTTAAAATCTACTTTAGAATGTGATGAGAACTTAGAGATAAGTTAATTAAGTTATAAAATAAGATAATATAATATAATTTACTATATGAATATATATGTATTTTTATAAGTATATTCGATATAAATAATAATTATACTCGTAAATTAACTTGAAATTACATAATTATATATAATATGTATTGAATTCATAAAAATAAGCAGAGAATATATCTCAAAAATAAAAGATATGTTAGAAACATTATTATATGATTATAAATATATATTACACGTGATATATACATAGAATATATACTCATATATTAATAAAATAACTAAATACTAATATAATATACTTAAAATATTTAAATAATTTCAAAATCTACTTAACAATTCAAGATTGTCGCTAGAAATTGCTGGAAAATTTCGATGGCAACTAAATAAAGTAGGAAACATGACTCAAAAATAAAAATCACATGTAGGTTGACACTACCACCTTAGAAGTTTAGGAAAAAAAAAATAAAGGAAAACTCCCATGCAGCAATTCAACCTATAAATACTCCTAACTATCAGAATCTTACAATTTTAGCAAAGTTAGTACTAGAATAAATAGAGAAAAAAATTCTAGAAAATAGGAAAAAATTAGAAAAATTACACAAAAACAAAGCAAAAATTGTGATAGGGTAGTTCCCTAACCTCCTAACATTTTGCTATAGAACTCCACCGTCCCTAAGCAATCTACCTACTGCCCAGGTAGTCCACCCATTGCCTAGGCCTTCCGATAACCCCCTGTCCATCGTCATTCACTTGAGCTCCGATGAATTGAGAGGTCAAACTTTTGTCATATTTTTTAATTATTTTTAAAAAATAGTAAATCCAACCAAAAAATTTTGGAAAAATTTGTATTTAGATTATTTTAGATATGATTTTGTATGATATTTTTATTTTTATAAAATTTTGAATATTTAATGTACTTACTTAAGAAATTCACTATTCACTCGAATTTTAACTTTCAAAATGAATATATCAAATGATGTTATTTCTAACTTGAAATTTTTGTGTAGAATATACATGATATATAGATAATTTCTTTGTAGCTAGATTTTTTATTTGAGTATTTTTAATATTTATTAAATTTTTAGCTTTTAAAATAACTAGATTACGGTGAAAACGTGAAATAAATAGGTTTTATGAAATTAATTGATGAAAATGACCTATACCAACTTCTAGTGAATTATAATAATGTTAGGATAGGTTGAAAATAATTTTGTGTAAAAAGAATGACATTTGGCTAATTAAATATAATTTAAGGTTAAAATTATAAATTTGAGTATATAGGCGGTAAATCGATAACACGAAACTAAGTGATGACTAAAATCCTCATATTTTTAGGAGTTTATAAAAATTTTTGAAAAATTATTTGGTGATCTGAGTTATTTATTATGAAGTTATGTAGTAAAATAACTTAAATTACGAACCGCGACTCATTTTTAATAATAATAGGCTAAAATGTGATAAATAATAAAATAAAAACTACCTATATATGTACTAGTCAGCTTTGATAAAAAGTAAAATTTTAATATATTTAACGATATTTTAATGGTCAAGATATGTTATATACATATTAAGGTTAGATAATATCTATGTTATAGAGTTATGTTGATAAATTATGTAAAATATAGTTTAATCACATAACATACGTATAATATGATAATGTTTATTTAGATACATATAATTGTGTTAGAAATTTGAACTAGCTATTAGAAGTCATCTCTAGAAATAGAACTTATAATACGTATTGCTAGGTCTATACAAATCTAACAGCGCTATTTTTACTAGAATTAGACAATCCTAGGTAATATAATATGTATCTCTATAATATTACGAGAATTTACTTATTATGATAACTTTATCATAATTGAAACGTAATCTAACCTATTAAAAGTACGTTTCAATATGATTAGAATGATATATTATACATAATAATGCAACTACGTATATTATTAATATTTAATAACTTAACTTGGCTTATATAGTAAAGCTATATATTATTATATAAGGAAAATGATAATATACTAATATATATATAACCGTGTTAGATAGAACTCTAATGTTTTCGTAACTATTATGAAAACTAAATTTGAATTTTGTATATATAAGATCTCCTAGTGATTAAACTATTGACAACTTAAATCTTCTACAATGAGCGTCTAAACAGGTAAGTTGGGATTATAACTTTACCACTTATTGAGATATCTAAAAACTTAAGAGTACTTCTGTTTGTGATTATAATTAGTTGTTTGTACACATGTCATACGTGTAATTGGTATTTAGTTGTGATAGGGGTTGAATTCCTTGGCATATTATTCTACATGATCACATCGCTTCTGTATTGTATGAACTTGTTTGGTTACCCTTAATTGCAACTAATAATTATTCGACTACAACGAAACTAGATATGCATAGCACCCGTTAGGGGAAACGATTAGGAGTGTCAGGTCAAATACTGACTCCCTTAGATGAGTTGAAATGGTCATTTCTCTATCTTTAGTAGAACTAAGTGGCAAGTAAAGAGGTTTTAGTAAAGGTAGGGGCCATGGTTCAAAGGTAGTCAGGGAGGAGAGTGTCCTCAATTGCATAAGCACGAGTTTGGTCTGATTTGAGTTGCGATAAAACACCTTAATTTGAGTTGGAGCGAATGTAATTTCTCTAACCTTATAATGGACCAGATAACATTGTGCAATGTTTCAAATGATTGACTACATTACAGTTCATCATAATTAATGACCTTGCTTATGATTGTTTGGTATTCTTCTAACTCCATCCCACTTACGAAGATAGTTGTGCTCACATCTCCATGACTCTTTTGTAGATGACAAGTGAAGATTAGTATGTTTAGATATCATTACCCTTAAGTTAGTATGCTGTTGGCTAAGAAAGTGAGAAATAAGGAATCCATTGAATCTGGACCTTTGACTTTTCTTTTGAGTTTTGAGGAAACTAATTGGGAATTCCATAGGATATCCACTAATTTCCTATCTTATTGCATTTAGACTTCAAACCTATGGCTTTTGGTAAACTCTAAATGTAAATGATAACTTTTGATGTGAAATGTTCATGTAAGTACTGTTGTGTTATGAGACAACAGGTTATATAGAACATATACTTTGTAAAGCTATACTATAGGTTTGATTATTTGCAAGTATCAGAATGGATGCTTCAAGCTGATTGGATCGTATATGCCTTATGAGGACTATATCTACAATAGTAGTTGTGATGGCAACTTCTATCTTAAGTTAGTTTATATGGTGGAACCATTATGACTTCTCCTATTAGAGGCGTGACATAGATTCAATAAGATGGCACACTTTGTGTCTTACCCTAAGATTAACGATGCTTTGGCTATTACTTCTCTCTTTTTACAGGAAATTGTTCAATTATATGGCATGTTGAGGAGTGTAGTCTTAGATAGAGATCCAAGGTTCTTGAGCTATTTCTGGAGGACTCTGTAGCATTGGATGGGGACTAAACTGCTATTCAGCACTTCTTATCATCTCCTAATTGATGGCTAAATAGAGGTAGTCGATCGTACTTTAGGATCACTGCTCCAAGCTGCAATAGATAAGAACTTAGTTGATTAGGACGTCTATTTGCCTATGGTAAAATTCGCTTACAACCATAGAGTGCATGACACCACCAACCAAACCTCCTTAAAGGTTGTCTATGGTTTTAATCTTACGCTGCCCTTGATCACACCTCTATACTCATATCTAAGCAAGAAGACCTTAACACAAGAACTCGAGCACAGTCCCTACAATGCATTTGTAGCAAGGTTACTTGGCAAATCGACCAATTTGCTAAGAAAATGCAAGAAAAGGCAAGGGAAGGAAGTTAATATAGTTTCAGCCTTAAGACCTAATATGACTGCACTTGAGCAAGGAGAGGTTCTTGAGCACAAAGAAGAACAAGTTATCTGCTCAAGCTAAAGGGCCCTTCAAAATCCTTAAGAAGATCTATGACAATGCCTATAAATTGGAATTGCCTAAAGATTATAGGGTCTTTGACGCTTTTAACATTGTCGTCCTTAATCTCTATCACCTTGAAAGAGCAGCGAACGAGGATTGGCTGTATTTGATCCCAAATCCAAATCAACCAAGAGAGAATGATAGAAATCAAGCTAATGGACCTCTAACCCATAGCCAAGCACGAGGCCTAGAAGGACTAACGAAGCGAATCTTCCTTTTTCAACTAACTCTTGCCAAAGCTAAGCTACTCTTTGCTATCGACTAACTTCTTATGCCAAGTCGAATAACCACAAATCTTTCGAAAGTCGTGTGCCAACTTATCGAATGCCCTATTGATTACCTACCCCCTTACACACTCTTACTTGGCTCTAACCGAGCTAACCTCCTGATAAAGAACATTGGTATTGAGAAGCCGAGAGCTCTAGCATATATCTATAGCCACTCCTTTTCGGACGAGCCCAAGCTTACCTGGCACCTCTATTCAGCACCCCTACTCGACCCTCCATCATAACCGTACTATTTTGTCTATTTTTACTAGAAGTATCCCCAATATGCTATTGCCATGTGTTTTAGACCTACATAAAGGAATTTGCAACGCCAATCATTCATTTACTGGAATTATCATGTGTAACCTTTATTACTCTTTGTACACTACTTCTTTTAAACATTACCCATTTAGCCTTTTCCATTTTAGGTAAGTTGCCTTAATTTTTCGAGTATAAATACCCACTATATAAGCAGCCGCAATCATTTTATCATCAATATATTGAATATTCTTCCTCTTGTGAACATTACTTTTGTTAATTTGTTTACTTACTTCACTCTTATCCTAACCTTAAGCGAAGCTAGGTGGAGAGTAACCTCATCAAACCACCTCATGCGTCATATTGAGTTGTGTCGTGAGTCATTGAAATTTCCATTGCTGCGTTATATCTTTTGAAGTTGTTCGTGGCTTTCCTTATCTTACTTTTTCTATTCTTTTGTGTGACTTCCATCTCGTTCTTCAAGCTTTTTGCAAGCTTAAACCCATCCTAACGACTAGCCTTGTCTGTTCTTGGTCTCAGTCTGTATCATATGACAAGATAAAACTAGAATAAAGTATACATAAAATTCCTAAAATTTTTTCTACCATTTGCACCTAAGAATGTACATGTATATATGTACACTTACATTTATTTATTATTATTTTTTTTTTGAAATACATATGTGAATATATATATTTAAGTTACATTCTCTTGTCATGCATAAGAATTAACTTGCATGTATACAACTCCTAATATACTACCATAATATATAAGGGAAATATACAAGAAAACTAGTTACAAACTACTAACTAAACATATGGAAAAAAAAAACTACAAAAAAGAAAAATGGAAGAAAGATTTTTCTATAATTACTGTTGGTTAGAGTCTTGAAAAAAAAAAAGAAAAAGAAAATGGATGGTGTAGAAGTTCTTGTTAACCCCCCACTTGATGCACTTACTCCTCGAGATTTTCTTCTTCTTCTTCTTCTTCTTTTTTTATTGCTAGGTATTTACGGAAATTCTTGTTGAAAGATGTAGTGGATTTTTAGTTCTAAAATTAGGAACAAATAAAAGAAAAAAAAAAGTGAAGGAGGATGAAGTTAGGTGTTGGTTGTTTGGGGGAGTAGAAGGAAGAGTTTTTGGTATGTTTGTTTGTGAAAATTTGAAAGAAAAGTGAAGGGATTAGGCAACAAGTTCTAGATGTGAATTGGAGAGAAAATGGGGATGTGTCGTTTGATTTTTGTATTTGAAATGATGACTCAAGTAGACTCCTTACTTCTTGCTGATTTTAGGGGGATGGGGAAGGGGAAGGGATTTGATTTGTCTTTCTTATTGTATCACCTAAGGGTAGGCTTAGGGAATGATGGGATCTTAGTTGGGAAAGTTGGTTGGATTTTGAGAGAATGATACTGGCTTAGTTACATAAGGAATAAAATATTATTTAGTTAAGGTATTTAGTTAGACAAGGATGCCTACATATAATATGTAATGTAATATAATATAATATATCATACGATAAATTAATAAAAGGAGAGAAATTATTTAATATATATATATATATATATGTGCACATTGGTAATGCTACTATTACACATGTAGGATGATTTTTGTAATTTTAATCATTTACTAATTTAATTACTTTAGTTTGGTTAATTATTATTATTTAAAATTATCTCTAATCGTTCATTAATAATTTTATGCAATTTCACTTAGTTAGTAATAATTTTATTGAACTAGGGTTTCATTAATATTAGGATAAATTTTTAGAATTTTATAATGTTAAGGTTTAGGATTTAAGGTTTTGTACGAGCTTCAGGTTCAATTTCTAATAAGTACGTGTATGTAGGGTTTAGGATTTTTTAATTATATATTAAGTTTTTTCATTGTCATTTTCATTTTAGGTTTCAAATTTAAAATTTTTAATTGATTTATATTTATGAGGTTTTGTTGATTTAGGGAAATACCTACAATGTTGGAACTCAACTCCATATCTTAGGGCTAAATTTGTGGGAGTTTACAGGTACCATAATTAGATAACATTGAATAGTCTTATTTTGATATGAACCTACTTATTGGTCTTAATTTAGTATGAATAATAGAAAGAAGTAGTTTTTAAAGTAATCTACTAGTTTGGCCTAATCAAAGTGTAAATTAGAAGCGATATAAAAGACTACAGTTAGTGGCATTTATGTAATTAGGGTTTAACACGAAATTAGTAGGTATGATTGATTTTTAAACTAATAGTGATCGAGGATATGTGAATAACATTTGTTTAAGACCTTTAGAATTGACTTGATTCAGAAGCTAAATTAAAGGATAATTCAAACCATAAACCTTAGTTGTAAATAAGCTTTGACTTGGATTGTAGTTGACCAAAGTATTATGTGTATAACTTTTAAGTAATATAACTAGGGAGGAACATGGTCTCGATACATAGATTTGAGATCACTATTGGTATCAAGTAAATAGATCTAACCTATGCTTTGAGTAGACTTTGTTTCTACTCATAACATTGCATGTTGTTTAATGTTGTGTTGGGTAAATATGACTTAGCATTGGTTGGACTACTATGATGTAATGTTTGTTGTTGATATGATATTCTCTAAGTGTTGTGCCAATTTGGAGAGGAATGTGAGAACTAAGACTAAATGTACCCAAATAAAGATAATAGATTTTCTCTAAGCAGAGTTCGAACATTAGACACGGATATCTAAGTTGAATAAAACTTAGAAACTGGTTATATTACGTGACATGCTTTGTTGTTGTTGCATAGCTCGGCATGGCATGGCACAACATGAAAAGAGAACTACGATTTGAGATTTTCAAAGTATAAAGTTTTTGATAATAAGAAAATAATGATTTTAAGAACTAAGGTTTTAAAAGTGTATAGATTTGCATTGCTTGAGCTATTTTTTATAGTTTGATTTAGTAGAATTAGGGTTAGGGGTCTTACTCTCATACTACTCACTGTAGTCTTTAGGTTCTTGAATGTTGTATCTAGATACCTTGGTATATCGACTAACTGGATGTGTGAGTTAGGTAAGCTTAGCATATAGATGTCGATGCATGTTATGTGCATGAGTATAACATATTGCATTACTAGCAATAGACACTTGGCTTGAATACTGCATGAATAAGGTGGAAACTGCTATTTGTGAATGAACTATATGAATTGTGATATTGTCTGGATTGTATTACTTGTTATCCACAATCATTTAACTCTAGTAACTGTAGAGATAAAATATTTTATTCTCAAGTTAGTAATAACAACAAAATAGGCTCAACACTAGAGGGGATGCATTTTGAGTGCATTAAGCAAAGTCAAGCTCTTTTGGAAGGATCTTGCAATAAGTTAGAAGTTTTACTATTTTGTAGGGGGAAAAAATAAAGATCATGTTTTAATGTAAATAGTAAGGTGTACATATAAGTTGTAAACTAAAGTGGAGCCAAACTTTGTTTTAGCATCAGTTTCTTATATCAAAAAGTCATCTTTTTCTAAGTGAATAGGTTGAATTTAGTTTTTAATATGTATTTTTGTGTGATGATACATCTTGTACTTAGTCAAGATGTGAAAATATATATAATAATCATGAGGCCATTAAAAACATGTATTGTTTAATGTTGTCAAATATTTTCAAAAGTATTAACTATAACTAATGGTATATAGAAACGTTGGAAGAAGGATGGTACATGCATGCAATATTCTTTGGCATAAATTAGTAGTGACCAGAAAAAAAAGTGCTGAGAAAGTCATTCAAAAATTAAGATATAAAAAAATCGACGTTTGAATGATACATAAATAATCGATCTTAGTAAGTACATTCAAAACTTTAATAGAAATAAGTTACATTTACTTTTTATTCAAGTGAAAAACTACACATAGATTATCAGTTCAAATACCTTATTTTTAGCTTTAGCATGAAGAAATTTCTTTTTCCATAATAAGAAACTAATCTCACAAACTTAAATTTCTTATTGATAATCACATAAAATATACCTTCCGTACTATTTCTTTTTTACAAAGATTGCTTTATGGTGTAAAAAGCGTTACAAAGCAAATTGAATTCAAGTTTGTTTTTTCTTAATCAACTTTAATAATCTTCAACCGCTTAAAGAAAGTTAAAAAAATTAGTTTAATTGTAAGTGAAATATAAAGGAAATGATCAAAAGGGTGTTAAGGATAAATTATTATTTGTATATTTTTGTTCAAGCACTTTTCTGAAAGGTCACAGCAGACAGATGTTCTTTTTTCAGACATAAAAAGTTATGAATGAAGGCCCAATACCCCCTTTTACACAATGAGAAAGGGTGCATTTAATTCAACACATAAATAATAAGAAAGGTCTGATTTAAAAAAAAAAAAAAGTTGAAAGTGGATTAAAAAGTAATCATAAAACAAACTTGGGAAAAAAAAAAACTACTTTTATTAAATATGAAAGTAAGCATAGTAATAGGTTTTACAGTAGTCCAAATACAATATTTAAGAACGATGTATTTTAAATTGTCAAAATTATTATAAATTCATTAAAAAAATTAGAGAATCTTCTTAGAAGTTATATGAAAAATACTTGAAAAATCGTATAATTAATAGAACCACTCATCTACAGCACCAAAAGAAGCAAATATTTCAAGACAAAGATACAACGGGTAAAATTTGGTGAGCATAAGTACATCAGTAGGTTAACATAAATGATGGAAACCTCACACAAATAGAAAGTCTTGGAACATATTCCCTCTCATACACATTAATACTCATGTAGTGCATGTTGAAATCCTTTAAATATGTCGACGGTTGAATGCCTTCGTTTTCCACACGGTTCTTTTAAATTGCCAATAAAGAAACATAAAAGCATTGATGGTTCTAAATATTATGGCGGCAAGGAAATATATATGTAAAATTAATTTTTTTTTTCAATAGTATATGTAAACTTAACTTACACATGAAGAATCAGAGACAAACCTTAAATGGCTAAGACTGAATTGGAAAAAGCCACAAAAGAGAAATTGTTATACGGAAAAAAAACATCAGCAGCATCGAGGAAGAGAGTAAAATAACTGGTTTTGCAAAAAGAAAAGGAATGGGTGTATAATTTATAAAATGATCTTTTGTACCATAAAAACTTGAAAACCGATGAAAATTTTACAAATTTGATTTTTCTAATATTCCGTTCTTATTTTTAAAAGCATCAATCTTAACTTTTATTAAATTTTTAATTTGTATTTTTATAAAATTTATACTATTGAATAAATTATAAATTTAATGATATAAATTTAAAAAAAGCTAAATAAATAAAAAGATAAAGAGTACAATAAAAGATAGGACGATAGAATCTTTTAATTTAAAAATTATATATAAGATTATATGGACTAAAAGGATACAATTATTGACAACCAAAAGGATACAATCAATAAAAAAAAAACTTTCCAAATTATATACAATAATACGATATAATAAGAAGAATTAATTATAATGATTGTATGTGCGTAAAGTATGTCTCGCGTTACACGTGATCTTGGTGAAGTCACGCAAAATAATATGTAAAGGTAACTTGAATAGTGACGATGACTCTCGATAGACCAAAGACCATCGCACTAATTCGGATCGAGGAGTGACAAGATAATATCATAACTGAACTATGCTGCAGATATGTTATTGATCGCTTACAAGAACATTTGAGGGCGTATCCACGCATAAAAACGAACGTACATTTTGATCCTGTGGCAACAAATTTCCCCAAATTTGGCTATAAGGAGAGAGTAATATATGAGAACAAATATATTAACCCTCAAAATCCCCACATTTCCCGCCAATGCAGCCACCCCAATCCGCCAAATTTCCCAAATTAGGGCATAACAAAAACCCCAAACTTGAAGTCAAATTAAAAGAAGAAGAAGAAGAAGATCCAACGGCCCGATTCCTTAACTGCCCATTCCTCCTTTGCGCTGACCTAGTCCTCCCATGGCTAACACCCGAAGAACTTGCCACCGTTTCTCTCTCCTCCAAGCCCCTAGCTCATCTATCTAAAACCCTAACTCATCGTCGAACCCTCGATGCTTCCCGATCCTTTGAAACCCTCCCAATCCCCTTCATCAATACCATCGATTCCCAGCCTTATGCCTACTTCCTGTACACTGCTTCCCAGATTCTCTCTCTCCATTCCACTCCGTTACTCCAGCAATGGCCTCGAGACTTAAGCCCTAACCCTACATCCGACTCTAATTTGCTGTGTTTGGTGGAGGATGAGGTGGTTGGTGAAGGTAGCGGTGTGGTTTTGGGGTGTGGTTGTGAGAGTTGCGATTTCAATTCGGAGTGTCCATGTAGGATAGGGAATGTGATTGGCGAGGCTTTGGGTGAGTGTGGACGGGGTTGCGGGTGTGGAATGGAGTGCGAGAATCGGGTCAGTCAGAAGGGAGTTTCGGCGAGGTTGAAGATTGTGAGGGTTGAGAAGAAAGGCTGGGCTTTGTTTGCTGATGAATTTATAAAGAAAGGGCAATTTGTGTGTGAATATGCAGGTATTGTAAGTCACGGAGCTATTTAACTTGTTTCATGATATTTACAGCTGGTAAGAGCTTAATGGTCTTATATCCTGGGATTGGCACAATTAATTATATGTAGCCGAACTCAGTTTATTGGGATAAGTTCTTGGTTTATTTGAATTACAAAATTTAGCCTTTGGAGGCAGAATAGAATAATTTGTCGTACTTAGTATTTCTATTTCTGCCGCTACTTTTGGTGTATGAGTAGATTTGTTGTTGATGGGCTGGGTTGTTTTACATGCTGCAGGTGATTTTTATGTTTCATGTTGCTTGTAATGGGTTGGTTTGAGGTGCAGATTGAACTGGATGCCAACTGTGAGAAATTTGTTAAGAAAGTTTCAATGTGTTAGTGGCCATATGTTAACTATGTTTTTGGCTATTCCTTGTGTTTGTTCCATTGGCATTTTTGCTTATCATTAGCGAGGAAATTCATTTGAATTTCATAAGAAAAAGAAAATTCATAAGTTCTTCCTTTCATTAGGTCTATGCCATCCATGGATAGAACAGCTGAAGATATTGCTTCTTTATAATAAGATAAAAGGCTATCCAGATGGCAGTTGCATTCCAAGGCTTGCTATGTCTGGTTGAATAATTTTAGCCTCTGATTTTCTGGCGCCCTATCCTATTGGAAGAACTACTTGTATTTATTTTCTAAGGGCCCTCTTGTAAACTTCCCGTTCACATGGATCTTATCCCTTGACATAAAATTTTATAGAAAGAAGCAGGTGCAGCAAATAAGGAGGCCACAGTGCAACAATTTGTGTTAGTAGATGCTTGCATGTCACATAAAAGATGGTGTTGCTGGTAGTTTCTTGCTTGGTGACTTCATTATAAGACTTGAGGGTAACTTATATGCTGGTAATTGTCAGAATAGCTAAGTTGCTGGTGAAGACAGATATACACTACACCTGATTTGAAAGGACAAGACCAAGGCACTTTTGGTTACATATGATGAGGTTACTGCTCTATTTTGGTGGAGGACCTGATGATTCCCATGAATTATTGTTTTAATGTGGGCAACAAGACTACGGCTTAAGTGAACTGGAATTCATCTCCCTGCTGCTTGTGCAAAATCCAGGTTGGATGAGGAAGAGGAGTGCACCTTAAAGAACGAAATTACTTCCTTTCTTTCTGGCGCTTTGGTGTTGACCTATCTTGCTGGGTTGGTGGCTTCAACAGCATTCTAGAAAGATATATGCCTGCAAGAATGCCTCCTTGGTCTTGGACAGAACCAAGCCGATACAAACGATAAGTGGAGGAAAATACTGCCCATTCCATAGTGCCTTGATATGTCTCTTGGAAGAAGAAAAATTTCATGCTTCAACTGGATAAATTCACTCTTTTTTGCACAATTCTTCTGGTTATGCTTTTCTTCTCTGAGATGCCCTTGAAAAAAAAAAAAAAAAAACAAAAGTTCCTTTTATTCCAAGAACTGGAGGAGAGAGTGCTAATAAAGGAGGTTCTGAATTCGAACCCCTGCATCATCAGTTATCCTAAATTGTCCAATTGTTGGGTCTCAATTAAAAAAATAAAAAAGGCTCGCAAGTGAGAAGGCGTATTATATGATAAATGTAATAATTTATGTTATATCTATAAGCTTAAGTTTTAGATCAAACGGTTGTGGCACTAGTCATAACAGTTAAAATTTTCACTCCCTCTCCTGTGCAATGCATTTAATGGTATGAATCCATGGGTTGCCTGTAATAAAAACGTTCTTTTTCTAGTTGATAGGTTCTCAGCTGAATTCAGTAGAGAAAAACAATAGATTTATTGATATCCAAAGGGCAGATTACACTGAGTCCAGCTATGAACTCTCAGCCCCTTCTCTGCCATGGTTTTCCTTCTAGTTACAAGATGTTTGTCCCTAACTAACACACTCTCTCTCATCTGCTTATGGGGGCTGTATCTGATATTACTATTATATCTGATATATCCTATTATTTCTCTACTGAGGTCCTTATTGCACTACTCATAACAGAGCTAATATACCCATCAGTCCTTGTGTAGCCTGGAACGCCTCCTATAGACTTGAGTGAAGGGCTTATGTGCACGTGGCTACGTATCACTAGTAGTATATCATGATGCTGTTAATTTGTGCCATTCTCAGCTATTTCTTTAGGTGTTGCCATTTGAACTTGTCTTTCATTTAGAAGGTTGTAAATTTCAGATTCTAATTAGTTATATTCCACATCGTTTTATATAATGGTCCTTGACCCTACCATTCGAAGGAGGACAAAGATAGGTTAGAAAATATATTCCATTTTGCTTTTTGATTGATTGCTGTAGTTTTTGGCTAATGTTTTTAGAAGTTGATAACTTTGGCCTGATATGTGTTTTGCCTGAATAGGTGAACTCTTGACAAATGAAGAGGCTAGGATGCGACAGAAAATGTACGATGAACTTGCAACAGCTGGTCAGTTTTCACCTGCCCTTTTGGTTGCGAGAGAGTATCTTCCATCTCGAAAAGCCTGTTTAAGAATCAACATCGATGCCACAAGAGTGGGAAATGTGGCTCGGTTCATCAACCATTCTTGTGACGGTGGTAACTTGTCAACTGTAGTGGTGAGGAGGACTGGAGCTTTGCTTCCTCACCTCTGCTTTTTTGCTTCAGAGGATATTAAAGAAAATACAGAGTTGAGTTTTAGCTATGGTGACATTCGGGTCAAATCTGATGGTTTACCATGCTTTTGTGGCTCCTCCTCTTGTCGTGGAACACTTCCTTCAGAACACACATAGAAGTGTTTAACTTCTCATTATTTATTTCCACCCTTATTATTGGTTTTTTCCTAGTGCTGTGAAATTCAATTAAATATGTTCTCGTTTGTCCTCCACAGAGCTGGGGATCTTCCAGGACAGGTTTATGATGCCATTTTATGGAGACTTCATGTTTAATACCAACCAGCAGCAAGAGCCGAAATCGGGCTGAACGTGTGGATTTCCTTTGAGGCCCTAGCACCGGGTGATTTCCTTAGAAAGGTAAAAGAGAGAACCGAAGGTCTTATGGATCGGTGCTTATATTCTGCTACGTGCTATCTTCCCAATCCAATGTATTTTATCTTGGAAAACCTTTTGTCGGCATTTTTACGTTATTATGCAAGGGACTGTACATTGTTACAGGGATTCATTTAATGTTTGAAAAATATCCTTGAGATGCATTTCTCCTTTCCAAGTAATGGGTCTGCTTATATTTTATGCATGACATTAAATTTTGGGATTCGTGTGCCAGAGTGTAGACATGCTGGTGCATGAATCCTATACGTGCCCCTGAACATTTATGTACCAAACTGCCAGTATTCTCACCATATATGTACAATTATTACACAGTGGAGGTGGTAGTGAAGCTGCTGTCCATGACCCACCTACCTAGTACCTGTTATCTACCGGGTTTTCCTGTCTTGCGTGGAGAAAATATTGCCACCAGGAATGGGAATATGTCAGACTGTAATTCAGATTTTTATATTGTAAAATGAGACCATGATCTTGCAATTTTAGTAAATTTAAATTACAATATAAACTACTGAAGTTTTTCTTTTCTTTTTTATTTTTTGGTAAACATAAACTACTAAAGTTATTAAAATAGGTATAAAGGTTCCTGTGGAATCACGCAGAACGGAAATAGTGGAAAGATTTTCTTGACGTCACTGTTAAGAGGGGAAAAAAAGAAAGGAAAAACCTGTTTTAAAACTTATAAGCCCTTGATAAGAAATTAAATAAACTTTTACCTTTTTTATACACCTATTTTTGGTGAGTGTATTTAACATCTGAAGACGTGAGAATTTTTTAATGTAATTTTTTATTTTATTTATATTATTAAAGTCTTTTGAGATTTAAATAACTGTTATTTTTAAAATTATTTATTTAGTTTTTATTTAACAAAAAAATTAATAATAAAATAAATTATTAAAATTATAAAGAGTAAATAAATTTATCTACTTATTTATCTTTTTATCTCTTTATTTACTATTTTCTTACTCTCTCTTTTACTTTCTTATTTTCTCTTACTCTTTCTTTTCTACTTTCTATTATTAACTGTATTCTACATCTCTCTCTCCACTAATATTCTTACTATCCTATTCCTCTCTTCACAATCTTTCATCATTTTACCTTTTTCATTTATTAATATCTTATATTAATATTATATTATATTTGATTGTATAGTATAATTTTATTTATTTTGTATACAAATAATGCAGGTATAAACCCTTAATGAATGTGTTATTGGGCTCGAACATTAGAGAATGTAGACATCTAATTTTTGCTCTTTGTAGTCCTAATTTTTTATTTTTTTAATTGAGTCTTAATTCAAAACAAAATTAAAAAATAAATAAAATGAAAAAAATTGAAAAAATGATGAAAATACAAAAAAATTAGAAATGGAAAAATTATTATAAAAAATTATTTTAGAATTTTTAGAAAGTAAATTATTTTAGGATTAATTAGTTTAATTTTAGTTTGGATCAAATAATTTTAGAGAGTTATGTTGTTTAAGTACGATTTAATTGTATTAAGAATCAAGGTATAGACTAACAGTTTAACGGATAAATATTAGAATATTAAATTGGAGTTAGTTTAAAGTCATAAGTTTAAATCTCGTTAAGCACACGTTTTTTATTATTATTATTATTATTCAATTGCAATTTCTTTTTTTATGAGAGATTCGACTTGATATGAAAGATTTGTTTTGGAGTTTATAAATATGGATCAAAGTGGAGAAAATTTTTTACACATATACACACACGCTCCAAGAAAGAAAAGAAAAAACTAATTTCATAGTTCAATGGCCTTAGTTTTAAATTCACACCAATCCAATCACTAACTCGATGATGAATGCTCCGTCGTAGCCCTTTGTTCGTGGAGTGGTGACTGTAGGTATGTAACAATGGATGAATAGCTATGTGTTGTTGACTGTATGTGAGCTGGAGATGGAATCAACGTGCAGTGGTATGCTACCAAGTGAGCGTTGGCGTTGATTTTGGAGTTGTAACTAGTTGCTGTCGTTGGTGCATGAGTCGGAGATTGGATCTGTACGTAGGAGTTTGGCTAATAGTCGGTCTTACTAATCAGTCAGGATTAGAGTGTGTTGTTTAGTATGAACTTTGATTGGTGTGTTGTAGTTTGTAATCGGATGTTACAGGGGGTTCGTGTGAGTAGTGTAGGGGATGTGCATTGATGATTCATTTCTACTATATAGGTGTTAATCATTAGGTTTGAGTCGTAGGGCGTTGGCTAGGAACGTGGTGTTTGGTGTTGTGAAGGTCAAGAGAGAAAGGGTCTGACAGGGAGTAGTTTGCGACTATGGAGTTACATAACTGGGGATTAAAGATGGAGACGAGTGCTTGCTGTTCGCTGTTGAAGTCGCTGCACAGTGCAATGGATGGTGTAGGCCTGGTCATATATTGTATGTTCAGTCAAAGGGCTACGACGGAGCATTCATCATCGAGTTAGTGATTGGATTGGTGTGAATTTAAAACTAAGGCCATTGAACTATGAAATTAGTTTTTTCTTTTCTTTCTTGGAGCGTGTGTGTGTATGTGTAAAAAATTTTCTCCGCTTTGATCCATATTTATAAACTCCAAAACAAATCTTTCATATCAAGTCGAATCTCTCAAATATGAATCTAAAATTTTTTTATCACATTAGATTCATTGAGATTTAAGATTAGATTTTAAAAAAAGAAATTGCAATAGAATAATAATAATAATAATAAAAAACATGTGCTTAACGAGATTTAAACTTATGACTTTAAACTAACTCCAATTTAATATTCTAATATTTATCCGTTAGACTGTTAGTCTATACCTTGATTCTTAATACAATTAAATCGTACTTAAACAACATAACTCTCTAAAGTTATTAACATAGCCAAATAAATTTAAGTTAAGGTTTAATAAGTTAGCCCTCGAACTTGGAACCTTTTGGTTATTCATTCAAATTGAAATAAAAAACTGACAACTAAATCGTAGTCAATCCACCCAATTCATTACGGTTTTCTTTTTTTTTTTTTTTCCCGACTTCAATCGAGTGTTGACTCAAAAAAAAAATATTTTCAATAAAAAACTGGAATTTCCCAATTTCTCTAGTTGAGAATTAATATTAAATGAGTTAGGATTTAATATTAATTAGAAAGTGAGAAATTGAATGAAAAGAAAGAAAACCAAAATTCAGACTTAACAGTTTGGTAACTCTATTAGGAACACTAGAGGGCTAGCTACTAGAATTTATTGAAAATAGGATTATTTTATTTATTTATTTGTTTACTTTATTTCTTTTTTACTAACATTTTTTGTTGCAATTTATTTAGGAGAGTAGCTTTAGGGGTTTACTTTATTTTTATTCTATTTTTATGCATCATAAATGTATGATAGATATAATCAGAACTAAGCCATCTTAGGATTTTAAGAGGGAGGCCATTGTGTAAGCTTTGGATGTTGTAGGACAACCACCTTCCAAAGCTGATTAGGCTACCCCACTCAAGTTCAGATGCAACCACAGAATCGTTACTTTAAAAAAACGTGATGGTTACGGAACTTGAGAACCTTTAGAACTCACCCTTTGCATTACATAAAAACCTTTTTTCAAAAAATTCATAAGAACCTATGATGTGGTAGACTTAAATGAACAATGGTAGTTATGAAGTTGTAGTTGTAGTTGTAATTGTAATATTTCCCTGTAAATAATTTGTAATAATTCTGTGTAAAGATTAGAATAAGTTGTAATTGTAATTTTGATTTTTTTTACATAAGCATGGCTAGATTAAGTCAAGAGCCCTTTAAAGAAATTCATATCCACCCACCACATTAGCCTTAAAGATTGCTTCAAATGTGGTTCTGACTCTTCAGCCTAAATAAGTAGGAGTTTATCAAGAACAAGATTAAACCCATCCTCTCTTTGTAGTAGATCCCTGTAAACATCACTCTAGTGCAGGCCCTAGCCCACTTATAGGAGCCTGAATCCATCAATTTCTATATTGGACCACATCAACTAAGCCTAACTTTATAAGAATACTCCTAATTGTTGTTAGCCCTTGCAATCATAGATGATATTTACATCCCAGACTTAAAAGTTGCAGCATCGAAGATCTTTAGCAATTTGTTGGGAATTAGAAAAACTGAGATAAACTGGGTTCTCAATCAAGGAAAGATCATTCGGTTAGAGGATTTCATGGACTAGTTTTCTACTAAACTGAAGCATAAAGATAAACGGGAGGTTTTTTGTGTAAAGTTAGAAGCATGACACTAGTACCGAGTTAATGCTTTTATATTAGTGGTCTTCAATACTATCTTGTTCCCTAATGATAGACACCAGGTCCACCTCAGAATTGCAAAACTCATAACCCAATTTCTTGAAGGGAAATCATATGTCCCGGCCCTCTTGGCCAAGCAGATCTGGTCACTGAACCATCTTAAAAGAAGAAATGAGGAGATCTGAAGACTAATATGAGCCTACTAGTAATTTGGTTCGTCAGCTACATAAGAAGTTACCTACTCGATTTCAATTAAGCTGAGTTTACCCAGCAATATAATCTCATCAAGTCTTTTGAAGAAAGAATTGAGCTACCAGAAAATGTAGCTACCCGCTATTGGGTTTAGTACTTTTAGAGTATGAAGGCAGAAGAATTACTATTAACGCCCAAGTGATTTGCAAGCAAGGAAATGATAAGAAGATGTGAAGATTTTAAGGTGGTGCCCCTAATTGGCTTCAACCTCTACACCGAATATGTCCCAGCCAATGGACTCATTGAAGACATGATCCCCAGACCTTCATTAGAAGCGTCACACTAGACTTTCATAACCTTAGTATATTGGTGGCTAACAAGGTAGCTAAGCTCCTAAGCATCCGAACTCTTTAGTGCATAAGAAAGACTACCCTTACCACTAAAGGGATAGTAGGTAGGAGCTAGACAACCAAAGGACTTCTTTATCGCCAATTGAAGAAATTGAAAGATATGGAAGATGGCGAGGAGAAGGGAGAAGTCTAAGTCAAAGTTGAACCTGAGGGAACAAGTAAAAGAGAGCAAGAGTTGGAGAATCGTTGTGAGGAGTACCACTAGAAGATGAAGGCATTGGAAGTACAACTGAAGAGGAAAAAAGACACAAGATGAGCCCATTAGCCATAGGAAGATTAGAATTTAGATTTTTATGATCTTTTAATATTTTTTGCTTTAGGATTCCTTTTTCGAATAGAATAAGTGATGTTAAGCTTCATAATTGTAAAAACTAATAAAAATTAGTTAAGTTTTGCTACATCAAAGGTCTCTTGCCAATTCTTAATTTTTTTATTGCATTCGTGTGCCATGCATCCTCCATTTATATATTTAATGACTTCCTTTCCCTAGAAAAATGTAATATATGCTAACCCTTTACTGAGTTAACAATTTATGTAAAATCTCAAGATAGCTCCCAAATGTCAAGTCTTTCATAGAAGTCCAATTAGAATGCGTTCCTAGACCAGGATGGCTACTACTGAACCAAAATCAACGATCCTTTTGAAGTGAGATTCCACTCCATAGAAAGGACTATGGAGAAGATGGCTGAACAAATGAGCTTCCTAGCAGCAACATCGCTTTGTTGTGAACCACAACACCGGTTAATGAAGAAACCTCTAAGGCTCGTTATGGGAAGAATATATAAGCTCCCGAAGCAGAGCATGAATATCCAAAAGACCCATTTGAGTCAGAAGGATTTTACCTAAAAGTCAACCTAACCTTCGAACTTGACACGTATGTGGCCTTAAGACCAGTTGACCTTGAGCCTAGCATAGACAGCTTAAAAGAACTGGAAAAGAAACTGACGCAGCAGATAGTTGAGAAGATAAGAGCACTTGTAGGGTATGATGGGTTTGAATAGGTAGAGATCACCGAGTTTTCCACATACGAAATTGGATCATACTTTGAGAAGTTTAAGGTACCGAAGTTCAAAAAGTATAATGGGACAGGCTACCCTAAGCTCCATACTTGGTTGTTTGTTAGGAAGATGAGTAAATATGTCTAGTATGATTCACCGATGGTACAGACGTTCCAAGATAGTTTAATGGGACCAGCCTTAACTTGGTATGCCTAACTCGATCTGAACCAGATAAATATATGGGAGAAACTTGCTAGGGCATTTTATGAACAATGTAAGTTCAACGTAGAAGTAGCTCCAACTATAATGGATTTAGTTGCCCTACGAAAGAAGAATAATGAATCGTTCAAAGAATATGCTTAAAGGTAGATGTCCTTAGCTGTAAGAATCTCTACTCTTACTACCGAGAAGGAGCTCACATCAACTTTCATTAACAACGAGGCCCTACTTTCCCCATCTTATCAAGTAAGCCTAATCTAGTTTTGCTAAAGTGGTAGCAATAGGGTGTAAGATTGAAAGCGCCGTCTCTTCTGGCAATCTTCAAGAGCCAGTAGCTAGAAGGCCACCAGTTTCATCATCTAGTCCTAGACCAGCAGGTAGCAAGCCTAAAGAATCTACAGTTAGCATGGTAAACTTAAACGTTGACCAAATGCTCAAGTCGCTTTCAAAACAAATCATCCTTCAACTTAACAACAGTTCAGGGACTAGCCTCAAGCTAACAGGACTTTTAGATAGTTTACCAAAATTTCGGTCCCCTTAAGTCAAGTTTTTGAGAAGCTGTAGAAAGATAATTTGATACGGTATGAACTTCCTAGTGATCGATTCCAACCGAGAATCTTTGACCCCATAGTAAAGTGTGAATACCATTGTAGGTAAGTGGGGCATTCGACTGATGCATGCTGGAGACTGAAGAATAGAATTTATGACCTAATAGATGAAGGGACCATGCAATTAGATTTTGTAGAAGCCCTAGCCCCCAACGTTAACAATAATCCCCTACCTAACCATGGGTCGATGATTAGTATGATTTTTGATGACTGTACCATCAACGTCATTAATTCAGATAAGAAGCCTAGGGTTTTTGGGTTTTATACCAGTGACTAGACTTCAAAAGTGAGGAGGTATACATTTTATATACCATTGGCACTATAAAATTACAAGGCTACCTCATTTAACTATTACTTGGTAAATCAGGAGAAACTAGGTCCACTGGTAGGGGGGATTACTTGATTAGGAAGGATTTACTACCCAAGAGAAGAACATGAGAGGAAAGCTGCACTAGGGGAATCAAATGATAAAATGATGGCCAAATATGTTGAAGGGCTATCAGCCTTTACCAAGATGATCAATTCAAGTGAGTATAAAATCATGGACCAACTCAGTAAGACTCCTACACAAATATCGTTGATGAGCTTGTTGATCGCATCCGAGCTACACAGGGAAGCTTTGTTTTGTACTTTAAAAGAGGTAAAGGTCTCTCATGAAATTCTAACTAAGAAGATAGGACTAGTAATTAATTGCGTCCTTGCTATAGATCAAATTTCTTTTTCAGCTGAAGAATTAGGCAAAGAAGGGAATAAGCACACGAAACCACTCTTTATCATGGTAATGAGTAACGATATAATCATCACTAGAGTACTCATTGACAATGGATTATCGCTGAACGTTTGTCTACTCACCACCTTAGATTTGCTGGGCATTAATACGTCTGCAATTAGGCCTTCTTCCATAACAGTAAGGGCCTTTGATGGTTCTAAAAGACAGATTATAAGCGAGATAGATTTATCTATGAGCATTGGCCCTTAGTAGTTCACTATTCAATTCTAGGTCATGGAAATTCCGAGATATTTCAACTTGCTCTTAGGAAGACCTTGGATTCACGCAACAAGGGCCATAACTTTGAGCTTACACCAAAAGCTAAAGTTTATCTCAAATAGCTAAGTGATTATAATTGTAGGAGATCAAGATTATGAAATTTATAAGGAAACAGCCATACCCTATATAGGAAGTGAAAGGCAAGAAGAGCTAGGCTTACAAATGTTTGAAGAAGTAAGCATCATTACTGGTCTTGATAGAAAAGAAGACAGAAGAATAGAATAAAAGGAAGGCCAAATCGGCACCTATGGCCTTGGCTACAACCTCAACCCGGCAAAAGAATTCCAGAAGAAACAATCGAAGGGCAAGAGAGGTGATAGATTATATCATGCCTCGATGACGTTCCCCCCGCTAGTTGAGACATTCATATGGGTAGAGACTCAAGCCTTGGAATCTGGCAAAGAAGGATCAACAAGCTTGCTACGTAAGTTCTAGCACCATTTGAATGACTGGTTCTCTATCCTAGCAAATGGCAATAGGTCCTCCTTAGGGTAAGGGTGACCCGTAGTTAGTATTTTTTGAATTTTTATTTTCAATAGTCATCATTTTAAATGTATCGTCAAACCTTTTGTTCAAAATTAGTTAGTCCTTTACTTCATTCATGATTCATTTTCATTCATTCAATAAAATCTTAGTTTGTTCCTTTCCTTTATTGTGTTGTAATTCTCTTTTTGCTTACATACACTACCTTTTATATGCTTTGCCTAGATCCAATGAACTAAGTGAAAACCAGGAATACCTTACGTAGGTAGAAAACAAGAATATTGATATATCTTTTGGCCCTACTGGGTTAGTCGTTAGGACCGATGTCGATGACCAAAGTAATATACAAGAGGAATGGCAAAAACATGAACTGGGTAGAATTACTATCAATGAACCAATTGAAATAGTCAATGTAGGGGATGAAAATAATTTTAAGAATCTAAAAATTGGAGGGAATCTAAAAGAGAAACAAAAAATAGAAACGATTACATTGTTAGCCGAATATTAAGACGTATTTGCTTAGTCGTATAAGGATATGCTAGGGCTAGACCCGTCGATCGTAGTCTACTATTTACCCACACAAAAAGATGCCAAACCAAAAAAGCAAAAGTTAAGGAGATTTCAACTTGACATTTTGTTAAAAATTAAAGAAGAAGTTAAGAAACTACTAGAAGTTGGATTCATTGAGGTGTTAGATTACCTAGAATGGGTAGCTAATATTGTTCTAGTAATGAAGAAGAATGGGAAGGTTAGAGTGTGTACAAACTTTCAAGATCTCAACCAAGCAATGCCTAAAGATAATTTTCCATTGCCTTATATTGATGTCTTGGTGGATAATACGGTGCGAAATCATCTATTCTCATTCATTGATGGTTTTTCGGGGTATAATTAGATCCAGATGTCCGAAGAGGATAAGAATAAGACAACTTTGGTTATGACTTGGGGTACATTTTGCTATAAGGTGATGTTGTTTGGGCTTAAGAATGCAGGGGCAACGTACCAGAGGGCCATGGTTGTGATCTTTCATGATATGATGCACAAGGAGATAGAAATGTATGTTAAAGATATGATTGTGAAATCTAGGGAAGAGGAAGATCACTTCGAAAAACCTGAGGAAGTTGTTTAGCAAATTGAGGAAGTTCCAGTTGAAGTTGAATTCGGAGAAGTGTACTTTTGGAGTGACGTCAGGAAAATAGTTAGGTTTCATAATTAGCCAAACGGGTATCGAAGTCGATCTGGATAAAGCTAAGGCTATAATTGACATGCCTCCTCTGTGCACACTCAAGGAAGTACGAGGGTTATTGAGGTGTTTAAATTATATAGCTCGATTCATATCAAAGCTAACAGACAAATGTTGCCCTCTTTTCAAGCTATTAAAGAAGAATGCGAGGATCAATTGGGATGAGGAAAGGCTTTCACAAAAATTAAAGAATACCTTTTGAGTCTACCGGTGTTAGTGGCTCCTAAACTTAGAAAGCCATTGTTCTTATACTTAACCATATTGATTGAATCTATGGGATCCGTGCTTGGTTAGAAGGATGAGGAAGGGAAGGAGTAGGTTGTTTATTATTTGAGCAAGAAGTTCATAGAAGGAGAGCAAAAATACTCAAAAGTTGAAAGAACCTGTTGTGCATTAGTTTAGGTCATGCATTGACTCAAACGATACATACTTTACTACCAATTAAGTTAATAACATAACATAAAGATGCATTGCTGGTCAGTGGTACCATTACTCATGCACGCCTCCAAGGCCTCTAATCCCTCTCTCGAAGAATTCTCTCTTAGCAACTTGCTGATGACGAGAAACCGTACATCGAAGAAAGGTGGTTAAACTCCCTGAGCTCCCTACATTGTCATATATTGATCTGTACACTCAATACTGATGATGCCAACCATTCCCTTGCTGAGGACCTTATATCGAGTACTCAGACTAACTGCTGTTGAGAATCACTGGCTGAGTGATGAGAGACTCACTTAAACGGCCGAGTAGTTTTCTCTCGACATACCACCATCTCTCTTGTCCCGACGCCTTTAGTGCCGCAACATTTTGACCCTTCTCACCTATTGTGCTTAGAGAATATTCGTATGGGACCAATGTCGCATTGCCATTTGTTCACCACGTCTGACATTTAACTACTTTTTCATTTTGGTTTGTTGTCCTCTTTACCCTTTTCATATGTACTAGGAAACCCCTTTTTTGTAAATACTTTATTGTAATTTCTTTATTTATAATGCTGCCCTAGGGACTTGCTATAAATAGTCCTTTTCTCTTGTAAACCGGAGATAAATTATATCTTAATACCGAATACTTTGTTCTTGTAAGACAATTCTTTCTAAGTCCATACCCCTTACACTCTTATCTAATCTTGTCGAGCAGCTTAGGATTAGTGGCGAGTGGACCTTGACATCAACTTATGTGTCATATCAAGTGAGGTGTCAAATTGTGTTGTGTAGATTGGTGAGTTACATCCTCTGAGTAGCTTCACATTAGCTACTCTTATTCGATTATAGACCGTTTCCCTATAATTTTCTTCGATATCTCAAAGGATCCACTTCGGTTTAATTCTGCTTTGATAAGTTCTAGTGATAATTGAGCTCTTAGGTATACCATATATTTCTAGTATTAAAACTTGAGGTTGAGATCGAGAGCTGTGTAATGTTAGTCTGTTGTGTTTGCTGTTTGAGATATTTGTGTATAGAAAGCATTTGTGTGAAGTATCCTTGCTGAAGCCTATATTGAGAATGTCAAACCTTAGTGTACAGGGAGAGATTCACGATGTCTAGAGTGATGCTCATGGTCATGGTTGAGTTAGCCAACAAACACCATGTACTACTGATAAGTAGATATAGGATCTTGCTGCTATTGTGGCCAACTTGGCTATCTCAATAAACAGGGTCTTAGAGGTTGGACCACGTGAAAGAGTTACTGAGCAGGGCCAAGAAACAAATGATAGGTCGAGGAGGCAGATGAATGAGCGAGCTTCAAAAGCCTTTCTTATGAACTAAGTACCATTGCGACATGTTGATAGAGTCGCGAGAAGAAGGTTAGAGTTGGACGAAGTGCAAAAGTACGAAGAGGAAGAAGACCGAGATGATGGGATGGATGAGTGTGAGTTCAGAGCGCTAAGAGGTGCCGAATATCTTAAAGTACAAATTTCTAGCTTCAATGAGTCTGGTAGTACTGATGACTACCTCGACTGGGAAGAGAAGATCCAGAAGATATTCGACTTCTACGATTAGGAAAATGTTGTCTGCATTAGGGTGGTCGAGTTAGAATTTTTTGGGTATGTGGCAATGTGGTGGAAGAAGCTACAGAATGTTCATTTGAAGATCTGACGTGAAATCTGAACATAGAACGAGATGAAGAGAGTTTTGAGAAGTATGTTCATTCTCCAACACTACGAGTAAGACAATTTCCATCGACTCCAAGACTTAAGGCAAGGTAACAGATTCGTAGATGATTATATCCGAGAGTTTCAGTTGCTCATGATATGATGTGACGTCAATGAGCCTAAGACCCAAACTATAGCATGGTTCAGCTCAGGACTCTAAGTTGAGATTGGTCATGTCATGGAATTTTAGAGCCTACACAACTCTGGATGAAATCATATGTGTTGCCTAGAGAGTTGAAAGGCAATTGCAGAACCAGGCTAGCCGAATGCCGAGTAACATAACAATGATGCCGAGTAGGAAGGGCCTATAGAGTAGAGCAGGGAGTGACAGGGCATCAAACAGATTCGAGGTTGAATGTTGAGGTCACATGTCGAGCTAACTAGACAAGGGCCGAGGTAAGAGCAAGATCAAGGAACTTGAGATCCAAAGAAACCAGGTTTAGAGCTTAGGACAGAAAACTCAGGAAATCAAATGTTTTAAGTGTCTTGGCTATAGATAAGTGGCTAATCAATGTTTGAACCACCGAGTCATGACCATCAAAGGAGATGAGCCCCAGTTTGAAGTAGAAAGTGTGAGTGAAAGAGAGGAAAAAGTGGCAACCGATCAAATTCTGGAAGAATTTGAAGAAGATTCAAGAGCTGAGATACCCCCTGAGGGTGGTGCCAAGTATTACTTTGTTATTCGACGATCTCTTAGTAGTTTTGTGGCTAATGAGAACGAGTAAAGAGAGAACCTTTTTCATACAAATTTTTGGGTGAATGGTAAGTTATGCGTTGTGATCATTGATGGAGGGAGTTGTACTAACATCATCGCGTAAAGGGTAGTTAAGGCCATGAAATTGCCAACTCTTCCACACCCTGAGTCGTACAAGATTCACTAGCTGAACGAGAGAGGAGGATTATACGTTTCTGAGCAAGTTAGAGTGCCGATTACTATTGGTGATATATACAGGGACGAGGTGCTGTGTGACGTCCTGCCCATGTGTGCATCCTACATATTACTCAGCCGACGGTGGCTATTTGACTTAAGGGTGTTACACAATGGGTATAGAAACACCTACCTGTTTCAAAAGGATGAGAAGAAAGTTATATTGATGCCGATGAGTCCTAGGGAAGTGCAAAAAGCCCTGGAAAAGGTTGTGAGATCTCTATAGCGGAAGTCCTTAGTGATTTCTCGAGCTTAGATTGTACGAGAGGTTAAACTCGAAGACTATGTCCTCCTCTTGGTTAGGAGACTTATGGAGGTTAGAGAGGTCGAGAACTTACTTACCAAAGTGCTGTAACTACTTCAAAAATTTGCTAACCTATTTCCATCAAGATGTCGAAAGGATTACCTCCCTTGAGAAGAATTGAGCATTGCATTGATCTTTAACCTGGAGTAACCCTACCAAATCGACTCGCTTATAGACTCAATTTTGAATAGGCAGCCGAGTTGAAAAAGCAAGCTGATGAGTTGGTAGATCGCGCATATATCCATGAGAGCATAAGCCCATGTGTCATCCTAATTGTACTAGTACCAAAGAAAGATGGATCATAGAGGATGTGCATTGACAATTGTGCCATCAATAAGATTACCGTTAAGTACCAATACTCAATCCTGTGGTTAAATGACAGGTTTGATGAGTTGCATGGTGAACACATCTTTTCGAAAATGGATCTAAAGAGTAGCTATCATCAAATACGAATGAGATCGGGAGATGAATGGAAAATAGCCTTTAAGCCTCAGGATGGTCTATTTGAGTAGATGGTTATGCCATTTGGTTTAACCAACTCCTTAAGTACATTCATGCGACTTATGAATCATGTACTTCGAGCATTGATAGGCAAATGCATTGTGGTTTATTTTAATGATATTTTGGTCTACAGTGCCGACCTTTTTGTTCATATCGAACATTTGAGATTAGTGTTTAACATACTCTATGCTGAGAAATTATTCAGTAACATAAAGAAATACGTGTTCTGTCAGAGTGAGGTTGTATTTTACGGATATGTTGTTTCAAGGAGTGGAGTTCACGTTGATGAGGAAAAGGTCAAGGTTATTAATGATTGGCCTATGCCGATAAGTGCAGCCAAAGTCAGGAGCTTCCATGGCCTAGCCTCTTTCTATCGAAGATTTATTTAGAACTTCAACTCCATAATTGCGCCATTAACTGAATTAACGAAGAAGAACATTGAGTTTAAATGGACAGAAAAGGCTCATAAGAGTTTTGAAGATGTGAAGTGTAAGATGATGTCTGCTCTAGTACTTGCCCTACTAAATTTAGAGAAGGTTTTTAAGGTTGAATGTGACACATCTAGTGTAAGCATTGGTGCTATACTTATGCAGGAGCGTGGACCCATTGCCTACTTCAGCGAAAAACTTCGAGATGCTGCCCTGAATTACTCAGCCTACAACAAGGAGTTCTATGCCCTTACCTATACACTCTAAAATTGGCAGCATTACTTGTTGTCGAGAGAATTCATCATCTATTCTTGTCATGAATCTCTCATACATCTTCGTGGGCAGTAGAAGCTTTCTCAGCATCACGCCAAGTGGGTTGAGTTCTTGGAGACCTTTTACTATGTCATCAGGTATAAGAAGGGAAGCACTAATATAGTGGCTGATGTACTTTCTCGTTGTCATACCTTCATCATGACATTGTAAGCTAAAGTGCTTGGATTTGACACTCTACCTGAACGATATGAGTATGACCTACATTTTGGGCCTTTAGTAGCTAAGTGCAATGATAGAGGATTTGTAGACAGATTCTACTTGAGTGAGGGGTTCTTGATGAAGGGTAAGTAGATGTGCGTACTGAGTGGTTCTATAAGGGAGCTACTGGTTCAAGAAACTCATGCCGGAGTTTGGCTGGCCATTTTGAGGAAAAGAGAACGATTGAAATTTTGAAGGAGCATTTTTACTAGCTTGGGATGATGAAGGATGTACATCGAATACTTGAGGGGTACAAGGTATGTAAGTATGCTAAAGGGAGGAGAGAGCCCTATGGAGAATACATGCCCTTGCTAATTCTCGAGTGGCTATGGATCGATATAAGCATGGGTTTCATGCTCAGCCTTCTCCACACGTCGAGAAGACACGATTTGATCATGGAAGTGGTCGATTGGTTTAGCAAGATGGGCTACTTCAATCCCTACTACAGGACTAATGATGCTTTATTCATCGCTAACCTCTTTTTATAGGAAATCGTAAGACTACATGGAGTGTCAAGAAGTATTGTGTCCAACCGTGATTCGAAATTTATGAGCTTCTTTTGGAAAACCTTATGGAAGAAACTCGGCACTAAGCTCTTGTTCAGTACCTCTTGCTATCTTCAGACAGATGGCCAAACTGAAGTAGTTAGCAGAACTGTCGATAGTCTCATGCGCGCTACTGTTAGAAAGAACTCTCATGACTGGGATTTATGCCTACCCATAATTGAATTTGCCTACAATCGCTCAACTCACAGCTACTGGAACATCACCATTTGAGGTTGTTTATGGACTTAACTTGAACTTACCTTTGGACTTAGTTAATAATCCATCTACACAAGGGGAGAGTCAATCTGGCCTGCAATATGTCAAAGAGTTTCACAAGTTACACCAAAGAATTGTCGAGCAATTGACCAAAACTGTAGCTTAACAGAACAAAATGGGAAGCTGCGGAAGGAAACAAATCATTTATTCTCTTAAGGACCTTGTTTGGATCCATCTTAGCAAAGAATGCTTCCCTAGCAAGAGAACGAATAAACTATCACCCAGAGTGGATGAACCCTATAAGATCTTGATGCGCTTCAACGATAATGCCTACGAGATTGAGCTATTCGAAAGTTTCAGCGTATCCACCACATTCAACATCGTCGACTTAACTCCATGTATGCCTAATGATGACGAAGCTCAAGATTTGAGGGTAAATCTTCAACAACCCCAAGAAACTGATGCATTGCAGGTCAGTGGTCCCATTACTCACGTTCATCTCTGAGGCCTCCAATCCTTCTCTCGAAGAATTCTCTTTCGGTAACTTGTTGATGACGAGAAACTGTACATCGAAGAAAGGTAGTTGAATTCCCTGAGCTCCCCACATTGTCATACATTGATCTGTACACTCAATAGTAATGATGTTGACCATTCCCTTGCCGAGGACCTTATGTCGAGTACTCCGACTAATTACCGTTGAGAATCACTTGTTAAGTGACGAGAGACTCACTTAAACAGTTGAGTAGTTTTCTTTGGCAATACCATCATCTCTCTCGTCTCGACCCCTTTAGTGCCGCAACATTTTGACCCTTTTCACTTATTGTGCTCAAAGAATATTCGTACAGGACCAATGCTGTACTGCCAACTGTCCACCTTGTCTGATATTTAACTACTTTTCTATTTTTTGTTTGTTGTCCTTTTTATCCTTTTCGTATGTACTAAGTATCCCCCTTTTGTAAATACTTTCTTATAATTTTTTTATTTGTAATGCTGCCTCAGGGACTTATTATAAATAGTCCTTTTTTCTTGTAAGTCGAAGATAACTTACATCTTAATACTGAATACTTTATTCTTGTGAGACAATCCTCTCCAAGTCTATACCACTTACACTCTTATCTAATCTTGTTGAGTAGCTAAGGATTAGTGGCGGGTGAACCTTGACATCAACTTGTGCATCATATTAAGTGAGGTGTCAAGTGTAAGCTAAGGACTTACACTCTTGTTCAATTGTGGATCATTTCCCTCTAATTTTTGTCAATATCTCGAAGGACCTACTTCAGTTCAATTCTACCCCGGTAAGTCCTAATGATAATTGCACTCCTAAGCATACCATATGACCCCTTAAAGTATTTAGCAGAAAAATCAACTCTCATCGGAAGAGTTTCAAAGTGGGAGATGTTGCTATTAGAATTTGACATCAAGTATGTGAGCCAAAGCTCAGTTAAGGGGTAGGCCTTGGTAAATTAATTAGTAGAAAATCCCTCTGAGGATATCCTTGAAGAAGCTTGAGTTGAGTTCCATGATGAAAACATCTTGGTGGTAGAAAATGATTCTGATAGTAAAGCAGTTGAGAAATCCTCAGTTTGGAAAATATTTTTTGATGGAGCAGTTAATGCGTTAAGAAGTGAAGTTGGGGCAATTCTAGTGTCTCATGAGGATATACAATTCCCGATGGCTGTAAGATTAGCTTTCCCATGTACTAATAATATTGCAGAATATGAGGCATGTATTTTGGGACTTAAAATCGCATTGTTTAAGGAGATATGGGAATTAGAGTTATATAAAGATTCCTCGTTGATCATAGGCTAGGATTGGGGTGAGTATAAGATGAAAGACTCCAAATTAGTACCTTACCACCAACACTTAGCCGAGTTGATAACCAAGTTCAAAAAGATTACATTTACGTACGTGCTAAGGGTTTAGAACCAATTCATCGATGCTCTCATTACTTTGGCATCTATGATCCAGATATCAGGAGGAGTAAAGATTCAGCCACTTAAAATCGAAATTGAAGAAAAGCCTGCTTTCTATTTGGTAATGGAAAGTTCACATGATGAAAAGCCTTGGTATTATGATATCAAAACATTCTTGTAACATGGAACGTACCTCGAAGAGGCCAAGAAAACGGATAAGAAGATAATTAGACGATTGGCTGTTCGGTACTTGATAAGCAAGTCTACGTTGTACTGATGATTGTTTGACAGTACGCTTTACATTGTGTATATGAGAAAGAGGCAGAGATGCTAATAAAAGAAGTGTACGAAGGAGTATGTGGCCCTTACATGAATGGCTACATGCTCGCCAAGAAGATCATGAGGATAGGATATTATTGGTTAGATATAGAAGCAAATTACCTCAAACATATTAGACACTGTCATTTGTGCTAGATCTATGCGAACAAAATAAATGCTCTACCTCAAGAATTGCACACATTACCTGCACCATAGCCTTTTTCGATATAGGGGATAGACATCATTGGCTCGATCACTCCAAAGGCATCTAACGGGTACCAATTTATACTAATAGCTATTGATTATTTCACTAGGTAGGTTGAAGCCTCATCCTACTCTAGTATGAGGAAGGGAGTAGTGGTTAAGTTCATTAAAAAAGATATACTGGCTTGATATGGTACACTAGAGACAATTATTACTGATAATGGTACGAACCTAAACAATAAATTGATGTCAAAATTGTGCCAGCAATTTAGGAACATTCATAGAAATTCCATTCGTATCGAGGATATCAAAAAAATTATTGAGAAGATGGCCATTACGTATCGAGATTGGCATGAGATGTTACCATTTGCACTCATACCCTGTCGAACTTCTATCAGAACATCAACAGGGGAAACCCCCTACTCGTTGGTATATGGAATGGAGGCTGTACTACCAGTAGAGGTCTAGATTCCATCGTTCAGGATATTGTCAGAAACCTAGTTAAATGAGGCTGATTAGATAAAGAAGTGAATTGAGCAGTTGAATTTGATTGATGAAAAGAGGTTAGCAGCTTTGTGCCACAACATTTGCTATCAGCAACGAATGGCTAGGGCTTTCAACAAGAAAGTATGACCTCGAAGTTTTGAGTAGGGAAACATGGTGTTGAGGAAGCCTTTGCCTAATACATATGATTCGAGAGGGAAGTTTACTTCGAACTATAGAGGGCCTTACATTGTGAAGAAAGTATTGCTTGGGGGAGTTGTGATTCTATCTCAAATGAATGGTTTGGACTTGAAAGACCCAGTAAATGCTATCTTATTAAAAATGTACTACCCTTGACAAATCAATAGAATTTTTGCTCAGATTATGAAATGTAAACAATCTTAGTATTATTGTGGTCTCATTTTCATTTTTTACATGCAAAGTTAGTATTTCTAGTGGTCGTTGACATTGGGTAATATCTTTAGCCCCTTTCTCGTCCTACTAAAAGTCCCCACTTTTCGCTTTATCTAAATAAACCCTATACACAAGAAACACAAGAAAAAATAAACACTTAACTTGGAATGATGTTTATTGATAAAAATTCTTTTAATACTTTATTATGGTTTACCTTACAAAAAATAAAAAGAGAGATTTGTTTTCTATTTTTCAAGATTGGGCCATGTTCAAAAAGAGTAATGGTTGGCACATAAGTAGAAACTCGCTTGAGAATAGAGGTTTACATGGAAAAACTGATTAAGTTGGATTGAAAATTCAAGACATGACATCTTTGCTCAAGAGATGAAGATACTTCATTTGTTAAAGACACCTTCCTGAATGTGTCTTTAAGTATAGGATATGCACATTTGTTTCAGGCTTAAATTGCTTTCCAAAAAGAAAAAGAAAAAGAAAAAAAAAAGAAGAAGAAAGGAAAAAAGAAAAAAAGAGAAAAAGGAAAAAGAAAAATTAGAAGAAGAAGAGATAGAAGAAGAGCAAGAAGAAGGAGAGGTAGAGGAAAGGATCAAAACCATTTTTTCTAATTGGATTGCTCAAGAAAACACTTGACTATTTGGGAGCTATCCTAGAGCTAAGTAGGTGGTTCTGAGCTTTATAAAACATTGCATTTGCATTTGCATTTGGTCTCCCCTTAAGGATGAAAGTTTGATTTCTAAAAACATTTAATTCTTAAAAAACTCTTGGGACAGTTGGCTCCTAGAGTACAATCCTAATTCACAATCTCTTAGGGAGCTAGCTAGCTGTAGAACATGCTCCTAATCCAAAGTTTCTTAGGCTTCCAATCGCTCTACTCATAGAATGTTGCCAAACTCATAATTTCTTCAAGGGATTTAGTAAGCTTAGGAAGCCCTATCCCAATTTAAGTTTCCTCATTTTTAGGTCTTAGTAAAGTCAAATGACGCTTTAACCGCCTTAGTTAGTCAATTCATTAGGGTACAATCAAGTTTCCTTATCTTTAGGTCTTAACCAACTCAAAGGTCGCTTTGACTGCCTTGGTTAATCAACTTATTAGGGTACGACCAAGTTTCCTTATTTTTAGGTTTTAGTCAACTTAAAGGGCGCTTTGACAAGTTTCCTCATCTTTAAGTCTTAGCCAACTCAATGGGTGCTTTGACTACTTTGGTTAGTTAGTTCATTGGGGTATAACTAAGTTCTCTCATTCTATTAGGGTTTTAGCTGGTTTTAAGAGCATTTACCTATTTGATCTAGTTTAGGGCCTTAGCCATCTCAAGGAATGCTTCGTTCACTTCGATTAAATAGCCCATAAAGGGTACGACTAAATCATCATTATTCTTTTTAGGGATTATTGCTAGACTACAAGGGCAATACCCTCATTATTTTTCGTTTCATACTTATCGTCGTTAAATGTTTTAGCGTTCCTTAGGATAAAGTCGTCCCGAGGCAAAAATAGTATTTTTTTTTTTGTCTTTATGATAAAGTTTTACTGAAATTTCGCTACAAAAAGAGGCAGTTGTAGACACTAAATTTTTGTCCCTTGTAGTCTTAATTTTTTATTTTTTTAATAGGGTCCTAATTCAAAACAAAATAAAAATTAAAAAATAAATAAAATGAAAAAATTGAAAATATGATGAAAATACAAAAAAATTAGAAAAGGAAAAATTATTATAAAAAATTATTTTAGAATTTTTAGAAAGTAAATTATTTTAGGGTTAATTAGTTTAGTTTTAGCTCGGATTAAATAATTTTAAAGAGTTGCGTGGTTTAAGTATAATTTAATTGTATTAAAAATTAAGGTACAAGTTAATGGCTTAACGGATAAGTATTGGAATATTGGATTGGAGTTAGTTTGAAGTCATAAGTTCAAATTTCATCAAGCATACGCGTTTTTTTATTATTATTATTATTCTATTGCGATTTCTTTTTTTTTTTTTAAGTCTAATCTTAAATCTCAACGAATCTTTTGAATCTAATGTGACAAAGATTTATGAGATTTATATTTGAGAGATTCGATTCGATATGAAAGATTCGTTTCAGAGTTTATAAATATGGATTAAAGCGGGGAAATTTTTTTACACATACATATACGCTTTAGGAAAGAAAAGAAAAAACCAATTTCATAGTCCAACGACCTTAGTTTTAAATTCATGCCAATCTAATCACTAACTCATTGACAAACACTTTGCCTTAGCCCCTTGATTGAACATATAGTATACGACCATTCCTACACCATCCACCGCACCGTGCAGCGACTTCAACAATGAACAACAATCACTCGCCTCCATCTTCAATCCCTAGCTACGTAACTCCACAGTCGCAAACAACTCCTTATCAGATCCTTTCTCTCTTGACCCTCACAACAACAAACACTATGTTCCTAGCTAACGCCCTATGACTCAAACCCGACAACTAACACCTATATAGCAAAAACGAATCACCGATGCACATCCCCTACACCACTCACATGAACCCCTATAACATCCGATTACAAACCACAACACACCAATCAGAGTCCTTCGATTGCACCAAACAACACACTCCAATCTTGACCGATCAGCAAGATCAACTACTAGCCAAACTCCTACGCATAAATCCAATCTCCAACTCATGTACCGACGACAGCAGCTAGCTGCAACTCCAAAATCAACGCTAGCTCTCACTTGGTAGCATACTACTGTATGTTGATTCCATCTCTAGCTTACGTATGGTCAACAACATGTAGTTGTTCATCCATTGTCATACACCTACAGTCACCACTCCACGAACACTGTCGATCACTGCTTACGGCTACACGTGCACACTGTCGACGAATCGTACACTCTTCGAAGTCCACTGCATTGCAATCCTCACGCCATAGCCAGCAAAATTTAAGTTAAGGTTTGGTTGCTTTTAATTTTTTTTTTATTTATTGTTATTTTATTATTATTATTATTATTAGTTTCATAGTTATTTAACATAGTATATGCATATATGACTATATTAGTTTAGGAGGATTTCGATATTAAGTAGATTAGATAATTTTATTTATTTAGATAGATAGTTATTAATAGTAGAAATATAGATATGGAGTTTAGGGTTTTTTTAGGATTAGTTTTTTTCTTTAGAAATCCTTATATAGAAAATTATTTTTTGGAAGTAAAAATCAACTAAAAAGAAACTTTTTTACGTAAAAAGAAACTTTTTGAGTTTTTTTATCACTTACGAGTTAGGAATCCTATTATTTTTTGTTTAAATGAACTAAATCAATTAAAACGTAAATTCAGTTGATTTTCAAAATTTAAAGTCAATCAACATATTAAAAATTTTCGGAAAGAACTATGATCGTCTGATTCCAACTAATGGGTACGTGGCACTTTTGAAGTGACGATAAAATTTATAGAAACTTAGGTTTTTTTTTTCTTTCGATTTTTATTTTTTTTTTCTTCTTTAAAAATATTATGATTAGAAAAATAATCTTAATTTTGGTAAATAAATAGTGATACCCGTTAAGGTTAGATTAGCTCTTGAATTCGAAACCTTCTAGTTATTTATTCAAATTAAAATTAAAGACCGATAATCAAATCGTAATCAATTCACTTAATTGATTATGATTTTTTTTTTTTTAACTCTAGTCAGATAGCGACTTAAAAAAAATTATTTTTAATAAAAATATCAGAATTTGTCAATTTCTTTAGTAGGAAATTAATATTAAATAGGTTAAGGTTTAGTATTAATTAAAAAATAAAAAATCGAATGAAAAGGAAGAAAACCGAAATCCAGCCTCAACGGAGGACCTTTTAAGTAAACGTGCAACTTTCAAGTGAACGGAAGATGCAATTTCCTGAAACTAAGCTATGGTCGTCGTCTTCTTTTCTTCTGTCGTATTAGGGTAAGAAACTATGGGCTGTAGCTCCATGGTTGATGTAAGTTCGCAAACCTCTATCGGAGCCTAGGAGAAGTGACAGTTTTTTTTCAGGGTAAACTTCTAGGTGTCGACTTCTCTGCTTGGATTCGCTATGCACTTGGCGTGGTGGCGATTGGTTATTTACATTAATATGATTTCTATAAATTTCTAACAAAAGCCTATACTGAGGCTGAACAAATATCAAATTTTGACGACAAACCTTCCAATTTTTACGAATACACTTTCTTTCCAATTAGTTATTACTATTACAAATAAAGACGTGAAATAAAGACGGAAAAAGATATAAGCGAATTTCCAAACTGAACAAAATTTTGTCCGTTAAATTTACGCATAAATCCACTGGCTAAATGTCATATTAAGTCCTCGAGTTTGGCTAAATAAAGCTTGAAATTTTATATTTTTATATTCCGAAACCGAAACTTCGTCTTTTAATCCTCAATGATTTTGTAGCAGCACATGGAGGTTCTGGCTGATTGATAAAGCAGGTGTGCTTTGGCAAAGGAAGCGTTATGCAAATTTGCAGGGCATCTCCATTCTCCAATCCGCCGCCCCTAGACATGCAGTGTACTTTATTTTATTTCATATATATATATAGATATATTATAAATTTAAACGATAAGGGAAAGTTCCAGTCACAGGAACTAGTCATTTTAAAAATGTGGAGTCCTGGGAATTGAATTACTGCTCCAAGTCCTGGTCCTAGTCCTAGTCCTACCCCCGACAGATAAATATCTCCAACAACTAACAAGCCCCAATAAAAGAAAGTTATCCACATATGCAAAATATCCAAGTCGTGTAGAACTCAAAATTGTCGTTACAGTTTGCTCTTGAGCTCTAAATATAGCTCCATCTTGTCTTGTGATGAATCATGGTTTAATTATAAAAAGAAGCTCATTAAATACAAATGTCTTTTTTTTTTTTTTAATATCTTTTCTGCTTGTATTGTATAAAAGCCAAATAAACTAAAACTTTGTTTGAAAAACATATACAAATGTATAAATTTTAAAATGTGAAAAATTTCGGGTTATATAATTGAAGGGGGGAAGAAAAAACCATGAGCTATTTTTCAAGTGAGATGACAAACAGACCAACACATGCTATTTTCACTTGAAAGTTACGCAAAACTCAATATATAATAGGTTTCCGAATTCAAATCAGTAATCCTATACCCTGGAGTCATATAAGACTTTCCTCTTTCAATTTTTTTAGAGTATAGACCGGAAAAAAAAAAATTGTAGAAAAGACCTATTTTGTTCAAAAAAAAAAAAAAAAAGAAAGAAAACGAAAGAATTACGTTTTCTTTTTAAAAAAAAATCCGGGTAAAATAAATAAGCGCTGAAATAATCAAGTATGGATCGCACATATCCTGTCACATTTGATCGTTTCTTTGTTGAGTTTTAAATGGAATATCCTTCATCATTTCTTCGTTGAATTATTGTTAATCACAACTATATAATTTAACAATTTAAAATTATAGATTCAGTCCGAGTTTAACATAATTATTATCTAATCTAATAATCATCCAAACTAAATATTTAAATTTACAGGTTCCGTGTAGGATTATTATTACTTAACATGCAACATTAGATGCATCATGCCTGTAACTCTGACATTTACTTATTCCTCACGTCACACAACGACCACATTTTAGACATCGTTGGATTGAGTTGGCAGCCACCTTCACTCAATTATTTAAAACATGTCAGATTAATAAGCCGACTTGTTCATACTGTTGGATATGCATGAAAAGATTTGACCAGGCTTATTATATTAAGTATTTTTCTTTTAACTATATAAAAAAAAAAAAAAAATCCCACGATTTATATGTACAAAACCGTGAGCTGATAAACCCCACGGTTCTCACCAATCTATGAACTCCTGCTATATGCCATAATATTATACGAACCCTACATCAAATAAACATGCCTCTTTTGAATCCCACAGACGCCACAGGGAGGATTATTCTAACAGGGGCAGTGAAGACGCCTAGGAATATCAAAAAGACATGAAAAGTGAAAACAGAACACTTGTTTAATTTGCAGCCATATCCCTGTATAGCTGCTAGTGATTGGTATCTAATCTATGACTTGAGGACCCAAGTACTCAATCCCGTCCATCTGTGAGTTCTCCGGCATTTCGATTTCTTGTAACCAACTGTAGCGCTCGTCACCACCGTCGTGGTGGTTGGTTGAAGATATCTCCCCAGCTGCATTCACAAGGATTGGATCAATAAGTAATATTAAATCAATGTTTTGAAACTGCAGTAAGCAGCATGATCTGTTCTAGTGGGAGAGTGTTTATGCGGTTTAATGGAATATCATATGGCCACTTTCATTAAATTATTGAAAAACTATTGGGAATAGACAAATCTTACTATTCTGATAATTTATTATGCTAATGATTGTAGGCATTCTAAGACACATTAAACATGTCCACGTACATTTGAAGCAAAAGGCAACACCTAAATTTATCGATTGAGAGTTCAAGATGGTGCACGTTTTTAATTTCCGCTTATAGTAACACACGCATTGACAAATAAATCTGCCACGTTAAGATTTATTAGTTTCGATATTTCTAAACATAGAATCACACGCTATAGTACACTAATGGAAGGTTTTTACTCACTTGGAAGAGCATTATTAGGAACGTCTTTATAATAGTAGCAATCACGGCCATCATCTGATGAATAAGGTGGTCCGAGAACATCGAGTATTGCACATGGTGTTATAGCCGTAAAAGCATGCAGATTGCCTCCTGTCGTTGGATATAGAACAGATGAAGTACAAGGTGCGGTGAGAACCCCATCAGCTTTGATTTTCGCCAATCTCACTACAAAAATGAAGATGCACGCAATCGGTCAAACTCAAGAACCTGTGCAAAATCTTACAAAATGAGAAGAATAATATTGTCTTTTCCCATCCTATCAGCATTATGCATAAATTTTATGTTAAAGAAGGATGCTCACAATTATTCAGTAGTGCGGAACCGTTGGGATCAACCCAGTCGTAAGATTTAATGTGCATTGATCCTAATAGAAGTTTGCTGAATACAGTCATTCCTGGATGATTGTGTAGAGGAATAACGCCACCTGATGGGAGGAAGAAAATACACAACTGCATATAGGAAAAAAGCACATAACATCAGCCAGAATGAATTTTGGGACAAAACATTCTTCCTCAAACTATACAATCTTTTCCGAATTATTTTGCGATATTCAATTTACATCTGACGGCCATCTGCTTCCGAGATTATCGTGTGAGACTTATGCTTATATCTATAACTTAGCTTTTTGTTAAAAACAATTAGCACTGAAGCAAAGCGTTTGCCAGAAAAAAGATCCTGCATGAATGTGGCAAATTAATCATCGTAAGCACCAAATTGTTCACAACCAAATTTCATGCAGACTCTCTCTTTCAGGTAGATAATTATTTTCCATCAACACGAATTGGCCAGTGATCTTACGTACCTCAAAGTTATTACACTTGTATATGGTAGTATATGTGACCCTTGGGTTCCCTTTAGTTGTATTTGTGGGCTGGAAAAACTGCAGATCACTACTTAGTCCGACATCTTCCGGTTTCATTCTATCTAGAACAACATAAATGGCTGTTAGAAAAACATGCCACTTCTGATACCATAACTACCGATTAATTAAAGATGTCTTGTGCAGAGGAAAAAAAAAAAAAAAAGTGAATGCACGAGAGCTATATTGCATCAATACTATATAAAAGATCACCAGCAAATCTTTATTTTATTTTAAGGGAGGGTAGGTTTCATACCATCTAGAACAAAATAAATGGTTGTAAGAATAATCTCCTATATACGTCCTAAATATTTATTTATTTATTTTAAGTAAGGATTGGTGCCAAGGTTGCCATATAAATGATAATTAAACAATCGCATGGCAGATTAAGTAAATCAAGAAAGAGACTGGATTAATAAAATCTTTCCTTATTTGGATTGATTCATATCTTGCACCAGCATTTTGAAAATTCAAATTGTATTATAAAATGGACAGAAAAAGGACATATTTGGAATAACCAGCTTCAATCTTGTTCAAGTATCGCCTACAACAAGTGCAAGATCAACAATAAAATATGAATATCGACTTGCTCTTTAATGATATATTATTCTAATATAATTAATGGTATGCACCTACGTGGATTCTTCCTTGTCCATGTACCATAACCCAGAAAATATAACAAAATGCCATCTGAAAAGCTGGAAAAAGCTCACTGCCCACTGCATAGGTACTCAGTTTTATTTCCTTTGTTCCTTCCTTTTCTTATAATAATTTTATATAATAAATGGGCCCGGTAATAGGTAGCTTAATTACTTATTAAAAGTTAAAAAAAAAAAAAAAAAGCTTAACACATTTTTCAACATTATTAATTATATATTCTACCAGAAAACGCACATTTTTTTAAGATATCTAAATAGGTATTCAGGAAAGCTTAATAACATTTTTTTAATATTTAAAAGTCTCGCATATTTCACTGTTAAGCTATTGTAGGCTTGCCATCTCTTTATTCGTTATTTTTATCAGACAATGCAATGAGGCGAATAGTATAGTACAGTGCTAGCCTAGTTTAGTATAGCATACATGTAAGGCCTGCAACAAGCAATGTTAAGGGTCCCTCTCAACATTATTATGGATTGTTGAACATAAAATCTAAGGCAAGCCACTTGTTTCTTCTTCTCGGAAATTTATTCGGCTTTGGTAGTACAACTTGGGGTTTACCTAGGCCAAGTTGAGCAGATTTCATTTACAAAAGCAATAAACCTCATCAATCAACCGACCACAAAAGCCAAGACTTTTCCTCTATGACAAACTTTATGTGATTTTGCCATCTATCAAAATTTTTGTTAATCAAATATCAACTTTATCTTTATATTATTGAACAAAACATATCCTGTATTTGCAAAAGAGATTTTTACATAAAATAGCAAAGAGATCAACTAGGGACAGCTGTCAAATCATGCAATGCAACTGAGGACTGGACATATCTTATTTAGATCAATAGTAGAATTACTCATAAAAAATCCATTTGTGATTACAATTATGGTTTTTTATTAATAATTATTTTGATAAATTAAATTAAATTTAATCTAATTGATTGTTGTGATAAATAAGAAGGAGAAGAAATGAATATTATTCATTGGGAGACAAACGAAAAACTTAACTTGATCTAACAAAATTTGAACTTGGACCTCATGCTTATTATTAGGGATGTACTTAACCACTTATCTAAGTCGATCATCACAATATAGCTTGCTTTCTAAAATTTAATATGAAACCTATTTTATCTTTCTTTCCAAAAAAAAAAAAAAAAAAAAGAAAAAACTTCAATAATTAATTTTTTCCAAGCTTAGGGGCTAAGCATCTTGCCAGTTTCCTTTTGGATCAATCATAGCGATCAAACCTTTTTCTTCTTTTCCCTAAAAATGAAAGACTTATGAATAATAATTTCCTAAATATTCACTATGCAAATTTATCTTGAGTTCCTTATTAAGCAATCCATATTACATAAAAAGCAAGTTGAGTGAAAAAGAAAAGTGACCATACACTTATAAAACGCCGGAGTCTGCTAGTTTAGGGATTAGGAAGAGAAAGAGAGATGACAGTGAGACTATGAAAGAGCAAAGAATCGAGATTGAGATAAAGAAACCAGAGAGTTGTTGAGGACTAATAGTCAATTTCCTCGACCCACCCCACCTTTCCCCTAAGAGTTGCTACCCGGTTGGATTCTACGTTGGCATTCGAAAATCAAAATATATAGCTTCTTCATTTTATAAGTAAGAAGTGGTTTAGTTTGAATAATAGTGGTTTGATTCAATTTGGAACGTAACCATAAATCGTTTGAACCCTCCATTGAATTGGACCACAAACAAAATTGAAATATAAAAGGACGGCATTTTGCAGTTAGATTTGATATAGTTCTTAAGTTTGTTTTCATCTTGTGAACAGCCGCAATAATAACTGCTTTTAGCAACGGAAGATAGTGAAAGGACCAATATGAAGCTAATAGTTGTTGGTGGTTAAAATGATTTCTTTTTGAAGGGGAGACCATTTTGCTCATTTCCTACTAGCAAATTCCAGCCTTGTACAACTCCATCACCACTGAAGGCCGATTCTACCATCATTGCTTTCTACCATCATTTGCCAAAAAAGTTAGTGTTATCAGCGAACTATTAATAAAAAAACTAGCTGATATAACAACTGTAAGGATTTGATTATAACAAATGGTTCGAAAAATGTTTTAATACACACGCCCCCACTAACATCTTAAGAACCAACAATTTAGACATCTATAACTTCATTGATTCCGATTTCAATTTGAATGATAAAAATAAAACAAGTAAACACAAAGTTTCCTCCGATTCAACATTACAAAGAAACAAAAGATAGACACGCAATTAACTTACCGAGAATGCAAGACAATTTCTGAACGTCATGTTCAATGGGAACCGTGCCGGGACCCTTGAAAATCTCCCGGCAGGCGAGGAAGAGCTCCTGTAGCGCCATGGGGAGCGTCAGCGCTGCCCTCCTTATCTTCCTCGAGTATCTTTTCTTCTTAAGAGTTCCCTTGTTAACGTAACCAACCCTATTTACGTGCATGATCGCGTTGTTCCTTCCTTGATCCACCAACCTCGCTCCAATCCTCATCGATTTCCTATATCTATAAATTTTTTATATCCCACTGCAAAAACTTGTTAATTTTATGTATCGGGCAAGGTTTCTTCAAGTGTCACTTATAAGGATCCAAATCCATGCATGTTATTCTTATGTTTAAATAATGGCAATAGAGAGATGATGGATAAAAGTGTTAATTTTCCTAGCGATGAGAGAGAATGTGGAGAGAGAGTTGGAAAATGTAGGGAACAGAAGAAAATATATAAGCACGTAGGAAGAGCAAAACTAGGGGCCAAATTGAGCAGGAAGCGTCTTGTCACTGAATAATAATAATTTTTTAAGGTGATTAAAATTCAATAAACAGTGACATAGGGAGAGAGACAGAACAAAAGGGGTTATTGTATTTAATTGCGGAAGTCTCATGCGAAATAATAATGAGGTTTTAGTATTTGCCGCCCCCGAGTTTGGGATGAAACAGTCGGTTTAAGCCACCCCCGGTTTTGTTTGTCGGTTAGCGTGTTCTATCTGAAAAAAAAAGAAAAAAAAAAAAAAAGAAAAAAAAGAAAGGAACTCTGCACGCGCGCGCGTGTGTTTGTGTCCATGGTACCGTATTGACCCAAACACCAACATCCCAACCAACACAACACCAAATATCAAATGTACGCCACATTACTTTCCTTCGTTCTGCTTGGTGTATTGCCGTTTTTCTTTTACTTTAGCGTACGAATGACTTTAGTATTACAAAGTGGTATGATTTTTTTTTTTTTAAATTTTCTGGAAATAGTGCCTAACATGTTACGTTAAATATTGAAGTGGATGTTGATATACCCTGTATTACATTTTTGATATATTATCCAGTTATAGCAATAGATTTACCATATTATATGTTTGCACTACTTTTATTAATATATATCCCTTTTTATGATGTTAAAATTTTTCATCCTTTAATTGAATTTGAATCCAAATATTTATTTTTAAGCTATGCTATTTTTTGTCTTTTAAGTCATAATACTCTCATCTATTTCTACACAATGCATTATTATAGTATACATAATCAGACCGCTTCCTTATAATCCATCTAAAACGTGGAAAGTTAAAATTAAAAAATAAAACGGATCTTTACAGGTGTCAAGAAATTATGAAAGCTTTATTTATTTATTTATTTTTCATATTACTATGCTCTTTTTTCTTTTTTAAACGGGCATGCAAAATTTTTTACATTGTTTTCATTTTAAGACGGGTGTTCATAGTGCATGTTGCTCTAATTTTAATTTAATTATTCCTGTGGAGTTACGTAGGTAGTTATCTTAAAGTTTGATTGGATAAGGTGTTGGGTGTTCCAATGGGTTATAAAAACGTTATGGTTATATTTGGTGTCGGGTGTCAAATGAAACGTTACACCTTGTGCAGTGACGCATGGGTTTAAAAATATCTGCGTGACAGTGCTTGTTGGTTTCTTTTTACTTTTTAGATTTGCTAACCAGCTAGCTGGTTTCATTTTTACCTTTTGCTTTGCTTAATCACTCGTAAAGCAATGAGCTTGTTTAGTAAAATTTATATATGGATATTGATAAAGTTTTTTCTTTTTTCTTTTTTGTTTTATTCAAAACATTTGACCTAAGTGAAAATATAGAAACAAAGAATTTTGTAATCGAGTAAATATAGATTGTTTTAGGATGTCTACATAAAAATCAAATACAATAGATCCCCTTAATTTCATCATGTCATGTTTCAAACCAGAAACGTGACAACTCTTTTGCATACCCATGTCACCATCGAGTATACAAAGCTCATTAACCAAGAAATGTATCTCACTTATATTAAATCATCAAAACTCTTAGTTCGTAAATCCCCATAAGGAAAACTTGAATTTATCAAAATAGCAACTAAAATCTTCAAAAACAAAAATTAGTTAGCTAGACCTATCAATTATAGTCTTCAAAAACATAAGAAAATAAGTGGCTCTATCGTATGTCTTTTTAACACCTAATACTCTCTTGCTCTTCTTCATTTGAGTTATCATCACTCTCTCTACAAAAGTACAAGGAATGTCTGTACAATTGACATCATTCTCACTTGAAATAAAACCTAAATAAATGAGTGGCAAAGCCATGAACTAAATTATTGCATAGAAACAAAGACAAATAACATAATTTCAAAAATAAGGGTCTTCTTGTTTCATCATTTTTTTTTAATTTAAACCAAAAGATTTTGTTAAAAGGAAAAAACATCCCTTACATAGACTCACAATATCAATACTTAATCCCATAGGTGGGATTTTGTTAAAAGCAATATTATTATTTAGACTAGTACCCTTCACTAAAGCATTGGCAACATGGTTGTTTTCTCGAAAGGTAAACATGACATCCTCATTTCTAATTCTGCAAATCCTATCCCTACATAACAAAAAAATAGAAGATGGATAAATCTCATTTGAGTTAGTATCTTGAATAACTTAAATGGCCTCATAGCAATCATCAACAATAACAAGATCCTTAGTATGCAAGTCTAGTGCCAATTGTAACCCTACTGCTATACCCTATGATTCAACTTCCAAAGGAGATACAGATGCAATTGATTCGCCAAAACCAACCAACAACTATCCTTGAGAATTCAATAAAAAGCCCCCCATACTAACTTAATTTCCCTTTAATTGTATAGATGCATTGGTAAATAAGATATGGGATTGTGCTACAATTGAAGATTGAATGAAAAGATAAGGAATTTGTTCAAAAGGTGAACTTCTATGTCGAGTTGTCTAGAAATCCTTTATAGAAAGTTTAGTTGATTCATTTAGCAGATAATTATGATTTGATTAAGCTTAAAAGTGTTAAGAGTTTAGCTTAACTTAGCAAGGAGTTTGTTAAGAGTGCTTATGTTAGATAGGGGACAAAAAAGAAAACCTTTGATCCATCGTAGAATCCCTTCCAAGATGTTAACCTCTCTCTTCAACCTTTAATTTGAATTAAAGGGGTGTTAGGAATCTCTTGTTTATCACCATAAGAAGCTGAAGGAACTTAAACACTTATCATTAAGTGCAGTTGTTCCCTTATTTAAATACTTCCTTGAGATCTTATTCCATTGTGACAAAAAGAAAGAAGCTAAAATTAATCTCTTCAATTTTCCTAATTAACGAGAAGAATAATGCAGATTAACTAAGAATGTAGGCTTACCATCATAATTATTAAAATCACAAATTAATTATATGATTTTATGAACTTATGATTTTTTAATATTTTTTTTCTTAATTAAAACAAATGTAGAATCGTTTAGATGCAAACTTTTAGTAAAATTATGAATTTTGATATATGATTAAGAACTTACAATTTTATTGGTATTTTCTAATGCTATATGATTCCAGTGATTCTATTTTTATATACGTTCAAAGCAACAATAGAATGTGATTTCAATAACTATGTTTATCATTGGAGAAATTTCTACATAACCTTCATTGGAAAATAAAAGAATTACATAACAAAGGATGGGTAGAGTAGTGTGGAGTGCTAAAGTTTAGAAAGATTAGGGTTTTTCTCACTTTTACTTATAAAAAGTGGAGGAAGGTATCAACCCATATTTATAATAAAGAAGACATCAAAGTTTGCTTTACCCTTAGTTTGGTTCTACTTTAGGGGTATTTTATTCTCGCCTTTAAGAAAAATTTCAATCTTGAAATTTACCAAATATTAGAAATAACTCAAGCCAGTCTTTGATTTCCTAAGTTGCTTCCCTCTCTTTATGGTTACTCTAAACTTTTATGTAGTTAATTGTTTCTCACCTAAGAATTCATTCCTTGGTGTCTACAATCTTCACTAAATGTTCAAGACTTGTTAAGTTTGCATATGCTGAGCTTCTTTAACTCAATCACTTGGTTTGGATCTAATATATGCATATTTCCTTTGTTTGAATGTATGGAACACATTATTTATATTTTCTAAGCTAGGAGGTAGCACCAATTCATATATGCTACCTAATTGATTCTCTCTAGAATTTCAAATGGTTCCACATATCTTGAATTAGTTAGCTTCCCCTTGCTTCCAACACATATCACTCCTTTAGTATGAGAGATTTTGAGAAAAACATGATCACCCACTTGAAATTTTAAGGGCTACTCTTGTTGGCATAATTTTTATTTATGATTCTATAATGCTAGCAACCTCTATTTGACCACTGGTACTTTATCAAATGTTTTATGTACTAATTTAATGCCTAAAACCTATCTTCGACCCATGTTATAACCAATGTGTTAAGGATTTACATTCCCTCCATATAAAGCCTTAAAGGGTACTATTTACATTAGGTTCGGCGATTTGTGCTATCATGTCACATCTCATGTTGGTGTCCATGTCTAAATGAGTTTGTGGAAAACCTCAACTCATAATATGATTTGTTTATTAATTGTGTCTAAATACCTAAACACATAGCCCAACTTATTTACTAAGCATGTCTCGTGTCAGAGTTAGATTTGTTTATCAATTAAAAAGTTATAAAAAAATCAAGAGGATACTTGTGCATGCAAAAAGCAAATGGATAATAATAATATTTAAATTCTACAAATTACAAATGTCATAAGGTATTAGCACTTCACGAAAAATTACAACCCAAATGTTATGGGGTCTTTATTTTGCTACAACAACAACAACAGTGACGACATGTGAAGGGGAAACTTTCTATATTTCTCTACACTTTAATCACCTTACCTATTTTAAGATGTATCAAAATCTTAACTACTAGCATCTTACTATCACAATTCTTGTATTTTTCATAAAATTGTCCATCAACAATCAAATATTGATTAAATTCTTATATATAAAAAAGAATTATTATTTTCATAATCATTTTTCTTCATGTTAAATATTACTTCAATAGACAATTGTGATATAATACTATGTTACTATCCATAATTTATTTTTGTTATAAGGAAAAAATACAATGTGGCACATTATAAAAAATAGAAAAAATATTAGGGCATACTATTTTCTTATAAGAAATTTTAATAGATAGTTTTTAAATGAAGTTCAATAGTTTAGTACCTTGTTATTGTGACATGATGAAAACAGAAAAAAGAAGACTATGAAGATAATGAACAAGACACACTATTTGATGTGATGAAAACAAAAAAAAAGTTATAAACAAATTAGTAAATTACTGTGTGGAGAAAAAAACTTAAGACTTCAAGCTTATCTTGATAGTTGAGAAAATATTCAAACTTAAGAGTTTGTAAATATCATATAACAACATGCTTGGTGACTAAAAGTTACAAGAAATGGCCAAAAAAAAAAAAAAAAAAAGAAAAGAAGAAGTTAAACATAGAAGAAACTTTAGTCATTAAAAAATGTTTGTATTAACTAATTTAACTATGTCAAATGTCCTTTGGGGTGTGGATTGGACCGTGTACTTTCTTTATTTGCTCTCTCATGGAAATGAAAGGAATATATATATATATATATATAAATAAATTTACTAATAGTAAATGAGTTCATAGGCTGAACCAAAGACCTATTTAATAAATGGGTCTAAGACTCTAACTAGAACTTAGACACAAATTTAAACATGTCAGATAAGTTTGACTCATTTATGTCTTGTATTGATTTTTTTTCGTACCTAAACCAGTTTAAATCCTATTGTGTTGTATCCAGATCTAGTGAGGTAGGTCCCAAATTACCAACATTAGTTTATGGATAGCTATTATTAATTAGAAAATTTTAATATAAATTCTCTAAATGTTAAAAAAAAAATGTGATTTTTTTCCCTTTTCCAATATACTTTTTTTATAGGCAAGTATGCTTTATGTTATTTCGTCAAAATATGTGGAACATGTGTATGGCGATATATCATATCTTCCTATGATTTTAATTTAATTATTTAAGTTGAGTTGCCAAGGTAGTCATTTTACACCATGTTTGGATTAGGGGAAAAAAAAGGAAGGGAAGGAATTAGAAAGGAATCAATTCCTTTTTCTTGTTTGGAAAAACATAAAAAAGAGGAAGGAAGGAAGTTTTTGTACAAAATTTTCCATAGGCCTCGCAAAATGTAGTTCTCCCCAATATGGAAAGAACTAGAAGGGAAAAATTATTATTTTACTTAAACAGCCCTCTATTAAAAATGAATTTTGAAATTTTCAAGGGTATTTTGGTAATTTAATATGTTTAAAAAAATATTTTATTAACTTTCCATCCATAATCATTTCTTTGTATTTTCTTTTTATCCAAACAATGATTTTTTCTCTATTTTCTTTATTTTTTTTCCTATTCTTTTCCCTTATTTTTTTTTTTCTTTCCAATTTGTATCCAAACATAATGTTAAAAGTTTGACTGAAGGGTGTTAGGTTTTCCAATGGGTTAAAAATATGAAACGTGGTAGGGTGTCAAAACGTCATAGCTTGTGCGTCATGCGTGGGTTTGAAAAATATCTGCGAGACATTGCTTGTTGGCTGTTGCTTTCTTTTTTAACTTTTTAGATATGCCAAGAGCTGGCGAGCTGGAATAATTTTACTTTTTGCTTTTGTTTCTACATTCTTCTCGTTCATTCTGACTCGTAATGCCACTTAGCTTATTTAGTAAGGTCAAAGAATATATGGATATGGAGAAATGGTTATCTTTTTTTTTTTTTATATATTATTGTTCAAAACATCTATTAACCTAAGTGAACGATATAGGAATAGAGAATTTTATAATCGAGCACATAATAGATTGTTTTAGGATGTCTTTATAAGAATCAAATAAAATGAATTAGCAATATCTCTCATTTTGCGCATACCTTTAAATTTAAAAATTAAGGGTATGCATTATGGATGACATATATATATATATATATATATATATATATAGGCTTGCTAGTGGAATGTCGAACTTAATCAACTTATTCCATTGCGATTTTCTTATGAACATTTCGTTATAATCATCATTGTAATATAATCAAATAAAAGGTGAAAAATGGAGATCAACCCTTGAAAATTGGAATTTCGTATATTTTGTCTCTTAAATTTTATATTTGTTCAATGAAGCTCCTGCAATATCATATCTCTTCTTGAAATGTGCTCCCGAAAATTGTAGATCATAAGAAATTAGAGAAACTTGTTGATAATGTCTAAATATAAGCCTTAATTTCTAGAAAACAAGATTTTAAAATAATAAATAAGCCTTTAAATAAATGTATATACAATATCATGCCCTTACGTATATGAATGACAGTCTATTATAAAGGTTAAAATATGAAGAATCTACTTACAAACTAAACTGCTTAAAATCAAATCAAGCTCAAGCTATTTAAATAATTTATGAAGTTGAGCTCAGTTATTATAGTGTTTATGTTAATACAATTCATTGGCCTAGCTAATTGAATTTGAACTATCAAAGGGTTTATTGAGTTTGGTTGAAAGTTTTATAATTTTTAACTTGACACATAAGCCTAATGAGCTAAAACTATTTGAATTGTCTATTAAGTTGAGCTTAGGCTTTATACTGTTTGACTGATAACTCACAATTAGTTAGCGGAGCTTGGATTAAGTTTGAATATTTAATATTATTACATTAAGAAAAGTATTTTAAAATAATCTAGATTAAACAAATAGAATTGAGTTGAGTTTGAACTTATTGAAAGCTATTTAAAGTTGACCTTAAACTCTAACAGCTTGTTCACTTCACTAAATGGAACGAGGGAGGAATGTAATTGAAATTCTTAAGGAATATAATAAGAGTATAATACCTATTACTTTATTTAGTTGGATTAATAAATAATTTAAAAATAGATACGTAATAAAACTTTAATGATTAAAGTATCCTTAATTCATTTTCTTTCTCAAGTAATTCAAAAGTAATAGGTAGGGATAATGGTAGCGGTAGCGGTAGCGGAAGCGGAAGCGGAAGTGGAAATTGATTATGGAGGTGGAGGTAGTAGTAATGGTCGACGGGGGTGGCAGTGGTGGAGGCGGTGGCGGTGGCGGTGGCGGTGGTTAGGGTAGTGGCTTAGAGGGGGCATAGGGATAGTTGCGGCGGTGGTGACGATAGTAGTGGTCAATGGTGGTGATGGCGGTGGTAGGTACGGTAGTGATGGTGACAACGATGGTGGTGATGGTGGTGGCAGCAGTATAATGTTAATGGTATTGGTAGCGATGATGATATTGGTAGCGATGATGGTAGTGGTGATAGTGGCAGTGATAGAAAGTGATGGTGGTGGCAGCAGTGTAATGTTAATGGTATTGGTAGCGATGATGGTAGTGGTGATAGTGGCAGTGATAGAAAGTGATGGTGGTTAGTGGGTGGTGATAGTTATAGTGGTAGTGGTTGTTGCTATGGTAGTGGCAGCGGTGGTAATGATGGTCGGTAGTAGTTGATAGTGGTGATGATAATGGCAATGGTGGTGGTGGTCATTATCAAATTGATATAAGGTTATTTTTGGAAAAAAATACGAAATCTTATGAGAAATCGTAATTTGTTGGTTGAATAAATGAATATTTATTATCTGATTTTACGTAATAGGGATTTCTAAAGAATTATGATTCGAAAATAAAAAATTAAGTAAACACTATAATAAAGAATAAGAAGGGAATTGAATTTCAATTCATTTCAAGTGAACAAGACATAAATTCTTAAAATTGATTGATGTAATTCAAATTAAGTAGAATAGTATCATCTCAATTCAATTTATTTATAAACTTAGTATTGGGTAGAATAATATTGTTGAAATTCATTAATGAGTGTTTTCTTTTCCATAGCTTGGCAGCTGGGAGGCAAATTAGGAACATTGGAAATGAAAATGTTCAATATATTACCGTTGAAAAAGTCAAGGACTTATTTGAACAAGTCAAATGTGAAATACAAAGCCTAATGGATAAGACTAAAGTGCATAAACTTAATTGCGTGCTGTCATTTGTATTATTTTGCAAAAGTAAAATGAACCTATTTTTGCGTTGAAGCTTAAATTGTTCCCACTGTACAACGTTGCTCTCAAAGATTCCTCCACAAGGAGAACTAGATACATATACTTACCCTTCCTTCTTTTTCATACACGAAAAACGATAAAAAAGAAAAAAAAAAATGTGGGATTCAGCACGCATTCCTTTTTCTTTTGTGTTGAAAATCATGCATATTTTACTTTATCATTTCTTCCGAGTTTTAATTAAAAGATAAACAATCGGATCAAATTCTGTACTAAAAGAAAAAAGGTAACAAAGAGAAAAACATTTGTAAACTTCATCATTCACCACATCTCTAAAGAAAAAACACAAAAACAAAACAAAAAGACAAAGTGTCGTATTAGAAACAAAATGATTCCTAATTGAGCTGAGACATACCAATAAATCCAGGAAAGAATTTTTTTAAAAAGGAAAAAAGAGAGAGAAAGTGAATATGATACAATAACCTAAAACAAGGCACGGTGTAGGTCAAAATCAAGTATTTTATAATTTCAACTTCTCTAATTTTTTATATTCTACAGCTAGTATCTCTAGTTTGATATTTATAGAATTTTTTCAAAAGAAAAATCTCACTCTTGATAATGCAAGACTAACTTTTACATTTTAAACTTTATTGTAGCCTCTAGTGTTACGTTTGATATGTAGGATCGTTTGGAATGAAATCAAGAAAGGAATAATCAATCCATTCCTATGTCAACAAATTCACTAATTCCATTCCATTATTATGTTTGCTTTTATTGTATTCAGAATAGAGTAGAAAAGCATATGGTAGTGTTTGACAAAAATACTTATAGTTTCTAGGTATGTGTTTGTGTATATGTTATTTTTTATATAATGCATATACAAATAACATTACATATGTATATTTATATATGATGTTGATATAGGTTTTTCCTCAAAGTCAAGACTAGCCTGAATAGGATTGTGTTTGATCTATTGCATGGCTATACCATTTTCCTTCACCATTTCCAACCTCTTTTAGGTCTCACTAAGTGTATGGACCAGCTTGACAAGATTGATTAGTCAAATGCCTTTATGCAAAGCAAAATAACTTGATTAGAGTAAGTCGGGATGACCTCATTTAGCTCGAAATAACTACTTATAGATTAAACTTTGATCTGGTTAGCCCTAAAGGATTTGAATTCTAATAATTATCGTGAACAGTTAAACTCTTTGTTCAAATTACCACTTACTAGTTGTCATGATATTAGCTATGTTCTCTAAAATCAAGAAGTTGACCTAAGTTTAAATTAAATGCATGTGCTAATATTTGGAGGCAACAGTTATCGAATTGAAACTGACCCGCTACTATAAACAAAGATTAGGGCATAGAAAGTAAGTACTTTTAGATACTCTCATGCTCTATTCTAATCCTTTTCTTTTCTCTTAGATTCTTTATCTTACTTAGGCATCGAAGTGGCCATGCTGGAGTTGTATCGGTACTCCCCATAGCCTTACCCAACTTATCTTATATCCCAATTTTGAGTATCAATGATTGGCCCTGTCTATTTCTAAAACACCCACTATGGCTAGCTAGAAATAAGTTGAAACATAATAACACTTCGGAGGGGAGTAAGGTCCTTCAGGTAAATCAAGAAGAGCAATCATCGTAGCAATGCACCCTTAAGGTATGTTGGTTGAAATTTCTAATAACATATCTTAGAATCAAGAAGAAGAGGATGATGGTTCATGCATAGTACAAATGCGGGCTCTGTGTACTAAGTTTGTGAAAGAGCTCAAGGAAGTTCGAGCTAATAATAGAGAGTTATGCTAGAGACTTAATGAGAGGGAAACTGCCTCTTCCTCCACTCCTTCTCTATAGTAAGTTAGGTGAGAAACTGATCTAATTACATAAAGAAGAAGCCTTTTGGCAACTATGAGAAAAGGCTCCTCTGATAGATGAGGATGATGTACAGTAAAGACCGGAGCCACAAATAGAAGAGAATTGCTAGCAAACCCTACTACATGCTCTTACTGTAACGCATTTGCAAATGCTTATGGGGGGAAGGATTGAGCATGTAGCTACTTGTTTACCACAAAGAGCTATAATAGATATGAACTTATAGTGTCTAGAAAACTACATTAAGAAGTTAGCTATAGAAGGAGCTTCTAAGAAGGAGGTTAACATGAAAGGTAGAAAAATAAGTCCCTCCATACAAAGTAGAGTGGAAAAAGTCCTACTATTTATTGTTCGACTACCTTAGTTTGACACTTATGATGGAAGAAAGGACCTAAATGACCACTTGAATACATTTCAAACATTGAAAGAACTTTATGATTTGTCCAATGCCATTGCTTATAAGGTCTTCCAATCTACTTTAAGGAAGTCCACTAGTGATTGGTTCAATTCATTGAAGGTGACCTCTATCTCTTCCTTTGACCAACTAGTTGATGAATTTCACTAGTATTTCTTGGCTAGTAACCCTCTAGCCAAGGACTCTTTACTCCTGACCTTAATTAGATCGAAATAAGGAGAATCAATTGGGGATTACATTCATAGATTCAACCGGTTGATGATCAAAATCATCAACTATGATAAAAGTGTGGCACTACATGCCATTTGCAGAGGAGTTAAGGAGGATTTGAACTTCTTCAAGTCCCTTGCTAAGTACCCTCCAATCTCTTTGGATGACTTTACCAAGAGGTCAAAATAGTGCATTCATCAAGAAGATCAAATGTAAGCTAGAACAGAGTTGGAAAAAGATAAGGGATTTGTGAAGTTTAGGTTAGGAAGGAATTTTGATGCTTAGTAAGCATAGCTGACCTCTAGGGGATCGAAAGAGATTGATTTTGACCTTTGTTGAGCATACCCCCTCAAAGGACCTATGTCGGATATTTTGATGGAGGTGCACCACTAAGGTTTCTTGGCTTGGCTAGAAGGATGAAGAATAATCTCTTAAGGAAGAACTCTAACAAGTACTACGATTCCCATAGAGATTGAGGTCATAATACAAATGAATGCATACATTTGAAAAATACGCTTGAGGATGATGTTCATAGGGGATACTTGAGAATGTTCGTAGCTGATAGAGAGGAATGCATTGAGCGACCTACACAAAGGAGGAAAATTGAACAACAATCTTTAAATGTGGAGGCCCAAACTAATAATCAGGAATTGGTGGCACAAGATAGTGAAAGAGGTGATAATCGAACTCCTTGAGGTATTCTCAATGTAATCTATGGTAGATCAATAGTAGGGAATGCTTTGTCCATAATGAGTTCATCGGATGCATAAGGAGATCATGTATTGAATTTAAGAGGAAAGAGGCATAGGATTGATGCTATGATAATTTCTTTTAGAGAAGGATATGCAAGGAGTTTGGTTCTTACAAGATGATGCCTTGGTCCTTACAACCTGGGTGTTAGATTTTGAGGTTAGGAAGGTAATGGTGGATATAGGGAGCTCAACTGATATCATTTCCAAGCATGCATTTGACCAAATGCAACCTAAGCTTGAGACTATTAAGATGCAACCATATAAGTATAATCTATACGAGTTTAACAATCAACCAATTAAGGTGCAAGGAGTGATCATCCTAACCTTACAGATCGGTGAAAATGAGAATGCATCACAACTTGGAAGGGTAGTCAAGTTGTGGCAGTACTGTCATGTGATACAGGAAGATCCAAGTAAAAAACATTTCTTGATCATGAACCTTCGGTGTACTATAGAAGGCGTCTCACAATCTCAACTTCCTCTAAAAGATCGGTATCAAGTAACAATGGAGCATTTAATATAAGTTAAAATATAATATTTAAATCCAACATAAAGTAAGATGGTGTCAAAGTTTCCCTTAACTTAAGTCATATAAAACCGAAATAAGGTAGTACTAGTAGTATATGCTACTTGTCATACCAATAGATTTAAATAAACTTAGAGAGTCCATATAACATATAAATGACCACTCATACTCTCTCCTTCTCATTGACACCATCTAAAGATCCTACTACAACAACAAATTATATGAGGGTAAGCTACAACTGCTTAGTGAATAACCTTCCTATCTTATCAAGAACAAGTGATAAGTAAGTGAATTAACATGCATATGCAATGCAAAAAAGTATATGAAATGCAAAATCATATATAGCCTGTCGACGATTGTGCAAAGGATGGTATTACACCCATTGCTACCCAGGTTAGGAAGTATTTAGGCACATCAAGACCTAAGTCTCTACATCAATTGTCTAAGTATGTTCATCTTGTTCTCAACAAACCTAAAGTAGTGGACACAACTCAACCTTAAGTAGAGAGTAGTACTCCCTAAAGCCAAGTTGATTGTAAAGGTTGAGGCAAGAACATGTCACACAAGTACGTCATATGAATCAACAACACACATAATAATAATACTGGATCCAACATGCATGATCTCTTGCTCCACTACATAGTGCCGATGCTCTATATAGATAATGCATAAACGTACGATGCATGGTTGATTTTTATTAAGGTCGAGCAATTATTAGTCTGGTTTATAGGTGATCAACTAAATATATATGACAGATGATCCAAAGCCCTATTTAGTAATACAACATCCAATTTGTAATTTAGATATATTATCATCTCTTAGCAAGCAAGTACATTCAAATCAAACACATGCTTATACTCCTAACTCTAAGCAAATTCATTTCTTGCATATATAATTAAATGGTGCTTTACACTACAACTATAAGAAAGATAAGATAAGGGTTAGTATGCTCACTCGGCCATGGAATCTAGCAGTCCCAGTAATCCTCTACTGCATTAAACTTAGGGTCCTCATCACCTAAAGAATACGTTTAAAGTATATAAGTATCCTACTTGTACTAACTATTTATGCTTTCTTGCTTTAGATTCCCGTTTTAATTGTTTTCGTATTTCAGGTATAGTTTCTTTGTTTTAAATCCATTTTTCGTGATCTTATAGTCGTTTTTCATTATTTTCAAGTGTTCTTTTATTTGGTGAGGTCAAGTTTGGGCTTTTGGGTAAGCAAGGTTTTAGTTTAGGCCTTATAAGTTTATGGGCCCAAAGAGTGAGTTTGGTCACTTTAGGGCTTGGGCCTAGTTTTGGGCTTTGGGCTTAGCTTTTAATCTTGGGCCTTACACTTAATATTTTAGGCTTTCTTTTAAGTATTTTAAGTGAACTTTCTTTGCCTAACCCTTTAAATTTTTGTCTCGGGCCTTGGTGTTGCTCTTATGGGCTTAAACAGGCTTTTTTCTTAAGTTTAGGGTTTCAATTTATTAAGAGGCCTATAGTAAATGTCTTAGATGAGCCTTAAGGTTTAGTGGGCCTTTTGAACAACTCATTTTGAGCCTTTTAAGATAGGGTCTAGATTTAGTCACTCAACTATTTGGGCTTTAAACATGGGTCTTTTAGGCCTTTTTGGGCTTATCTTGCAATTTAGGGCCTTGGGCCTAATCCTACTTGTCTTTTTTGACTTAAGCCCAACAATGGCCTTAAGTTTAGTCTAGTGTTATAGATCTAATCATTATCATTAAGGTGGCCTTTAATACCATTTTCAAATCTCTAATGATTAACTAAGCTAGTTTGGCCTTAACCTCTTATTACCTTATTGAACTTGGTTAATCAAGTCCTAAATCATACTTAGCATTAAATAATCATATTATTAAGTTAATAAATTAAAATTTACATATCCGAACCCATCATGCATGTGGCATCCAAGGTGTGGTTTTGGGGATTTCTAGTACACATCTCACATACTACATGTTTTAATATTTCTTCCCTTATCTTAGTTATGTTTTCTACTAGTATAAGTTGTGTATTTATCAAATATGAAGGAAAAGCATTGAGAATACGCTAGGGGAGGTGGCGGCATGCACTTATAACAAGGGTTATGGGGCTCCTTTTGATGATTCAATACTAAAACTTACTAATTATCAACTTACACTACATATTAATGTTATCACTTAAACTATTTAGTTTAGTTCATGCATTATTCTAACCTAGCTTTCACTATACTCTCTTAAAACACTAGGTCATACATGTATATAGTAACATGAGGGTTTAAAATGTAAGGAACTACCATGAATCTTAAGGAAAAACAAGAAGTTGAACTTAGTCACTTACCAAAGTTAGGTATGGATGGCCTCCTTTTGTGTGTGTATGCCGTGAGTTTTTGTATGTGTGTCGACTAACTAAAGGAGAGAGTGAGGGTGGCATGGGTCTTGGTGGTTAGTGGTTTGGTGAGGTGGTGGTGGTGCTAGAGTAGTTAGTGATGATGGGTATATGGGATGGTCGGTGGCAAGCCTTTGGATTGTGTTTTGGAGTAGGTTTTTGAGAGTGATTTGTGAGGAGTGTTGTGTGAGGAAAATGAAAGTGAGGGAGGGGGTTAGGTGGTTAGTGAAAGGGAGAGAGAGAGACAACATGTGAGCATTTGAGAATTGAAGGACTTGCTCATATTTGAGACCATGTACTCTTCTATTTTATTGCCAAATGAGGAAAGATTTTGTTCGCTTAAGGTACAAGATATTTTGATGCCTATTAAAACATTGTCCTTTAGTCCTTAATCAAGTTTGACTTGTTGTTAATTAAGATGTAATGAAGGTTGGTTATGGATTAGGGTTTGTTTAGGGTAATTAATAGTGATTAGGCATAATTAACTAGTTAAGTGTAATTAGGGCATGTTTAGGGTTTTGTCTTGTTTTGTTACTACACTTTAGATAGTCTAAGTGTCTTACATATGTACCTAAGGTTTCCTTAGTGTTTGGCATTTGTTTATAGTTATTTGACTCATGTACATACTCAAAACTTAAGGTTTTAGGTGATTAGTAAGTTCAATTACTTTTAGCGATTGATTTAAACTTATGATTAGGGTTTATTTATCATGTTAGGGTATTTGTATGTTCAATTGGGACTCAACAATCTTTTTAAAGTTTTGTTATCATTCTAGGGTTTTTCAAATATTAGGGTTTCTAGGGTTTTAATCAAATAGCTAGGTTTTAAGGTCTGATTTCCTTTAGGGTTTTGGTTTAATGTTTAGGGTTTAACTCTTTTGCTTGGGCTTTCATTATTATGTTTGAGTGGTTTTAGGGACTACCTAAAGAATTTCTTATTTGACTTTGCTTTTGGTTGCTAAAAACACATAGGGTTTACAGATTGTAGTTGAAAAGGAAATTGATTTCATGATAATGGACTACCCTTCACTTTATAATGGCATAATAGGCTGACCTTCTATCAACATGTTCAAGATGGTAGCCTTGACCACCCACTAGAAGGCAAAGTTTCCACTCTAATCAGGATTGGAACATGTTATGGAGACTAGCAGCTGGCTTGAGTTTTGTATTTGGAGGTCATAAAGAGGGATTAGGTTTACCATATTAAGCAGGGTTTAAGTACTCGGATGTAAGTAAGAGGAGAGCCTACAGAGAAAATGTTGACAATTTAGCTGAGTGACAATCCCGAGCATGTCACTAAGGCCGGAGCCAATATTCTAGCTAACTTAAGGGAAATTGTAATATGTTTTCTCCGAGCTAACAGGGTTGTCTTTGCCTAGTCTCATTTTGACATGCTTGGAATTCCTAAAGAGGTTATCACTCAAAAACTGAAGATCAATCCAAGTGCAAAGGTTGTATAACAAAAAGAAAGACATTTTGCTGATAAGCCATGATTAAAGAGGAGGTGTAAAAGTTGTTGAAGGCGGGTTTTATTAGAGAAGAGCCTTATCTTACATGGCTTGCAAATTATGTTTAGTAAAAAAGGCAAATGGAAAGTGGAGGATGTGCATTGACTTCACCAATCTGAATAAAGCATGTCCAAAAGATTGTTTTCCCCTACCTCAAATAGATCAGATGGTTGAGTCGACCACAAGACATGCCTTATTGAGTTGCGTGGATGCATTTTCTAGGTACAATGAAATAAAGATGCATCCCCTTGATCAGGTATACACGCCTTTCATTACAAACTTTGGAACTTATTATTACAAAGTTATGCCGTTTGGGTTAAAAAATGTAGATGCCACATATCAAAGATTGATTATCGAGATATTCAAACCTCATATACATAAGATCATTGAGGTTTATGTAGATGACATGATAGTTAAGAGTAAAATGAACAACGACCACCTGGTTGACCTCCAAGAGACCTTTGACACACTAACGGAATACAATATGAAATTGAATATGAAGAAGTGTGTATTTGTTATGTCTTCAGGAAAGTTCTTAGGTTTGTGGTGATACAATGTGGGATTGAGGCCAATCTAGAGAAGATTTAGGCCATGCTTGACATGAAGTTACCGGAGTCTATTAAGGAGGTCCAAAGGCTAATCAATCGAGTAGTGACATTAAATAGGCTTGTTTTGAAGAGTGCCAAAAAATGCTTGGAATTTTTCAAAGTTTTGAGGAATCCATTTGAGTTTCAATGGTCTAAGGATTGTGAGAAGGCTTTTAAAGCCTTGAAAGAGTTCTTGACAAAACCGTCGATCTTATCAAAGCCTATCGAAGGAGAAACTCTTTACTTATAAAGTAAATGAGCTCTTTCTTCCATGCTAGTACGAGTGGAAGGGCGGATGCATAAGCCAGTTTTTTATGTAAGCCATGTTTTGCAAGGACTAGAGTTTAGATATAGAAAGTTAGAAAAGTTTATCTTAGCCAATGTTGTGGCCACTAGGAAGCTCTAACCTTACTTTGAAGCTCATTAAGTCGTAGTTTTAACCAACTAACCACTGAAGCAAGCTTTACACAAGTTTGATGCTTTGGGATGCATGGTGAAATACACCTTAGAGCTTAGTGCTCTGAGGATACAATATTGATTTAAAGAGGCATACAAGGCTTAGATCTTAGTAGATTTAATAGTGGAATTTATGGGTATTGAGAGTTCAATCTCGGCTACAGAACAATCGACTTGAAATTTATACATTGATGGTTTGCTAACCAATGAGGGGTATAAAGTAGGTTTAATTCTAATAGGTCTAACGTGAGCTCAAAGCTCTTGCACTTTGAAATTTAGCTTCCTAGCCAGCAATAATGAATCAGAGTATAAAGTACTATTATATGGGATGAAGTTGGATAAAGAGGTTAAAGTAAAGTGCTTGAATGTGTTTTCAAACTCCCAACTAATGGTTAATCAGGTTGTAGGGAGTAGCATGAATAAAGACGAGAACATGATCAAGTACCTACAGTTGGAAAAGGAGATGGGTTCAAATTTTGAGACTTGGTAATTGATGAAGATTCCAAGGGTAGAGAACTATGCAATTGACAAATTATCTAATCTAGCCTCTACGAGCTTAGCGAATTGGGAAGAAAGGATCTTCATTGAATGCTTTCCTAAGCAGATCATGGAAGTACGACCAGTAGAAGGTTTGGATGTTCAACAGAAGGATTTAGAGTATTGCTGGATGGATCCTATTTTAAAGTATCTAAAGAATGGAACTTTGCCTTAAGGTATTAAGGAGGCTTCGCAACTTGTCTACAAAGCAGCAAATTCTATAATAATTGATAGAAAGATATACAAGAAAGGCATGAGCATGCCATATTTAAGATATCTATGACTATTTGAGGTAAGGAAAGTTCTTTCTAATATGCACTCTAGGGTGTGTAGTAACTACATTCAAGTTGTAGGTTTGTATGTTAAAGCTTTGAGATTAGGTTACTTGATGGGAATTAGATAATTGGACCAATGACCCGAGCCCAAGCTTGAGGGCTTAAAGGATTGACGAAGCAAATTCTCTCATTCCAGCCATCTCTAATTGAGGCCAAGTTGATCCTTACTACTGAACGACTTCAAATGCTAAGTCGAGTTGTTTTAGTTCTATCAACCACTGTGTATTGACCTGATTTTTATTCCCTTGACTGCTCAGCCAGCCTTACAAACTACTTTGCTATACTTGTATCGACCATTAGCTTAGCAGTATTTGCACTAAGAACCCCACAATGCATCTGAGCTAGCATCTCTTTGAAAGAACCACTAGGTTTGCTTGGCACTTATGCTATGCAACCTCCAACTTGATTGTACAACTTTGTTTGTTTTTGCCAAGAGCACCCCAATGACTATTTGTGACGTGTCTAGCTCCCATGTGAAAGGATTTGCTGCACCAACCAATAATTTCTTTGATTTTTCATTTATACCCTTTATTATTCCTTATACATTACTTCTTTTAGATAGTATCCTTTTTGTCTTTTCCATTTAGATAGGGTGCCCTAACTTTTCAAGTATAAATACTCTTGTAAATGTAGCCATAACAACACATTTGATATTAAATATACTTTATTATCTCTTTTTGTGAGCATTCCCTTTTTGCTTGCTTCACTCTTATCCTAACCCTCAAGTAAGGTTAGGTGGCGAGTATCCTTATCGAACTAGCTTGTACATCATATCGAGTTCGCTTTGTGAGTCTTCAGTAGTTTCTTGGTGTATAACATCCTTGGAGCTGATTGTGGTTTGCTTGTTCATTCCCTTATTCGTATGCTTTTCTACCCTTGTTTTCAAGCTTTCTACAAGTCTGGACCTACTTAGATATGGTTGCCCTTATCTACTTGTAGCACAGCCTATCAATACTGGTGGCCTATGATGAAAAAGGATGTACTTCTTATAGCTCATACTTAAGATCAATGTTAGAAGAACTCCTTGATTAAGCAAGCTTTAAGCTTTTACTTGATCCCTCTCATCAATCCTTATCCTTTTGCTTAGTGGGGATTGGATATGCTTGGTTCATTCCTAAAGATGACCAAGAAGAAGTGATATATCATTTTAGCAGTAGATTATTTCACTAAATGGGTTTAGGCCTAGGTTATGGCAATTATAACATAATGGAGCATTGAGGCTTTCATGGGTGTAGGTTTGACCTTACTGAGAGCTTGAAATGAGTGATGGAATGCATATGAAAGAACAGGAAAAGTAAACAAGAAAAACCTATGAATAGCTCCAAAGGATGTGAAGCACTAGTGGAACTTCCGAAGAATTACGACACAACTCGATATGACCTATGAGATGGTTTGGTGAGATTACTTGACACTTAGCCTTACTTAAGGATTAGGATAAAAGTAGAAAGAATAAACAAGCTAAGGAAGTAATGTTCACAAAAGGGTATATTCAATGTATTGATGATGATTCATGATGATGCAGCTACATGTACAGTACATATTTATACTCGAAAAACTAGGGAACCTACTTAAAATGGAAAAGACAAAAAGGGTAGTGCTCAAAAGAAGTAATGTACAAAGGAATATAAAGGGTACAAATGATAATTTTAGTAAATTAATGATAGGCGTAGCGGATTCCTTTATGCCAGTTTGGGACATGTAGCAACAGCATATTAGAGGTGCTCTTGGTGGAAACAGCTAAAATAATACATTCATAATGGAAGGCCAAGTAGGGATGCTGAGTAGAGGTGCCGAGCAGACATGGACTCATAAAAGGAGTGGTTGTGAGTATGTGTTAGAGCTCTTAGCTTCTTAGTACTAATGTTGCTGATTGGGTGGTTGGCTTGACCATGGTTGAGCAGTTGCATGTGAGGGATTGGGTTATCAATAGAGCACTCGACCAGTTAGTACATGACCTTTGAGAGACATGAAGTCATTTGGCTCGGCATCGGGAATTGGTTGGTTGTAAAAATTAGCTCGGCTTCGACAGAAGTTGGTTGAAGTACGAGAATTTGCCTTGTTAATCCTTTAAGACCTTGGGCTTGACTATGGGTTAAGGGTTTGGTAGCGAGATTCCCATCATTCCCTCCTGGTTAATTTGGATTTAGGATCAAAACCGGCAGGTCTTCGTCCAATGCTCTTTTAAGGTGATAGGGACTGAGGTCAGCGATGTTGAAAGCATTTGAGACTCCATAATCTTCAAGTAATTCTAATCTATAGGTATTGTTGTTGATCTTCTAGAGGATTTTGATGGGGCCTTCGGCTCGAGCAGACAGCTTGTTCTTCCTTTTGCTAGGGAACCTCTCCTTACTAAAGTGCAACCATACTAGGTCTTTAAGCTAAAACTGTACTAATTTCCTTCCCTTGGCCTTTTCTTGCATCTTCTTGGTAGCTTAGTCAATTTGTTGAGTAACCTTCTCATAGATGTACTGTAAGGACTTTATTCAAGCTCTTATGTTAAGGTCTTTTTGTTTAGGTATGGGTACAAGTGTGTAATCAAGAGGTAGTTTAAGGTTGAAACCATAGATGATTTCGAAGGGGGTCTGCTTGATGATGTCATGCATTATACGATTGTAAGAAAATTCCATCGTAAACAAACAAACATCCCAATTAGCTAAGTTCCTCACTACTGCAGCTTTGAGTAGTGATCCCAAAGTGTGATTAACTACTTCTATTTGGCTGTCAATTTGGGGATGATAAGAAGTGTTGAAGAGTAGTTTAGTACCCATCCAATGCCACAAAGTCTTCTAGAAATGGCTTAGGGACTTTGGATATTTGTTTGATACTATATTTCTCGGTACGTCATGTAACCGAACAACTTCCTACAAAAAGAGAGAAGCAATAACTAAAGCATCATTAGTCTTGGAGTAGAGCACAAAGTATGCCATCTTACTAAATCTATTCACGATGACCATCATAGAGTCTTTGCCTTGAGTAATTCTTGGTAATCCCAGGATAAAGTCTATACTCAAATCAGTCTAGGGTTGGTTGGGATAGGCAAAGGTATTGCTTTCCCTTGTTTGGCTCGACATTTGGCCTTCTTGCAAATATCATATCCCTTAATAATTTAGTGTATGTTTGCCTTATTCTCAGCCAAAAGAATCTTCCACTCAATAGCTCATATGTTCTCCTTTCCCTAAAATGTCTAGAGAGTCCTTCATGTAGGCTTCCCTAATAAGCAACTCCCTTATTGAATAGGTTGGCATACATAACTTTTCACCTCGAAATAGATAACCTTCCTCCACATGGTATTCATTTATAGTCCTTCCATTAGCCCAAGCATAGGTCTAAAGTGTATGTCCTTAGAGTACTGTTCTTTGATGCTCATAAACTCCAATAATTTGGTCTGCAATTCATTTAGAAGAACATGTCTTCTTGATAAAGCATTAGCAACGGCGTTGTCTTTACCTTGTTTATACTTTATTACAAAGTTGAATCCTTTGAGGAATTCAACCGACCTCACTTACTACTTCGATAGTTTGGTTTGACTTTTGAGGTATCTCAAAGACTCATGATCAGTATAGTTGACAAACTCTCTTAGCAATAGATAGTGCTACTACACTTGGAGCACTTGAATAAGGGTTAAGAGTTCTTTGTCATATATGAAGTAATTTAATTGAGGTCCTCTAAGCTACTCGTTGTAGTATGCAATTGGTCTACCATTTTGCATTAAGATAATGTCTCTACAAATACCTGACCCCTTACATTTCAACTCAAAAATCTTCTTGAACTCTTATAAGACTAATACAGGTATAGAAGTCAACTTTACCTTTACTTCATCAAAATTTCTTTCTTCTCTTTCTCCACACTTAAATCCTATGTCCATCTTCATCAGCTTGGTAAGTGGTACGATAGTGGTACTGAAGTTTCTAATGAATCTTTAATAAAACGGTGCCAGTCCATGGAAACTTCTCACCTTAGCATAAGTAGTTAGAGTTGACCACTCGATAATAGCTTGAATCTTCTCTTCATCTACTCGTAAGCTACCTTTACCAATGACATAACCTAGAAATACTACTTCCTCTTAGTAAAAACAACACTTCTTAAGGTTGTCAAGTAACCTCTCAACTCGGAGTACATCAAGCATGGCACAAAGATGTTCACAATGGCTTAGAAGGTCAGCACTATAAATAAGGAAGTCGTCAAAGTGCACGACAATACACTTCCTAAGAAGATTTCTTAGTACATGTTTTATTAGTCGCATAAAAGTGCTCGAGACATTTAACAAGTCAAAAGGCATTGCCATCCACTTGTAAAATTAATGCCAAGTTTTAAATGTAGTTTTCCATTCATCTCTCATCTTCATCTGGATTTGATGGTAGCCGGACTTTAGATCAATTTTATTGAAGACCTTGACTCCACTCAATTCATCTAACATGTCATTTGACCTAGGGATAGGATACTAGTACTTGATCGTGATCTTGTTCATAGCTCGGCTATTAATACACATTCACCAGGTACCATCCTTTTTTGGCATAAGAAGTGTCGATAAAATGCAAGGGATGACTCTCCCTTACATAACCCTTCTCCAAAAGTTCACCGACTTGTCTTTAGAGCTCAAAAGGCTACTTAAGATTCATTCGATAAGTTGGCTTATTCGGTAGGGTAGTGCTAGGTATTAAATCAATGCAATGTTCAATGCCTTTGAATGAGGGTAATCCTTTAGGCAACTATTCTAGAAATATGTTGGCATATTCTTCTAGCAGTTCCCTTACTTCATAGGGTAGCTTAGTCTGTTCCTTCAATTCTAATAGCCTCTTAACCAACATAAAAGTTGGCATGTTGGTCTTTATAGCTTCTTGGAGCTCGGCTCTACTTAGAATTAGAGTTTTCTTGAATCCTTGAGCAAGTTTAGCCTACAACCTATTAACTTAACTCAGTATCATTGGGTTTAAAGTAACCTTCTATCCATCCTTCTTGAACACATATGTATTCCTAAATCCATCATGTATAACTCATTGGTTGAAAAGCCATGGTCAGCCAAGCTGTACATGTGATGTATACATGGATAGTACATCACAAAGAATCTCATTGAAGTAACTCCTAATAGAGATCAACATCAATACTTGCTAAGTGACATGAAGTGTACGTTTCTCATTTAACTAATGCAACTTGTACAGCTTTGGATGTGTAATAGTCAGCGATTTTAGTTTCTTGATCAAGTCAGCAGATGCTACATTGGTGCAACTCCCACTATTCACTATGAGTGCACACGCTTGATCATTCACCTTGCAAATAATGTGGAATAAGTTCTCCCTTTGCTCCTCTTCAAGTGAAGGTTCCAAACTCATTGCACATTGAATAAGAAGAGTCAACTTATCTAAGTCCTTGACAAACACATCTTCTTCAACTAATTCATTCTCCTGGGTGGTTTCTTTCTCAAAAAATAGTCTCTTCCTTAGGTTCCTCGTCAATATTATCCACTTGAAGCCTTGAGATGTCTCCTTTAATGACCATAGTTTGTCGGTTCGGACACTGAGTAGCCATACGTCCAAACCTCTAGCACTTGAAGCACTTGATCTAGATCATTTTCCTCCTAGATCCTTACCCCTTCTCCTATGTTCAAGTTGGTACGTCACCATCAGGTCGGCCCTTCTACTCAGTCCTAACATCTATTTGTTTGGTCAGCTTGATACTTAGTTAAGCTTAGTAGCTTCTTTAAATAAGTTAGCTTGATTGATTAGGTCAGCTCATTGGCGGTCGAGTCAACACTCGGCTTCTTTTCTACTCTCCACTTATTGGGCTATTCTTATAGTCTCACCCAATGTGGTAAACTATTGAAGTTCCATAATGTCTCGAATATTACTTCTTAATCTAGTAAGGAACCTGGATACTGTTCTAGCTAATGGTTCATCTACTTTACAACGAATCATGAGTATTTAAAATTCTTGAACGTACTTATCAACGGTTCGACCTCCTTATCTTAGCTCCTAAAGCTACACAAAAGTATCTTACAAATAAGTATCTAGTACAAACTTGTTTTGGGTATCCTTTTCATCTTAGGTCAAGTGTTGACCTCTCTGTATCCTTCTTATCTCCTCATGATCTAAAAGTTCTTCTACTGCATGGCAGCAAATCCTGAGAACTTAACAGCAACAGTTTTCACTTTCTCTCAATCTCCATACTAGTAATAATCAAACATACATTCAACCTTCTCTCCCCAATCTAGATAGTCATCTGCATTCCTAGAACCATTAAAGCTCAAAATCTAAAACTTCACATGGTTGGTAGCTTGGTGTGCTCTAACTCACTCTTCTTCATCTTCATAGTCTTCTTCTTGAACATCATCCATTTATCCTAAATTAATCCTTTGCTAAGCTTGTCCACCTACTCCTCTACCTCAAGCTTATTGAGCTGGGTCCTATCCTCTAGTAAGTAGAGTAGCTTGTGGTGTATTGTGCACAACCTTAGCAGGTCGGTAAGCTAATGCATGGATCGCTCTAGTTAAATCAACTAAGAGGTTGGGTACCTCATCAAGTCTCTCGTCCATACTTTTGGGAGTACCTTGGGATTATTGGCCATGGTGGACAACATTACAATTGTCATCCCAATTCCAACATTTATACTTAGGTCTATCATTTTCCTTAACAAATTTGATTTCATTCTTCAATTCTAAGTTACAACTGACACTATTTCTCTAAACTAAACAACATACGCACTCTTCACACAAACGGTCGGCTAAGTCGTAACATAGTAACAATACTGGCAAATAAACTACTAACACAGACCTTGCTCTGTTTTTAGATGTTTGAAACAAGGCAAAATAGAGTAAACACAAAAACAAATGACTCCCCTCTCTTGCAAACTAAAACACTTCCACTAAATCTCTTCAAAACTTCGACATACTGCTATAAGAAGCATTGCTTCACAAATCACAAACATAACTTACCCAATGAAACCTCCACTTTGATATCAAGATGATGCAAATTGAAGCGAAGAACAGATAAGACTAGTTGTAGGGATGGGTTTGAGCTTACCGAAAGCTTGATATGAGTGATGGAATGCATGCAAAAGAACAGGAAAAGTAAACAAGCAAAACTCACGAACAGCTCCAAAGGATGTGATACAGCAGTAGAACTTTCGAGACTCATAGCATAACTTGATATGACACATAAGATGGTCTGGTGAGGTTACTCGCTACCAAGCCTTACTTAAGGGTTAGGATAAAAGTGAAAAGAGTAAACAAGCTAAGGAAGCAATATTCACAAAAGGGTATGTTCAATATATTGATGATAATTCATGATGATGTGGCTACATGTATAGTGGCTATTATACCCAAGAAACTAGGGTAACTTACTTAAAATGGAAAAGAAAAAAACGGTAGTTTCCAAAAGAAGTAATGTACAAAGGAATATAAAGGGTACAAATGATAATTCCAGTAAATTAATGATAGATATGGTAGATTCCTTCACGCCAATCCAGGATACGTGGCAACAACATATTAGCGGTGCTCCTAGTGGAAATAACCAAAATAACACATTCATGATGGAAGGTCGAGCAAGGGTGCTGAGCAGAGGTACTGAACAGACATGGACTCATCAAAAGAGTGGCTATAGATATGTGTTAGAGCTCTTGACTTCTTGTCACCAATGTTGTTGATTGAGAGGTTAGCTTAGCCATGCTTGAGCAATTACATGTGAAGGATTGAGCTATTAGCAAAGCACTCGACTAGTCAACACATGACTTCTAAGAGATATGAAGTCATTTGGCTTAGCATTAGGAATCGGTCGATAGTAAAAATTAGCTCGGCTTCAGCAAGAGAATTTGTCTTGTTATTCCTTCAAGGCTTTAGGCTCAGCTACTAGTTAAAGGTCTAGTAACCAGATTCCTATTAACCTTAGCCTATTGCAAGTCCTTAGTCCCTTTGGCCTGTTGCCTCTCTTTTCCCTCCATGGCTTGAGAGGTAGTAAACTTTGTTATTAGCTTCACAGGAGCTTTTACTGGTACTTTGGCTATTGGCTTAGTTGGTAGCTTAGTTGAGACTTACTTAGCAGATGTCTTTTTAAGATCCTCTTTTTCCTTTGACTTGCCAACCTTTAGCTCAGTGAATAAATCTACTGAGTTATAGTCTTTAAGCGACATATCTGCAAAGAAATATTCCAGAAATTAGATCAAAGAAATAATAAAACACAAATTAAAGAACTTACAAATGCTTTGCTAAGTATAGGTAAGGAAGACCACTCAGCTTTTGAAGTAGATGTGGAGGTCCTTCCTCTTACAAGCCCCTCTCAATACAGTAAGATCACAAAAGCCCATACCTTGGTCGATGACCATGCCCTCATTTAAGCCTTTAACATTCCCATCAAAAGTACCATTAACACTTTCATCCACCTGAGCTTCATCTCTTAAGAAGATCGGAGTGCCATTAGAGTACTTAGAAATTGTGACATCTACATCATAGAGAAACCATCTATGATTATAGGCATCCATGAATGTGTCATGGGCCTTCTGATCATTAGGGAGTAGGTGCTTGATATTTGATAATCTAATTGACTAACTCCAAGTAGTGGGAAATTCTAGTTAAGAGGTAGACTTAACTAAAACCCTTTTATGTTTCTAGTCATAGTTGAGGACTCACCTTACTAAAAACTTTCTATGAGGTTGGGTATGTATGTAAAATCAATCTTTTGTCTTTTCTAATGTGAAAAAAAAAAAAAATCTAAATAGGGTCATTGTAGCCCTAACTTCCCTATCTTCATATATACATTCAAAGGCGATTAATAACCTATAAGAATTCGGGGTAAGCATGGAAGGGCACATGGGATGATAAACGAAATAAGACATTAGAAAGATAGAAAAAGGTAATCTCAAACTAACCTCAAAGCACTTTTCAGAAAGAGTGAACTTTAGGTCTCTAAGTGCAGTAATTCGTTCATATGGTTAGGGCCTCTCAATCGTCCAATCTTAGGGGGCACCACAAAAAGTAAGCCTTAGGGTATTGAATTCTTGCCCAATTATCGTACTAAAAATGTTGTATGGGCTCATGTCATATTCAATTCTGATGTATAGAAGAAGAGTCAAAAAATTACCTTCAATGTTTGGAGGGTAATCATCAAATAGAAGTTTCCTAACCTTCCATGACCTAAGAATACAGACTTTGATTTACCCTTTTAACCCTGATAAGTCCTAAGGGTAATCGGTAACATTGGGGTCCATTCTTTTAAGGGGTTCTTCATGAGGAAGGGAATTGCCCGCTCATTGCATAATGAACAATTTCTGGCTCTATTGCTGTATACGAGTTAAGGCATCATATTCGATTGTCAACATTGTGTAGCTTAGCAAATGTAGTTAATAAGAGTGAAGAATAAGGAAGGAATGTGCAATATGTGAATTGAAAAGAAAGGGAAGACCAAAAGGAGAAGTTGTGTGAGTGATATGGGAGTTTGCAATGACAAAAAGAAGAAAGATGAAGGAAAATACAAAAATTGGGAAATAAGAGATACGTGCGGTTGACTCAATGTGGTCCATTTGATCAAGCATACATTACCTTGATTGGATGGTCCCTATTAAATGATGTTTCCAGAAAAGCACATGTAGATCTTAACATGATCATACAAATCCCGATACTATGACGTAAAGCATCACATCTGGTAGATGAAAGGTTTCCACAACAAGCTAAGTGAAAACAATTATGTATTTTGAGAATAATTCATGACCATCATGGTTAAGGTCATAATGTGAAGCCCACCGTTCGAATTTAAGTGCTAGCACTATTTCTTGAAGCTACCTTTGCTAAAGAGGAAAAATTGTCAAACTTCTAATCATCAACTATTGTTACTCCCCTTGACATGTCCATCAAGAGCAGTCAAGGGACAAATGTTGATAGAGGTTTTTCCTCAAGGTCAAGATCGACCTGAATAGGATTGTGTCCGATCTACCACATTACTATATCCTTTTCCTTCACCATTTCTAACCTCTTTTAGGTCTTAACTAGTGTGTAAACTAGCTCATCAAGATTGATTAGCCAAATGCCTTTACGCCAAGTAGAACAAACTGATTAGAGTAGGTGAGGATGACCTCATTTAGCTCAAAATAACTACTTGTAGATTTGAATTTGACCTAGTTAGCCTCAAAGGATTTGAATTCTAACACTTAGCACAAATAGTTAGACTGTTTGTCCAAATAACCACCTACTAACCATCATGATATCAGCCATGTCCCCTAAAATCAGGAAGTAGTCCTAAGTTCAAATTAAATGCATGTGCTAAGTTTTAGAGGCAATGGTTACTAAATTTAAACTAACTTATAGCTATAAAAGGAGATCGGAGCATAGATAATAGGTTCTTCTAGACACTCTCATGCTCTATTCTAATCATTTTCTTTTCTCTTAGAATTTTCAACTTACTTAGGCATCGAAGTGGCTATACCAGATCGCCTCAGTACCCCCTATAACGTTCTTTTTTTTTTTTTTTTTCTTCTTTGGTAGAGTAATTACAAGCAAAGTGTCCAACTTATCTTACACCCAAATTTAGAGCATCAACACATGATATATAGAATTATATATTATACATAAATTTTATTGCTATTACAACTATATAGATATCATTTGTATATTTATACCTAATATATATATTTATATATTACAATATAATTATATATATAGAACAATATACTAAATATAGAATATATAATCTATATACATAATGATATAGTTGTAACATATAAATAATATTTATAAATTTATATGTTAACATTTGTAAATTTATATATATTACAATATAGTTATATATGTATATACTGAACTATATCTTACATATAATTGATATTGCTCTTACAAAATATGTAAATAAAATTTATATATTTATGCCTAATATGCACTTATATATTATAATATAGTTATATATATAGAACCATATATTATATGAAAGACATATAATCAATATACATATGTTATGTATGCAAGTTGTACCATTCTCATAAGCTAGCTGAAACATAAGTTCTCAAAAAAAAAAAAAAAAAATCATGCATGTACCCTTTTTTTTTTTTCAAAAGAAGAAATTCTTCTTTTTGAAATAACTAGGAAGCATAACTGTTGAAAAAACCAGCATATGTTGAAAGTTCATCAATTCCACTAATACAATAATAATTTTCTTCTTTCTTCGCAATATTCTCCTAGCCAATGTTAACCTAGCCATGACTATACAAAAGTTAACACATAAAAACATGTTGAAGTGAAAATATAAACATGTCGATGAAAACATGAAATTATAACTTTTTTTTTTTTGAGAATTTTATAATAAATTGGATTAAATATTCACAAAGTTCTTTTACAAATTTTAGGCTTTTTTTTTTTTTCCTTAAGTCCAACATAAATGTGATTATTATAAACCTTACTAACTTCATACTTTTATAATTAATATGATCTAACCGAAGCTACCACTAGCTCTTGTTTAGAAATACCCAAATTATCTCTTATCTAAAGATAGATGGGCTTTATAGATCAATGTTCAATTGTATATGTAACAATACAATAATAATCAATTTGCTTTGATCAAAATGATGACTAAAATCTTTGTTCATTTATACTTGGCAATGGTAAACTTTTTTTCCCCCTTAAAAGAGTTTTGAATACTCTTTCATTGGTACATGGTAATTACAATATCTAATCACATTTTAATTCGGTAAATTTTAATCTAGACACCTATCTCCCCATTACATGAAAAAGAAAAGAAAAAGAGAACTATCTTCTATTATTATACCTTCCACATGCATAAAAATCTCATGAAACCCACAAGATTTTATTAGATCTAACATGACACATGACATTTTTCATACAAATAAGAGAAAGATTGTAACTTTATTCAATAATAGAATATTTTAGAGTTTTAAAATAAGCTAAAAAACTTGAGACAAAATGGATGTTTATTGATGACTTTGCCAAAATATATTAGAGAAAATCAAATATCAATAGAAATTAAATTAAATTCATACCTTTTGCTTCATTGTGGTTCGGATATGGTGTTATACTATTTCACCGGTCTACTCTATCAACTTTAAATATGGTTTCCTTCATGTTTTTTTTTCCTTGTCGAGAATCAATGAGGTTTATGTTTAACTTTCAATATGGCTTTCTTTTTCTTTTTATTTTATTTATTTATTTTTTTGCTGAGAATCAATGAGGTTTATCTTAATAAATATTTTAAGAAAACTTTAATCAATAAGGATAATTATTAAATTGGGAGCACTCTTTATTGAACTTTACCTTTTCAAAATTTTAACATATTTTTTGCTGAGAATCATTAGAAAATTAGGTTCATTTTCCTTTTTAATATTCTTTTGCAATTTTTAATATTAAACAATCAACTACAATAATATATAAAATAGGTTAGAGACCATGCTAATTCTTAAAAGGCTTATTGCATATGTTTACATGAGTTTTATATATTCATAGTCCATCATACACTATAGTTTATAAAATGTGGCAAATACATGCTCTAAATTATTATATTTAGGTATGGATAAATTATAAAACTCATAAATGATATTTTACTCATTTGTAAGTCGTAACTAACAAAAAAACATGCATAATACATTACAATATACATATATATATATATATATAGAAAAGCATATTATATATAAAACATACAATCTATACACATAGGAATATAGTTATAACCTATAAATAATATTTATAAATTATATGTTAATATTTTTAAATTTATACATAATATATATTTATATATTAAAATATAGTTATATATAGAACTATATATTATATATAATTGATATTGCCATTATAAATATGTAAATAACATTTATATATTTATAGCTAATATATAATTATATATTAAAATTTAGTTATATATATAGAACTATATATTATATATAAGACATATAATCTATATACAT